>CM076570.1:742279568-743514156 GCA_034641835.2 Pinus albicaulis | reverse complement strand
GGATTCATCGAATTGAAAAGATTACATTATCATATTCGATTGCATTCAGTTTTGGTTCGGGTCATAACACCATTGGTTTCATATCCATTTACCCTTTTGAGTAATAACAGCCAAAATAACACAGCGCTTAATTAAAATTCATCTAGTAATTTTTACATTTTTAGGGCTCTTTCCACCAATCTAGTTTAGGCTAGTGTCTTGGAATAGGTTTTAGTTAACTCTCCAAGACAGTAAAACAAACAAGTAGTCGATCTTGCGGTAGGAAAAATTCCAATTGTTGCATGTATGCTCTGGGAAGCTCCTCCTAAAGGAGTCAAGCACGAGATCATATCTGAACCAGTGAGGTAATCAATCCTTCCCCATTGGGAACGATAGAAGATATACACGTATTAACAATGGTAAACCTCGGATAGACCATTGTCGAGGAGCCTGGGGTCACTTGTCGGTAAACCTTGGATTATGTCAAGGAGCCTTCAAGGGGATTGAGCTTTGTTACTCTGCCCTTGCGTGTGTGTTGGATCGTAGACTGTTCCCCCAGGTATATTTGTTTCAGTTGGTAACCTTAGTGACCATAATCTTTAGGATTCTTTCCTAAGGTGACGGTGGAGGGAAGATCCCACTGTACCTGGAGCAGACGTCGACTAGACTCACTTGGACTCTCTGGGGGGTTCTCTTCACTCGAGATGGTTTTGTGAAGAAACTTGTGCCAGTCTGTTTCATTAAGCAGGTTGTCGGGGTAACTGTTCCAACCGCCCTTTCTGTATTAAATTCTACGATGTTGGATTTCATCACCAACTAGTGTTTTTAGTACGAGAAGTTACTATTTGTGTGTGGTTTGACTCCTAGATTTGATAGCGCGTGTTAATTTGTTTGTTTTTACTTTTAGAGACCATAGGTGTGAATTGTGAATTTTAATTGTTAGGTGTGAATTGTTAATTTTTAATTGTTAATTTTAGTTTTTAAATTGTTAATAAAATTCATTGAAGTTGAATATAATGGCAAATGTTCCGGAATTTACCAACCAAGGAATCCCTCTTAACGAGAATCCTAGTACTTTTCCTTGCTTTGGGAATGTTGGTCCTCCTTATATGGCTACATTGTCATTACCTGGATTTACAATAGGTTTACCGATATGGTTATTTTCAACTTCGTTGGCCCCGAACATTCCAATTGTTCCACCTCAACCGGATGCTTCAACTTCACAGAGTTCACCATCTCAACATCACCAACCTTCTGTTGACCCTTTACCTTCTTCGCCTAATATTTATTCCTCCATTTCTTCCTCTTCGCTTGGTAAAAGCTTTGACGCTAGTAACCAGGTGGCTAAGAAGAAGAAGAAAGGGAAGAAGAAGAAGAAGAAGAAGCAAGGTAAGAAAGAAGTCAACCAACCAACCATGGCTGTAAGTGTTAGTTGTGTTGAGGAAACCTCCAACATGCATCTTAAACCCAAATACCCTTGCAGGCTTTGTAAGGGCGACCACTTCCTTATCAATTGTCCTGGTATTCCAAAGGTCTTGGAAGTATGGTCAGAAAAATCTCATCAACTTTTCGTTGATCCATCAACCAGTGATAGTCAGGTTCCTGGGAAAAAGGGTAAAGTTAGGTTTCCTTGTAAGTTATGCAAAGGGAGTCATCAAACTCACATTTGCCCTCACATGGATGAAGCCTCAAAATTGTTGGAAAAGCTTACTATTCCACAGCAAGAACTTCCAACTGGTTACCGTAAACTTTCTCCCAACCTACCGTCAACTGACGGAGTGATTGATCTAATTTCAAGTACGGTCGATCCCACTCTTCCATTGGAGAGTGAAACTCATATCACTCAGGTTGATGATCAATTAGTTGATCAAGTGGTCGATTCGATTTCACATTCAGTCGATCCCATTCTCCCTGTAGAGAGTGAACTTCATACTGCTCAGGTTCTTCTTGTTACATCAGATTCTTCTACGCCGGGGGGTATTTCACCTGTTTCTACAGAACCCCCTCCAAGTACTGAGGTATTTTCCTTTGATTGGAATAGACTGACAGAGCCTCGTCTTCCTTCCTCTATCCCTTTCCAAATCATTGTGAAGGCTGGTGGTAGGGACATACATCGCACATAGGTAGATGAAGGTGCTTCTGTTAGTATTTTATCCTCAACTGCTTGGAAAGCTTTGGGTTCTCCTCAGCTTGTGCCTATTACGCAGAATCTGAAAGATTTTAACAGAACTATTAGTGAACCTTTAGGGATCCTTCCTACGTTCTCTATTACTTTGGAAGGTAAAACTGTCTGTATTGATCTTATGGTAGTTCGAGGCCCCTTGGATTTCAATTTACTCCTTGGGCGAGACTATGTCTATGCAATGAAAGCTGTCGTATCGACACTCTTTCGCGTGATGTCTTTCCCTCACAATGGCAATATTGTGACTGTAGACCAGCTTTCATTCCCTAGTCTCGTTTCGACTACCAATAATCCAACATCCCTGAATGTTCCTGATACGCAAGTGGTATCTACCCCGCCACGGGTTAATTATGTGGCAACTAGTCCCATGTTTTCAGTTACCGATGGAAGTGAGCCTCTCACTGTTTGCTCAACTTCCTATGATTTAGATCCGGTAATTGACATGGAAAACTCTATGGGATTATTTGAACGTGATGTTCTTATCCCTTTTGAGTCCCTTGACATGTGTTCCTTTGTTGTGTAACCAGCTCCAAAAAGAGAAGAAAAGAGATATAAACGCCTTAGAAATGAGCCACTTCGAGGGGGAAACCTCCAATACATTACATAAATGAACAATTCTTGGATGATACAATTCACAAAACCTCCTTTCTATATATAGGAGCCCATGGGGCCATAATGTAATCCTAGTGGGCCACAATGTAATCCTAGCCGACCTAACAATAATAATTTAAGGGCACAATAATAACAAAATGGGGGTTACAAGGGTACAATAATAACAATAAGGGGTTTACACTAACAATAATAAGGGGCTATACTAGTGATATAGGGACCTAACATGCCCATCTCCTTCAAAAAAAGTGTTGTCCTCAACACTTGAGTAGCTCCGGGTGCTTCTGTATAAAATTCTCATCCTCCCATGTAGAATCTTCAGTGGGTAAGTTCTTCCACTTCATGAGATACTCTGAAATTGATCGATTCCGTAGTTGTCGAGTTCTTTTTTCCATGACTGCTTCAGGTTCCAATATGATTTTCCCTTCCCCATCAAGTTCTGGCAATACTGTTTGAACTGGAAGATTTTCACCTATAACCTTCTTTAAAAATGAAACATGGAAAACTGGATGTACTCGCGAAGAAGCAGGAAGCTCCAATTTGTATGCCATAGTACCAATCTTTTGCAACACCTTGTAAGGACCATAGTACTTTGGTGATAATTTATTATCCTTCTTTGCTTGCTTGAGGGACATTTGTTTGCATGGTTGTAGCCGTAAAAATACCCAATATCCTACATCAAAACTTCTCTCGCTACGATGTTGATCTGCCTGTTATTTCATTCGATTTTGTGCCAAATTCAGGTTATCCTTTAAGAGTTGGAGAACTTCTTGCTGATGCTCGATGTGATCTTCCACTGCTTGAACCTTCGAATTTTCCCTTAAAGATGATGTGATGGATGGTGGATGATATCCATAAAGTGCCATAAATGGGGTCATTTTGCTGCAGTATGGAAGGAAGTGTTATACCACCATTCAGCAAGAGGTAACCACTTGACCCATTGTGTTTGTTTATCAGATACAAAACAACGAAGATATCCTTCCAAACATTTATTTACTATCTCAGTTTGACCATCAGATTGTGGATGATAAGATGAGCTATGAGCTAATTGAGTACCCAAACAAGAAAATAACTCCATCCAAAAATTTCCAGTAAAAATGGGATCTTTGTCGCTCACAATAACCCTTGGGCTTCCATGTAGCTTTTGAATTTTGTCCATAAATGTAGTAGCAACTGTACTTGCTTTAAATGGATGAGATAATGCACAAAAGTGTGCATACTTGGTAAGTCTATCAACTACCACCATGATGACACTCTTTCCTTCGGACTTAGGTAAACCCGTGATAAAATCCATTGAAATCTCCTCCCAACGTTGACTTGGAATGGATAAAGGTTGTAGAAGTCCCGGGGTCTTAATTGTTTCCACTTTATTCTACTGGCAAACCAAACATTCCGCCACAAACTTTTGAATATCAGATTTAAGGCCATCCCAAAAAAATTCTTTCTTCACCCCGTGGTAAGTTTTTAAAAATCCTGAGTGTCCTCCTAAAGGAGAAGTGTGCAATTCCATAAGAATCTTTTGTTTTAGTTGGGAATTCTTACAAAGATATAAGCGATCTTTGTACCATAAGGAATCATTTTTCCAACTAAATGTATCAGATGTACTAGGATCTTGCTGCAACTTTTGAATGAGCATCCATACATCTTTGTCCTTCTTCCATTCATCTCTTGCTTCGGTTATCCAATCTGGTTGGATAATAGAAATGGCACAAAGCAATGCTTCCACCTCTTCATTCTTTCTTGAGAGTGCATCTGCAACAACATTAAGCTTTCCTTTTTTGTAGATTATTCCAAAGTCATAACCCAACATCTTTGTGACCCATTTTTGCTGCTCTTCTGAAGATAGTCTTTGTTCCAAAAAGTGTTTAAGACTATCATGATCAGTTTTTACCTTCAAGTGTCTTCCCATTAGGTAAGTTCTCCATTTCTTTAGTGCATGCAGTATTGCTAACATTTCCTTCTCATAAATAGGTTTCTGTAAATACTTTCCTTTGATTGGACGACTTTCAAAAGCAATAGGTCTTCCTTCCTGCATTAAAACTGCACCAATTCCATTTCCTGAGGCATCACATTCCACAATAAAGGTTTTTGTGAAGTCTGGCGTAGCTAAGACCGGTGGTAGGCACATTGCCTCTTTAAGATGTTCAAAGGCCTTAGTTGCTTCAGGAGTCCATGAAAATGCATCTTTCTTCAATAATGTTGTTAGAGGTGCCGCTATTCTCCCATAATTCTTAACAAACTTGCGATAATACCCTGTTAACCCGAGAAATCCTCGCAACTGCTTTATGGTTGTGGGGACTTTCCATTCCTTAATGGCTTTAATTTTGTTAGGGTCTAACTTAACACCCTCGTGAGATACAATATGACCCAGATATTCCACCTCTTGTACTCCAAAGAAACATTTGGATGTTTTTGCATATAATTGTTTCTCCTGCAATAGTTTGAGCACCCTGTCAACATGTTCAACATGATCCTTCCAAGACCTGCCGTAGATTAGTATATCATCAAAAAATACTAGCACAAATTTTCTAAGGAAGGGTTTGAAAATGGAATTCATCAACCCTTGAAATGTAGAAGGTGCATTGGTAAGGCCAAAAGGCATGACCAAAAATTCATATGACCCTCATGAGTTTGAAATGCTGTTTTTGGAATATCTTCAGTCTTCATTCTAATTTGATGATATCCTGAACGAAGATCCAACTTGGTAAAATAAATTGCTCCATGTAATTCATCCAATAATTCATCAATCACAGGAATGGGAAATTTTTCTCTAATGGTGAGCTTATTGAGCTCCCTATAATCCGGACACATTCGCCATGATCCATCCTTCTTGTGTACCAACACTACAGGAGCAGAGAAAGAACTTTGACTGGGTTGAATTATACCCGCCTCTAACATTTCTGCAATCATACGTTCAATTTCGCTCTTTTGGAAGTAAGGATATCTATAAGGCCTGATGTTTGGAGGAACACTTCCTGGAATCAAATGAATAGCATGATCATGATCACGAATAGGTGGGAGTCCTTTGGGAGTTTCAACACCTTGGAATGATTGTCCAAGACTTGTTGGAGATCTGCAGAAATAGATGATTTTGATGTTGGAACTTCTAGTGAGCATAATTGTGCAATTACGCCTCGCTGTTCTTTCTTTAGAAGCTTTGTCATGACATTAGAGCTTATTATCCTTCCCGGCTTCCCCGCAATACCCCGTAATTCAACTTCCTTTCCTTCTGAAAAAAATTTCAAGAAAAGTTCTTGAAAATTAAAAGCTACCGTCCCCAAAGATTGTAACCATTGTACTCCTAGTACAACATCAGCACCTCCCATAGGAATGGCAAGCATTGGACTAATCAATACATATTCCCCCATGGGTAGCTTGATATTATGGCATTTTCCAGAGCAATTTATAGTTCCTCCATTTGCAACCATCACTTGACATTCTGGTGCTGGGTATAGGAAACAATTTAATTCCTTGGCTACCTTATAATGAATAAAATTATGGGTGCTACCTGAATCAATAAACACTATTACCCTTTCTTCTTTATATGTCATTCTATCTTGAGAGTTTGAGGAGTGGTAATTCCTGCCAGTGCATTACACGATATGGTCGGATTCATTTCTTCTTCTTCTAGGGGTGGTTCCTGGTGTATATCCTCTTCTTGTTCATTTTCTTCTTCTTCTTCACAATCTATGTAAAATAATTTCTTTTCAGCACACTTATGACCTTTAGTGTATTTGCTATCACAACTGTAGCAAAGCCCTTTTTCTTTTTTTTCTTCCAATTTTTGTGGTGTCAACCTTGTAGGTTGTGGAAATCTAGGCGTAGCAACACTTCCTTCTTTATAGAATTGAGTGGTAGGCTTCCTTGTCGCCATAATTTTACATTCAACTTTTCTTGCCAACCTGAATGCCTTCTCCAATGAATCAGGTTTCAAAACGCGAACTTCATGTTGGATGTTATCCTTTAAAGTGCCTATGAAGAGATCAATCCTGTGTTCCTCTGGAATATCAGTTACCCTTATATTCAATTTTTGGAAGTCCTCAATGTGCTGCCCCACTAAACCCTTTGTTTGAGATTTATCAATTGGCTAAAGAAGGTGTTGCTCTTTGTATCCTCATAATGTACTATCATTTCCTCCGTAAAAATTGACCAAGTGACAATTTTTTTACGGGAGCAAAGCCATCGATACCATACAAATGTATTTTGTTCTAAATGTAAAGTTGCAATGCGTACCTTTGTGTGTTTTGCACATTATGGAGATCAAAATATTGCTCCATCTGTAGTATCCATGTTACAGGATCCTTTCCATCAAACTTCCTCATATCCATTTTTGGAATATGGTGGTTCTTCCCGCCAACATTCAAGTTTATGAAATCATGATTAACATTTATTTTGTTCTCATCAGGAGGTTCTTCTCCTATATTTCTGCCATTAGGAATCATTTCTGGTTTTAAGCTTGTCATCAAGCCTTCCATGTATGCTTTTAGATCACTCTTCATGTTTTCCATGTTGTCTTTTATGTCATCCATCTTAGCTTCCATGCCCATTTCCATGCCATCCATCTTAGCTTCCAAACCAATCATCTTAGCTTCCACGCCTTTCTTCAAACCATCCATCTTAGTTTCCACGCCTTTCTTCAAAACTTCCATTTCATTTTTTGTTGTTCTTTGCGAGAGCGAAATTTGCTCTTGTAATTTTGATATGTCATGTTGCCATTCTTCGTCTTCATGAGTCATAGTAGAGCCTTCTGAAGGCTTAATGGGTGTTGAATTATTTTTAGGGGCCATTTTAGAATCCAATATTGATATCTATTCTAAAAGATGCCCTTGGAATCAATTCAACTTGATTCTTCAAACAAGACTTATGCAATTCGGAAAAAAAAATACACACCTTTTACTATCTTTTAGGAGATCTATATTGAAATTGAATTATCTCTGTAATTGAAAATCTTCGATATCTGAAATTCAGCCCTGTAGTAGCCCTCTGAAGCTTCTTTCAAATGCCACAGGTCTGACCTGATTTTGATTCTCCAAGACAAAGTTGTGTCCAATCTCCCACAATGACCTAATTCTGGACTGGTTCAGTAGAGCGACCTTGTACGACTTGCCACGTGTCACTGTTTTGTCCTTTGTCTCTGAAATTGATAGAGAAGAAAACCACAGCAGAGAGAGAGTTATTAAACTTTTCCCACGATCACCTCTTTGAGATGAAATTCAGGAGCCCGAAAAAGCACTACCTTCCACAGATCATATCTCCAAAAATATTGCGAACCAAGATCTGAAATTTTTTTACGAATTTCCTCAGGATTTCAGCTTCGCACCATAGGAATTTCAGATTCTGAACCTTCGTAGAAACAGATTTATAGCGAAAATGCCACGATGGCCTGTTTAGGAGCTTGAAAAAAGACCTGACTTCCACAGACGATATCTCCGCAAATATTGCGAACCAAGGTCTGAAATTTTTAGACAAGCTTCCTCAGGATTTCGGCTTCGCACCCTAAAAATTTCAGCTTCTGAAACTTCGTAGAAAAAAAGTTATAGCGAAAATGCCACGATGACCTGTTTGGAGCAGCGAAACCCTAGAATCCAAAGCTCCGATACCAAATGTTGTGTAACCAGCGCCAAAAATAGAAGAAAAGAGATATAAACGCCTTAGAAATGAGCCACTTCGAGGGGGCAACCTCCAATACATTACATAAATGAACAATTCTTGGATGATACAATTCACAAACCCTCCTTTCTATATATAGGAGTCCATGGGGCCATAATGTAATCCTAGTGGGCCACAATGTAATCCTAGCCGACCTAACAATAATAATTTAAGGGCACAATAATAACAAAATGGGGGTTACAAGGGTACACTAATAACAATAAGGGGTTTACACTAACAATAATAAGGGGCTATACTAGTGATATAGGGACCTAACATCCTTCCAAATAATTGTTCTTCCATCTGATGAAGACCTCTTGGAAGCCATGATCAAGGTGCGTCCATTGACATGTGTTTCTTCTATTTGGAAGCCATGATCAAGTAGTGGGTGTGAGGAAAGTTCCTTGTACTGTGTCAACCTCGTTAAAAAATGAATCAGTGGTGTGAGGAAAGTTCCTTGTACTGTGTCAACCTCGTTAAAAAATGAATCAGTGTGTCTGAGGATAGTTCCTTGTACTGTGTCAACCTCGTTAAAAAATGAATCAGTGAGTCTGAGGACGGTTCTTTTCCTGTGTCAACCTCGTTAAAAAATGAATCAGTTGGTCTGAGGATAGTTCCTGTTACTGAATCAACCTCATTAAAAAATGAATCAGGTCTGAGGATGGTTCTTTTCCTGTGTCAACCTCATTAAAAAATGAATCAGTTAGTCGAGAGCATAGTTTTTTTCTTGTGTCAAGCTCATTTAAAAAATGAAACAAGCTTTCATGAGGACAGTTCTTTTCCTGTGTCAACCTCATTAAAAAATGAAACAGTAGGTAGATTCTAGAGTAGATTAGTAGATTAGAAGTAGGTAGTTTCTGAGGACAGTTCTTTTCCTGTGTCAACCTCGTTAAAAAATGAATCAGTTGCTCTGAGGATAGTTCCTGTTACTGAGTCAACCTCATTAAAAAATGAATCAGGTATGAGGACAGTTCTTTTCCTGTGTCAACCTCGTTAAAAAATGAATCATTTGGTCAGAGGATAGTTCCTTCTACTGAGTCAACCTCATTAAAAAATGAAGTAGGTATGAGGACAGTTCTTTTCCTGTGTCAACCTCATTAAAAAATGAATCAATAGCTTATTTAGGTAGATTAGAAATAGAGTAGATATGAGGATAGTTCCTTTTACTGTGTCAACCTCGTTAAAAAATGAAACACGTTGCCATGAGCATAGTTCTTTTCTTGTGTCAAGCTCATTAAAAAATGAAACACGTTGCCATGAGCATAGTTCTTTTCCTGTGTCAAGCTCATTAAAAAATGAAACAAATCTTCCCCTAATTGAGTCGAGTCTTTGAATAGACCTCGTAAATGTTAAGTAATATATTTAGGTTAGTTTTTAGGTCGGGTCTTTCATATGATCTCGTAAATGAACCTTCATTCCATCCATCTATTTATTACTAGTGTACTTAGTTGAATGAAATGAAGCTGGGGGGGCATGCGCTCTAGCAGTTACGCTTAGGGGGCATCAAGCACAGTTTTCACTCTGTTTCAAGCTTGTGTAAAAATGAAACCACTCTGAAGCATATTTTTTCTCTGTTTCAAGCTTTTATAAAAATGAAACCTATCTTGAGTCAATTTCGGTTATTTTCAAGACTCGTTAAACTCATGAAAATCCCGAGATTATTTTTCTATCTTTCATTCTCGTAAAACACATGAAAATGCCGAGTTCTTTCCGTCTTTTCCTGCTCGTAAATTAAATTGAAAGTCGGCCACAGGAGTATATTTTTATCCCTTTTTCAGACTCTTGAAAATTATGAAAAAGAAAAAACTTGGAGTCCTCTTTTAAGCCCTTTTCAGACTCTCTAAACATGAAAATATTTCCGAGTACTTGACTATTCGAACTCGTTAAAGTAAATGAATAATCATCCCTTCAGTATAAGTTTACCCCTTTTACGGACTGAAATGGACTATTTACGAAAAAGGTATACGTTGACTAATTACAGTCAATAGAGTTCTCTCCCGCATTATTTTATCATTTTTCGGGCCTGAGAGACTAAATTTACGAAAAAGTACACCCATGGAGTTTTCTTAAGTTTTTTCTTCTGACTCCCTAAAATTGAAAAACACCGAGTTTCTCCTATACTGGACTCGTTAAAATTTAACAGTAAAGGACCTGTTCAATTTCAAACAAGAACGAACCACTCCTTCTTAGGGTTCGAATCTTAAACTAAGTTGGACTCATTCGAAGGATGAGCTTATAAACAAGAAAATGTTATCCTCCTCAAGCTTGTCAAAAATAAAGAGGTACTTGCCATAAATGGTGGGGGAAAAGAGAGAAAAATGGACTTGTTTGTTGTATTTTGATTTTTTGAAAATCCAGTTAACCACTCTTGAACACGACACTTTCATTCACCTGGGTTGGGAAATCCTTTGCCTAACAGTTAATCAAACCACATTGAAAGTCTTCAGCCGGTTTCTGGGTATTAGCTTTGGGTCAATTGTTACCAAGCCATCTGCAGTGTCGTTATGTGTTCAAGAGAACAGTTCAAATAAACCATTCATCTACAAAATATCTGTCATCCATTTTTGACCATCCCTGAGTCAGTCCTTGCCAATATATTTTCAAAACTTGATCTATGATTTTGTGTTGTGGGCTTGCCTACGACAGATCACTTTCTATCGACATCAGCACATTATCTAGGAAGTTGATCCAGAAATTGTCAGTACCTTGAAATCTGCATGCCTCAATGGCAGGTTTCTCGCCTTCGACGACAGGTTGCATCATTGACCTTCGATCGAATGATTTCGTGAGATGTTCGACTTCAGATCATTGATTCACATTTCATGGATTGTACTGGGTACTTTGAGAGCCATTGACATTACTGGTGGTTTCTCTCACACTTGTTAACAGTTTACATCAATGACTGGTAATCAAGTGGTTTCTACCATGTTCGACTTCAACACATTTAATCACATGGATAGAATCGTACTAGTTCGAGATGCGGAAATCAAGACCCTGGATCTAGTTTCTACCATCCAGGCTGCGAGGAATTTTGTTATCATTCATACAATAGACTATTTATAAACAGATGGCTGCGTCCATGCTGTGTCGACATATGTCTATGTTGTAATGTATTCAAAACCATTCCTGTATCAGAACAATTTAGATTAGTTTATAGTTAGTTTTGATCTGAGTATGGGAATGCCTACCTCAACGATGATATGATTACATATATATATATATTTTGCATTGAATGTTTTGACAGGTTCCGACTGGGGTGTCCACAGGATGATCCTTGAAATGATAAAGTACTTCACTCTTCATATATGACAGACTTCATCTTCATCTATTACAGACTTCGCACTTTAGGGGGCAATCTGTTACACTAAAAACTGTCACCTTGACATTTTGCTGACTGTATGAGCTCAGTAACACTCATACATGCCTCCTCTGCAAGTCTTACAACCTTTGTTCCTCATTCCATGCCCTGAAAATGAAGGAAAAACCCTAAAAAGCTCAAAAAACCTTGGATACGCAATTAATATGAAGCATGCATGTGTTTTTAGCTAGGGTACGCAGGTAAGGTGAAGATAAACTGCGTTCTAGAACGCATTTTTCCAGTGTTATAGGTGCGGTACCCCTGTAAAGTCAAAAATGCGTGAAATTAAACCAAAAAAGTTGAATTTTGGTCAATTCTAGAAGGTTCTGGATGAGATTTTTTGGGGATGAGTACGCTTTAGTAAGGTGCATGTATCCCACACCTTAAGGAACTAATCCCTTGATGTGAGGAGCCTATCCCTTTGAAGGAGGGTTCTATCCCTTTAATGGTGGAATCCTAACCTCCTCATCTGCTCTATAAAAGGAAGCATTGGGTAGCTTCAAAGGGTTAAGTCAAGAAGTTCAAGAAGTTAAACTAATGGAGGATTGAAGAATATTTTGATGGGTAAAATATTTGAGTTGAAGTGCTGTTGAGATTTAGATTTCCTTCTGCTGAGCTTTTGAGAGGAAAGATCACATACCTCTTTATGCTTCTGGAGGAAGAGTGCAAGACTTATCAAAGTAGAGGAGATTCCTGCTTCGGACCTCGGGAAGGCCTTTCGAACATCAAGGCAAAGGTTGTAAGGTTCTTCTGTATATTTTAAGATTAATACAATCAAGTTCTGTTTTTCTCAATAAATTGTCGTTTGATTGTTTATTTTAATAAGCCGTCGTTTGATCATTTATTTCATAGATTCCTTGATCACTATGATAGGTATGTTTTATAATTATTTGTTATACAGGTGCTATTGATATTTTCTTGTTTGTGATTGCATATCAACGAAAGATGATACTTTCTTGTGACAAAAGGGCCCTTGTTGCGACGAAGGATTATTGATGCAATGGAAGCACTGCGACCACAAATAAGCATTTGGATCTAAGGTAGGATCGACACCTTCATAACATTTATTTGTAAAACAAATATATCTAGAGAAAGACAAACTTAGTTGTTCGTTTGTTGCTAGATTGTCTTCTGACACTAGGGAGATCGGTCTTGTCCGCAAGAACGATTTATCCGGCCAACAGTGAGAGTGGATTGAATTAATTAGTTAATTAATTCACAAATAATAACTCATTAATCAACTGAACAATACAGTAGTTAACTACAGTGCATGTCAGTTCGAGTGGAGACCCAGTGGAGAGATAGGTGAAAGAGAAATATGGACTCTCTGTTGTGATTATAATGATGCAGTGATTGCACCACACACACATTGGAGTTGACAATGAGGATTGCGCAGTAAAAGCAAGGGTAATTAAAATTCATTCAGAGCTATTCTTCAGCAGGGACTGCGTAGTGGAGGCAGGCTGTCAAGAGGCATGAAATTGGTGCATAGAGATGCAAATTTCTGCATGACAGTGTGTAATGAATTTACATTGTACTGGGAGCTTGATGTACTAAGCTTTGTATGATATTGTTACATGATCTCCATGATACATAATATATGGTAGTTGGGGTTTTCAACTTCAGGATTTCTCGTTAAACAACTGTGTTATGTGCGATTGTTTTTATTGCTTCATGTGTTTGCAATTGAATGTTTAATTTCTGCCAAAGATTAATAGTGGAAGGATTCTGTATTTAGCAAGAAGATAAATATTGTTAGATCAGGAGAATCTGGATATATACATGCATATTTTATATAATTTCTACATGGTATCAGAGTAGTGTTAATTCTTGAAGATTGCAATTGTGAAGAATTGCTGAGTTTGTGTTGGTGGACAATTCGAATTTGCTTCATAAAATTTTTGGTGCGACAGTTGAGTATACATTGAAATGTCTTTCAATGGGTTGCGATTGTAGTATGCGCTTGATGGAAGCCCTAATTACGTAGCCTGGAAGGATAGGATGGAAGCGGTGCTGAAGGATAATGGATTGAAAGATTTCATCAATAGCGATGTTCCTAAGCCGGAATCTAGCAATGTTGCATTACTTGACGCATGGAAAAAGAAGATAGCAAAGACAAGAAGAATTCTGTTGGAAGGTATGAAGGACTATATTGTGTCTAGCCTTCACAGGAAAGCCACTCCATTCTTAATTTTGAAGGCTTTGAAATTTTTTTTCCAAAGCAGTAGCGACCAGAGGAAGTTGGCATTGAAAGACAAGCTCAGAAAAATAAAAATGGAGAAGGGAGACAATATTCCAAAATATCTCACAAAGTTTGTCCACTGTAGAGATGAAATGGGAAGTGTGGGGATTATTTTTGATGATGAAGACTTGGTGAGCTTGTCTCTCCTTGGGCTTCCGAATAGTTGGCATAGCTACGAAGACTCTGTCAATGGACGGGAGAAACTGCCAAGATGGGAGCGACTTTGGTCAGATCTTGTGCAGGAGGAGATAAGGTGGGGTACCAGGGATGGCTCTTTATTGAAGAATGAAGATGAAGAGAATTGAGCTTTGGCTACCAAAGCAAGGAAAGGGAAGGGGAAGAAATTTCCTTCAAAATCCGATGCTAAAGGCAAGAAGCAGGATTTGTCCAAATTGAAGTGTTTTCACTATCATGAACATGGGCATTTCACCACTAAATTCCCACATAAGAAGAAGAACAAGAAGGCTTCTGGAGCTGCAGCTGGAGAGGCCTTAGCCTTGCAATTTGAACTTGATTTCTCTTTATCGCATGCTTGGTTTCAAGTTATATGGGATTGGTGTAGTATCTTGATTGTGGTGTGTGTTTCCATGTGACGGGAGACAAGGAGTTGTTTAGTGACTTGGAGGAGAAGGACCTCTAGATGCATATAGAGATGGGTGACGATGGTCGAGACAGTGAGACAGGAATTGGGACCATTACCTTTGAGAGGGAGTCTGGTAATCCATTCTTGTTGAAGGATGTTATGCATGTTCCAGGTCTGAAGAAGAACTTGGTCTCGGTCGCAATGTTGGAAGACAAAGGTTATGATGTTGTTTTCAATGAGGGAAAAGATTTAATTAGACATAAAACAATGGTTCAAACTAAGAAGATAGGGATTCAACTTAAGAATATCTACAAGCTAGAGGTAGATGCCTGTGCTGCAATGGTGGGAAAAGAAAAATAAGTGGTGAGATGGGATGAGGGCGAATTATGGCACAGAAGATTGGGCCATCTTCACCATGGCGCTTTGAATATTTTGCAACAGATTTCTACTGGACTTCCCAAGGGTACTCTTGCACAGTCAGATCAGTGTAAGGGATGTACTATGGGTAAGTTTTTGAAGACCACCTTTCATGAGAAGGAGAACTATGCTTCGGTGATCCTGGAGAGAATTCACACAGACGTGTGTGGACCTTTCTCAGTTGCTTCAACAACAAAACACAGGTATTATGTTATATTTTTTGATGAATATTCTCATAGATGCTGGATCTTCTTCATGCAGAAGAAGAGTGAAACATTCCCAAATTTCTGTGAGTTTAAAGCATTGGTGGATAAGCATTCGGGGAAGCAAGTGGAAGCTCTACAGAGCGATAATGGTGGTGAATACATCTCGGGCGAATTCAAAGACTTCTGTAGCAAAGAAGGAATTGGAAGAGAACGCATAGCACCTCATAACCCAAATCAGAATGGGGTCGCTAAGAGGAAGAACAGAATGATTGTGGGTGCTGCATAAGCAATGCTGCATGACCAGGGCCTACCAATGCACTTGTGGGCAGAAGCATGCAACATTGCTGTTTATGTGAAAAACCGTTGTCCTCATAGAGTACTTGGCATGAGTACACCTGAAGAAGCTTTTACTGGTAAGAAGCCTGATATTTATCATTTGAATATTTTTGGCTCATCTGTTTACATTCATGTAACAAAGGATGCCAGGAAGAAGCTGGAGCCGACTACAGAAGTTAGGATATTTGTGGGGTACACAGAAACACCCCATAATTATCGTGTATATTTTCCAGACAGTCAGATGACTGTGGTGCGACGAGATATAAAATTCAATGAGGTGAAAGCCATGAAGTTGCCGCTTGAGAGGGAGCTACACTTGCATGCACAGGAGAAACTTCTTATTCCCAAAGATGGGCCTCTAGATGTGGATCAGCCACATGAGGAGATTCATGGAGTGGAGGAGTCCACTCATGCAGAACCAAACATCAGAAAAGGCAGAAAGCAGACCATAGAAGCTGAGAGACTAAAGCTTGATGTGGCACAAAATGTAGGAGTCCCTACATCACATCGCAGACATAGACAATCACCTGACCAATTTACTAGATACATGGCTCTGATGAGAAAGTGTATCGTGACAGAGCCATCTCATTTTCAAGAAGTAGTGTAGGAGCCCACATGGGTAGATGCCATGGTGGAGGAGTATGACTCCATTGTCAGAAACAATGCTTGGGAGATTGTTCCAAGGCCGGTGGGTAAATCAGTTGTAGGATCAAGATGGATCTAGAAGGTAAAGCAAGATGCTGATGGGAGCTTCGATAAGTATAAGGCAAGAATTTTTGCCTAGGGCTTCTCACAAATCGAGGGGATTGATTATGAATAAAACTTTGCACCTGTCACACGGTATTCTTCCATACAGACCATCCTTTCTCTCTTAGCGCAGATGGGTTGGCACATTCATCAGATGGATGTGAAGACTATGTTCCTTAATGGGATCATTGAGGAAGAGGTGTACATTGAGCAGCCTGAAGGATTTGAGATCTTCAGCAGCGAGTCACATGTGTGCAGGCTCAAAAGAGTGCTGTATGGGCTTAAGCAAGCACCTCGTGCTTGGTACACATGGATCGACAACTATTTCACTAGAATTGGCTTCATCAAGAGTGAGGCGGATGCAAACCTATATCAAATTGTGGTGGAGGGTTAGATTTTAATCATTGTTCTTTATGTTGATGATTTAATACTAACGGGTGTTGAGCAGCTGATACACTCATGCAAGGCAGATCTTGCAAAGGAGTTTGAGATGAAGGATTTGGGGCTCCTTCATTATTTCCTTGGATTGGAAATATGGCAGCGAGAAGGTGAACTGTTTGTGTCTCAAGGAAAGTATGCCTAGGAGATACTGGAGAAGTTTCACATGCAAGGCTGTAAGCCTATCGACACTCCTCTTCTAGGAAATTGGAGGAAAGAAGATGCTACATCGGTAGAGGTAGTGGATGCCACTGTTTATCGACAGTTGGTGGGCTTGCTCATGCATTTAGTTAATACAAGACCAGACATATGCTATGTGGTGAACCGGCTTTCACAAGCGATGGTTAAGCCTACCAAGCTCTTTTGGAAGGCATGCAAGCATGTCCTGAGGTATCTCAGGGGCACATTTGAGTATGGCTTATGGTACAGACAAACGGATGAGGTGAAGTTGCATGGCTTCACAGATGCAGATTGGGCAGGCAGCTCAACAGACAGAAAGAGCACATTAGGAGGGATTTTCAGTATCATATCTATGGCAGTTTCTTGGTACAACAGGAAACAAAGATCTATGGAACTCAGTTGAGTGGAAGTAGAATACATGGAAGCAATTCAAGCTGCATGTGAGGCTATATGGATGAGGAAGATCCTGGTTGGTTTGTTTGGTTCACATTTAGATCCTACAGTGATACATTGTGATAATCAGAGTTGCATTAAAATCTCGATTAATCCTGTGTTTCATGATAGATCTAAACATATTGATATCCGATATCATCATATCAGAGATTGTGTGCAGCGAAAGATCATGTTGCTTTAGTACATTCTTGCGGAGGATCAGGATGAAGATATTATAACGAAGGTGCTCACCGGGAGCAAATTTGAATACCATAGAGGCAGGATCAGGGTGAAGGATAATCCCTATCTTGTTGAGAGGGAGTGTTGAGATTCAACAAGATGATGAGCTTAGTGAAAAGAGTCACCTTCACTAAGTGGGCTCACAGGATATTTTGGCGCAAGTCTATTTTTAGACATGGTGATCATATTTCAAAAGTTACAGGATGCTATTTGTGGATGGTTGATCAAGTTGGAAAAATAGATGAAATTCTATTTTTAGAATCTTGGGCAAAGTCTATGTATATATCTTCGATCTAAAAATATAAGTGTCAATTATTATTAGCTCTTAATAATAATCCGACAATAAACAAAAACTTATTCTCTTGGAGCACTTAGTTTCAGTGCACAGATTTGTCAAATCAATGGGCTGAAATAATTACGCAATTCCTAGGGTTTACTAGTGGTTCATGCATGGAGGACTCAATTAAAACTGAAGTGGAAAAGTTATGACAGAGTTGGAAGAGTAGTTCATGGAATTGTTATTCAGTTTAACTCAGTTAATGGAGTTAAACTCAGTTGAGCTAGTTGTATCTAGTCTAACTGAATGATACACTAGTGAGAGTGGATTGAATTAATTAGTTAATTAATTCACAAATAATAACTCATTAATCAACTAAACAATAAAATAGTTAACTACAGTGCATGTCAGTTCCAGTGGATACCGAGTGGAGAGATAGGTGAAAGAGCAAGATGGACTATCTGTTGTGACTATAGTGATGCATTGATTGCACCACACACACATTGGAGTTGCCAATGAGTATTGGACAGTCAAAGCAAGGGAAATTGGAATTCATTCAGAGCTATTCTTTAGCAGGGATTGCGCAGTGGAGGCAGGCTATCAAGAGGGAAGAAATTGGTGCATAGAGATGCAAATTTCTGTATGACAGTGTGTAATGAATCTACATTGTACTGAGAGCTTGATGTACTAAGCTTTGTATGATATTGTTACATTATCTCCATGATACATAATATATAATAGTTGGGGTTTTCAGCTTCAGGCTTTCCCCTTAAACAACTGTGTTATGTGTAATTGCGTTTATTGCTTCATATGTTTGCAATTGAATGTTTAATTTCCGCAAAATATTAACAGTGGAAGGATTCTATATTTAGCAAAAAGATAAATATTGTTAGATCAGGAGAATGTGGATATATACATGCATCTTGTATATAATTTCTACAAAATGGACAAACATAATATATTAAATCATTGTTGAAGGATTATTTGAGACATATTGTTAGGTTCAATTTGGGAAATTAGCCAGATTTGTTGAATGCAACCAAATTGCGGTACAACCTTTAGAATATTTCTACAACAAGTTACAATCCATTTGAGCTTGTCAATGGGAATATGCATATTTCCCCACATTTGGTTATGCCAAGATGCAATGGGAGTAGTCCAACAAACTTTAAATTATTATCAAACTAGAAGGGGAAAATAGAATTAGCTTGGGTGAACATGATAGAAGCAACAATCAAGATAAAGGAGTGGGTATATTAGGATAGATGTGACACACATTCTAATATTGGGGATATGGTATTCATTAGAATTATGAAGGAGCAATTTTTTCCACCGAGAGGGATGTAAGAGTCTTTGATCAAGATGTTTGAGGGTCTATATCGGGTGAAGAAGATGATTGGGGAAGTTTCTTATGAGCTTGAGATACCACCTTGCATGTGTCACAAGCATCTAATGTTACACATCAATCAATTGAAGAGAGGTCACTTAGTCATGGATGACCCTAAGAGAGAAGAGCCAACACATGGAACAGTTATGACTTATGATCATCTAAATTTGGAACTCGATGATATTTCTACCTACAAGACCATCAGCGTCGAAAGCAACAAAAATAGGGACTACCTAATATGATGGAAGAATGCAATAGGCGAAGAAGGATGGGAGATGAGTGTTACTATGGATATGGGAGAAGGAGATTGATCATTTTGGGGACCGTCTTGGAGAACCAAAATTATCGAGGACAACAAGGACTCAAGGTGGATGAGGATTTTATGTCCTTAGGTAGTCCCGAATGCACCCACCTCCACAAGATAAGTCACCATCATAACCGAGCGCTTTAAGTGTTATGGTAGACCCACCAAGTTGATATGAGACGAAGTCATGCATGAGACGAGCTGGGGTACTGTCATGAGAGTGGAACATGAGTAGGGAAAAGACATGGCAACCAATCAAAGACAAGTGATCAATCGAGAGTCTGTAACCTGGAATGGGTAACCAAATGGGGTGAACTAGTCGCATGATGGGGAGTCAGCTTGAGTCGAACGAGTTAAAGTTGGAGTTTCATGCAGTGTTGTCTAGAAGAGCAATCAACTCAATCGAACCACCATGTGAGTTGCAGTGACATGCCCTTCACATGCCCAAAAACATTTATAAATAACTTAAAGGAATAATCAAGTGAGGAGGAAACACGTCGATTTACATCTCAAGAAAACGTATCACGAGAGGCGAAGGGGTAATCACGAGATGGAGACGAGCTTTCTTTAGCCAAGTGAGCTAGATGCCGAATGAAGATAATTTGAGAGTGGTTTATGAATTAATTTTAACTGCGGTAGTGGTTATATGATCTGTAGGTATTTTAATTTCATGTGAGAAAGACCCGGGGATATGTCATGAATTGTTGAATATTGTATTGGAAATAAGCGTAGGATGAAACTAGAAGTATTGTATTATTGTAAAAATTACATAATATAAAATGGGGATAACTGTGTGTTTTCTCTCACACAAATGAAATTTGTTGTATGCCTTCTCTCATACTTGTTAATGATTTATGTTGATGTTCTTATGCATATATTTTGATGAAGTTAAGTCGCAATGTACTTGTGTCTTTGAATGCATATTAATTCCACAAACATAATAATTTACACATGTAATAGAAGTATATGTCTTAGAGGCATAGTCCAGAAATAGTTAGTCGTAAGTTGGTCATACCATTATGATGAACCTTGCAAACACTGAAATCCCAGTGGAATTAACACACCTTGACTCAATTGAACAACCTGAGGGTATGACGTAAATTTACTAATCAAATACATAGAAATAAACTTGAATATTCAATAACTATAATTAGCCATATTGTTGGACATTGGGTTCAACGCTCCTCATGTCTTTCACAACATGGAATAACTGTCTCTCGTGGATTTTAACTCTGGCAATTGTAGTGGAGACTAACGCCTAGGGGTTTTGGTCTAAATGAAACCGTGATTCCAACAAGTGGTATCAGAGCAACAAGTCTTGAGTTCGAAACTCACTCGGCTCGTATTGGGGGGGAGATTTTTGGAAATTGGGTTCAACGCTCCCCGTGTGTTTTGTGACATGGACTAACTGCCTCTCGTGGATCCTAACTTTGGCGATTGTAGCAGACACTAACGCCTGTGGGTTTTGGTCTAACAGAAATCGTGATTCCAACACATACCATGTATGGGTGGGTTCCAAACCTATTGGTGTACATGCACATAGTTAGACTTAATTAGCTTCAGTTCGGCTCAAGTTATTGCATGTGATGTGAACTTGGCTTTAGCTAGTTAACTCAAGTGCTTACATGTGGTGTGCACTTGGATTTAGTTAGTTAACTCTAGTGCTTGCATGTGGTGCATGTGCACATTATCAGAACATAAATCACACTTAGATTCGGTTATATTTAATTATCTAGAACAACTAACCTTAACTTAGTTTCTTTATGTATTGATTCTCAAACTAATATTGATGAATCAAATTCATTCTTAATTCCAATTTTTCTTTTTCAATTATCGCAAGTTTGTGAAATTATTATTCAGCTAGATCTGTATTTTTTCTCTCATAATTTTACATGGTATTAGAGCTACAGGGGATTGTAGAATGTTCATGAAAAATATTTTGCAGGTTTGAAGATCAAAGAATTGGAAATTATTCAGAGATTTGAATTGCATATTGAAATATTGGAGAACTATTGCAACTGTTGCTACAACTACAAGGTGAAAGAATGGAGTTCTCATATTCACTTATTCTTACTCCATATAACTACTTCCAATGGAAGAGAAATATTTTTCTTCACCTAAGAGGCAAAGGCTTGTATCAAATAATTATGAATACAGAAGCTAAACCCAATTCCGTTGTTGAAAAATCCAAATACTTCAACAAGATGGACAAGGATTTTGATCTTCTATTGTTTTCCATATCTCCAACATTGAATTTTTCATGTGGAAACATGCAACACTCTAAATGAGGTTTGGAAAACCTTGGAGAATTTATTTGGAAAGAAGGATGAGATGCAGACTCATATTCTAAAAAAATGAGCCAAATTCCTTAGATCCAAAAAACTTTGAGAACATTCAATATTTCTTTATGTAATTCAAATAATTGCTTCTACAATTAAACGATTGTGGGGTCGATAAAACAAAACAGGAAGTTCAATTTATCCTTTATATTTTTTCTAAATTAGGCCCTGAATATGTTTTTTTCGTTTCTACATTTCATACAGTTAGACTTGCAACTCTATATAAATGGAAAATGCTGAAACTTGATGCATTTATTGAGTCTCTAATTCATGAATAGGATAAGATCATCAAAATGTTGTGAAACCAGCTCCAAAAATTGAAGAAAAGAGATATCAATGCCTTATAAATAAGCCACTTCGAGGGGGAAACCTCCAATACATTACATGAATGAACAATTATTGGATAATACAAATTACAAAACCTCCTTTCTATATATAGGAGTCCATGGGGCCATAATGTAATCCTAGTGGGGCCACAATGTAATCCTAGTCGGCCTAACAATAATAATTTAAGGGCACAATAATAACAATATGGGGGTTACAGGGGTACAACAATAACAATAAGGGGGTTACACTAACAACAATAAGGGACTATAGTAGTAATATAGGGACCTAACATGCCCCTTGCCTTCAAAAAAGTGTTGTCCTCAATGCTTCAGTAGCTCTGGGTGCTTCTGTATAAAATTCTCATCCTCCCATGTAGAATCTTCAGTGGGTAAGTTCTTCCACTTAATGAGATACTCTGAAATTGATCGATTTTGTAGCTGTCGAGTTCTTATTTCCGTGACCACTTCAGGTTCCAATATGATTTTTACTTCCTCATCAAGTTCTGGCAATATTGTTTGAACTGGAATATTTTCACCTATAACCTTCTTTAAGCATGAAACATGGAAAACTCGATGCAATCGTGAAGAAGCAGGAAGCTCCAATATGTATGCCATAGTACCAATATTTTGCAACACCTTGTAAGGACCATAGTACTTTGGCGATAATTTATTATCCTTCTTAGATTGCTTCAGGGACATTTGTTTGTATAGTTGTAGCCGTAAAAAATACCCAGTCTCCTACATCAAAACTTCTCTTCCTGTGATGTTGATCTGCCTGTTATTTCATTTGATTTTGTGCCAAATTCAAGTTATCCTTTAAGAGTTTGAGAAATTCTTGTTGATGCTGGATGTGATCTTCCACTGCTTGAACCTTCGAATTTTCTCTTAAAGATGATGTGATGGATGGTGGATGATATCCATTAAGTGCCATAAATGGGGTCATTTTTGCTGCAATATGGAAGGAAGTGTTATACAACCATTCAACGAGAGGTAACCACTTGACCCATTGTGTTTGTTTATCAGATACAAAACAACGAAGATATTCTTCTTAACATTTATTTACTATCTCAGTTCGACCATCGGATTGAGGATGATAAGATGAGTTATGAGCTAATTGAGTACCCAAACAAGAAAATAACTCTGTCCAAAAATTTCCAGTAAAAATGGGATCTCTGTCGCTCACAATAAACCTTGGGTTTCCATGTAGCTTTTGAATTGTGTCCATAAATGTAGTAGCAACTGTACTTGCTTTAAATGGATGAGATAATGCAAAAAAGTGTGCATACTTGGTAACTCTATCAACTACCACCATGATGACACTCTTTCCTTCGGACTTAGGTAACTTGTGATAAAATCCATTGAAATCTCCTCCCAATGTTGACTTGGAATGGATAAAGGTTTTAGAAGACCCAGGGTCTTAATTGTATCAAATTTATTCTACTGGAAAACCAAAAATTCGACCACAAACTTTTGAATATCAGATTTAAGGCCATCCCAAAAAAAGTTCTTTCTTCCCCCTGTGGTAAGTTTTTAAAAATCCTGAGCGTCCTCCTAAAGGAGAAGTGTGCAATTCCTAAAGAATATTTTGTTTTAGTTGGGAATTATTACAAAGATATAAGCGATATTTGTACCATAAGGAATCATTTTTCCAACTAAATGTATCAGATGTACTAGGATCTTGCTGCAACTTTTGAATGAGGGTCCACACTTCTTCGTCCTTCTTCCATTCATCTCTTACTTCAGTTATCCAATCTGGTTGGATAATAGAAATGGAACAAAGCAATGCTTTGACCTCTTCATTATTTCTTGAGAGTGCATATGAAACAAAATTTAACTTCCATTTTTGTAGATTATTTCAAAGTCATAACCCAACATCTTTGTGTTACACATCATTTTGTCACCGTCCCTGCAATCCTTCGCCCCGCATATTGGAGGGTCTTTCTCATGACCTGTGAGTAGTGTCATAATCTAAAAATAGCTTCTTTGCATCCTTCTGCACAAGGAAATCATTTCTCCTGTTGAACATTTCCTCAAAAAGCACACAAAAACCTATTTTTTGGCATTGGCGCGGGTAGCTAGTTCACCCCTCACGCCAATAGGGAAGATTTACACTAGAGCCCATGCAACCTGGTGCTTTGTCCCTGTGTTGTGCCTACGCCAGCTGTTTCAGGAATGTTTTGTAACAAAATAGAGGTGAAAGTTTCCTTTAAACACCTCAGGGATGAGTCACAGGAAGTGGTTAAACTTGATAAGCCACGGATCTCTTCCTTTAGGTAGTGGTTTTTAGCTCCCATGGAACATTCTTTGAAGATAGGACTCCCCTCCATGATTATAGGGATCCTAACCTCTCATTCTCTCTCTATATAAACAGACCTTCTCCCTTTACAAAATCTAGCTAAACATATAGCCAAGAAGATGAACTTGGAGAAGAGATACTATAGCTGAGTAATTGCTATTGAGAAGGTAGAACCAAGGATAATTCCATAGAGAGAGCCCCATCCAAATTCCCAACGAGCCTTTGTGAGATGTGGTCCGCTGGAACCCTGTTGGAGGAGACCGCAATGTCGAAGCTTGGTTGTACTCTTCCTTTCTTTTATTAATATACTCGAATATGGTATTGGTTCCATCATTGTGTTATGTTTACTGATGCATTTGATTTAGTCTTCCTCGACTGAATAATAGTTACGAATGCAAAATATTATGTTGTATATCATATTTTTTTCTTGTGTGTGTGCAGGTATCCAAGCGTGAGAATGAGAGGATCGTGATCTGTCAAACCAGGAGCGAGAGGCAGCCACCCTTTCCGACAACAACAACAACATAGGACCTCTGGTAAGTTATCTATCGAATCTCCATCCATTTGTTAACTAGTAATCGATATTATAGCGTGTCTTGTTTGTGGCTAGACCCACTCTAGGGCTAGTGGGATTGCCTCTGTCTGCAGAGGCAATTTACCTCACCGACAAATTGGCAACCATACTAGGGATCAGTGTGAGTTTTTCTTTCAACCATTAGGTCTTCTTCTTGGTCTTTTCTTGCTTAGCTTGCATTTTCTGATTATTTTTGCTAAGTATAAGACCCCTGTTCAGCCTTGGAGGATCATATCTGACCTCTTTTTTTCCAAAATTTTCCTTTTACTAGGGTTGGCTTGATTGGCGCGGTTTCCAGTCTGACAGTCGCATCCACTGGCGCTTGTTGCTATTTCAGCACTCGCGCCATCCCCTGTTTGGCACTGATTATAGCAAAACAGTCGTGCCATTTCCTGTAGGTATTAGAGTTTTCCCTATTTTGGAATTTTTTAGTCAGTGCTTATGCTTCTGGGTTATGTTTTGGCATGTTTTGAGTGCTTTGGGATTGCTTCTGACTGTGAACAGCCTCCTTCCTTTAGTTTTCTATCCATTTCTTTTCAGCATCATGGCCCTAGGGTTTTCTAGTGCTTTGGTATGTTGAGCCTCCTCTAGGAGCTTCCGTCTTTTGTTTCACAACCACCTTCATTCTTTGTTTGATTGCATTCAGCTCTCTTGATCCGTTTGAGTGATTGCATTTGGTGGAATGACTCTTGAATGACTCTTGCCTCTTTCATTCAATTGTGCTTCTTGTCACTCCAAGAATAGATTACACTGCTTGTGTGGGTCCGTTTCGACATCTTTCTTCGATTTGAAAGATTGGAACATTGGTCCGAGTTTTGTTTTGTTTGCTTTTGAGTCAATTGAATTGTTTCGTTTCGACTCTCGCTTGAAAATTCTCGAGCTAGTGTGAAGGTTCGTTTTTCATGTCATTTAGTGCACTGTTTTCTCTATTACATTGAAAAAAATAAAAAATTTGTGCTTGCATTCTTACTTGCATTGTGGAATTGGAAAATATTTCGCATAACTAGCATTGGGCATTCTAGGAAATATTTCTCATTTTCATTAGCTTGCATTAGATATTGTAGTGGATGCTTCTGTGTGTTCTCATTATCTGCTATCACTTGAAAACTCCTAAAATTTCTCTTAGATAGATTTTCATCGAACGAAATGGTATTTTATAGCATGTAGCTTGCATTTAGGGATTCGTGAGATCCAACATATGGTAGGACCTTGGAATTGAAACATAAATACAAGATCAACTTAAAATTTATTCAATTAATCTAAGGAAACATTGAAACTTAACGAAAAATTTAGTGGTATAAGTTAGAGACGTGTTCTGGCGTCTTTAAACCTAGTAGCTATCACTCGCCATCTAGCTTCAGATAACACTAGTACGGACTTGTGATCCCCGTATCGTCGAGTATATAAAGGGAAACCCCTCTAGGATGCAATATTTTTATCCATAGGAAGCTGAATCTGCCACCTTGTAACCGTGATACACCGAACACCGCATTCGGGGAGACTACCTACATGTACGTCAAGTCCGTGGTTTATTCTTCTTTCATTTTATAACAAAGGTGTATATGGCAGTTCAGGGGAACCTGGTACACCCTTTTACCTAGACTACCTGAGCAGTCATTTTTTATTTTTACTGACTCAATAAATTTGAAAAGATCATCGAGCACTTGTCCTTTCGTGCTCGTTTCAAACTGAAAGAGACTAGAGTCATCTTTGACTGTTTCTTGACTCTTAAAACATAAAATAGAGAATTTTTGGTTTAAATGTGGTAAAATAAACTACCTACGATTACACGCCCTTTGAATTTTGATTTCTTGGCCTGTCTCCGTTTGCCTTGGTTTTGATCCAAGAGTCTTCTTTTCCAATCTTTTTCCTTTTTCTGGTGTGCTATAGTCACAGTGGCGGAACCATCGGTTTCGTCTACTGGTAGTCCTTTCTCAGACGATTCATCTGAAACTTCTCTGACCTCTAGGTCTGCCGAGCTTCAACAACCTATCATCCTATCAGAGTACCCCTTTGGAGAACCTGTTGAGTTCCATTGGCCTCTTTCAAACGTTTGGTTTGGTTTTGGGGTTGGGGAAAATTTTCCCCCTCTGACATTGGGATCACCATTTTTGGCTGCTATCATACCTCCTAGCCCCCATAATTTTTTACAAGATCTCATGGTGGATTCGGACATGGACTCGTTTGGTCCTAATGGCAGTGACGGTATTCTAGTTTCTAATGAATAATACCAACTTTTCCTGGAAGACATCCATCAAGAGCCTGCTCAATCTTCACCATCGGTGTCGCTTCCAGCTAGATATATGTCTTTGGGTCAGATTATAATCGGTATTTCCTCTATGGAAACATCAACATCATCAAGGGGGTCAGTTCTCCCATCATTAGGGATGTCTCGTCGACACCTTTTGTTATGTCTGTCCCCACTAGGCCTACTTTCTGCGTGGCTGCATTGGCACAGGGTGTCACCGCTCAGTTGTCAGGAGTTTCAGCTTTGTCAGAGACTTCAATTGCCATGGAAATCCCTGACGGCCTCTCTTTTGAGGAGTATCGGTTGGCTGTTTAGTAGCAGAGCTCCCAGAATAATCAGTCCCCTCAGGATCCTAATCATCCTTATTTTTCTCATTATGGCACAGATGGTACCCCGATTTATTCACTTCCATTACAATATGATAAGCACGGCAACCCTATCTATTTTCCCGCTCCTGAGGCTTGTCAGTTCATTAACGGTTTTATACCTACCTTGCCTGGGCATCCTTCTAACCAACAAGGAAAACCCTTTCAGGGACAACCTTCGGTTTAGCAAGGTATTCTTTCGACCCACAAGGACAACCCTTTCAGGGAAAACCTTTGGCCCGGCAAGGGTATGCGTACGACCCAATGGGGAAACCCTTATAGGGATAACCTTCGGTCCAACAAGGATTGTTTTACGGCCCGCAAGGGCAGCCTTACAATCCTCAAGGTTAACCTTTACAAGCTCAGCCTGTGATCCAACCAGGGTAACCTCAAGGACTAGCTAGGCAACCGGTATATCAATCTGGACCTTTATATGGTCCTGGGGGTAAAATCCATCCATCTCAACCTTTGGTGCAACCTCAACAGCCATATCTTCCAATTGGTCCAAATGTTGCACAACCAGAACCATCCTATGGTCCTGCTCCAGGCCAACCTGGTTATAAGGCACAGCCTGGCCCACCACAGCCACCAGGCCAACCTGCTCCACATGGGTAGCCTGGTGGCCCTCATCAGTTAGGCCAACCTGCGTAGCTCATTCACCCTACTTAGCCACCGCTCTATTCTATGCCACAGTCGAATCAACCTCTGTGCCCAACTTATCTAGCTCAGCAAGGCCCTACTTATCAACATCCCATACGACCCCAAGGCAGTTATTACCCTAAAGGTCAATATCGACCAATATACAATGCGTCTCAAGGTCCAGCTTATTTCCCTCAACTTCCAGGCTATAATTATACTCTGCAGCAAAATCATTATGCTGCTCAATCGGGACCCTCGTATACTCAGAATCAGTGTCCTAGTTTTCGACCCCCATATCCTAGTCCTCAGCTGCCATATCAACTGAATTATTCGACTTATACCCCTTATGGTCCGAATCCTCTGGGAAAAAACCAATGGGGACAAATTTATACTCAACCATGGTGGAGTATGGGTACAGGTCCTTATGGAGGACTTGCTATGCCTTTTAATCCTCTGTTACCATTCCTCACCACGTTGGAGTTAACGGATGTGTCCAAATTGACAAATGATCCAATTATTCATAATCCTTATTGGCCTACAGTTCCAACGAAGGTTCCTGGTGATTGTCTCAAGTTTGAGGGAAAATATGGAGAAGACCCACAAGCACACATCATGACATACCATTTATGGTGTTCTTCCAATTCTTGGGTGGATGACTCTGTTCGACTCTGTATTTTCCAACACACTCTTACTAGAGTTGTTGCTAAGTGGTACATAGAACTACCTCATGGTATATTTCAAGATTTCAACACTATCGCTATGGCATTCCTTACTCATTTCCAGTTTTTGGTTCGTTACAAAGTCGGGACGCATCTCCTAACATCCTTAAAACAGGACCAGGCTACCCATATCTCGGACCATATTCATGAATGGAGACAACGTCATCGCCTGATCAAGTTCAAAATTCCTGATCAGCTTCTTAATCATTGGTTCACTACCTCTTTTGTCAATCAGATTGCGAAAGACATCTCCATGGGGGCATGTGTAACTGAGGAACAAGTTATTGCTCATGCCCAGTACCTTGATTTAGTGTACTCTCAATCGGGCACATTGTATGACATCTTGAATGAGGCTCCATGACCTGGGACCTCTAAAGCACCGGCTACCCCATCGGTCATTGGTGTTATTTGTTATGTGTCTCAGAATTCATGCAAGTCTTCCAATGGGAAGCAGAAATCAAATTCTTCCAACAATTCTGCTCCTCAGGCTACCCCAGATTCTGGTAAAACCTTGGATGTCAACGCCGTTCAAGGCAATCCTGCAGATAAGACTTCCAAGGGGAGAAAGAAGGGCAATGGCAAGGCCAAAACTAATGCCCCAAAACTAGAATCGTTTAAACCTCATGCTGATGGTGGTTCATAGCGAAAGCCGAAGTATCCCTGTGTAATTTGTGATGAGGAGCACTACACTAAGGATTGTTCTAGATGATCCAAGGTTAGTCAACTGCTCAAAGGCGCTAAGGGAACTCTAGTGGTCCTTAAAGAACCTTTCCCATATCAGCAAACCCAGATGGTTGAGCAACCTCTTCCATCTGCATTATTTAGCTCTCAAGTATTCATGATGAATGGTTCTGCACCTGTTTTGATCGCTACTCGGTTGAAGGAATATGCTGGATCACGCTAGGTAGCCGGGAAAGAGGTCGTTGATGGTCCTCCTCCCCCACCTGGCTCTGGTCCTCTTGAAATTGAAAGGCCCGGTGCTGAACCTATTGTACGACCACCTTCTAAAGGTGTTCTCTCGAAATATTCTTCTAATCCTAATGCCTATGCTACTCAACATTACAGTATTGTTGAGGATTTAGCACAGGCACCATCCATGATGTCTGCATTAGAAGCTCTTCAGAGTTGTCCGTTTCAAATGAAAGCGTTATTATCTGTGATCGATGGGATTGATCCTACTAATTCTAGCCCTGTCTATTTTGATTTGGAGAATTTCGTCCCCCGAATTTCGCACTAGATTGCATTTGTCATACAAGTTGGCATCAACGGTCTCAGCATACATAGAGCCATTGTGGACGAATGTGTATCTACCTGTGTCATGTCATCCGCTTGTTGAAAGGCTATTGGCTCTCCAGCCCTGACTTCCTCACCCAATGCCCTTGAGGTATTTTATTGAAGGGAATCGAAACCCTTAGGTTTTCTCGCCAGCTTACCGATCACATTGCAAGGTAAGACGATCAACATTGAAATAGAAGTCGGTGATGATAAAATCAATTACAATATTATACTCGGTCACGGTTGGACTCACACTATGCTGTGCGTTCCATCCACCCTCTTTCTACTTCTAAAGTTTCACATGAGGGCAAAATCATCATAGTCGACCAGTTGTCGTTATTTACCTCGTATTCTAAGAACAACGTCCTATACGTGGATCAAATTCCTTCTCCCCTTGACAGTGTAGGGCCAGGTCTTTTCAAAGATCTCGCTCTCATGGGTATATTTCCCCTTCCACCACCAAATATTGTTCAAGTTAATATGATCTCTCGGTCAGATGACCCATGGATCGTCCCTTTACCTGAACATGTTGATTCATTTGGGGATTTAATGCATGCGCCACCTATTACTTTACACCCTATCATTACCATTTTTCCTTTTGCCCAATGGGGCATCGATTTCATGATGTGTAACCCTCGTTCGGCTGGGGGGCATGCCTATATTATCTTCGCCGTCGATTCTTTTATGAAATGGGCTGAAGCAATGCCTATACTGGCTACGGACGGTAAGACAGTGGCACAATTCATATTCAATCATGTTATTGCTCAGTTTGGTGTCCCTTAAGCCATCGTTACTGATCATGGTTCTCATTTTCGGGACTATATGATGGCGGAGTTGACATCTAAGTTGGGTCTGCATCACGACAGATCAACGCCTTGTTACCCTCAAGCTAATGGCCAAGTTGAAGCCGTAAACAAATTCCTTGTTACAATGCTTCAACGAAAAATTTGGATCCATAAATCAAACTGGCATCTCATGTTGTTTTCAACACTTTGGTCTTACCGAACGTCGATTAAGAGTGCAACCGGATTTACCTCATTTCAGTTGGTATACGGTTTGGAAGCCACTCTTTCAATTGAATGTGAAATCCCTTCACTCAATATAGTTGTGGAATTACTGCCTAATACTTCGCCTGAGGAAGAACGTCTCCTTTACTTAGAGAGATTGGATAAAACTCGTCACTTAGCTGCCTTGGTCATTGAAGCAGAAAAGAAGCGAGTCAAATCTCATTTTGACCAAACAGTTTCCCCTCGTTCTTTTATCGAAGGCGACTTCATTCTCCTATACGACCAAGCTCATGAAAAGCTGGGGGAAGCTAAATTCCAACCCATGTGGCATGGGCCCTACATTTTCAAACGTGTGTTACAGAATGGGGCTTATGAGCTTATTGATTATGAAGGTTATCCCATAGTACACCCAAGAAATGGGTTGTACCTGAAAAATTATTATGCTTGATTCATTCATGCATGATATGTGTACATAGGTGATTTTCTCATTTTTTTTGCATGCTTTGGTTTGATGTGCTTTGTGAGCTTTTTTCTGCTTATTGGGTCTTGTTTTTTTATCCAGATGTCTATTTCCCCTTATGTTATTTTCGCGGATGGTGCTTCCTGTAGTACCAGGAACTTGTTTTCGACAGCCTGGGTAATTTATGATCCTATTGGTGAGTTGATTAACATACAAGGTATTTGTCTAGGACCAACTACAAACAATGTCACTAAATACAGTGTTGTTTTGGAACTATTAACCAAGGCAGTTAACCTCGGCATATGTGCATTTCTTGTGAATTTGGATTTGCAACTTGTTGTGCTTCAACTTAACGGTCATTATTCGGTTTGAAACCAATGCATTTTGAGATTGTATTTGCGTATTCATTTACTTGAAATTTTTTTTGATCTCATTACATATCAACATATACCAAGACAAATGAATACATTAACTGATGCAATAGCTAGCATTGTGCTAGATAGACATTTTTTCAATTTATAAAACATCATCGTATCACCCATGTAGAAAATAGATGTATATATATATATCGACTGTTTAAAAAACGTGCATCTTAAAACCCAAAAAATATATATGTCTATTTCAGTTACATCGTGAGACAACATGTCTCTCAAAAATGTGCGGAAATCAAAGCCTAAGTGCCTAATCGGCGTGGTGCTCATGATAGCACATGGAACCCCTACAGTGTGCCTCTGATAGGCCCGAGGCACATCATCCAAGCGAGCATAGTTTGGGATCTCATGGGCGATCCCCTATAGGTTCTATACTATCTCCTCCTCGCCACCCTTACCATGAGGATCGAAATCGCGAGGAACTCACCTCATTATCGGTGACATACCTATAGGATGTTCTGGGCCAACATCTGCACACGTATAAGAGTAACTGTCAGAACATGCATATATACCAAAAAATCATAAACACATGAAAATAAAAAATGAGTTTCACCTAGCTCTTCGTCCCAATCCTCTCCCTCCGGGAGCGGGAGGTCTAGATCACTGGTGAATTCTGTGTCGGTGTAGGGCCAATCCTCCATGACAATCAGTTGTCGTTGGAGCCAATTAAAAAACTCTGGCCTCGAGGACATCTATTGGCCACCCCCTGCTCTAGGCATTAATGTGGCCCATCGAGCCATCTGTGGCTCTCTGGGTGGTGGCATCAGGAAAATGACCTCTTGATGCTAGAATATGGGTAATCGTTCCAAAAGAACGATACCAGAATCGATCTGTACCCAAACTGCTTTAGTTTGGTCTTCTTGCACTTATTAAGTTACCATTTGATGTTGATAGTCACGGCCTCGGCCTAGTTGAAGAGAGTCGGGTTCAGACAATTTGAGGCAAGAAGTAATTCTGTCTTTGAGGCCTCATGCGGTGCTTGCGATCCTACAACCCACGTGATAGTATGCAACACTAATATTAGTGCCAGATCAGGGATGGTTTTTATGTCCACTTTTCCACTCCCTGTTCCTTTTCATGCCCCTCGGCACACCCTGTCAATTACCATTTCCATGCTTTGTCTGGAAGGACGGGTACCTGTTAAGATAGGGACTGCACCCCGATGCGACAAACCAGTGATAAAATACACGTCAGAGACTTCGAGTTCAAGCTCTTGATCCTGAAGCACAAACTTTTCTTGATACTTGTCCTAAATTATTATCAAATATTGAAGCAATTTGGGCTGAGCCCGGAGGCATGGTGTCAGGAAGAATTTCTTGAGCCCACAATTTCTGAGGGCATTCATTAATTGTTCATTTTCCATGGCTTGTTCATCCTCCTCACTATGTTCTCTCTCTTTCCACTCAATTACCATCTTTTCTGCTTGGTACCTGCACACATTGTTCATATGAGCATTGTAAGTCTCCTTAGGCATCAAAATTTGTAATCAAATGGTCGCATTTTCTTTAAATTGAGGTAGATTTTGGGTTGTGCGGTTGGTGCGACTGTTTTGCTAACAGTCGCGCCATTGGGCACGACCCCTGTGTAAAAAACGGTTGCTTGGTGCAGGTCCATGCCCGAAACCCGTGCCAACCGCAATGCCCTAATTTTAACAAATTCTCCCCTAAAGGATTCAAAATGAAAATTATAGGTAATAAAATTTATCTCAAAAGATGGCAAATGGTGTCGGCTCTTACCTGAAACTGACGGAATCCGGATTGGTTCAATGGATTGCTCGCAATTGTTGCCACAAGATCCCAAGGAAAACAGGTCACTGCTGCTCTGCAAAGAGGTAAAAGTGAAAAGTAAATAATTTTTACCACTTATAGTCTTTTCTAACATTTTGAAATCTTAAATTAGGTTTTAAAACATATTTTTCGATTATTTTATCATATTATTCTTGAGGAATACGTTTTTCACGCGTATTTTTGTGCAAAAAAAAGTTCACATGGTTATGACGAAGAAACGAGTTGTATTTTATACTTTTTCGGACTCGGTAAAAACACAAAAAAGTCACTACTGGAGTCACCTTTCAGCTCTTTTTTGACTCTATAAAACTGAAAAGATATCCGAGTCACTTGTCGTTTTGAACTTGTTAAATTGGCTGCGAAACTACATCTACTCAGTATAAGTTTACCCCTTTTTCGGGCTGGGATAGATCATTTATGAAAAAGGAATACCTTAGCCTATCACGACGAAGAGGTTCTCTCAGACACAGTTTTCTACCTTTTCGGATCCGAGAGACTACCTATGAAAAGAGAATGCTGGAGTTTTCTTTTCCGTATCCTTTTCAAAATCTCTAAATATGAAAAGATGCCGAGTTCTCCCTTTGTTAGACTCGTTAAAACAAATGACATTGGACTCCGTCGTCATGACGTTACTCGAGCTCCTCCTTCCTAGGGCTCGTAAAATATACTAGGTTGGATTTTTCTGAAGGACAAAATTACATCGCAAGCATATGCTATCCCCTTCAAGCTTGTTTACAAAAATAATTGGGGTACTCACCAAAAATGGTGGGGGAAAATGGAAACAGATTGTAGTCATGTTGGCAGTATGTCGCTCTAGAACATGGCACTTGTCTGCATTCGTGTCGGGTTGGGGACATGTCATCTCATTATTTGTTTGCCTCCATGGGTTTGGGTAATCTCTTTTGACCGCTCATCTGCTCTTTTCCATGTTGCCATGACCTCAAATCCCTTGATGTCAAATAATACCAAATCCAGTGACGTGCCGCTGATATGTTCAAGAGAAGTTTTCCTCTGAAGTTTTCAACCTCCCTCTGATTCTCTGTTGGTCTTGATTCACAAACATCATATTCCTATGTCTCATGTCGATGATGTGGGAAACATTATTTCCCACCTTCGATCAAGGTTACTTCCTTTCGACTCCAGCTCATTATCCAGGAAGTTGATCTAGAGTCTCCCTTCAGGTACCTTAGAGCCTGCATGCCTCAATGGCAGGTTCTTCGAATTCGACGTAAGGTCCACGTCATTGGCCATCGATCGAATAACTCTGCACGTTTTCGACGTCAGATCACTTTTTGCATTCCATGGCTTGTACCTTTCATACCTTGAGATTCATTATCATTATTGGTGGTTTCTCTCATGTTTGTTAATAGCTTTCATCATTGGTTGGTAATTAGATGATTTTCCTGCGTGTTCGACTTCAGCTCACATAATCTCATGCTCGAATTTGTACTTTGTTCGGGTCGAGATGGAGTGCAAGACCCTGGGTTTTTTCTGATTAAATCCACACTACTGGTTCTTTGTGGATTACTATGACTTATTATATGACTCTTCTGATTAGATGGCTGCGACCATACTCGAGTCTATTTGTTGATCCCTACTGTTGGATGGCTGTGTCCATACCTTAGATCTCACTGTTTATGTACTCTATTATAGATGGTTGCACCAATGCCACATGTCATGTATCAGATGTATCAGTTGTACTTGTACTTGCAGGTCTTCTGACAGCAGTGTTTGGGTCGAACGCGTTCTCATAAAGCACTTCACCCCTCCCTCTCTCTCAGACCTCATGCTTTAGGGGGCATCTGTTACACAGCATTTTGTCACTGTCCTTGCAATCCCTTGCCCCACATATTGGAGGGTCTTTCTCATGACCTGTGAGCAGTGTCATACTCTGGAAACACCTTCTTTTCATCCTTCTGCATAAGGAAATCATTTCTCCTGTTGAAAATTTCCTCAAAAAGCACACAAAAACATATGTTTTGGCATTGGCGCGGGTATTCAGTTCACCCCTCACGCCAATAGGGAATATTTACACTGGAGCCCACGCCACCTAGCGCTCTGTCTCTGTGTTGTGCCCGTGCCAGCTATTTTAGGAATGTTTTGTAACAAAATAGAGGCGGAAGTTTCCTCTAACCACCTCAGGGATGAGTCACAGGAAGTGGTTAAACTTGATAAGCCACAGATCTCTTCCTTTAGGTAGTGGTTTTTACCTCCCATGGAACATTATTTGAAGATAGGACTCCCCTCCATGATTATAGGGATCCTAACCTCTCCTTCTCCCTCTATATAAACAGGCCTTCTCCCTTTACAAAAGCTAGCTGAACATATACCGAAGAAGCTGAACTTGGAGAAGAGATACTATAGCTGAGTAATTTCTATTGAGAAGGTAGAACCAAGGAGAATTCCGTAGAGAGAGCCCTGTCTGAATTCCCGAAGAGCCTTTGTGAGACGCGCTCCGTTGGAACCCTGTTGGAGGAGACCGCAGCGTCGAAGCTTGGTTGTACTCTTCCTTTATTTTATTAATATACTCGACTATGGTATTGGTTCCATCATTGTGTTATGTTTACTGATGCATTTGATTTAGTATTCTTTGACTGACTAATAGTTACTAATACAAAATAATATGTTGTATATCGTCTTTGTTTCTTGTGTGTGTGCAGGTATCCGAGCGTGAGAACGAGCGGATCGTGATTTGTCAAACCAGGAGCAAGAGGCGGCCAATCTTTCTGACGACAACAATAGCGTAGGACCTCTGGTAAGTTATCTATCAAATCTCCATCCATTCGTTAACTAGGAATCGATATTATAGCATGTCTCGTTTGTGGCTAGACCCACGCTAGGGCTAGTGGGATCGCCTCTGTCCGCAGAGGGGATTTACCTCACCAACACTTTGTGATCCATTTTTGTTGCTCTTCTGAAGATAGCCTTTTGTTCCAAACCTTGTTTAAGATTATCATGATCAATTTTTACCTTGAAGTTTCTTCCCATTAGGTAAGTTCGCCATTTATTTAGTGCATGCAGTATTGCTAACATTTCCTTCTCATAAATAGGTTTCTATAAATACTTTCCCCTGATTGGACGACTTTCGAAAGCAATGGGTCTTCCTTCTTGCATTAAAACAACACCAATTCCATTTCCTAAGGCATCACATTCCACAATAAATGTATTTGTGAAGTCTGGTGTAGCTAAGACCGGTGCTAGGCACATTGCCTCTTTAATATGTTCAAAGGCCTTAGTTGCTTTAAGAGTCCATGAAAATGCATATTTCTTCAATAATGTTGTTAGAGGTGCTACTATTCTCCCATAATCCTAAAAAAACTTGTGATAATACCCTGTTAACCCGAGAAATCCTCGCAACTACTTTATGGTTGTGGGGACTTTCCATTCCTTAATGGCTTTAATTTTGTTAGGGTCTACCTTATCACCCTCGTGAGATACAATATGACCTAGATATTCCACCTCTTGTACTCCAAAGAAACATTTGGATGCTTTTGCATATAATTGTTTGTCCTGCAATATTTTGAGCACCCTATCAACATGTTGAACATGATCCTTCCAAGACCTGCTGTAGATTAGTATATCATCAAAATATACTAACACAAATTTTGTAGGTAAGGGTTTGAAAATGGAATTGATCAACCCTTGAAATATAGAAGGTGCATTGGTAAGGCCAAAAAGCATGACCAAAAATTCATAATGACCCTCATTATTTCTAAATGCTATTTTCAGAATGTCTTCAGTCTTCATTCTAATTTGATGATATCTTCGACGAAGATCTAATTAGTGAAATAAATTGCTCCATGTAATTCATCAATAATTCATCAATCACGGGAATGGGAAATTTAACTTTAATAGTGAGCTTATTGAGCTCCATATAATCCAGACACATGTGTCATGATCCATCCTTCTTGTGCACCAATACTACTAGAGCAGAGAAATAACTTTGACTAGGTTAAATTATACAAGCCTCTAACATTTTTGCAATCATACGTTCAATTTCGCTCCTTTGGACATAAGGATATGTGCAAGTCGTGATGTTTAAAGGAACACTTCCTAGAATTGAATGAATAGCATGATCATGATCAATAATAGGTGGGAGTCCTTTAGGAGTTTCAAACACCTTGGAATGATTTCCCAATAATTTTTGGAGATTTGGAGAAATAGATGATTTTGACGTTGGAACTTCTAGTGAGCATAATTGTGCATTTACGCATTGTTTTTCTTTCTTCAAAATAATTTTCATGACATTAGAGCTTATTATCTTTCCCAACTTCCATGTGCTACCCACTAATTCAACTTCCCTTCTTTATCAAAAAAATTTCAAGAAAAGTTCTTGAAAATTAAAAGCTATCGTCCCCAAATATTGTAACCATTGTACTCCTAGTACAACATCAACACCTCCCATAGGAATGGAAAGCATTGGACTATTCAATACAAATTTTCCATGGTTAGCTTGACATTATGGAATTTTCTAGAGCAATTTATAGTTCCTCCATTTGCAACCATCACTTGACATTAAGTGTACAGGTATATGAAACAATTCAATTCCTTGGCTACCTTACAATGAATAAAATTATGGAATTTTCTTTGAATAAATGAACACTATTACCTTTTTCTTCTTGATATGTCCTTCTATCTTGAGAGTTTGAGGAGTGGTAATTCCTGCCAATGCATTACACAATATGGTCAGACTCATTTCTTCCTCTTCTAGGGCTAGTTCCTGGTGTATATCCTCTTCTTTTGAATATTCTTGTTCATTTTCTTCTTCCTCTTCACAATCTATGTAAAATAATTTCTTCTTAGCAGACTTATGACCTTTAGTGTATTTTCTATCACAATTGTAGCAAAGCCCTTTTGATCTTTTTTCTTACAATTTTTGTGATGTAAACCCTGTTGGTTGTGGAAATATAGGAGTAACAACACTTTCATCTTTATAGAAGTGAGCGGTAGGCTTCCTTGTCGCCATAATTTTACATTCAATTTTTCTTGCCAACCTAAATGCCTTCTCCAATGAATCAGGCTCCAAAACGCGAACTTCATGTTGGATGTTATCCTTTAAAGTTCCTACGAAGAGATCAATCCTGTGTTCCTCTAGAATATCAGTTACCCTTATATTCAATTTTTGGAAGTCTTCAATGTGCTCCTCCGTGGGGCCACAATGTAATCCTAGTGGGGTCACAATGAAATCCTAGCCGACCTAACAATAATAATTTAAGGGCACAATAATAACAATATGAGGGTTACAGGGGTACAAAAATAACAATAAGGGGGTTACACTAACAACAATAAGGGACTATACTAGTATTATAGGGACCTAACACAAAATGGGTACATTAAAGTCTCCAAATGCACATGAACTTGCCATGCATGAGAAAGGAAAGTCCAACTCGAAACCAAATCATCAATACAAAGGAAAAGGAAAGACAAGATATCCATATCCAAGAAAGGTAGGAAATCCAAAACCTCTAGATGATTCTTCCAAATCCAAGGGTAAGAAGGGAAAGAAAGGAAACTTTGAGTTTCCTTATTGTAATCGAGGTTATCATCCTGAATCATCTTGCATGCAAAAGAATATTGATCTAATGGAAAAGACTCTTCAACAAAATAGTCCTGGTCATCACATTCTAGAAAGTGCCAAGAAGAAGACGGAGGAAAAACCATTAGAAACAAGGGGTAATGGTCATGCTTTGATTTCTCTTCATTCTATACCGCAAGAATGGATCATCGATTCAGGAGCTTCACATCATATCGTTTTTTCAAAGGAATTATCTTCTTCTCTACATGCATACTTGAGACCTCCTATTCTCATGGTAGACAATTTTGCAGTTGAAAAAACTAGACAAGGAAGAGCGCAATTCAAATAAGGAATTTTTGAGAATGTCTTGCATATTCCAAGGTTTTCTTCGAATCTTATTTTAGTGTATCATATGACACACACAAGCACTGGAAGGAAAGTGGAATTTACATCGGATTCCATGAGAATTTATGACATGCAAGCCAACTCGAATATTTCATATGGAAAGTTAAAAGATAAATCTCATCTGTATACATTTTCAGATTTTGTTCCTCAATCAGATTCTATTTTGCTACTTATGCATGCAAATGAAGAAGGTAGGATTTGGCACAGGATATTTGGGCACTTGAATTTCAGATATATGAAACAAATTATAAATAAAGGGATGGTTAGAGGATTGTTGTCCATTGAATTTTCAAACAGTGTTTGTAATGGATGTGATCATGGAAAGCATCCACAACACAAATTTGATAAGGGGCATGCATGGAGATCCTTTTTGCCTTTGGAGCTTGTACATAGTGATCTCATGGGTCCATTTACAATACTTTAGATGAGAAAATAAATATATGTTTTTTCATTTATAAATGATTACACAAGATTCACTTGGGTTTACTTCTTAAAAATCAAGTTTGAAGTTTTTCAAAGCGCATGCGGAAAATCAGTTTGGAAAACACATCTAGATACTTCGCATAGATAATGGGAAGGAATATGTCAACAAAGATATCCAAAATATTTGTAATGAAGTAGACATAAAATTGTAGCATATAGTTCCTTATACTCCACAACAAAATGGGGTGGCTAAAAGGAAGAATCAATCTTTGAAAGAGATGGCCAATTGCATGTTGTATGCAAGATCTCTTTCATCAAAATAATGAGCTGAAGTAATATCTTGTGCCTCATACATACATAATAGATCTACTCATAAATATGTTACTGGAAAAATACCTTTTGAGTCTTAGATTGACATGCAACCTGATGTAAACCATTTCCGCATTTTCGTATCTCGAGCATGGGCCCACATTCCTAAAGAGAAGAGAATGGCTTTGGAGCCTCAAAGTAAAGCATGCTTGTTTTTTGGATATTCTGATGAATTCAAAGGGTTAAAATTTCTTTATATCAACACTAAAGATCTATTTAGTGAAACACGTGTAAATTTTGACGAAGATATTTTGTATGCACCACCAGATGAACCTATCACCAAGCTTCCCTCATCACTCATTGATGAGTATGCATATGATACTTCAGATCATAATTCTTATCTAGATGATCCTTTTTATATGACACCTATTGGACCACCAGTTGTTGAACATTGAGATATTACTTCTTCATGTAGTTCGGAAGATTCTCGACCACCTTCAACACAAAAATGGTGCAGCATGACTGATCTCCTAGATGATCCTACCTCAATACCTTAGTTTGAGGAAGATTCACAAGAAATATTAGCTATGGAGTCATGCATGCCCATCCATGCTTATATGATGCATGCAATTGATCCACAGACTTATGCAAAAGCAATTGGGAATCCTGAATGAGAAGCAACAATGGATGAGGAATACAAATCCCATCTCATTAAGAACCAAACTTGGGATATGTTTCCACTACCTTCCAATCGTAAACTTGTGAGGTGCAAGTGGGCTTACTAGACTAATAAAGCATAACATGGGCAAGTTAATCGATATAAGGCATAATTGGTAGCAAAAGGTTTTCAATAGGTATATGGTGTTGACTATGATGAGAATTTTGCTGTAGTGGAAAAAATGGATTCAAGTCGGCTAGCTCTTTCCATTGCAACAAAAAGAGGATGGGAGGTGTATCATATGGATGTGAAGAATGTATTTCTTCACGGTGATCTTGAGGAGGAAATCTACATGGAGTAGCCATAGGGATACATGAAAAATTCATCTCTGGCATGCTAAATAAAGAAGTATCTCCATGTCCTTAAGGAGGCACCTAGAGTGTGGTATGAAAATATGGATTCATATTTGTTATCTCAAAAATTTGTACACTGCAAATCTGATTCCAATGTTTATTTTTGAAGAAAATTGACTCCTTATTTATCATAGTACTCTAAGTAGATGATGTTTTGATAACAGGTAGTTCAAGTTCTTCCATTACTGGGATTAAAACTGCATTGCACAAGCAGTTTTCTATGACAGACATGGGTTTGCTAAATTTATTCCTTGGGCTAGAGATCAATCAGAGTTGTTCTGGGATTGCCATTTCTCAACCAAAGTATGCTAGATATCTTTTGGCACGATTTCACATGAGTGACTGCAAGCCAACAACCACGCCTTTCTTATGAAGGATAAGTCTTGAGAACAGAAAAGACACACCATTGGTTGATTGCATATTGTACCGTCAACTTGTGGGAAGCCTTCTTTATCTCATTCACTCCCATCCCGATCTCTCATATGTTGTAGGAGAAGTTTCCAGTTACATGCAAGAGCCACATGAGTTACACTGGAAAGCTGCAAAGCACATCCTTCACTATGTCTAGGGGGAAATCACCTATGGGATTCAATATGCAACAATTTTTTCTTTGGATCTCATTGGGTTCACAAATTTAGACTGGGTTGGCGACAACATTGATAACAAGTCCACCTCCGATTATATACTTAGTTTCGGATCCAACCCAATTTGTTGGTCAAGCAAGAAGCAGTCTACCATTGCTTTAACATCAGCAAAGGCTGAGTACAAAGAAGTAGTCAATTCCACTATTCACACCATTTGGCTACAACATTTCCTATCTAAGCTTGGTATTAGTGTCCATCGTCCAACTGTCAACTAGTGTGATAATGAAAGTACGCTAAATTTTTGTAGAGATCCACATGCACCTCATTAGAGAACTAAGTCATGATGGGATCATTGAGCTTCAGTACTATCCTAGTTCTGAGGAGAATGCCAATATCTTCACCAAGAATTTCACTGAGCAGAAGTTTCGATTTCTATGAGATCATATCGGGGTGAAGGACACGACTGCCTAGCATTTGTCTTTTCTCTACTTTTTTCATTGTATATGGGTACTTAAAATGGCCTTGTTGTCAGGACTCATTAATTTTGCATCACACTCACCAAAGTTATGCTTAAGGAGGGGTGTTGGTGTACATGCACATAGTTAGCCTTAATTAGCTTCAGTTTAACTCTAGTTGTTGCATGTGATGTGCACTTGGATTTAGCTAGTTAACTCCAGTGCTTACATGTGGTATGCACTTGGCTTTAGTTAGTTATCTCTAGTGCTTGCATGTGGTGCATGTGCACATTAAGAGAGCATAAAACACACTTGGCTTCAATTATCTTTAATTATCCATAGTTATTGTATGTACAACTAAGCTTAACTTAGTTGTTTTATGTATTGATTCTCAAACTAACATTGATGAATCAAATTGATTCTCAATTCAAATTTTTCTTTTTCAATTATCACAAGTTTGAGTAATTATTCTTTACAAGTTTGAGTAATTATTCTTTAGCTAGATTCATTTTTGTACTCTAATAATTTTACAAAACTGCTTAAAAACCGCAAGAAAATTTTTAGTTATATATATAGAATGTTTTACATTACAAAAATCTGTTATATGTGTTCATAGTCCCTAATTTGGATACTATTGTAATCCGTTTTCTAAAATTTGAAAGTTAAAGTCGATATTTTACGCATCTTAATATAAAGCTGTCAAGAACTTATTGTTTGTAGTGTTTTAAAGATTTTGCAAACTGATGTTCACCGTATGCGAATTTTTTTATCAAATTTTATATGTGATAGAAATAATTAAAATAATTATAAATTTTAAATAAAAATTGAGATTTAATATTTGAGGTTTTTAATTAATAATTATATAATTAAGTTATTATGTAATATATATTTTTTTAAAGTTAGATATTTATTTCAGATAAATGTTGGTATACAACAATTTATGAAAAAACATTAAAACACTTATTTAATTATACATTTTAAATGGTTAGGATAAAAAAATTCACAAATATTAATTAACTTATAACTTTATTTAAAATTGCTATTATTATTATTAATGATAAAAAGAATTAATATTAAAGTTAAATATATATTAACAAGATTTTTTTAGACAGGGAACTAAGCAACCTCTCTGGGTATATGCAATAGCCTACGAGCGGCATATCCCAGTAACTCATAAGCCTGCGAGCGGCATATACCAGTAACTCATGACTTTGCAAGGACCGAGGCATCCGGAGACCATAGAAAGATCCAGCTCCCAAACTCCAATGGGACGTCTATCCCTATAGCTTGGTCATGACGGGCCATAGACAACCCTAACCCCCGCCCCAAAACCCCCGTTGGTTTTGAACCTGTTAACAATATTTTTAACTATGCATATTTTTACTTATGAATAGGTTTTATTGAGCAGTGAGGCTCATTCTACAACCCACTATAAGGACTATGTGTAATTAAGTCCTAGCTCAACTTGGAGTTGACAAGCGTAGCTTTTAAAATGCAGACCAATATTGATCAATCTTAAGAATGAATCTAACATGATCAAATTTCTTCAAGTGCAAAATACAATGTGTAATTTTTATTATTTAAATTGTATTTAACCATAAAACTTATTTTTTTCAACAACTATATATATATATATATATACATAATTGACATTAAAATATTACTAATTTTTTTCAACAACTTTATCTAATATATATATATATTTAAAACAATATATAACATATACATAATTGACATTAAAATATTTTACATAATATTTGCATCGGATAGTGCACATTAAAATGTTTTTTTGGTTGTTAATATATTTTTAAGTATACGTCAATATTAATTTGTATTAAAATATTTGAATAATAACCAACATTGAATATTTTATTATTTACAATATTAAAATATTTTCTTTTAACTCTCTTTTTTTTTTCCTATACATAGATATATGTGAAATTGATATGGACATAAATTGGTTAACATAGATATTCAAATATTCTATTTAAAATTGGTGTTGAAATGTTTTTGAAAAGTATATGGTTTAAACATCTTAGTCACACATTTTTTTTTTACTTCTAATTAATTTACATGAAATTATATTAAGTCATATGGAAAAATAACTAAACATCCATATGATATTCAATTTAGAATAGATATTATTTTTATTTTAAAGGGACAATTATCAAGTGCAGAGAATTACACATTTCCCTCCCACTGGGTTGTCAAATGAGCCTCTCGGATCAAAATTAATGTAAGAAATTTTGTCAACGTTTTCACATGTCACCTTAATATGTTGAATTGATATTAATATGTCCAATTAATAATAAGTAAATGATTGGTAAACATTTACATGCCAGTAAATTCAATTTGTTAAGATCCAACAATAAATCAACATCTATTTTGCCTTATAAAATAGAATAATGATTTTGTAACCATATTTAAATTTAATTAATAAGCACATTAAAAATTTAATGCTTACAATAAACTTACAGTATGATAATATGTTTAACATGGATATTCACTTCCACTTTTCCATAAATGTATATAAGATTTGTTACAATATCATGAGTCATCAATACAACATTCTCCAAAGCCATCTCTCATTTTACGATCAGAATATTTTATAAATATTTTATTTGAATTGAAATTTATGACATTTTTTTATTAAATCTAAAAGAAAAAAAAATACAATTACTTTTGAGATATATTTACACCTCTATCACATTAAAATATAAGATATAAATAGTAGCTATAAATTAGGATATGTTTTTCCATATAAATTAAAATAATAATTTTGTAACCATATTTAAATTTCATTAACACAAAGACATAAAATATTAATACTTACAACATAACAAATTTTTTAACTATGGATATTCACCCCCACTTTGCCATGGATATTATTAGCCATACCATACCATGGGCCAATACAATGGCTCATCAATACCACATGCCCAAAGCCATCTCTTATTTCACAATCAAAATAATACTTACAATATAACTAGATTTTTAACCATGGATACTCACCCCACTTTACCATGAATATTATTAACCATATCATAGCTCATCAATCTAAAAAAAATAAAATTAATAATTAAAACATTTCCACTAGGCTTTGAATAGATGGTGATAGGGTGCTTTGTTAAGGCACTCCTTGACTTATCTCTCGTTGTCCATATGAACTAATATAATTTTATATCAACTTTTAAAATTGTTTTAAAGTAATTACAAAAAACAAATAAAATTGATATTATTATATTTTCATAGTTAAGTGGCATACTTAATTAACCCATTTTAACATTCATGTTCACTAATTTATTTTAACATAAACTTTTGAAAAAAATATTAGTTCTATATATATGAACAGCGATAAAATATTTCAATGTGCAAAAATAAATGTAATTGAAGTAAATAATTGAAAGTAATATTGAAATGTATTTAAAGATATATTAATAGAAAAAAACTTTAATGTGCATAATATAATCTATAAATAAAATATCTCAATTCTTATGTTAACTAAATTACTTAAATGTCAAAAATTTACACAATATATATAGTTTAAAATGATAATAATAGTAAAAATGTCGTCAAGTTCTAGTTGAATGGTTAAGAGCATGGGGTCACAAGTTCAAAACTAGAGGGGGTAGAGTATGTATGCCTTTGTAGACTTGGCAGTCAAATCACCTAGGTGCCTCCCTTGTCCCAAAAACAAGAAGACCTCATACACCAATTTGGTGTCTGGTTTGGTAGTGACCTTAAAATTGGATTATTATTATTACTATTGATTAATAAATCATTGGCTACAATTTGAAACCGCTGTTATTTTGTGATTAAATTTAGAGGTTCATTTTACAATTCAGTATGATGTATAAGTAAAAATATCTATTTATTTTTAAAATTAAAATTTTATTAATATTATACTAATATTATAAACAAAATTGAAATTTTAGTCCTATTATACTGTTTTTGTAATCAGAGAAATCCTGCAAAGTGAACTCTATTACTCTATTCTTATTTGCCATTTTTTATGAAATTACTGTTCATTTTGGAATATCTTAAAGCTTTAACCATATAAGCAAAGTCAAAGTTAACTGCTATTTGATATTCGAAATATTTCTAAATCAACATGAATTCAAAATTCTTATTACTACTGTTATTATGATGGACAACTTTTAACTATGAAAAAAAATAGATATATGAATATAGAAATGACCATAGTTAAAAAAGAAATATGATTATAGAAATAACCAGCTACAGGCCCTTCCTTTTCGAAAATAAATAAAGTGAAACTGCGGATCATGATTGGGATAGGGAAAGAGTATTTCCTATACTGAAACAACATCTCGCAGCTTTGTCATGACCATTAAAATATTTACCAAAAAAAAAAAATTTACATTCAAATCATACATTATATCACAAAAAAATATTTTTACATTCAAATTATACATTATATCATATGTAACAAATATTTTCTTTGGATGAAATATGTAAAAATGAGTGTATATATAATCTTCCTTTATGTTTACAATATTATTGTTAATTTATGGTTGCGGGACATTAACTCCATTACATTAGTTATTTTAACCACTCATTAAAGTATTAATGATCATTAATCATCCCCGTGTGCTTTATTTTCAGTCTGGATTCGGTTTAAGTTTGATTGTATTATTCTTTTATCTGCATTTAGCTGCATGATCCGGTCAAGCCAGTTGCTCGTCCACCTATTATCTAGTAAGAGGCTTCTCGATTTGCAAAATTGCTTAGACAATTGTCAGTTGCGTTTTGTTTACGGGGATATGTGTTGACCTTCGATCTTCCAATACCTAGATCAGATAGTGGGAAACACTGTTCAATGGTTTAGGGTAACCCGACCCCAAGTGTCACATTCACTGTTCATTTGGTTCGACGCTCAAGTTGTGCAGCTCTGCAAGTTGTTTCTCCTCATTTTTGCCTTCGGTAGCAAGGGTAATACCTCTCCCTCTCGTTGGAGAGCGTGAGCTTGACTCCAGTTCTGCGATGCCTTCAGGTAAATACTTATTTTCTTCAATTTTTTGCTTTCATCAAGGCGTTGTGAGTGAATATCCATGCGCAAGGATTTTGTTTTAAGTATTGCTTCTCTGCTTCTTGTTCCATTCGCAAGTAATGTTCCAGTTGGCATTTGTTATTTTCATTTTCTCAAGTTAATGGAGAGATAACTCAATCTTTTTGTGAGCATTGAGTTCTTTTTAACCTATTTTCTTTCGGGTTTATTCATATTCGAGATGGTAGGCTATCCAGAGGGTTTATTCTCTCAAAGTGCCATCCACCAAGTGTGCCGAGAGCTAGAGCTTTGGTAACAGTATGTTTCAAATTTCCCTTTTCCCTCTTATTTAAACTTTGGAATTTGGAATGGGATACTCACAAACCGTCTGTTGTTATTTCTCCATGCTAGGGCTAGTTGCAGAGGTCCTGGAAAATAAATAAATTGTCGAGTTCTCCAATACATCTCCTCGGGTGGCCACCACAAGTAACCGAACCCCTATCAACAAATACATTTGGTTTCCTGAATTCGCATGCTTGAGGGTTAAACCTTCTGTCTCTCAGAGGTACCATAAATTGGCCCTGGTTCTTTTCATGTTATTAGTTTAAGGCCTCCCTCAAGAGGGTTGAGTTCTGAGCCTTAGTGTGAATGCCTTTGGTGTAGTTATTATTCAAGGTTTTAGGTAGAGAAGGTTTAAACCATTTCTCGACTTCATAGAAACTCTAACTAAAGTTTATGGATAACTGTATAATTTGTATAAATGTTTTTGAAATATTTGACCTCAAATCCTATTACACCATTCGTGAGCCTTCGCTTGTTTATATAGGGTTAAATCATATATATCTCTGCTCTTATATTACCTGTTTTTAATTAGTTTCTAGCCTAAGTTCTCAACTAAGATATTTGTAATTAAAGTTTTGCATTCCAATTTGTGTTACCAATGAACCCAGAAATCTTTCTTAAATATTTCCTTCCTAGAAGATAATATATATATATATATATATATATATATATATATTGTTGGAACAAGGTCTCTCGCAAGCTGCGAAACTGGTCCATTTTGTATATTTTTTATTATATTTAGTCTAACACAGGGGTTTTGGGGGTGGATCAAAGCCCCTAATGCATTGTAAATGGGTCAAGAGTAGATCAAGAGTCCACAAACCATGGTTTGCGGACCATTGTATGTGTAGGCTCAAATAGTATAAGTAGTTGAACCTTTTTGAGTTGTAAGATAGACTGGGAATAGAGATTGATGCTAAGTGCAAACTAATAGATCTGGTTAGGGTTGTTGGGGAAGGACTCCTGCTGCTGTGTGTGCAAAGATTCTCTATCCTGTTGTGTGCGGACCTTGCTGCTGTGTGCGCAGGTTGGGTTTTGGCGTATTGTAAGTAGAACTGAAGGATTAATGAATGCAAAAGTATTGTTGAATATCTGAATCTATTGGAATTACTGTGATGTGAATATGTGATGTTTGGTTAATTAATATATACAACTATGTTATAGATTTAAGCTGCGAACATACTTTTGTTACTTTTCTATGTTGTGATCTGGGTTTGTTATGTTGCACTTCATATAAATAGCCGCGTTATCATTATATGAATTCATGATCTCTTGATTACTGTGAATGTCATTGTTGTTGCGCATGTGGATGCAAAGGAAATATGTAGATCTAGGCTCCGTGATATAAGATCTGGTCACTATAAGGTCGAACGTAGCTCTGCTTGACTTACCTACCCTCTCCCAGGGTGTGGAAACCTAGTTGCAACACCCACCCATACTACTTCGGGTGAAACTTTGGCCTACACAAGTAGGTCACTGCCGAAAGGCCAATAGTATAGGGGTTTGTTGACAAACCTTGAACCTCTGAACCTGAGTCAGGACCCCTCGAGCCAACAAATGGTTCCGTTGCCAGGACCCAAAGCATTTTGAGAGAGGGATCAGGTAATGCCAAGGCCATACTGGAAACCTGAAAGCAAAGAAATTGATGAATGATTCGAACAACAAGTTTAGGAATTCGCAGTGAAAGAGAACCAAAATAATAGGTTGACCACCGAGGAGTGGAAAAATAAGTATATTTTCATGAAGATCTACGAGATGTTTTTTGTGACAATTGTGATCGAGCTCCAGGAGTGGCTCGTGAGGTTGGTCGAATTTCAGAAGTGTTGGAAGGATGAACGGGTCATGCAGTGGACCCTCGAATTGATCCAACAGTTAGAGGAGATTGATAACACCCTCACTCACACGGTGGACCATTGGGTGGACAGTGTGCTAGGAGGGTTCGTGAAATAATTTTCCATCGATTAGTTTGTATCCTACTCTGAAGCAGAGCGAAGATTCTTCAGGGGTTTCCAGGGTAAGTTTTTGAAGGCCTTACCATTGCTGATTAAGATATTACTGTACCAAAAGAGTATCTTGTGTAGCCACACCAAATGAATGACCCCTAATTTGGACAGAAGTACGACACGAAGTGGCAAGTACTATCAAACCAACTAAGAGGGAGATAGGTCTGTCTATAGTCCGGTAAGGGAAGCAGCTGCGCAGAGTCTTCCTGGCACACCACTTTCAAACCAGCATAGGAGTAAGAATTCACCTACACCTCTGCCACCAGGCAACATGGCTGCGCACATGAATTTTCTGACCTTTAAGGGTGTGGGGGATGAAGATATGGATCAGTTCTGGTTTTTCTAAGGGTCGGTATGGATTGCGTAGAACGTAGCTAGTGATGCGGTGAAGCGGGCACACCTATCCCTTGCCTTTGAAAGGAGAGCTCTGGATTGGTACATGGGATACATCGGCCAACATGCGAACACAACCATTGAGAAAACGAAGAATTCTTTGAAGCAACAATTGAAGAAGCCTAATTCCTACTCTCAAATAGTGGTTGATCAAAAATATTTCAAGCAAGGGCCTTCTGATTCTATGTGGGAGGTTGATCAACGACTGAAGAAGGTGATCAGGGAAGGAGGATTTCAATATGATGATAGAAACCATACAGAATGGTTCATTGCTATGCTCTTGCCTCACCTGCATGTACGTATGGGTCATCAAACATTCGAATCACAGGAGAAAGCCTTGGAGGGTGTTATGAAGTTAGAATCCGCGCCTCGAGACGAGACCCAACTGGGCATCCAACAGATCCAAGGGCATCTAGAAGCAATGCACGTAGAGATCCAGAACCTGCGAAAAGAGCGAGGAGTAGAGGCTAGCCCTGAAAGGTGGTGCATACGGTGCAACGTGAATGGTCACACCAAGGATAACTATCCTCTATTAGCAGACTATATGCAGGCCGGGGGACCTAGCCTGTTGCGCCCAAGAGAAATTGTAGGGCCAAGTGGGCCAACATTATGGTGCGATGATTGCCACGTTGCAGGGCTGCACGACAAAAACCACTACCCCCACCTTGCTGCGTATGTCCTAGAGGTAAAAAAACAATGGTGCAGGTTCTATCGATTAGTAGGACATGATGAACATAATTTCTGGACATATGATTTGATGATCGATCGCGAAAACTTATATAGGGTACAATCAGACCCTACGTCGCCAAGGTCCCCCGTAGGCATAGGTGGCTCCTAGCCAGGGGTAGGGTGCGAGGCCGAGGAGAAAGCACATGTCGGGGAGGAGGGAAACTAATTTTTTATAACTGCGGAGAGGTCGGGAACTTTGCGAGAGATTGCCTGAATCCTACAAGGCAGTCTTGCCGGTACTGTAGACAGCCAGATCATGCGATCAAAGATTGTCCAATCTTGATAACAAAAATGTAGAAGCAGCCAACACCTACATAGAATGTGCAGAGGGTTAAGGCAGAGCTACGAGACAAATATCCGAGCGTAAATGTCATAACACATAGTGAAATGGCCACCGGAGGCCCTGGGGAGAAGGCTACGACTGAATCTCTAATTCGGCAAGTTGTTATCAAACAAGAAGGTTTGGACCTAAGAAAGGAAAAATAAACATTTATCGTAGCCCACAAAGACTTTGCTAAGACAGAGGCATCTACTTCTTAGACACCTACAAACCTTAAGGCAGATGAGGAGGTCAAGCCCTTTTTACAGGCATGTATAAAGCTACTGCTCAACCCAACGATTGTAGAGAATCTTCAGGCTTTGATAGATAGCTACGCAACACGACCTGGCCTACCTCCGAAAATCAAGGATGTGCAGAAAAAATACAGATATAAGAAACGCAATGGTAGGGAGATGCGGTTGACTGCGCAGATCGGTGATTATGAGATGGATCAGGTTATTTTGGACCTAGGATCAGATGCAAATGTATTACCTACACAGACTTGGCAGTGAATGGGATAGCCTAAGTTAGAATGGTCCACTATCCATCTGCGCATGGCTAATCAACAAAAGGTTATACCCTTGGGGAGACTATAAAAAATCGTGGTGGATATCACAGGAGTAAAGGCCGACGTAGACTTTGAGGTAATTGAGATCGTAGAAGAGGCGAACCCCTATCTTGCGCTCCTGAGCTTGGATTGGGTCATCGATATGGGAGGTATCATTAACTTGAAGAAGAGAAGCATGGTGTTTGAGAATAATGGTACAAGGGTGATAGTGCCATTAGATCCTGCAAAAGGCGAACGATACACTGAGCCGGTGCACGATGGAGAGGATTTGGATCATATTCATAAGCTGACTGTGCGGGAAGAAGATTGGATTAACCCCACAGATGATGGTGTACTCTGCTGGGAAAAGGACAGTTAATGTTTCTCTGACTCCGATGGGGATATGGAGAACCGGAAAAATCGATTACATGATGTCTTTGCACTGCGATGCATTCGGGTTACAAAGGACTTTCGATGCATTTCCTCAGAGGTAAGAGAATTACCCTATTTTGATGGTTCTGGTACTATTAAGGAATTTTTATGAGCATTCAAAGTTGAGGTTCCACAGGAACAAAGGCTATGGGCCCTTAATCTGGCCATGCGTGGAACACCTGTGCACTAGTGGGAGACACATGCGGAAGCGTTCTAGGAGTGGGAGGATTGTCGGGGCATGATGCTCCTGCGATTTGAGACTCTGGTGGAGGTATAGGTCGAGATGTTCCATGGCCCAGGGGACCCACAGAAACACTTGGTTGCATGGTGAAAGACATGGAGTGACCGAACTACAGAAGAATGGGTCCACTTATTTATTCATTCGTTGGGTCCAATCCCTACTGCATGGTACCTGGATGCGGAGCTACATCAACGCACCAGCCATTGGGAAAATTTGAAGGATGACTTCATAGGAACATTCAGACTAATAGGGGGTTACGAGGCGCTTGAAAAAGCTCTGCAGGACATAGATACATTTGTGTTTGGAAAATCTGGCACTCCGAATATTGCAGAAGAGCCGACTTCAGAATCCCAGATGTAGGATATTGTTGACTGCCGCAGCCTGGCGAGGGAGGAGGGTGAAGATGATCTGTGGTCTGTCTCTATCCCAAAGTTGGAAGGGGAGTGCACCATTGCAGGACCCCCACTGCAAGAGGTAGATGTCACTAAGCCTCTCAAGCTGTGAAAAGTCAACATTGGGACGAAAGAGCACCCTAAGTTGGCTAATATTGGGGATTATTGGGATGAGGACATAGTAGGCAAAGTGGCCGAGCTACTCATAGAATACCAAGACTTGTTCCCAACAAATTTTTCGAAGCTAAAATGGATCACGGGAGACTTAGGGGTCATGCATTCACTCTCAAACTGGATGCGCATCCTATGAAGCAGTGGCCCTATATGCTGAACCCAAAGTATAAGCATAAGGTCAAGGAAGAAATTGATAAAATGATCGCTGCAGGTATCATCGAACCTGTTGAACATTCTGACTGGGTTAGTTTGATGGTGGTTCACGAAAAAAAATACTAAGGGGTAGATTCGGATCTACATGGATCTGCGCAAGTTGAACGACACATGCGTCCATGACCCATTCCCTACGCCATTCTTAGATGAAATTTTGGATAGCGTGGGCAGCCAGGAAGCATAATCTTTCACGAATGGATTTTGAGAATACCATCAAATCAGGATCGCACCTGAGGATCGCAGCAAAACCACGTTCGCCAATGAGTGGGGATCTTTTCAGTATACTTTCATGTCGTTTGGTCTCAAGAATTCGCCTTCTATCTTCTCACGGGTCGTCGTCGCAGTATTCAGGGAGTTCATCCACAAGTTCCTAGAGGTGTATTTCAATGATTGGACTATCTTCAGCCTGGTCAAGGCACACGTATCGAACCTACGCATGATGTTGGATGCCTGCTGAAAGCACCAAAATTCCCTAAATATCAAGAAGTGTATCTTCTGCATACCTTTTGGAATCTTGCTCAGCCACATAATTTGTCGGATAGGATTGATGGTGGACCTTGCCAAAATCACAGTTATCATAAAGTTGCCTGTACCAGAAATGGAGAAGTAGCTACACTCGATTCTTGGACACACGAGCTACTACAGGAAATTCATTCAAGGCTATGCAATGATCACGTCCCCTATGGAAAAATTGCTCAAGAAGGATAGTTCGTCTTTTGGAATGATGAGTGTCAACAGAGCTTTGAGTTACTTTAGGAAAAAATGGTCTCGACACCTATTCTCATCTTTCCCGATTGGGAGAAGGTATGTAATGCTCATGTCGATGCATTGGGAATTTCTCTCGGGGCTATCCGTATGTAGCCAAGAGAAGGAGACATTGACCACCCGGTCACCTTTGCAAGTAGGAAACACTCAAGTGTGGAACGCAACTACTCCACCATAGAGCGGGAGGGATTGGCTATGGTCTACGAGTTGTAGAAGTATCAACATTATCTGTTAGGAGGACACTTCAAAATGTTCACCGACCATTCGGCTTTGAAGTACCTAGTCAATAAGCCTATGTTGGGAGGGAAAATCTGCCGATGGCTGCTACTATTTCAGGAATATGACTTTGATATCATCGTCAAGCCCGAAAATTTGAATGTTGGGCCAGACCACTTGTCCCGGATAGAGAGCGGAGAAGAGCCAACCAACCTGGAGGACAGATTGCATGATGCACAACTCTTTACTATTAAAGTAGTGGACACACACTTTGTGGATATCATTCAATTCTTGACTACTAGGGTGGCACCTCCAGAGTACTCACTACAAAAAAAGAAAGAGCTAGTCACCTGGGTAGCGGATTTGACCATCATCGTAGGTCATTTATATAAGATGGGAGCTGATGAAGTGTTGTGGTGATATGTTTTAGAGCATGAAAGGCACACTATCTTGGAAAAAGCTCCTGACGGAGTAGCAGGAGGTCACTACGTAGGAAAAGCAGTGGCGAAAAATATCTTGAGAGCTGGGTTATGGTGGCCAACCCTGAATAGTGATGCCCATGACTATTTCAAAGCCTGCGATACGTGCCAATGAACAGGAAGGCCTTCTCGCAGAGATGAAATGCTCATTCAACTGCAAATGGATCTACAAGCATTTGATAAATTGGCCATTGATTTCGTAGGATCCATCAACCCACCAAGAAAGAAGACAGGTGTGCGCTTCATTATTACTGCCACTGATTATGTAACCCAGTTGGCCGAGGCACTAGTAGTAAAGGATTGTATTGCAGATACCATTGCACATTTCATCTTTGAAAAAATATTGACTAGATTCGGATGCCCGAAGATCCTCATGAGCAACATAGGTACGCACTTTGTTAAAGAAACAATCCAAACTTTGACTGAGGATTCTAGATCCATCATGCGAAGAGAACACCATATCACCCACAGGCAAATGGCGCAGTTGAGGCTATTAAAAAAATCTTGGAGCAGGTGCTGACAAAGGTCTGCAACACTGATCGTAGTGATTAGGATGTGCGCATCCCCTCGGTTCTTTGGATATATCGAAAGACCTGCAAGAAGCTAACAGGGAAAACCCCCTTCAGGATGGTCTACGACAAGGAGGCCGTGATGCCAGTGGAGTGTATTATTCCTAGTCTATGTATTTCAACATTCATGAACATGGAAGAACCTGATATCATGGAGGAGCGATTAACACAGCTTATGGCTTTGGAGGAGGATCAATTTCTAGCCAATTTCCATCTGCAGGTTAAGAAGGCTCGTGATAAAGCCTGGCATGACCAACATATTCACCAAAAAATGGTGACGGACGGTGAATTGGTCCTCATATATGATAGCCAATTTTCCAAGCATTCAGGAAAGTTCCGAAAGCATTGGCTTGGTCCCTACATAGTTCCAGAAATCACGGATGGCGGAGTTGTTAGGCTAGCTACCCTACATAGTGATATACTACTAGGCTACATCAATGGAAATCAGCTAAAACCATATCGGATAAAGTGACTATATGGCCCGAGCAACTGCACTAATGCAGGTGAAGAACCTACCACCGCAGTGACTCAATACGAGTCACAAGATTGTGTTGGGGGAATTTTGGAACAGGGTCTCCCACAAGCTGCGAAACTGGTCCATTTTGTATATTTTTTATTATATTTAGTCTAACGCAGGGGTTTTGGGGTGGATCAAAGCCCCTAAATCATTTTAAGTGGGTCAAGGGTAGACCAAGAGTCCGCAAACCACGGTTTGCGAACCATTGGATGCATAGGCTAAAATAGTATAAGTAGTTGAACCTTTTTGAGTTGTAAGACAGACTGGGAATAGAGTTTGATGCTAATTGCGAACTAATAGATCTGGTTAGGGTTGTTGGGGAAGGACTCCTGCTGCTTTTTGCGTGAATATTCTCTTTCCTGCTATGTGCGGACCCTACTAATGTGTGTGCAGGTTGGATTTTGGGGTATTGTAAGTAGAATTGAAGGATTAATGAATGCGGAAGTATTGTTGAATAGCTAAATCTACTGAAATTACTGTGATTGATTCTGTGATTTTTGGTTAATTAATATATACTACTGTGTTATTGATTTAAGATGCGAACATACTTGTGTTAATTGTTTATGTTGCGATTTGGGTCTGTTCTATTGCACTTCATATAAATAGTCGCATTATCGTTATATATGAGTTCATGCTCTGTTGACTACTGTGAATGTCATTGCTGTTGCACACGTGGATGTGAAGGGAATCTGTAGATATAGGGTCCGTGATATAAGATCTATTCATTATAAGGTCAAACACAACTCTGCTTGACTTACCTACCCTCTCCCAGGGTGTGGAAACCTGGTTCCAACATCCACCCATACTACTTCGGGTGAGACTTTGGCCTACGCAAGCAAGTCACTGTCGAAAGGGCCAATAATATAGGGGTTTGTTGGAAAACCTTGAACCCTCCAAACTCGGGTCAGGGACCCATGGAGCCAACATATATATAATATATATTATCTTCTAGGAAGGAAATATTTAAGACATATTTCTGGGTTCATTGGTTTGTTAGCCGAGTTCTGTGTTAACGTGTTTTCCATTTCTAGAGTTGGCATTAGCTTAAGAATTTATAGCTTTTTTTTTTTTTTTTGTTAAAGCTCAACTTATTGTGTACTTTGAACAATAAGTGGCAAGAGGACATTGAACCCTACTCTTTTCACAACTCTGTTCACAACGAAGCTTAGGTTCTAAACCTCCAAGCCTAATGATTCTTTACACTGTTTATTGGAGATGTATAAGTAGTTTTATGCATATTACCATCTGTGGTTATTATACCCTTAATACACTTCCTATGTAATTTATTACATTACTTTTTTATGCACTTAGCTAATTTGTACATTGACACATGATGGTGTTAAGAACAATTACTCTACTAGACACAATTTACTTATTTGAAAATCCTTCTTTGTTGTTGTATATATATATATATATATATATATATATATATATATATATATATATATATATATATATATATATATATATTCTGAGAATTTAGGATTTACACAAGTTAACAGTATTTTTACAACAAGAGTTTCTATAATTCAAATTTATTAACTTCATCATGACATATACTGTTTTTTTTTTCTAATATCCAGATTATTCCATCTTTTCTAGATAAGAAAATACTAGTGCTAAAATATAGCTTAGTAGATAGCCCTCTTTAATTCCTATAATAAATCAAACACAGAAGTAAAATACAGATATGTTATTATTTTATATAAACTTAACCAGAGAACTCAAATATTTATCCTTGTTTTCTGATTAATTGATTGTGCCACCCAACCATGAGAGAGGCGATCATGTCTTCTGCTCCGTGTGTGCTCCACACCAGAGTCTAAGGTAGCAATTATTTTCAGAAGCTAGGCATCAGGACCTATGTCCAGCCTACACTCCTTTCAGGTTACAAAGCTCCACTGGTATTAAGCCAGCTTTGAACAACTCTTTCCTTTACAACAATCTGTTGTTAACCCTTTTATTTTCATCATGTACAAAACCCCTTCCCCTTCCGAAGAATTCATTTTTATCCTCTTAGGGAAGGTAACTGTCAAAAAATTCCTTTTCCATTTTATCTTGGAATCTTGGAATTATTTACCAATCAGTTAACCAACTACTGAATGTAATTTTTATTCATAAAGTAGAACTTAAGTCCACTGATGAATAATCATATTCGTTAATCTCTTTTCCACTAATAAAATCAAATGTATTTTATAATTATTTTAAACATAACATATTAAAATTAATCTGGGTGTTAGATTTTCCCCAGCTAGAGGTAAACATCCTCCTCTGTGCTTACTTCATCGCAACAAATAGTTCAGGATATGCTTCTCGTATAGAGTTTTCGTCCTCCCAAGTAACGAAAAATTGGGGGATGGCTCACCTCTGGAGCGTTATTTCTCTTTGATCGAGAATACACTGAGGTTATACCACAAATTCATCGTCCGGTTCTACCTTCATGCAACAAAATTCATAATTAATTTAATTATGGATCCTTCATTTTCTAAAAGTCATAATTTAAACATAACTTACATGTACGCTCTGTAGTGTATAACATGTTTGGGGTCATGTACGCATAGTTTTAGTAATGATACATGAAACACGTTGTGCACCAATATGTGGCTAGGAAATGCCCACTGATATGCCCTTGACCCTATTCATTCTAAAATTTGGAACGGTCTACATTACATGGGAGGAATTTTGGCATAGGTAGTTCATGTTAGGGTACTTTTCTTAGGTTTAATTCTTACATAGATGTGGTCATCCACTTTGAACTCTCGAAAAGTTATTTTTCGGTTGACACATATCTTTTGGTTGTCCTCAGCTACTTTTAAATTCTGTCTGGTTTTCCTTACCTCACACTCCATTTCCTCCAGCATGTCTGGCCCAACCATTAGTTTGGTTTCTGGACTGCTCATATTTATGGGAGTCTGACATTGTCTTCCATATAATACCTCAAAAATTCACTCATCTTGAGGGATTCTCAGTATCCATTATTGTAGGAGAATTCGATTAGGTGCAAATACTCTTCCCACTTCGTGGGTTTCTTGCATCACTTACATGCATAGGATGTCTTCTAATATTTGATTCACCCATTTATTCTTTCCATCCATTTGAGGATGATAGGCTGTACTAAATTGGATATGTGTTTCCAAACCAGTGAATAGTTCCTTATAGAAATCTAAGGTGAACTTTACATCTCGATCTAAGATGATGAATCTCGTAACGTCGTGCAGTTTAAATATTTTTCTCATGAAGATGTCAGCAATCTGTACGGTTTTGTAGGTTGACTAGACTGGTATGAAATGAGCTACCTTGTTGAGTCTATCCAAAATCACCATAATTGAATCATTGTGTCTCTTGATTTTCGGTAGGCCTGTGATGAAATCAAGTGAGATGACTTCCCATTTCCATCCCGATATAGGAATAAGTTGAAGTAATCCTGCTGGATGTCGATGCTCGACCTTCACTTGCTGACACTCCAAACATTTAGTCAGGTATTAAGCAAGTTTTTTATGCATTCCAAGCCAGAAATAATGCTTTCTAATTTATGTTAGCATTTCTTGATATCCAGGATGTCCAGCATAGGAACTCTGATGATATTCATCCAAAATCAGCTCCTTCAAGCTCATATGATTTGGAATACATATTTTCCCTTGAAATATGAAAATTTGTTTATCATTGATCCCATAATCTAACTGTTTTCCTTGTTTTTCTTCTTCTTATGCTTGCTGCCACAAAAACTGATACTCAGGGTCTCTCTTTGTTGCCCCCATTATTTCCCCTAGAACTTAAATTATGCTTTATTAAAGTAAAGTTCATAGATGCAATGTAGTTTCCTACTTAAAGTGTCAGCTACACAGTTCTCTTTACCTTTCACATTTTGAATGTCAAATTCGAATTCACTTAGGAGCGCATTCCATCTTTCTTGGTGGGCATTCAAATCAGATTTTTTAAAGTAGTTAGTCAAGCTACTGTGGTCGGTTCTCACCACAAACTTTTTCCCCAACAAGTAATGTCTCCAAATGCGAAGGTTATGTACTATTGTAGTCAACTCTAAATCATAAGTAGAGTATCACTGCTCATGGTCCTTTAGCTTCCTGGATTCATACGCTATATCCTTGCCATCTTGTGTCAATACTGATCCCAATCCTTCCTTACAAGCATCAGTGCAAAATTCAAACTCTCTACTTGGGTCAACTACTTTCAATATAGGAGAAATAGTTAATAGTTGGTTTAACCATTCAAAACTGGCTTGAAATTCATTAGTTCACTTAAAAACTTGCCTCTTCAGCTGCAAGGAAGTAATGGGAAAAGATATTGTAGAGAAGCCTTCGATGAAGCATCGATAGTAACCAGCTAAGCCCATGAAAGAACGAATTTTTGCTACATTTCTGGGAACTCTCCATTCCATGAACGTCTTTATCTTTTCTAGGTTTACCAAGATTCCTTCAACAGATATTACATGGCCGAAATATTGGATCTGTTCTTTGTAAAAATCACATTTTTTAAATTTGGCGTAGATCTGATGTTCCCGCAACATTTTCAACACCAAGCATAAATGTTCCTGTGTTCTTCCATATTTTTAGAGTAGATCAATATATCATCAATGAGTATTAAAACAAATTTATCCAAAAATTAGTGGAATATACCATGCATCAGACTCATGAATTTTGTTGGCGCATTGTTTAATCCAAATAGTAATACCACAAATTCATAATCTCTGTATATGGTACGAAAGACTGTTTTGGGTATGTCCTCATCCTTCATCTATATCTAGTGATACCCAGATCTTAGTTCAATCTTTGAAAATGTAGTTTCTCCTTTTACTTGATAAAAAAGGTCATCTATTCGTGGCAATGGATATTTTTTTTTTACATTTAGCTTATTAAGCTGTTGTAATCCATACACATCCACATTGTACTATACTTGTTTTTAATGAACAACACTGGTGCTCCCCAAGGGGACACACTGGGATGAAAATACCCCTTATACAATAGTTCTTGCAGCCAGATTTTTAAATCTGTTAGCTCGACCACACTCATTCTGTATGGTGCTCATGAAATAGGTGTTGCTCCAGGTATTAACTTGATAGTAAAATCAATATCTCGCTTTGGGGGTAATCCCAAAATATTTTCAGGAAACACATCCATAAAGTCATAAAAAACTGGGATATTTTCCAACACAACTGTCTTGTCTTTAGATTTAGTAAACCCCACTTGAATAGCATAAAGTTGACACCATTTTCTGATGCATTTACCTAGCTGGGATGCAGTAACAGGGCACAATTGAAGTGGTTTCTTAATTCCTTGCAGTTCTTGAAGAGTACCATCTTTTGCCTTAAAATGGATGATTTTCTCCTGGCAATATACTAGTGATCAATGTCTTTTTAACTAGTCCATTCCCAGCAATATATTGTAGGAGCCCAAGGGTAGAATATTCAATTCAACAGTTATATGTTGTCTTCCTATTTCCAAGATACAATTTGAGATTTTAGCGTTAACCCTTTCTCTTTGCTCCAGTAGCCAATTGTACCAACCATAGAATTTTAAATTTTTGGCTTTGCAATTTATAGTTTTCAACTACTCAAGGATTTATATAACTTAAACTGGCACCAGGATCAACCAAAATAGAAATATTTTAGGAATATAACATACCTTATAGTTCTATCATGGTTGGCTGGAAATCTTCTTGCTGATCTTCTAGTGTAGCATTGATCCTTGGTATGTTTCATGCAACATCCCCTACTATGGATGCCTCTTGCAGATTGGTTGTAACTTCATTTCTTCCGCGGTGAGGATAGTTCTTAAAGTAATGTGACTCACCACATCACCAACATTGTAGTGGTGGTTTTTGGATCTGCCCATGGTCTAGCCTGCTGGATGCTTCAGTAGGCCGTTTAGTAGCTGACCATTTGAATTTTTGCTATTTTTTCCAAAATTGTCTATTTTTTGGGTTCCTTGTAGCATTTTTATAATTTCTTGGTCTAATACTTTTAAAATTTGAAGTACCTTTTTGCCCCTTCTTTGGTGGCCAACTCTTACCAACATCTCCATTCAACTTGGATTGTTGATACCACATTCGTGCTTTTCGAATCACCTCATCCATAGTATTTGGATTGAAAAATTCAATCCTCTTCTTCATGTGAGTCAATAGGCTACTCAAGAATCGTTGTACTTTTTATTTTTCATCCCTCAAATACAATACATAACTTAATAAGGAGGTAAATTTAGTTATGAAATCTTGCATAGACAATTGGCCCAACCTCAAGTCATGAAATTATCTATATTTTTCATCATAGAGTTGCTCTATTATATACTTGTCCTTGAAATACTATTAGAACTCATCCCAAGTCACATTCTCATTTTCAATTCCCCATGCATTTTTAACTTCCTCCCACCGTAATGTGGCTTTTTCCTCTAGTTGATAAATAGCCAAGAGAGATTTGAGCTTGCTGTTATAATCTTAAAATTGAAAATATTTGTTCATATTAATTATCCATGCTTCTGCCAGTTCTTCAGCCTCTCCATAGAAGGTAGGAGGTTTAATTTTCTGAAATTCACCTTATAGCTCCACTTTTTGTTTCTTTATCTCCTGTTTTTATGAAGCATTCCCAGACTCCGCTTCATTGTAAGTTTTGATTTTCTTACTTGACTGGGTATGACTTCCTTCTGGATTGTCATTAACTTGTTGCTGTTACTCACTACCTTCATGGGTGTCCCTCTCTGGGCTCGGTTGTGTTGCACAATGATTCTTCTTATCTGAGAGGCTCTTAAGAATCCTCTCATGTTCCCGCATTAAACTTTCATTATCGCTTCTTACTCAAATCATTTCCGTCTGGAGCTGTTGTACCATATGTAATAATCTGTTGGTTTCACGCTGATGTTCTTCCAGTAATCTACTAGTTTTTTGGTGCTAATCTACACTCAATTTTACCCACATCTCTGGGTTAATCCCTGGACTACGTAGGGAATGAGCTTCCCTTGTAGTTCTTGGTGTCTGATGACTAGATCCTCTCCTAAATCGAAACTTATCAATAATTCATGTCATTGTGCATAAAATTAACAAAAGAATAAAACACCCATGGTTATTCAAATGTCCCATCTGGCCCCTGCGTGTAACCATGCTTTAATTTTAGAAAGAAAAAAAAAATTACACCCAAACTATACATTATATCGTATGTAACAAATATGTCACTATGTATGAAACATGTAAAAATGCTTGTACATATAACCTACCCCTATATTTGCAATTTTATTGTTAATTTATGGTTATTAGACATTAAATCCATTACATTAGTTATTTTAATCACTCATCAAAGTATTAATGATCATTAATCATCCATGCGTACTTTGTTCTCAGTTTGGATTCAATTTAAGTTTGATTGTATTATTTTGTAATCTGCACTTAACTTCATGATCTGCTCAAGCCAGTTGCTCATCCACTTATTATCCTGTAAGAGGCTTCTTGACTTTCAAAATTTCTTAGACATTTGTCTGTTGTGTTTTGTTTACAGGGATATGTGTTGACCGTCGATCTTCCAATACCTAGATCAGATGGTAGGAAACACTGCTCAAGGGTTTACGGTAACTATCCAACCCCAATTGCCACATTCATTGCTCATTTGTTTCGATGCTCAAGCTGTGCAGCTCTGCAAGTTGTTTCTCCTGGTTTTTTCCTTTGGTAGGAAGGGTAATACCTCTCCCTCTCACCGGAGAGCGTGAGATTGACTCCAGTTCTAGGATGCCTTCAGGTAAATATTGATTTTCTTTAGTTCTTTGCTTTTATCATGGTGATGTGCTTGAATAGCCACGCGTAAGGTTTTTTTTTATGTACCACTTCTCCGCTTCTTGTTCCATTCACAGGTAATGTTCCAATTGGAATTTTTTATTCTCATTTGCTCAAATTAATGGAGAGATAACTCGGTTTTTTTATCAGTGTTGAGTTCCTTTTAACCCATTTTATTTTAGGTTCATTCATACTTAGGATGATAGGTTGTCCAGATGATCTAAAAGGACTGTATTAGTTTGATGTGCTAAGTTTATTTTCAGTTATAAAACATGTGCATACTTGTCTCCATAGTTTTCTTAAGGATTAAGAATTTTAACCATGAAATATAGATTATTTTGTGAATTAGAAGCATGAAAATAAGCCTAAATAACACTGAAAAATAGTGTATAATGGAGAAATAAAACCACACATAACATTTACATAGAAGGCATGATGAGGCATTTCACCCCTCCTAGGCTACATCTGTTGGTCCAACTCCCAATGGCATGTCCATCTTTCATTATGCTCACAATTTTGCAAATAAATGTGTTTATAGGCCTTTAATGGATGTTTTCTCTGCACCAATGGCTCTATAATCGTCCAATTAGTCTAGAATGACTCTTCATTCACTCATGTCGGGCGAAAATTGAGCCTCCAACTCATTTGCCCAGTAAATCCTAGAAAAACTCCACTAATGGTGGAGAACTACACTTAACTCGAGTTATTTTAGCGAAAACCCACAAAAATAGGGCGCACTCTAACTTCCCCACTAGTGTTAACCATTTAGTTAAATTTTAAGGGTAGGGCGTGGCCACATAGCAACCCCCAAAACCCACGATTGCATTTAATATTGGAGCGGAACTCCGCTTATACTGGGGGTAATAGGATTGAAACTCGAGTTTAATGTCGTGTAACCATCGGAGTAACCATCACATAGACTCCACCATGTGACAAGGCTTAATTATTGTGACGAACTTGAGTGGATAGGTCTTAACAGTTTGGTGTTGTGGTTTTTTACAAATGATATGTGATCATATACCTTGGACTTCCAGCAGGTTGGGACCGCCTCATGTACATATGCTCTAAAATTTAAATATAGCACGTGGACTAATATAGTTAAGAAAAATTGTATCCTAGTTTTTGGAGATCTATGCGCGCAGGCCGGAGGTTGTGAGGTTGAACCCTGTGGACCTCATAAAATTTTATACTAACCTCTTATGGACATGTGGCGGCCTTAGGGCTGCCCATGTGTTACCCTATAATTGGTTCACCAAAAATACAACATACAACCCTGAACAAATCACAATGTGCCACTTGTCATCCTCTGGCTGGATTTGAGAAAAGGAATATTCTTTGCAATATTCCTTTTTTCTGACTTTGCATCCTCCATGCTAACTGGGCATCCCATTCAACCTTGTCGCAAATTTTAGTTGTTTGGGAAATCGATCAAAACACGATATCTCCCTCATACGACATCGAATTTTCAAACCATTCACAACACCAGAATCAAGAATATGAGATCTACGCAACCATCCTAGTTTCAACCCAGTCCTGTAACTTTCAATTTTGAGAAAAATTTATGAACTCCTGATCACACCTCCCCATTGGGAAGCTTTTGGACCCCAAAAGACTTGATTACCTATTAAGTAGATGAGGGTAGAAATCCATCACCTTTCAAACCTCCATCCACTTCGCCTTACTTGTCTTACTGCCTTTGAGACCAACTCAAAGGTAGTTAACACTTCCCCTCTTGGATGCTCTTATCCTCCTGTCAAGAATTGTATCTTCCTTGAGCTCATTCAAAAATTTTGGCATCAATAGAAGGTAGCTCATACAAACGTAAATTTTCGACATTAAAAACTGTATACATTTGCATATATGAAGGAAAGTCAAGTTGAAATTCATTTTTACTAACTTTCTTTATGGTCTTGAATGGACCATAGCGAATGGGTTTGAGCATTTTACCTTCTCCTTGCATCCTTTATTTGCTTATGCGCAATGATAACTCATCTCCCTCTTAAAACTTGTGATCAAATCTATGTTTGTCATGCCTCTCCTTGTATTTGATTTAACGTATCTCAAGCTGTTCTTGAACTTTTTTGATGTATAATCTAAATTTTCTCAATGAAAATTCTAGCCTTGTCAATGTCACTATGGCCATCTTTTGCAAAATCCTTACCAAAGATGAAGTCTAATGGCGATTTTGAAAAATAACCAAAGAATTCTTCAAAAGGTGATGTACTTGTAGAAGAGTGCTTTACCCAGTTGTAAGCGTGCTGAATGTAATGCAGTTTCTCATCCCACAACTTAGGATGTTTGCTGCAATATCCTCTCAATAGATGCACAACAGTTTTGTTCACCACATCAGTCTATCCATCAGTTTGCGGATAAAAAGCAGTACTCTTTTTCAAATTTGTGTCCATCATACTCCATAGATTGGACCAAAAATTTCCAATGAATCTAGAATCCTTGTCAATAACAATAGAAGTTGGCAATCCATAATGAGCCCATAAATGTAGAAAATAAAGTTCAGTAGTTCGTTCAATAGTAATGGTTTTCTTACATGACAAAAGTATACACATTTTACTAAATCTATCCACAACTACATAAAGATAATCATGCTGTTTTCTTTACATAGGTAGACCTCCAACAAAGTCAATGGAGACACTCTCCCATGGCCTTGATGGTACCAATAGTGGTGTGTACAACCCAAGCTTCCTATTACTAGGCTTGCTTTTTGCACACATAAAACAACCTCTTATAAAACACGACACACTATCTACCATGCAAGGCCAATAGTAATACCTTTGTATATGCGCTAGTGATTTGATTACCCCAAAGTGTCCAACAATAAGAGATGAATGAGCTTCTGTCATGACACTTAGCCTTTGTCCTTGTGGTATACACAACTTGCCCAAATGAAATACAAAATTGTTATGCATGTGATAATCATTTTCTTCAACTTGATTTCCTTCACTCAAATTAGCATACACATCTTGAAAATAAACATCATGTGCATATTGTTCTATATAACTCTAATGAAAATAGGATCATTTTTGAGTAAAGTAGAAGAAATTATAATCAGTTGTGAAAGAATATCGATAACTTTACTGAAAATACCTTTCTTGTACCTTATAACCAAGTGAAACTGTTGAAGAAATCCCATCCACCTGAAATGTCGTGATTTCTACAATTTTGTTTGTGACTGCAAGTAAAGTAATGGTTGGTGATCGATATGTACAATCCTCTCTTTACCCATCAAGTAGTGTTTCCACTTCTTGAAGCTTTGTACCAATGCATATAGTTCTTTGTCATATGTAGGATAATTATTTATAACACCATTGAATGTTTCAGAATGAAAATTGATAGGCTTACCATGCTGCAAAAGAACTGTGCCCATGGCATAACCACTAGCATCAGTTTGTATCTCGAATGGATGTCTCAAATTCAGTAATGCAAGGACTGGAGCTGAACTGATCTTGTATTTTAAAGCTTCGAAACCTTTTTGTTGTTTGCCTCCCCATTGGAAGCCTTTGTTCACACTTGTCACTACATGCATAGGACCTGTGATGTCATAAAAGTTAGCAATAAACTTTCTCCAATACTGAGCTGCACCTAAGAAAATTCTTACCTCGGTTACTATTTTTGGATTAGGCTAATTCTCAACTCGCCTACTCCTACAATTTATCCCAAATAAACCAAAGAAGTCTTTCCAAACTCACACTTTGACATCTTAGAAATAATTTCTCTTTCTTCAAAACATCCAGCACTCTATTCACATGCAAGACATGTTATTCTCTTGTTTTGCTGAAAATCAATATGTCATCTAAGTACACAATCACAAAGTCATCAAGTAATGGACAAAAAATGCTATCCATAACATGCATGAAATTCGTCGGTGCATTACACAAACCAAATGGAATAACTAACCACTCAAAGAGTCCTTGTTTGGTTTTGAATGTGTTTTTCCATATGTCACTTTCTGCAATTCTTACTTGATTATATCCACTTTGTAAATATAACTTAGTGAAAAACTTTTCTTCTTTCAGCTGATCAAGAAAATCCTCTATCCTTGGGAGTGGGTATCAATTATTTATCGTTATCTTGTTCAAAGCTCTGAATTCTACACACATGCACCAAGTCCCATCTTTCTTTGGAATCAAGACTATGGGTGAGCCGCATGGCAAAGTGCTTGGCATTATGACTCCTTTCTCCAACATCTCCTTGATTTGCCTCTATATTTCATCATTCTCCATTATCGACATGCGATACATGCCGATGTTTGGAAGAAGACAATCTTGATAATCTCATGTTGAATCTCCCTTTTTGGAGGCAATCTTGTTGGCTCTTGAAACATATCATGATGTGCATCAAAAAAATCATATAAAGATGATTTCAATTTAGGATCTCAACCCTCGAATGATTCATGATTAACATTATCTTTAGGCTTAATCATTAGAAGAACAAAATTCTTACTTGAATTTACCAGCCTCTTTACATGTCCATCATTTACCATAGCAATGTTTGTCTTCTTGTGATGTGCTCTAACAATGTACTCCTTGCCATATTTGAATAAATGGTATTTATTCTCATGGCATTGGAAGATCTCTTTCCTATCATAAAATTAAGGACTCCCCAACACAATACCTATTATGTCAAGCGGAACCACATCTAATTCAACTATGTCAACAAAATGTGCAGTTATTGCAAACCGCAATACACACTTCTTTAGAACTTGTAAATTTGCATCCTTACAAATCCAACCAAGTAGATATGGTTTTGGATGTTGTATGGTCTTAAGATTTAGTTTCTTGACAAATTCTATAGAGATTAATTTTGCTTATGACCCACTGTCAAACAATGTGTCAATATTGGTATGTTTGGATATGACCCTCACATGAAACAGTTTAATTCTTTATTCTTCATTTGGAGCATGAATGTGACAGTTTGATGCACTAGTATTGGGTTTAGTTTCAATTTGTTTCCCCTTCAGTTATTCAATCCAATGCTATAATTTTAGATTCATCACCTGAATCTTCTCCTAAATCATGTTGAGTTGTAGCTGTAGTTTTATGTTTCCCTTTGTTGTTGTATCTCTTGGGTTTCATTTCAGGATGTAATTTCCAACAATGATTTTCATCATGGCCTTGTATTGAACAATTTTTACAAAACAATTTTTCTCCCTCTTTCTTAACAGATGCATTATTTTTTCTTTTACCTTTTGAGGTCTGCTCTTTGAATTTACCCTTTAAAGGTTTCTTTCTACCCTCTTTAGAAATTTTTTTCCCTCTAGCTTCTAGATGTGTGGCCTGAAAACATACTTCATCTAGACTTGTGGGGCTAAACATGAGAATAGTATGTTTAAGGTATATATGTAAGCCTCCTATGTACTTGAGTAAAGTATCTTGGCTCTGCAAATCTACCGCTAATAAGAGAGCTCTTCTCCTAAATTCTTGGGTGTATTCTTGCACATTCTATCCTTTCAATTGTCTAAAGTTTTGCCAAATCATTATGGATTTCTGCATATGAGATAATGGATAAAACTGTTTTTTTATTGCAGTAATGAAATTAGTCCATGATAGAATAAGCTTACCATGCTTCTTGATCTCCTCCTTTGTCTTGGATTCCCACCAAACAAGTGTTGCACCTTCCATTCTCAATGAAGCTAATTGGATTTTGGTATCATCATCTTGAAGGTTCTAGATTCTCAAATAGACCTCCAATTGCCTAATCCAATTATCAAGATTCTACATTGATTTCACCATTAAACATTGGAAATTAAAACTTAACATCAAGTTTTAGAAAATGACTTTTACCAGTGTTCTTTGACTTGTGTGGCTGATGTACTGAAGATGAAGTAGAGGATGATGATGATGATGGTGAGGATAGTAACTTTCCACTGCCTCCATTTCCTCCATTTCCCTTCTTCGACTTATCTTCATCATTGTGACCTCCTGATGATCCCTATCCTTCCTTGTGAAGTTTGGATCCTTCTCCTTCCAGCTTCTCATTACTTTCTTGATAAAGGATTCTAACCATCTCAGTCACGTCGAGGAATGATTTCCTAAGCACTCTTTCTTCCTCTTTGGGATCAACTTCTTCATGGATTTATTCTTCCTCTGGAGGCATGATTAATGCTACTTTTTCTTCCTTAGGACGTGAACTAGGTGGTGGAGATTGTGGAAATATTTCTCTCCTTTGATATGGCTCACTTTGAGACCCTCTTACTTCCACCAATGTGCCTTATCCTCTCTTGAGCTTGAGCCTAGTAAGCATATAACACTTGCAAACAGTTAAACAAATATTTGCACAAAACAATACTAGAGAATAAACTCTAGCTCTAGCTCTGAAAGGACTGTATTAGTTTGTTGCGCTAAGTGTATTTTCAGTTATAAAACATGTGCATACTTGTCTCCATAGTTTGCTTAAGGATTGAGAATTTTAACCATGAAATATAGATGATTTTTTGAATTAGAAGCATGAAAATAAGCCTAAATAACATTGAAAAATAGTGTATAATAGAGAAATAAAACCACACATAACATTTACACAGCAGGCATGATGAAGAAGTTCACCCCTCCTGGGCAACATCTGTTGGTCCAGCTCCCAATGGCATGTCCATCTTTCATTATGCTCAACATTTTGCAAATAAATGTGTTTACAGGCCTCTAATGGTTTCTTTCTCTACACCATTGACTCCATAATGCTCCAATTAGTCTAGAATGACTCTTCATTCTCTCAGATTGGGCTAAAATTTAGCCTCCAACTCATTTTCCTAGTAACTCCTAGAAAAAATCCACGAATTGTGGAGAACTCCACTCAATTGGAGTTAGTTTAGCCAAAACCCACAAAAATAGGGTGCGCTCTAACTTTCCCGCCAGTGCTAACTATTTAATTAAATGTTAAGGGTAGGGGTTGGCCACATACCAACCCCCAAAATCCATGGTTGCATTTAATATCAGAGTGGAAGTCCGCTTATACTGAGGGTAATAGCATTGAAACCCAAGTTTAATGTCTCGTGACCATCGGAGTAATTGTTGCATAGACTCCGCCATGTGAAGAGGCTTAACTGTTGTGATGACCCCGAGCGGATAAGCCTTAACGTTCTGGCATTGTGGTTTGTTGCAGATGACATGTGATCATATACCTTGGACCGCCCACGGGTTGGGATCACCGGCAGTCCCGACCCCGTATACATATGTTATAAACTTTAACTATAACCGGTGGACTAATATATAGTTAAGAAAAATTGTAGGCCGGTTGGTGGAGATATATGCGCATAGGCTGAAGGTCCTGGGGTTGAACCTTGCAGACTTTATACAATTTTACACTAACCTCTTGGGGACACGTGGCGGCCTCAGGGCTGGCCAAGTGTCACTCTATAATTGGTTCACCAAAAATACAACGTACAACCCTGAACAAATCACAATGTGCCACTTGTCATCCTTTGAATGGATCTGAGAAAAGGAATATTCTTTGGAATATTCATTTTTGCTAACTATGAATCCTCCATGTTGACTGGGCATCCCAGTTAACCCTGTCGCAAATTTTAGTTGTTTGGGAAATCGATTAGAATGTGATATATCCCTCATATGACATTTATTTTTCGAATCGTTTGTGGCGCCAGAATTAGGAAGACGAGATCTACGCAAGCATCCTAGTTTCAAACCAATCCTGTAACTTTAAATTTTGAGAAAAAATTATGAACTCCTGATCATTGGAGGGTTTCATTCGGTAGTTCCTGCATTTTATTCTCTCACAACGCCATCCACCAAGTGTGTTGAGAGCTGGAGGTTAGGTAAAATTATGTTTCACAATTCCATTTTACTTCTTATTTTACCTTTGGAATTTGGAGTGGGATAATCATGAACCCTCTTCTGTTATTTCTCCATGCTAGGGTTGGTTGCAGATGTCCTAACAGATACATGGATTCTCAAGTTCTCTAATACATCTCCTCGGGTGGCTACCATAGGTAAGTCGAACCCCTATCAGCAAATACATTTGTTTTCCTCAATTCGCACAGTTTACTGAGTGTTAAACCCTCTGTCTGTGACAGGTACTGGAAACTGCTCCTCATTCTTTTCATGTGATTAGTTTAAGGCCTCCCTCGAGAGGGTTGAGTTCTGAGCCTTAGTGTGAATGGCTTTGGTGTAGTTATTATTCAGGGTTTTAAGTAGAGAAGGTTTAAACCATTTCTCGACTTCTTAGAAGCTCCAACTAAAGTTTATGGATAAATTTATAATTTGTATAATTTTTTGTTGAAATACTTTACCTCAAATCTGATTTCGCCATTCTCGAGCCTTCGCTCGTTTGTACAGGGTTAACTCATATATATCTCTGCCCTTATATTCCCTGTTTTTAATTAATTTCTAGCCCATGTTTTCAACTCAGATATTTGTAATTAATTTTTTTCATTCTGAATTTGTGTTTGTATATATATATATATATTATTATCTTCCAAGAAGGAAATATTTAAGTCATATTTCTGGGTTCATTGGTTTGTTAGCCGATTTATGCGTTAACGTGTTTTCGATTTCTAGAGTTGACATCAGATTAATAATTTATAGCTTCTTTTTATTTTTCTTTGTCAAAGCTCAACTTGTTGTGTAATTTGAACAACAAGTGGCCAGAGGACATTGAACCCTGCTCTGTTCACCAAAGAGCCCAGGTTCTAAAACTCCAAGCCTAATTCTTCTTTACACTGTTTATTGGAGATTTATAAGTAGTTTTATGCATATTACCATTTGTTCTTATTCTACCCTCAATACACTTCCTATGTAATTTATTACATCAATTTTCTATGCACTTATCTAATTTGTACATTGACACATGATGTTGTTAAGAACAATTAATCTACTATACACAGTTTACTTATTTGAAAATCCTTCTCTGCTAATACAAATATATATATATATATATATTTCAAAGAATTTATGATTTACAGAATGTAACAATATTTTTACAGTAAGAGTTTATAAACTTCAAATTTCTTAAATTCATCATGCCATACACTAATTTTTTTTCTAATGTCCAGATTATTTCATTTTTTCTAGATAAGAAAATGCCAGTGTTAAAATCTAGATTAGAAAATAACCCTCTTTAATTCTTGTAATAAGTCAAACACATAAGTGAAATACAGATACGTTACAATTTTATATAAGCTTAACCAGAAAACTCAAATACTTATCTCTGTTTTCTCTTTAATTGATTGTGCCACCCAAACATGAGAGATGCGATCACGTCCTCTGCTCCCCCTGTGCTTCGCACCAGAGTCTAAGTTAGCATTTATTTTCACAAGCTAGGTGTTGAAGAGGTAAATCCCCTCTGCGGACAGAGGCGATGCCACTAGCCCAGATCGGGTCTAGCAACAATCAAGTCACGTAATGACGCTGGTTACTAGTTACAAAATGACAAAAATCGTAACGAGTAGCCTACCTCAAATCCCACGCAGTTGTCATTGAAGGAAAGATGACGCTTCCCGTCCCTCGCTCGACAGATCACGATCCTTCCGTTCGACACGTCGGAACACCTGTACACATGCAAGGAAACAACGACATACAACGTAAAATCTAAAGCATGTAACCATACATCAGTTAGAGAGGATATAATTCATTGCATAAAGAAATAAACACATGAATGGAACCATAATCAGAGTTGCTTATATTATAAATAAAAAAAGAAATATTACAACCCAATGCTCTGATGCTATGATCTTCCTTCGACGGGGCTGAAAGCGGAGCATGTCTCAGCAAAGCCTGTCAGGAATCTGGGCGAATCTCTCTCTCTTTGGCTTGGCTCTCAATAGCTGCCCGGCTATAGATTCCTTCCTACAAGTTCAGCTAGCTTACCAATGGAGAAGGCAAGCTTTTATAGATGGAGGAAGGGGAGTTGGGATCCCTATAATCATGGGATAGGCCCTATCTCTAAGGAAGCTTCCATGATAGGTGGAAAAACGCTTCCTATACATGGAGATCTGGAGCCAAACCACCCAACTCCTTTTGATGACTCGTTCAAGAGTTTGTTGGAATCAAAATTTCGCCATTTATTTAAAAAAAACATCCCTTATTAAGCTTGGCATGAGTGAAACACAGGGACAGAGTGCCAGTTGGCGTGCCCTCTAGTGTGGATTTCCTGCATTGGCGCTCGGGATGAACTAGATAGTCGCGTTAAGGCTAAAACATATGTTTTTAGGGTTTTTAGGAGGAAACTTTCTTCAGGAGAATGCTTGTCCTTATGCAAGAGGATGTCATGAAGGTGGTTTCAAGACATTTTAATGTTCACAGGTCACAGTAATAGTCCTCCATTGTACAGGATGAGGGATTGCAGGAACGGTGACAAAATATTGTGTAACAGATGTCCCCTAAAGCATGAGGTCCGATAGAGAGGGAGGGGTGAAATGCTTTATGAGAACGCACCCAACTGAAAACAATGTTGTCAGAAGACCTGCATACAAGTACAACTGATATCTCTGATACATGATATGTGGTATGGGTGCAGCCATCCATAATAAAGTGTACAATAACCGAGATCCTAGGTATGGGTGTAGCCATCCAGTAAGAAGGATCAACAGGTAGACTCAGGTATGGTCGTAGCCATCCAATCAAATGAGTCATGTAACTAATCATGATAATCCATAAGAACCCGCAGCCTGGATTTCATCTGACAAAACCTAGGCTCTTGCACTCCATCTTGAACTGAACAGAGTACAAGTCCCAGCATGTGAATAAGTGAGCCGAAGTCGAACATGCAAGAACATCGTCTGATTACCAGCCAATAATGAAAGTCGTTAATAGACGCGAGAGGTACCACCAATAATGAGGATGGCCCTTAAGGTACTATAGGTACAATCCATGGAATGTGAACAATGAATTGGCGTCGAACACCCGCAGAATCATTCGATCAAAGGGCAATGATGAAAACCTTGCGTCGAATGCTAAGAACCTACCATTGAGGCATGCAGGCTCCAAGGTACCTAGAAGGAGTCTCTAGATCAGCTTCCTGGATAATGAACTGAAGTCGACAGGAAGTGACCTTGATCGAAGGTGGGCCATAGTGTTTCCCACATCATCGATGCGAGACAGAGGAATATGATGTTTGTGAATCAAGATCAGCAGAGAATCAGACGGAGCTCGAAAAATGTAGAGGCCAAATTCTCTTGAACATATCGGCGGCACAACACTGGATTTGGTATTATTTGACATCAGAGGATCTGAGGTCATGATGACATGGCAAAGAGAAGATGAGTGGTCAAAATAGATTACCCAAACCCATGTAGGCAAGCAGAGAACAAGATGAGATGTCCCCAACCCGACACGAATGCAGATGAGTGCCATGTTCAAGAGTGACATACTGCCGATATGACGGTGATACTGGTTCTATTTTTCCCCACCATTTCTAGCGGGTACCCCAATTATTTTTTAAAACAAGCTTGAAGGGGATAGCATATGCTTGCGATATAAGTTTGTCCTTCAGAAATATCCAACCTAGTACATTTAACGAGCCCTAGGAAGGAGGAACTCGAGTATCGTCATTACGACGGAGTCCGATGTCATCAGGTTTTAATGAGTCTGACAAAGGAAGAACTCAGTGTCTTTTCATGTTTAGAGAGTTTGAAAAGACAATGGAAAAGAAAAATCCAACAGTCCCTTTTTGTAGATAGTCCCACAGATCCAGAAAGGTAGAAAACTATATCTGAGAGAACCTCCTAGTCGCGATAGGCTAGGGTATTCCTTTTTCGTAAATAATATATCCCAGCCCAAAAAAGGGGTAAATGTATACTGGGTAGATGTCATTTCGTAGCCAATTTAACGAGATCAAAACGACAAGCGACTCGACAATATTTTCATTTTTAGAGAGTCAGAAAAGAGCTGAAAGATGAATCTAGTAGTGAATTTTTCATGTTTTTACTGAGTCCAAAAAAGTATAAAATACAACTCGTGTCATCGTCCTAATCACGCAAAAACCTGTCGCTGCACAAAAAGCAAGTGTAAAACCCATTTTTCGATAAAAATATGATAAACTATTTAGAAAAATAAGCTCCAAAACCTAATTTGATTTTGAAAAGTTATAAATATGACCAAATAGTAAAAACATATTGATTTTTTACTTTTTACCTCTTGTGCAGAGCGATAGTGAGTTATTTCCCTGCGATCTTGCGGTGACGATTTTGGACGATCCAGTGCATCATTTCAGATCCTGTCTTTTCCAGGTAAGAGCCACTTCCATTAGCTACATTTTAATTCATATTTCATAGCTTTTCATCGTGATTTGGCATCCCTAAGCTGAGGATTTGAAAATTTAGGGCTTCCACGGTTGGCGCAGGTATGAGGCACGAACCCGCGCCAACCGAGCTCTTTTTGCAAGGGGGTTGCACCAGCTGGCGCGACTATTAGCAAAATAGTTGCGCCAATCACGCAACCTCATTTTCCACTCGAATTTGACAAAAATTGAACCACTAAATTGAGTTTTTGAATGCCCAAGGGATCTTATGATGTGCTTATGACCAATTTGATGCAGGTACAAAGCCACAATGGTGATTGAATGGAAAGAAAGGGAGCATAGTGAATAGGATGAAATGGCAATGGGGAATGAGCAATGCATGGATGCTCTCTGGAATTGCAGATTAAAGAAATTATTCTTGACACCATGTCTCAGGGAACAACCTGAATTGCTACAATACTTGATAAGTATTTGGGATGAGAATGAAGAGAAGTTTAGGCTTCGAGATCAAGTGCTTGAACTCAAAGTGTCCGATGTCTACTTCATCACTGGATTGTCTCGCAGAGGTCCAGTTCCGATTATGACAGGTACCAGGCCTTCTGGCGAGAAGATGTCAATGGTTATGGAAAGAGTGTGCCCAGGGGCACAAACAGGATCAGGTAGTTGTAAAGTGGACATTCACAATGTTCCCGATCTAGCACTGAGAGTGGTGCTACATACTATTACACAGGCTGCGAGGTCGCAGGCGCCACATGAGGCTACCAAAACACAGCTCCTCCTGGCTTCAGAATGTATGAACCCGACAATATTTGACTGGGCCACAGCCGTAACCATGAATATCAAATGGCAATTGACTAAATGTAAAAAGGCCAAACTGAAGTAGTTTTGGTACGGGTCTATCTTGGTATCGTTAATCCTAGAACAACTACCTATCTTCTAGGGCCAGGGGGTGATAGTCATGGATCCACCTTTGAGAGAGCCATGGATGGCTCGATGGGCAGCACTGATGCATAGAGTAGGAGGGGGCCAGCAAATGTCATGGCGGCCTGAGTTCTTTGGATGGCTCCAGCGACAGTTGATCGATGTAGAGGACTGGCCCTATGCCGGTACTGATTTCACAGTAGAACTAGACCTTCCACTCCTAGAAGGAGAGGACTGGGATGAGGAGCTGGGTGAGATTCTTTTTGATTTTATGAATTTTATGATTTTTTTTTTTTGGTATACATGCATGTTCTAATATTTGATCCTATATGTATGTAGATGTTGGCCCTGAGAGGCCCTCCGGGATGTTGCCGATCACGCGGAGGACCCCTCTTTCCTATGACCCTCAAGGTGAGGGTTAGAGGGGAACGAGCTGGTTCAGAAATTAGAGGGAATCACCTGTGGGATTCCCGATTATGCTCGCCTAGAAGATGTCCATATGGCTTATCACAGGCACACCGTAGGGGTGCCAAGTCACCGTCATCGCTTACTGAGGCGATTGGTGTGGGAAGTAACATGCTACCATGAGCACCATGCTGATTAGTCGAATAGGCTTTTCATTTGCATATTTTTGAGAGACATGTTGTCTCCAGATGTTATTAAAACATACATGTATATTTTTGTATTTTATATGATGCACACACTGCAAACATTCGACATATATATATATATATATATATTTCTACATGGATCTTTTTCACATATGATGATGTTTTTACAAGTTGCGTAAATGTCTCTCTAATACCATATTAGCTACTGTGTCTGTTAATGCATGCATCCGTCTGGGTATATGTTGATATGTGATGTAATCAAAATTTCTTTCCAGTAAACGAATCCGTAGATACAGTCTTAAAATGGATGGGTTCCTAACTGAATAATGACCATTGAGCTGTAACACCACAATATGTGAGTCCATATATACAAGTAATGCATGGATCCCGAGGTTAACGGCCTCGTTCAATAATTCCAAAATGACACTATATTTTGCGACATTATTTGTAGCAGGCCCTAGACAAACACCTTGTAAATTAACTAACTCACCAGCAGGATTGTAGATTACCCAGGCTGTTGAAGACAGATTCCTGGTACTGCGGGAGGCACCATCCGCGAAACCGACATAAGGAGTAATAGACATCTGCACAATCAGGAAGATCCAATCAGCAGAAAGACACTTACAAAGCACACCACACCACACATGCACAAAAATGAAGAAATCACTTATGTACACACACTGCACAAGAATTATTCAAGCATAATACTTCTTCAGGTACAACCCATTCCTAGGTTGCGCCAAAGAAATACCTTCATAATCGATTAGCTCATAGGCTCCATTTTTCAATACATGTTTAACGATATAGGGCCCATGCCACATAGGATGGAATTTTCCTGCCCCAAGCTTATCATGTGCTTGATCATACAAGATGACGAAGTCCCCTTCGATAAAAGAGCGTGGAGAAACCATTTGATCGAAATGAGCTTTAACCCGCTTTTTCTGTGCCTTGATAACCAAAGCAGCCAAGCGGCGAGTTTCATCCAGTCTTTCCAAATATAGGAGACGTTCTTCCTCTGGGGAAGTTTTGGGCAGTAATTCCATAGCCAACTTTAGAGAAGGGATCTCACATTGAACTGAAAGAGTAGCTTCCAGACCATACACCAACTGGAAAGGTGTGAATCCGGTCATGCTCTTCACTGACATTCGGTAGGCCCAGAGAGTTGAGAACAATTGGAGATGCTATTTGGATTTGTGTATACCAATTGTTTGTTGAAGCATTGTGAGAAGCACCTTGTTCACGGCTTCAACTTGGCCATTTTCCTGAGGGTAGTATGGAATCAAGCTGTCATGATGCAAGCCCAACTTTGATGTCAGCTCTACCATCATGTAGTCCCGAAAATGAGTGCCATCATTGATGACGATGGATTGAGGAATGCCAAAACATGTGATCACATGGTTGAAAATGAATTGAGCGGCTTTCTTACCGTCGGAAGCTAATGTAGGCATCGCCTCGGTCCACTTGGTGAAGTAGTCTACGAAAATGATGATATAAGCATGCCCCCCAGCCGATTGAGGGTTACATGTCATAAAATAAATGCCCCATTTGGCGAAAGGGCCTACGGTAATGACAAGATGTAAAGGGAGGGGTGGCGCACGCATCTTGCGTTGGAGGATCTGGCACGCATGACACTTCCTTACTGCAACAATACAGTCTTTAAATATAGATGGCCAGAAGTAACTCGCATGCAGAATCTTCTTGGCGGTATCATAACTGGACATGTGACCGCCACAGGTGCCACTGTGACAGTCATTCAGGAATTTCTTAGCTTCTTCCAAGGTCAAACATCAGCGGAGCACATAATCGACTCTGACACGATATAAGGTATCTTCGACAATGTGATATGGTTGTGATTGATGCCGAACATGACGTCAAGCATCCTTCTTCAACTCGGACCGGAAGGTAGATGTCTGAAGGTACACGATGATATCACTGTAACAAGGATTGATAGTGTTTATTATAAAGAGATTTTCATCCAGGATATGATCCTAGGATTGAGACGAAATAGAGTCGATAGGGAGAGAGTAGATGAGATCAGCAAAAACCAGTGACTTCATCGATTTGGCAATGGTGAACTCCAAATCGAACTTCTGAAGGATCAAAATCTTTTTGGAGTACTTTCCCCCCAGCAATTTTTGAGACAAGATATAAGTCATGGGGTTGCAGTCGGAAATCACGGTTACCGTGCACAACAGGATGTAATGGAAAAACCGCTGAATGGCCTGGACTGCAGCAAGCGCCAACTTCTCGATGTGGGAATTTCGTGTTTCAGTGTCGAGGAGATTCTGAGACAAATAATAAACCATGTGTTCGTTTCCGTCATCGTCATCCTGTACCAGAACCATGGCAATTGTGCTGAATGTGGTAGCCAAATAGAGGGAAAAGTCATGATGATAGTTGGGAGGACATATTAACGAAGTGTTGACAAGCAACATTTTAAGTTTATCGAAGGATTGCTAGGTAATCTCATCCCAATGGAATGGAACATCTTGTTTTAGAAGTCGCGTAAAACCTTTGGCCACTTCTGCATAATTCGGGATAAGCGACGTAAAAAATTTTCTTTCCCTTGAAGACTCTGCAGTTGATGCAATGAGGATGGGGATGGGAGATTAACAATAGCCTCGACCTTGAGGGGGTCAAGGTGAATTCCATCTTTAAAGACAATGAATCCCAAAAGACAACCAAAGTCAATGCAGAAGACAAAATTATAAGGATTAAGCCTGATGTTGTAACGTCTGCAACGGAGAAAAATTCGGTGGAGGTGTTCGGGATGGTCTTAGTGCCAAGCTGAATGAGCCAGCAGGTCATCTAGATATGGCTGAAAAATATTATGTATCGTGAAAGGCGTAGGACATGGCACGCTGGAAGGTGGCTCCAGCATTTTTCAAGCCAAACGGGAGCTTCTTATGGGTGAATGTGCCCCACAGATAGATGAAGGAGGTCTTATGTTGATCGGAGGGTAAAATATTAATTTGATTATAACCCGAGAAGCCGTCCATAAGGGAATAGATATCACTCCCTGCACAATCATCGATGATCTAATCTATAAAGGGGGTGGGATAGTTATCCTTAGGGCAAGCCCGATTGATATCTTGGTAGTCAACACAGACCCTAATTGTGCCCTACTTCTTATCTATAGGGACAATATTTTAAACCCATTCTATCAGGGGGATTGGATATATGAAGCCCACTTTAAGAAGTTTCTCAACTTCTACTTTTATAGTAGCGGCTTTTCGAGGATGCACTGGGCGTAGACGCTGGCGCACAGGTTTCTCACCAGGATAGGTGGGGATTTCATGCACGATGATACTGGGATCGATCCTAGGCATATCTTCATAAGACCATGCGAAAACATATCAGAATTCGCGGAAAAGGCTAGTGTACACTTGAATCTCTTTGGGAGAACAAGTGACTCCCACGTGAATGTTCTCAACGACCCCCAGTTTAATGAAGATGTCAATAGGCATTGTTTGGGTAATATTACTCAGATTTCCTAGATGTTGATAGGCATTGTTTGGGTAATATTACTTAGATTTCCTTTCGAAAGTACCTCATGAGTCAATATTGGTGTTTGGAGAGGCGGAGAGGGAACCTAAGATGCGAAACGCTCGAGAAAATTAGATATTCCCCCCAGGTCAGGCATGAATGAGGAACGATGATGTCCATCGCTCCACGACAGATCTTCGAGATACATAGTCTCCATGATAGCTTCGTCAGATGGAAAAAATTCTCTCAAAGGATCGGGCAAATCTACATCGCCGAGCCAAGGGGATTGAGAATAAAAATCAAGAGCCATGCTCAAAGGAGCATTTTCAGTAGGAGGAAGATCTGATGCGGTAACGATCTTGCAATAATTGATTTCAACTGCGGTTAGAGGCATCGATTCTCCAGAAGAGGTAACCTGTTCAGGAGAAGGGATGATCCATGGGTCATCCAACCTAGAGATCACGTTGACTTGAATGGTATTCGGTGGTGGAATGGGAAAAATACCCATGAGAATGGGGTCCTTGAAAAGACCAGGTCCTACACTATCAAGGGGATTAGGAATTTTATCCACGTATGGCACGTTGTTCTCAGAGGACAAGGTAAAGAAATACAATTGATCCACAGTAATAATATTTCCCTCATGTGGAAACTTCAAAAGTTGAAAGAGGGTGGATGGAACGAAGGCATAGCATGGCGTGTTTCCAGCTGCGACCAAGTAGAATATTGTAGTTGAGTTTGGCATCAACCACTTCTACTTCGACATTGACAATCTTACCTTGTAATGTGATCGATAGACTCGTGAGAACACCCAAGGTTTTTGATTTCCTTCCAACGAATGCCTCGAGGGCATTAGGAGATGAAGTGAGGGCTGGAGAGCCGATGGCTTTCCAGAAAGTAGATGACATAACACAGGTAGAGGCACCTTCGTCCACAATGGCTCTGTGAATGTTGAGGCCGTTGATACCGACTTGTATAATAAGGGCAATTTGATGTGGAAGTCGGGGGAAAAAATTCTCTAGATCGAAGGTGAGAAGGCTAGAATCAGCAGGATCAATTCCACCGATTGTAGATAACAGAGCTTTCCATCGAGATGGGAAAATTTGAAGCACTTCCAAAGCAGACATTGTGGAAGGCGCTTGTGCCAAATCCTCAATAATGCTATAATGCTGAGCAGCATAGGCATTTGGATAATAGGAAGACTTTCAAAGAACACCTTTGGAAGGAGGTTGTACAACGGGTTCAGTGCTGGGCTTCTCAATTTCTAAAGGACCAGAGGCAGGAGGGGGAGGTGGGCCATCAATGACTTCCTTTCCAGCTACCTAGTGTGATTCGGCATAATCCTTCGAATGAGTGGCAATTGAAATAGGTGCAGCACCATTCATCATGAAAACCTGAGACCCAAATGACGTATATGGTGAAGGCTACTCGACCATCTGGGTCTGCTGAGATGGAAAAGGTTCCTTAAGAACTACCAGAGTTCCATTAGAGCCTTTAAGAATTTGAATAACCTCGGATCGTCAGGGACAATCTTTCATGTAGTGGTCTTCGTCACAGATCAGTCAAGGGTACTTCGGTTTTCATTGTGAACCGTCATCAGCACATGGTTTGGAGGATTCTGGTTTTGGGGCATCGGATTTGGCTTTCCCTTTGCCCTTCTTCTTCCCTTTGGAAGCCTTGTCTGTAGGATTAGCCTGAATGACATTGACTTCCGTGGTCTTACCAGAATCCAGAGTAGCAGGAGGAGCATAATTGTTGGAAGAATTCGACTTCTGCTTCCCATTAGAAGACTTACGGGAAGTCTGAGAGATGGAACCAATAACACCGTCAACCGACGGGGTAGGTGGTGCTTTAGAGGTTCCTGGTCGCGGGACATCAGTCAAGATATCATATAACGTACTGGACAGAGAGTACACTAAATCGAGGTACTGGGCACGAGCGATGGCTTGTTCCTTGGTTACACATGCCCCCATAGCAATGTCATGTGCAATCTTGTTGACAAAGGAGGTAGTGAACCAGTGAGTTAGAAGCTAATCAGGAATGTCAAACTTGATCAGACGACGAGGACGTCTCCATTCATGAATATGATCTAAAATATGAGTGTCTTTGTCCTATTTTAGAGATGTCAAGAGATGCGTCCCAGCTTCATAATGAACTGGTAACTGGAAATGTGTCAGGAATGCCATAGCTATAGTATTAATGTCTTGAAAAATACCATGGGGTAGTTCTACGTACCATTTAGTAGCATCACCGGTAAGAGTGCGTTGGAAAAGACGTAGACGGATCGAGTCATCAACCCAAGAGTTTGAAAAACACCACAAATGGTAGGTCATGACATGTGCTTGGGGGCTTCTCTAGATTTACCCTCAAACTTAGGACAGTCACCAAGCACCTTAGTGGGAACTGGAGGCCAATATGGATTATGAAGAATCAGATCATTGGTCAACTTGGATACATCTGGTAATTCAAATGTGGCGAGGAAAGGCAACTGAGGATTAAAAGGCATGCTAGGTCCCTGATAAGGACCTGTACCTATACTCCAACCTGGTTGAGCATAATTCTGCCCCCACTAGTTCTATCCTGGAGAATTCTGACCATAAGGGGTATATGACGTATAATTGGGCTGATACGGTTGCTGAAAACCAGGATACAAGGGTTGATAACCAGGGTACTGGCCCTGATTATATGTGGGCCCCGTTTGAGCAATGTATGGATTTGACTGTGGAGTATAAGTGTAGCCTGGCTGTTGAAGGTAATAACCAGAACCTTGGGGTGAGTTATAATCCAGTCGAGACTGATCTTGAAGGTAGTAGCCACCTTGGGGTCAAACGGGCTACTTGTAAGTGGGACCCTGCTGAGCCTGATAAGTTGGGCGCATAGGCGGGTTCAGTTGTGGCATAGAATAGATCGAATGTTGAGTAGGGTTAACTAGTTGTGCAGGTTGTCCTGGTTGAATAGGTTAACCTGGCTGTGCAGGTTGCCCTGGTTGAACAGATTGGCCTGGTTGAGCAGGTTATCTTGGTTGAATAGGTTGACCCGGTTGATGAAGGACACCAGGCTGCCCCGACTGAGTAGGTTGGCCTGATGGCGGGAGAGGGCCAGGTTGTGCCTGATAACCAGGTTGACCTGTGATAGGACCATAAGATGGTCCTGGTTGTGCAACATTTTGACCAATTGGAAAATGAGTTTTTTGAGGTTGCACCAACGGTCGAGAAGGATGGGTTTGCCCCCCAGGATCATACAACGGTCTAGGTTGATACCCTAGTTGCCCTGTGGGTCCTTGAGGTTGCCTCGACTGCACCACAGTGTGAGGCTGCATTGGTTGATCTTGAGGGTTGTAAGACTGCCCTTGCGGACCATACAACAATCCTTGCTGGCCCGAAGGTTGTCCTTGTAAGGGTTGTCCTTGCGGGTCATATAGATAGCCTGGCTGGGACGAAGGTTGTCCATGGAAGGGTTGTCCTTGTGGGCCAGAAGCATATCCTTGCTAAAATAAAGGCTGTCCTTGAAGGTAGTGCCCTTGTTGATTAGAAGGTTTCCTAGCCTGGGCGAATAGAAAACTGTTAATATACTGATAAGCCTCGGGGGCAGGAAAATGAAGGGGGTTGCCCTGCTCATCATATTGGTATGGAAATACATAAATCAGGGGACCATCCGGTCCATAATGGGAAAAGTAAGGACGGTTGAGGTCCTGAGAGGATGGACCAACCTCGGAGTTTGACGGCTGTAAAGATAACCGGTACTCCTCAGGAGAAATATTCTTGGGAATAGTAGAAGCTATGTAAATGTCTCCAGGAACTGACGAGGTCCTAGTTGACTGAGTAGTGACAGCAGGCGTAGATGCAACTATGTAGACAGTAGGCCTAACAGGTACTGATGTGACGAAAGGAGATGTCGTGAGAGGTGTCAATGGCGACATCCCTAACGAAGGAATAATCGACCTCGTGGACGGAGTCGATATTCCCATAGAGGCCACCACGACCATGACCTGCCTTAAAGACCTATATCCAGTTGGGAGCGAAGGACCAGGTGAAGACATAACATAAGATTCAAGGATATTTTTGGGAAAAAGTTGGTTTTATTCACCAGATGTAGGAATTTCATCACTAGGAGAAGGACTAGGTGAGTCCATATCTGACCCTACCGCGAGATCTTCCAAAAGACAACGAGGACCAGGAAGTATAACAACATCTAAGAAAGGTGATCCTGATGTAAGAGGAGGGAAGTGTTCCCCTACTCCAAATCCAAACCAAGCATTGGACAAGGGCCAATTGAAGTCAATTGGTCCTCCAAAGGGAAGTTCAGATATAACCGGTTGCCCGTTGGGAAACTCAGATACAATGGGCTGATGATACTCAACAGAGGACTGAGAGACCTCTGATAAATTGTTTGTGTAGGGACTACCAGTAGACAAAACTGAGGGTTCCGTCACTGTGACTGTAATGAAAAGAGGAAAATATCAAAACAAAGACACATGGGTAAAAACCAAGGCAAATAATCAATAGCCCAAAAAATAAATCTCTAAACGGGGGTGTGATCGTAGGTGATTAATTTTACCACATTGAAACTGGAAATTTTACCGTTTCATATTTTAAGAGTCTAGAAATGAGTAAAATATGACTTTATCTCTTTCAATTTGGAAACAAGCGTGAAAGGACAAGCGCTTGATGATCTTTTCAAATTTAATGATTCAGTAAATATCGAAATGACTGCTCTAGTAATCTAGGAAAATGGGTGTACCAGATATCTGTGAACTTCCATAAACACCTTTGTTAAAAAATGAAAGAGAAATCAACCAAGGACTTGATGTACGTGCAGGTAATCTCCCTGAATGCTGTGTCCGGTGTATCACGGGTAAAAGGTGGCAGACTCGGCTTCCTACGGATAAAGGATAGCAACCTAATGGGGTCTCCCTTTATATATGCGACGATATGGGGAGCACAAGTCCATACTAGCACTGTCTAAAGCCAGGTGGTGAACAACAGCTACTAGGTTTAATGACGCCGGAACATGTCACTAGCCTAGACCTCTAGATATTCCGTTAATGTTCCAATGTTGCCTTAGGTTAATAATAAATTTTAGAGTTGATCTTTAATTTATGTTTCAATTTCAGGCCCTATCGAATGTTGGATCTCAAAAATCCTCTAAATGCACACTACATGCCATAATATATCACTTTGTTCGATGAAGAGCTAACTATGGGAGGGTTGAGAGCTTTTCAAATACCAACAAATTGAGCACAAAAACATCCCCTACTGTCTCTAAATGCAAGCTAATGAAACTAAAAACTTTTCCCTTAGAGTTATATAAAACTAATAATGCGAAAAAGCTTTCAATTTTCACTAGACTAATCAAAATGCAAAGAAATTTGTTTTTGTATTTTTCAATGTTTTAGAGAAAATGCACTAAATGAATGAAAAACTAATGAAGAAATCAATTCAAGAAATGACAGTGAGATAGCTGAAACAAACAAGTTCACTCAATACAAACGCACGCAGTCAAAACTCAAACTGATGGAGAAATCCCTCAAAATGAAGAAGAATCTCAAAAAGGCTCACACAAACCGTGTAATCTAGGCTTGGAATGAGACAAAGCGAAAATTGAATGAAAAAGAGAACAATCACTCAACTGATGCAATGATACAATGGAATCCAGCAAAACGAATGCAAATAAGAGAAAACGAAGTCCACCGGGAAAACAAGGACCCAAAACTCCCAAAGGAGGCTCAGCACATTGTAGCACCTAAAAGCCCTAGGGCTAGAATGCAAAACTGATGGTAAAAGGGAAAAAAACCGAAGGAAAAGGGCCAAACATAGTCAAAAAATACTTCAAAGCACTCAATCACTCAGAAAAAAGACACCAAGACCAAAAATCAAGCTTAGAGAGCCCAAAAGCAATCAAACCCTAACACCAAACAGAGTTGGTGCGACTGTTTAGCTTTAATCTTCGCCAAAACAACATTGCCCCGGGGACCTAACTAGCAACCAATTCCAGTTGGTGCGACTGTTGAGAGGTAAACCGCGCCAATCAAGTTTACTATGGGAAGAAATGAAAAAATAGCAAACAGAGACTGGATTAGGTCTTCTAGGGGCTGAACAAGGGTTTGATACCAAAGGAGGCGAACCAGAAGAGAAAAGAAATCAATCAAAAGCCAAAAAAAACCAAAAGATGAAAGAATAACTCCAATGGAATCCCCAGTGGAGTCGCCAATGTTTTGAGGAGGTAAATCCCCTCAGCGGACAGAGGCGATCCCACTAGCCTAGATCGGGTCTAGCAACAATCAAGTCACGCAATGACACTGGTTCCTAGTTACAAAATGACAAAAATCATAATGAGTATCCTACCTCAAATCCCACGCAGTTGTCGTTGAAGGAAAGATGGCGCTTCCCATCCCTCACTCGACAGATCACGATCCTTCCGTTCGACACGTCCGAACATCTGTACACATGCAAGGAAACAACGACATACAACGTAAAATATAAAGCATGTAACCATACATCAGTTAGAGAGGATATAATTCATTGCATAAAGAAATAAACACATGAATGGAACCATAATCTGAGTTTCTTATATTATAAATAACAAAAGAAAGATTACAACTCAATTCTTTGACGCTATGATCTTCCTTCGGCGGGGCTGAAAGCGGAGCACGTCTCAACAAAGCCTATTGGGAATCTGGACGAAGCTCTCTCTCTTCGGCTTGGCTCTCAATAGCTGCCCTGCTATAGTTTCCTTCCTACAAGTTCAGCTAGCTTGCCAACGGAGAAGGCAAGCTTTTATAGATGGAGGAAGGGGAGTTGGGATCCCTATAATCATGTGATAGGCCCTATCTCTAAGGAATCTTCCATGATAGGTGGAAAACCACTTCCTATACATGGAGATCCGGAGCCAAACCACCCAACTCCTTTTGATGACTCGTTCAGGAGTTTGTTGGAATCAAACTTCCACCATTTATTTTTAAAAAACATCCCTTATTAAGCTTGGCATAAGTGAAACACAGGGACAGAGCGCCAGTTGGCGCGCCCTCTAGTGTGGATTTCCCCCATTGGCGCAAGGGATGAACTAGCTAGTCATGCCAAGGCTAAAACATCTGTTTTTCGGGTTTTTCAGAAGAAAATTTCTTGAGGAGAATGCTTGTCCTTATGCAAGAGGATGTCATGAAGGTGGTTTCAGGACATTTTACTATTCACAGGTCACGGGAATAGTCCTCCAATGTACAAGATGAGGGATTGCAGGGACGGTGACAAAATACTGTGTAACACTAGGCCTCACGACCATTGTCTAGCCTACACCCTTTTCGTGTTACAGAGCTTCACTGGTATTAAGCCATCTCTGGACAATTCTTTCCTTTACAACAATCTGTTATTAACCCTTTTATTTTCATCATGTACAGAACCCCTTCCCCTTCCTAGTATTTCATTTTTATCCTCTTGGGGAAGGTAACTGTCAAAAAATACCCCTTCCTTTTTACTATGGAATCTTGGAGTTATTTACCAATCAATTAACCAACAACTGAATGTAATTTTATTCATAAAGTAGAACTCAAGTCCACTAATGAGTAATCATATTCGTTAATATATTTTCCGCTAACAAAATCAAATGTATTTTATAAAAGTATTTTAAACATAACATATTAAAATTAATCTCGTTGTTACATTTCCCCCCACTAGAGGTAAACATTGTCCTCGGTGTTTACTTCATCGCAGGAAATAGTTTAGGATATGCTTCTCGTATATAGTTTTCGTCCTCCCAAATAGCCTCCTATGCGCTCAAGTGCTTCCACTTCAATTTAACTTGGGGGATGACTCGTGTTATGCAGAATTATGAATTACGGATAAATCATTCTTCCCTAGACAGGTGCTAATCTAGAACAAAAGGTCAAAGACTTTATGACTATATTTTCTAACTGTAAACAAAAACACATAATGAAATAAGAAGATTACTTTGGATCCAAGCGCTTCCAAAGACTCCTTCTGTCACTTTTGTTGTAGCTTCAAATTCCAGCCGGTTGTGAAAAATATTTCCTGCAAGAATGAATACTAAATAGTAAGAGATAGAAATAATACAGATGTTTATTCAATTTATTTAACTAAATCAATAAATCATAAACCATATATATCAAATAAGAAATCATGATATGGAAAATCAAAGCTTATACAGATGCATATAGGGAAAAATAAGAAATAATATTGTTTAATGATAGAAGGGGAGGTTACAACCAAGTGATTGATTTAGTGTCACCATCTCCAGCAACATCTGAACCTCATCATGATGCAGATATCTCCAGAAATATGTCACTCAAATCAATCTCCTCAATTGAAATTCCACTAGAATTTCTCTACACAAATTCTTCCTTTTCAAACACTAAGATCTGTGCTCAATTTATAGAGGAGATGAAGGTAGTTTTACAATCAATGACTTTCCAATAATAGGCAATACATGTTCCCAATCTTGTAGATTTAAAATGGACACATGGATTTGAAGTTTGACACATGTAAAATCTTCTATAAGGCACTCGCCAAGTGGAGATTCCGGAACAATGAGAATTTTTCTCCCAATGTGACCAACGCACCCTAATATTTTGGGAAGTGCTTTGAAGAGTAGCCTTTCATGGAGCTACCTACATATGCAATGCACTTAGTCCCTTTAGAGGCAGCGTTGATGAGATCTCATATGATATATTATAAACATCAAATCTTGGAAGCCTTTGCAGATGAAATTTTTGAATTATTTGTCTTGTTCTTTGTCTTAGGGCATATAACAACTGAAATGATAGGGGATGGTAGACCCTATTCGTTGGTCCTGGAGATGATGTCCAGTTAACTAGGTCATTGGGAATGGTTCCCAAATTTACCTATAACAATTGCCTCCTAAAGCATGAAGTCAAAATAATAAGAACAATATTTTGATTGAGATGCTTTACACTGTGACAGGCTGGAGATGAAGCGGAGTGGCGAACTGCATCAATCTTACAATACATTACATCATGGTATATCCTCTTGATCATAATTGTTGAGGGTAGGAATTCCCATGTTCACCACATAAACAATATAATAACATGTACATAATTCAAAAATTCGTCTATATTGGAATGTTGCCCACTACAGATATGCCTACAAATATAGGCCCATGTTCGGATGATGATTTGTATGTAAGGTCACCATAAAGATGATGTGTACAACAATCCTGAAATCACAGCCCGAATGGCTAAAACTAGATCCAGGGTCTTCTTATCTCATTCACTTCATAATTTGGGTACAAGTCTAGCCATGCGAATATATGATTTGTAGTTAAACATGGAAAGACATCGTTTGATTACCAGCGAATGATGTGAGTTGTTAACAAACACGAGAGAACCACCATTGATGTCAATGGCCCTAAAGGTACTACAATACATCTTGTAAGTTGTGAATAGATGATTTGATGTCGAATGGCAAACAAAATATTTCAGTCAAAAGTCCAGAAGCGAGGATCTTGTCGATGCTGTAACAAGCCTCACGGTACTGGAATATGATGTTTCTAAGTGAACTTCCTGGATAATGATTTTTCATCAACAAGAAGCCACCTTATTGCGAAACAGGAGTTACTGATTTAAGAGACAAAGGTATGAATTCATATAGCTATTTTCAGGGATGGCAGTCATGATAATGAAGGTTTATGAGTATTGCAGAAGGATGAGTATTCACTGGATGGATTCTCTTGAACATATTGGCGACATTGAGATGAGTTGGCAGCATTGACCCAAAACTAGAGTGAAGGTATGATGAACCATAGGTATGAATGAACCGTCAAGATTATTACCCAACCCAAACAGTCACGGACATGGAGTGAAGTGTCATGTTCAAGAGAAACTTGCTACCATAAAGAATTCTGCTCACTTTTCCCAAATTTTCCTTGGTCATTTGTTGACCAGTACCTCTTTATTTTTTAACAAGCTTGAGGAGGATAATATTTGCTTGATATATAATTCAACCCTTCGAGAAAATAAAGTATCGCTATTTAATAATTTAACGAGTGTAGCGATGAATGAAACTCGATTCTTGCCATGATCAACAAGCCCGTCGCTATTTTAAGTTTTAACGAGCTTAACGACAGTGATAACCTGATCCTTTTTCATATTTAGAGAGTTTGAAAAACAAGACGAAAGAAAAACTCCATAAGTAATTTTTCGTAAAGTTTTCGCTCAGATCCGAAAAAGTGTAGAATAATATCTGAGAGAACCTCTCTAATCATGTTCAGCCAAGGTATTCCTTTTTCATAAATAATCTATCTCAGTCCGGAAAATGGTTAAAGTTATACTGAGTAGATATCAATTCATTTACTTTTACGAGCTCGACGAGACAAGTGCTCGACAATATTTTCGCATTACCGGAGTCTGAAAAGAGCTGAAAGAAGACTCCACGAGTTCCTTTTTCGTTGTTATCAAAGCTCGAAAAAGAGATAAAAGTACGCTTCAAATCCTTTTTCATTTTTAACAAAGTTCGAAAAATAAGGAGAAAAAATATGCTTTGTGGTCAAATCATTCTTGAAATAAATTTGCACGACTAATCTGTTCATCAGTTGTAAGACCTGTTCAGAACAACATCAAATGGATTAAAAATACATGTTTCATGATAAAAAACATAATAAAGCCCATAGTCATAGCAATAAATTTAATTTGCAAATATTTAAATTACTATTAAAAGTATTTTTACTATTCATTTTTACCATTCCATAGTTACCATTTGCATTTTGGAGCACTGAACCTGATTTTGCCCCCGAATTTCAACTATTGATTGCGATCATTTCTTTGGACGAATTTCATTTCCATTTGATCCAGTTTAGTGATGTGAACCTCCACTTTCTTTCAGTAATCATTTCATTTCAAATTTCTACAATTTTTTAGGGTTTTGAGGTCCCTAGGGTAAATTATGCCCAAAAAAAGGGAAAGGCACCCTTGGATGCCGAAAAATGTGTTGCATAGAAAGAATATTAAAGGCTACTTGCATACACAATGCACTGTCTCTTGTTAGGGAGTGCCTTGGGCGCAATATAAATTTTTGGTTTTTTCATTATGCCCAAAATTTGCCCAATTTTTTGTAGTCAATGTAATCTAATGGTTCTTATGGTTGTATTTCAGGTTTCCATCAGATTATAATAATGATTACATGCAGGGAAAGAGAACATGAAGAACAAGTTATGATTTCCTTAAATGATCTAGGTACAGTAAGAGCCCTAAGAGATTGTGGACTGCTTAAGTGCTTCAGGTTGTCAAGGATGAGGCAAAAAATAGAACTATTGGAGTTCTTAGTTCGAGCATGGGATCTAGCTATCGAGGAATTTCATATTAAGAACCAAGTGGTTCCCATAACAGTCGAGGATGTATAATTTTTTACAGGTTTGTCGAGGAGAGGCTTGCCTATTTCATTCTTAGGGTCTATTGTTGGAGGAGAGACAATGAGAGATTATGTTTTGCAACATTGTTATCCAGGGGAAGAGCCAAGAAAAGATGGAAAGATAAACATCCAGGAAGTTAGAGATTTTCCTTTGAGAACTATCCTTTTCACGATCATAAAACTTGTTGGGACCATTACAGTACATGTAGCGAATGGATCATATATGCAGTATGCGCTAGAGTGCATGGAGCCAACAGTCTTCAACTGGTATGAAGCTGTTCTTTCTCAGATAAAGGAACAACTAAAAAAAGAAAAGGGAGGAAGGAAGAAGAATTTTAGTTATGGTTCTATCCTTATATCCTTCACATTGGAACAGATTCCACTGATGTAGCCACAACATGTGACACTGGATATATCTAATCCTAGAGATCCACAGATGCAGAGATGGGTAGAAATCATGGGTAGACATGCAGGAAAATCTACCACTGTTTTCTCGACTGCGTTCTTTGCCTGGTTCTGATGATAGATTGTCACCATTGATAAGTATGCATACACAGGCGTAGATTTCCAACGAGATGCAGATTTATCATTACCAGAAGGCGCTCAGTGGGGTGCATTAGGTAAGAATATTTTGACCATGTTTTTTGATTTTACTAAGCTTTATACAATTTTTTTGTATTTTTGATGTTTTCCCAAGACTGAACTAAATGTTTGATGTAATTCATATGTTGTTTGTGTTCAATCAGTAGTGGAACTGGAGCATGAGGTAGATGTGCCAGTAGAAAGGGCTGTCGGGAGAGCAATCCATCAGGATCTTGATATGGCTGACATTATGGCTGAGCTTTGGCAACACCTAGAGGGCTTGACCTTTGGAATTTCGGATTGTTGGATCAAAGAGTTACCTATGTGACTGCAGCAACACACTATTGGGGTTCCTAACCACTGGATGTGGTTACTACATAGGATAGCTAGATCTATAGCATGTTACCACGAGCATCACTATTTTACTTTTCACATTTGGCATACATTTTGAGGTCAGATGACCAATGTGTCTTGGGCACAAATTTTGTAAAAACCTATAACTATCTATCTAAATGATTTCATCATTTTCCTATGTTTATTGTGCAATCCTATTCAATGATGTGAATATTTTCTTTACATATGTTGCAACTGTATGTCTAAAACTTGATTAGCTAAAGAATTAGTTAATGTATTTAAAGTTATGGAAATGTGTTGATATTGAATAAAATTAAAGTGTCTTTCGAATAGTCGAACTCTTAGGAACAACCTATGTAGTGTTGGATTTCTAATAGTATAAACACTAGTAAGTTGTAATACCACAAGTTTTGAGTCTAACCTTATGATGATATGGCTAATACCAAATGAAATGGCATCAGAGATAAGTTCGATCAATGCGCTATACTCAGTGATATTGTTCGTTGATCTACCAATAAAAATCCTTTGAAAACTCACTAACTCACCATTCAGAGAGAAAATGGCCCATGTTGCAGAGGATAGATTCTATGTACTATGACTAGCACCATCAGCATATCCAAAAAATGGTTTTGAAGATTTAGACATCTGCGATGAAATGTAAAGTGGATTACTAATGTCAAGAAAACTCTAAAAAAAAATTAAGATAGTGAATGCAAATCAACAACATATATATACAATATAATACAAAAAATTACTACACTCATGATTAAGCATAGTAACATTTCAAATACAACCCATTTCTAGGTTGTGCCAACGAAATTCCATCGTAGTCAACTAACTCATAGGCACCCTTAGCAAGAAATCTTTTGAAAATATAGGGGGTCGGGCCATAATGGCTCAAATTTTCCTGTACCTATTACATCAGCTTCTTGATCGTAAAGAAGGACCAAGTCGCCCTATGAGAAAATGCGACGCTGGGAATTTTTGTCGTATGGCGCCTTTATACGTCTCTTATGAGCTTCTTTGGAAAATTGGGCTTCACAACACATTTCATCAAGATGGATGAGGTTAAGGAGACTCAATTATTCTTCTAAGGTGTTAGGAAACAAGTCGATTGTGAGTTTCAACGACGGTATTTCACATTGGATTGGTAAGAAAGCTTCCAGAACATACACCAATTGAAAAGGAGTAAATCTAGTTGTGTTTCTCACTGAGGTTCGATACGCCCACAAGGAGGAGTACAGGATCAAATGTCAATTTATTTTACGAACTCCTATCATTCATTGAAGCATACATTTAAGAATCTTGTTACTAGCTTCAACTTGTCCATTTTATTATGGATAATAAGGATTATAATTATCATGTGAAAATCCTAACTTGGCAGTCAATTCAACCATCATGTGATTGCGAAAATTCTTCCCATGATCTATAACTATAGTCTGTGGGACTCCAAACCGTATAATAACATGATTAAAGAAAAACAATGCAGCTGTATGTCCTGTGTTGTTGAATGTAGGCATCACTTCAGCCCATTTGGTAAAATAGTCAACTGCAACAATAATATAACCATGCCCCCCAGACGAACGAGGGTTACAGGTCATGAAGTCAATACCCCATTTCGAAAATGGTCCCACAGAGATAATAGGATGCATTGGAGCTGGCAATTTGAAGATTTTATGATAAAAAATTTGGCACGCACGACAACTTCTGACTGCGAGGATGCAATGTCGAAAAATAGTAGGCCAAAAATAACCGGTGTGGAGTATCTTCTACGCGGTAGCATATCCAGATAAATTTCCACCACAAGCCCCAGCATGAAAATCATTTAAAACTTTTTAGGCCTCATCATGAGTGAGGCACCTCCTTAAAATGGTATCAATACCACGACGATAAAGTGTATCACCGACGATGAGATAATCTTTGGCTTGGTATCAAATACGTCATTGTTTAGAGTGAGAGGTATCAGGTCGAAAAGTTTGAGTTTGGAGATAAATGATGGAATCCCCATACCAAGGATCAGATGATCCGATCAGAAATTGATGGTTCCGACGTAGTTGTAGTACTATTAGATGGAAGGTCACAGAGAAGCTCAACCAAAACTAAAGATTTCTTTGATTTGGATTTGATGAATTCCAAATCAAATTCCTACAAAATGAAAATCCATTTTGAATATTTGTCCCCCAGCAATTGACATGGTAAGATATATGTCATGGTGTTGCAATCAGAAATAATAGTGGTTTTTCAGAGCAGGATATAATGGCTAAATATTTGGATAGTTTGAACAATTGCCTAGGAAAGGTTTTCTATGTATGAATACTTAACTTCCGAATCATTGAGATTGCGACTCAAATAATAGATCCGATGTTCAATTCCATCTTGTACTTGGACCAAAACCATAGAAATTGTTGTTTCAACCACGCGATATACAGGAAATAATCATTTTGATAATTAGGGGGGTACATTAATGACATTCTGATTAGGGTATCCTTGACAACATCAAAATAATCTTGCGCAACTTGGTCCCAATGGAAGGGAACCCCCTTTTTCAAGAGTCGAGTAAATCCTTTAGCCATTCAGCATAGTTTGGAATGAACCTTCTTAGGAAGTTAGCCTTTCCTTGAAGTTTTTGTATCTGAAGTAAATTTGATGGTAAAGGAAAATCAAGAATGGCCTAAACCTTTAATGGGTCAATTCAAATTCCTTATTTTGAGACTACGATTCCAAGAAAACGACTAGAACCAACACAAAACACACATTTATGTGGATTGAGGCATATTTTGTAGTGTCAGTAGCGTAATAAAATGACTCTCAAGTGCATCAGGTGATCAGTCTGATTTTGTGAATGCACTGGTAAATCATCTAGATAAGGTTGAACAATGTGCTTGATGTCATTGAAATCGTAGTCCATTTCTCTCTAAAAATTTGCCCCAACGTTCTTTAAACCAAATGGTAGTTTCCTATAAGCAAATGTGCCCCAGGGATAGATGAATGATGTATTTTTTTGATCCTCTTGGCAGATATTGATTTGATTGTAGTTGGAAAATCCATCCTAGAACAAAAATATTTCGCATCCAGCACAATCGTCAATAATCTGGTCAGTAAAGGGAGTAGGATAGTTGTTTTTTGGACAAGCAAGATTCACATCCCTATAATCGACGCACAATATAATAGTTGCTTGCTTTCTCATGAAAAGAAAGATATTGGAAACCCACTCAATTAGCAGAATAGGGTATATGAAACCAACACGCAAAAGTTTTTCGACTTCTGCTTTGATGGCAACGGCTTTCTTTGGATGAACAGGAGGAAGCCGTTGACACACTGGTTTGACATCAGGATAAATATTAATAGTATGTTAAACAATACTAGTATCTATGCCTGGCATTTCCTTGTAAGACCAAGAAAATACATCATGGAATTTACGAAATAGAGAGCGATATGATTCGAGTTCTGATGGAGAACAAGATATGGAGAACAAGATACACCAACATGAATATTTTCTACAATGCTAGGTTTGGTCGAAATATTGATAGAAATGGTTTCTTCAATATTTGACAGTTTTTGCCCGAAATCGATTGCATTAATAGTTAAATAACTCGAAAATAATTTTTTTATTGATGGGTGATATAGTTCACTAAGATAGTTTTCTTCATAATCAGGAAGATGGGAATGATGATGATAATCTTCCCATGGTTCTCCTTTTGACATCATGGCTTACAAAATATTATCATCTATCAAGAACATTGAGAAAAAAGGATCACAGGGAGTACCAAAATCTAAGGAACGATCAGCCCAAACACTCGGCGATGCTAATTTCGGATTTGCCACCCAAGCCAGATAGATTGATTGTTATGCCAGCTCAATGGGGCTGGGCTGCAGAAACTCATCCAATGTAGTAATTTCAGAATCACCCGTACCCTCTCTTAAGCCAGATAGAGTGGAAGAGATCATGTAGCAGGTATCTATACTTGCAATTTATGCTGACGTCACAGGAAGTGGTAATGCAAAGGTTCCCATGAGAGTGGAATCCTTTAAGAGTCTTCAACCAATATTCTAAAGTTCTAGTTGGGGTATGTGAATGAAGGGAACGCTTCCAGTTACCTGTGAAGCGGAGGCAAAGAAGGATAGTTGATTAATGACTGTGATAGCACCTTTATATGGAAAGGTGATCATTATAAAATATGTAGAAACAATTGCAATCATTACCTCAAATGGATAACCTCAAACCACGCTCAGCCTTGTAGCTAGCCCTACAAGGTCAGGAGAGGGCTCTCTCCGTAAAAAGATATTCAATGAAGTGTAATAAAAAAATTGATTTTAGGCTAGGTATAATGATAGGAAATGTTTTTATAAATTTTTTAGGGTTGTATGGAAAATATGGGGCAGTTTGAAACCTGGGGAATTAAATCAGGGGTACAGGGTATTTCAGGGGGAAATGTAGGTAGGAAATTTAGCAATTAAGTTTAAATAATGATGGGATGGTAAGACTAGTGAGGAGCTGAAAAGGGCATAGGAGATGGATCCTTTTCAAACATAATAAAACATAGAGTATTGAATGATTTCCCAAGGCAGAGCATTAAAAATGGATTCTACCTATCTATCTTGAAATAATTCAACCAGAAATGTTTATGAATGTATGGTGAACATGACAAATTTACATATGAACACAAAGGAAAGAAAAAATGCTAAAATTCATACCACATGGATCCCACAAATCAGAGCTGCATATCTCATTAATTCCCTGTCAAACTGTTACAATGGGAGCGCAAAGCGTCCTCCTTTATTTCCAAACTATTTCCACACTATTCCCCTACTGACTTCTTACAAATAATTTGAAATTACATTAAATAGACAGAAACTGAGGGAGATCAATCCACAGAAAAAGGGAGCTATTTAACCAGCTCAGAACTGAAATACGAACACAGGAAAGAGACCAACAATCTGCCCCTGAAAAGAAGGAACAACAACACATTTTTGAACATCTAAGGATTTCACTGTTATATTTTCTTTAAAAAAAGGAGAAGACCAACTGAAATGATTCTTTGTGCTTCATAATTAGCTCTCGGCCTTTGACTATTATTCTTTATCTTTATCCTTTGAAGAAAAAAACCGACTTTGAAGAAAATGCCTTTAAAATCATAACAATGAAATTATGCCTTAAATGAAGGAAAAAAATCCCCTTTTGAATGAAAAAGAGTGAAGGAAAAGGGATGCGGGCCCGAATCGCAATCGAAAGATCGAAAGGGAGGGAAGATATTTGGAATAGAGTGATTGAAAAATATGTGATGCGATGGAAACATTGCGATTGCGATTAGTGTAAAGGGAAAGGGGAAACCACAATCGCAATCAGAGCGGGAGGGGAGTGGGCATTTTGAAATGTTAACTTACGAAAAAACTTGTGTTGGGATTGAAAAAAGGGTGAAGAAATGAGAAATGGGAGAAATCCTTTGAAAACTTATATAAATTGAGTTTTACGTTTTTACAAAGGAAAAAACGATTTTTTGATTGAAAAGAGCGGGGGCTTTTGGTGCGACCAGGGAGTAAAGCACAATCACAATCACAAATCATGGGGAAGAGGAGCAAGTGTATTATGCAAAGGGATTCACCGATTGCGATCAATCGCATCGGCGGGGAGGGAAGTGGAGGTTCAAACATGGCATGGGGGAAAAAGCGCAATGCGATGAAATACTTAGAAAACTTTCAAAATCATTTTATTGCTTTTACAAGGGGAAAATAATTTATTATTGAAGCAGGGCAGAAAGGTCTTAAAGTGGGACCCAAAGGTCAATTTCAATCACAAAGGGAGAAGGAAGCGGGTTTAGCACATATTGAGGGCAATGCGATTGCGATGGAGTGATTGGCTGTGGGCCGTCTGATCGGAAGGGCAGACCGACGGTGCCAACGCAATCAAGGGAACGGAAGTTCAATCGCATCGGGAGAATTATGGGAACGGGTGTACTACGAGGTTGTGATGCAATTGGCTATGGGCCGTTAGATCTTTAAGGAGATCAACGATCCAGATGTAATCGGGCAGGGTCAATCAGAGGTGGGATTTAAATGGTGCGGTTGGATCGGAGGAGGGGATTATTCAATCACATCAGAGTTTTATGGGTTAAAAAGACCTTTGCAATACAATTTATGCAATCGGATAGGGGAAAAGGGGTTTATAAAGAATAAATTTAAAATTATATGAAATAAAGTGTAAGGAAGAAATGGGAAAAGGGGAAAGGTTAGGCTATAGGGGGCCTTCTTTCACTTAGGCATAATTTTTGATCCAGGAGTCAGTTTTGAGAGTATAATATACCATTGGAAATCTCTTTCCGGGATCTTCTTGATGAGCATACTTAGAACATAATTTTACACTGGAAATGCCATGGAAAACCTCTCTGAAGGTCAGGGTGGTGACTTTGTGGAGATAATAGCTTCTGAAGTGTGACTTATTACATATGATGACACAAAATTACATAAAGATGATAATACAAGCAAAGTACCATGATTTCACCTCAAAACATAATTTTTTAGGTGAAAATTACATCAAGATGAATAAAACATTTCTTTGATTTTCTTGGATGCTATGACTTAGACTTTATTTGACCTCCTCACAACTTTGCTGATATTTTTTGGCACTTAACTCATAAATTTGACCAAAATGAGACCCTAGAACCTAATGAGACCAACCCTATGACCTAATAATATGGAATCAAAATGAAAGTGAATCATGACCAAAGACCATAGAGAGGAGAATCAAAAAGTATTACATGAGGGAAAATTGATGAAAGACCACTACCATCAATGAATCCATGACCTAATGGAATGGTGAAAATTTATGGTATGGGACTCCTAATATGCAAATGTAACAGATAAATTTTGACCACTGATGGCAGTATGACTAGACTGACACTAACATTGGCTCCAATGGGGATGGTAGCTCCTTGGAGGTGCCAAGAACACCGTAGACCAAGTAGCCTTGTCCATTGGGAAAATATGGTTAAAATACTAAAAACTGACACAATGCACACTGAATCTAACTCAAAACTAAGACTGAAAACTAAAATAAAACCAAACTTTACACATATCATTCAAGTTTTATAGCCTTCACCTCGGGCCCCAAACTTCAATGATTGTGTACTTTGAAATCTGACCAAAGATAACATGGTATATACAATGATTGTGAAATAGTTTTTGATCCATTGTCTTTAACAATGGTAGTGCTTCAAAAGCCTACCATTCACTGGTCCTCCAGGGAAATCTTGGTCATCCATCTCTGAAAGCAAGAAGGAATTTTGTCCCCTGTATGCTGAAATATTGTATGGTCCTTTCCACAAGTTGTAAAACATACCATGCTTCCCTTTGTCCTCATTTCGTGCATCCCATCTCAACACCACATCATCCAACTGAAACCTTTCTACTTTGGTATTACGGTCATAGATTTTCTTTATCTTCTCCTGCAATAGAAAATATTTCTGAGACACTTCCTCCCTTGTTTGCTGAAGGTGGATCATTTGATTGATTCTTTGCTAATTATCATCTTCTTCACTGCCAGTCTCTTGTAATAATCTCATGACCGGGACTGTAAGCGATGTAGGAAAAACAACATTAGTACCATAAACCAATTCAAACAGTGGCATACCTATGGATTTCTTACTGCTAGCTCTGTCTGCCCATAACACATTAATGAGCTTTCGATGCCAGTTCCTCTTATTTGCCTCTAGCATTTTCTTGATTATGTTTATCAAAGACTTATTTGATGATTTGGCCAGGCCGTTGCCTTCTGGGTAGTATGTTGTTGAATGGCCCAAAACAATATTGTATTTGTCACAGAAATCCACCATCTTCTTAGATTTGAACGCTGCTGCGTTATCTGTTATAATTTTGTGAGGGCAACCAAAACAAGATAAGATATTCGACTCTATAAATTGAATGATTAACGTATTAGTAGCCTTCCTTGCCGGAATGGCCTCGATCCATTTGGTGAAGTAATCTGTACCTGTCAAGATCCATCGATGCTGTGCTGATGATGCAGGGTGGATTTCACCTATGAAATCGAGTCCCCATTGCTGAAAGGGAGCATTTAATACAACTGGTTTCAAGGGAAGACGAAGCAATTTCCTTTTCCCCTAGAAAATTTGACACTCATGGCAGCTCATCACTGTTTTGTATAAATCTGAAAATAAATTGGGCCAATAATATCCTGGTCTTAACACTTTGTTAGCTATTGTTTTCTAAAAAAAATGACCACCACAATCACCTTTGTGAAAGTCATGCATCACCTGCTGAGCTTCATCTTCAACCAAAAAATTGAGCAGAATACCTCCTGGATCTTTCCAATAAAGAGTACTGTTTAAAATACAATATTTAGCAGACTTAAGTTTCAGTGATCTACCTTTGCTTTTAGACATCCCTGGAGGTGGTGAAAGATGTTGAAGAACATAAATAATATCTGAATACCATGGGGATTGTAGAAAAATGTCTGAAACTGGAACAAGCAAAACTTCATCCTCATCTTCTGACATTGCTGTTATGAGATTTATATCCAAAGCACACAGGTTTGATTGGGCCATTAGCTTTACCAAGCCCTGTCCTTTGATCAACTTTGTGGGTTTAATCTCTAAATCATATTCCAACATTGCTGCTATCCACTTACCTTTTCTTCCCTCTGGATTAGTTTGCATCAACACATCTTTTACTGCTGCATTAGGAACATATGCTATAGTATGTGAATGTAGAATGTATACTCTAAAATCCTTCAATGCTTTTATAAGGGCCCATTCTTGTTTCCCAATAATATTATACTACAAGGCAACATCCCGAATAGTTCTACTGAAAAAGGCAATTGGTTTTTCAATCTGATCTCTCTTTTGCATCAAAACAATAGCCATAGTATGCTCCGATGCAAATGAAAATATAATATAATCTTGAGTGTAATCAGGACTAATCAAGACTGGGGCATTGGACAAAGAAAACTTTACCAAATTAAATGACTTGATAGCCTCCTCACTCCGTTTGACAGTGCTATCCTTCTTCAACATGTTAGTCATTTCTCTTAAATGTTAAGCCAAATTGGGTATAAATATGCGCAGGAAGTTCATCTTACCATTAAATGCCTAAATCTCCTTTTTGTTACGTGGAAGGTCTATGTGCTGAATTGCTTCTACTCTGGATGGATCAATGCGGATACCGTCTTTAGAGATGATATGCCCCAGCAGCTTGCCTTCATCCATAGCGAACAGACTTGTATATGGATTGAGATAAATCCAAAACTTTCTGCATCGCTAAAAAACAACTCTCAAATGGTGCAAATTTTCATCATCAAAACCGGAAAACATTGTCAGATCATCCAAATAAACAATGAGAAAGACATATTTTTCATTGGCAAAAGCAATTTCCATTGCTCGCTAGAAAGTGGCTCCAGCGTTCTTCAGTTTGAATGGAATTTTGGCATACTGGAAAGTTCCCCAGGGTGTTGTGAAAGCAGTTTTGTCTTGGTCTTTCTCATGCACCAGGATTTGATTATAGCCTGAGTAGCCATCGAGTAGTGACATCCTTGATGCTCCAACTATTCTCTGCAGAATATGGTCCATCTTTGGAAGTGGATAGTTATCCTTTAGGGATGATTTATTCAGATTCCGAAAATCTATGCACAACCTTATCTCTCCTGTCTTTTTATGTACTAGGACTAAATTTGAAATCCAGTCAGAAAATCTAATTGGGACAATGATACCAACTTTATACAATATGTTTACCTCTTTTTCAATGGATGGCAGCAGCTTTGGATTGATTCTTCTCAGCTTCTATCTTAATGGCTTCTGATCCAGCTTAATGGGAATAGTATGCTGAATTATGTTTTTGTCATACACCTTTAAATCTAAATAATCCCATGCAAACAAATCAGAAAATTCAGAAATTAATTTAACATACTTTTCCTTTACCTCAGGGGATAATTCTTTTGATAACTTCACAAGATTAGTCTTGTCAGGTGTTCTAAGATTCACATCTTCAACTCCTTTATCAGTAGGCACCAAGCTTGGTTTCTTTGCTACATCATCCTGATCAAAAATCTCCTCTAAAGGTATGAGACCTATAGGAATTACATTATCTTTCAGCTGCAATATTTCCATCTAATTTGCTTCAATTTCTTTATCATCAACATTATAATCACCTTCTATAGGAGTATTCTTGAATTTTCCTTCACTCTGTAAAAAAGCATTGATTTCATTGTCATCCCAAAACACTTGCCAATACCTTCAATTATCCAGAACAACAAGCCTATGTTTGACATAAATCTCAAACTTGTTGCTGGAGTTCATTGGAATTTTCAAATTTCTTGCAGTAGTGGCAAGAGAATCAGCAATAATATTCTGCATTTTGGGTACTGCTGTCAAAGTGTACTCAGGAAAAGCCCTCAAGATGTCAAGGAATGCATTTCTGTAGGCCCTCAATCGTGGATGTTTTTCTTGATACTCTCCTTTTACCTATTTGATTATCAGCTCTGAGTCTCCATAGACATAAATCCTCTTTGCCTTTAATTTCTTCAAAATTTTCAGATCTACAATCAAAGCTTCATACTTTGCTTCATTGTTAGAGCAGTCAAAATCCAACTTGTAAGCACATACTCTAACATTACTAGGAACCCTTTCAGGTTGGAAAACAGGGCTCCGAATCCATATTTCGATACCAACACCATCCTTACCAACAGCTCCATCAAAGTCCATGCTCCAAAGGCCTTCTTCTTCTTCTTCCAGATGCTGAAATTTTGCTTCTTTCTCCATTTTATCTTGACTAATCTCTGCATTTTTCTGTTGTTCACTATCTTTTTTCTGCTAGCAAGCAGGAAGCTCAGAAGTGCTAGATGCTTTATCTTTTTCCTATTTGCGGACTTCCCTAAATTTTTCTGAAATTTCAGGTATCTCATCCACTTCTACCAACTGAACATTTTCATCATTCAAACTACCATCTGAATATAATAAAAATGAATCTAAATTTGTGTGGACTGCATTAATGGGATGATTAACTGGCTTCTCTTTGCTAGTGATCATATATTTAATTTTCTTCTCCCTATATAGTTTTATCAACTGACCAAACACAGGAATGGTGGCATAAGAGAAGTCAAGCTACATGGTTCCTTTAAGTTTTGCACCCCAAGACCTAGATAGAAGCATTCCAAACTGTGGAAGAACATCGGCAACAACTACATCCATCAAGACATTCTTGGCTGGGATTTGATCCAAAGATACTACCAAGTCTTTGATTAGACCAGTACAATGGACCCTACCAGAGTCAAAGGAATACAAATCATGGTATTTGTAGGTAATATCAAGTCCCAACTTCTTCATAATGGCTTTGGGCATCAAATTATGTGAGGCTCCAGAGTCCAACATAGCATTATGTAAGATGAATTCATGTAATCTAAGACTCAGGTAAAAGGGAGGGACTTCGCTTTCTTCAGATTGATCTTTTGTGGCTGGACCGAAGATGAGTTCAGGGTAGTCATCTTCAAAATTTACCATATCTGATACAGAGTCTATTTGCAAAATTCTAGACACCTGATGTTTATATGTACTATTTTTCACCAACTCAATCAAGGGCATGGACACTTTCAGCTTATAAATTTCATTTTCTAAATTAAAAGAAGGCACTTTTTCTACCTATTTGATGGGAGGATCTTTCTTCTCTACTTGCTCCTTTGTTGCGCTATGATGTTTATTTTCATTTGCAGTGTTAATCGCTGAAGATGTTTTGCTGGGGGAAGGATCGACAGGCTCTTTCCCTTTCTTTTGAGTATTTGAAGAATCATTCTTCGATTGTAGCTCTTTTCTTTTTTGAATGGGACTGACTGGCACATCTATACTCCTCAAAGAATACTGCTTCTACTGTGCTGATAAAGAGTTCATATATCCTTAATCATCAGAATCCTCTTCTAACACCACGTCATTGGCCACTATTAAATTTTCTTCCCTTTGAATGTCTACAATCGTCGTGTATTTTTCATCTTATGTGAGAAAAATGGGCGCACCATCAGCTGTGAAAAAGTGGTTGGCTTCGACTACAGGATCATCGTCATCATCTATCTCCGTTCCCTGAATGTAATTTTGCTGTAATGGAATTCTGATCTGTTGTTGTGGTGCTGCTTGATCCTGCGTTCTTTGTTCTCTCTGCTTAATTCTGAATTGTGGCTGCTGATGTCCTCTAAAATTTGGAATTATGATTTGTGCTTCAAGCCTATCTGAGATAGTTAATCGATCGGCCATTTTTTCCACCGTTCAGATCAAAGTGTCCATTTTACTGTCTGAAGGACAGGCTTCTTCTTTTATAGTGACTCTCTTTTCGGCTCTTGTTCGCGCTCTTTTGGCTAGCATATTTGCTTCAACACTCACATCTATCTTTTGCATGTATTTAAGTGTGGTAGGATCTCTTTCTCATAGATGATGTGCCATATCAGCATCAAAACCATCTAGAAACTTGAGCAAAGCTAACCCCTTGGGGGTTTTAAGATTGGAGGGAATAGCATTATATACAACATTAAATCTCACACAATAATCCTGTACAGTTTCACCCACATTTCTTTTAATATTTTCATATTCAGGAAAAATTTGAAGTGAGTTTTTCTTTACCTCCCATCGGTCTAAGAAATGTGTATGTAACTCCTGCAAAGTGCAGATAGAGGTTGCTGGTAAGCCTCGGAACCATTTTCTAAATTCACCTCCAAAGCTTTTCACAAAAAACCTTGTGGTTACATTCTCTGCCTCTACCTCATGAAGATCAAAAAAGTAATTCATCTTATCAACATGTTGCTGGGCTGTGATGCTTTGAGTGGCATCAAAGATAGGAATTTTACTTTGGTAATCAACAGGAATATCATTCAGGTTCCGAGGTAACAAAAGAGGTGCATACCAGGTAGCCATGATTTGAGGTGGATTTACAACAATGTTTGTGATACTAGGATTCAAGGGAGGTGTTGATGGAGGAGATGAAAGCTGAGAATTGACTGATGGGAATGCTGATGAATTAATGGGAGGAAAAGCTACTTGTGATAACTCTGAAGGCTCAGGGATATTAGTTATAGTGACAGATGTCTGAGGGGAATTCAAAATATAATCATCAATTGATGTATTTTCCCTTTGAACTTCGATATCTACAAGAAATTCTGGATCTAAAAATTTTTCATCAAGTGCAGTTTCAGATTTACTTATGAACAAAGAAAGCTCAAAACACTCATCAAAAGAAAGGTCTTCTATAAACAACCACTCACTGGGCCAAGTATGGGATCTGAAGATAGGTCTAGGACTTAGTGGTCCTTCTTGTCTTCTGACTATTCTTGGAATTAGATTAGGATTTTCAAACACAGGGGGAGGATTTGGATCAGGATTGGCCCTTGTGTATCTTCTTGAAGCCATTGTGGTCAAATTTCTACTTTACAATGTTTTATTTCAGCCTATCAAACTCTGAACATCATCATCCAAGGTTGACGAATTTACATTGAAGATATTACTGGTGTGATCAGTCTTTTATGCTAAATAGTCCCTAGTATGGTCACCAGAAATGTTAGCACCTGACTTGGACCTCAGGCTGAAAAAGGAAAATCACGGTAACCTCAAACCACACTCAGGCTTGTAGCTAGCCCTAAAAGTTCAGGAGAGGCCTCTCTCCATAAAAATATATTCATGAAGTGTAATAAAAAAACTTATTTCAGGCTAGGTATAACGATAGGAAATGTTTTGATAAAATTTTCAGGGTTGTATGGAAAATATGGGGTAGTTTGAAACTCGGGGAATTAAATCAGGGATACAAGGTATTTCATGGGGCAAGGTAGGTAGGAAATTTAGCAATTAAGTTTAAATAATTATGGGATGGTAAGACTGGTGAGGAGCTGAAAAGGGCATAGGAGATGGATCCTTTTCAAACAGAAGAAAACATAGAGTATTGAATGATTTCCCAAGGCAGAGAATTAAAAATGGATTCTACCTATCTATGTTGAAAGCATTAAACCAGAAATGTTTATGAATGTATGGTGAACATGAAAAATCTACATATGAACACAAAGGAAAGAACAAATGCTAAAATTCATACCACATCGATCCCACAAATCAGAGCTGCATATCTCATTAATTCCCTGTCAAACTGTTACAATGGGAGCGCAGAGCGCCTCCTTTATTTCCAAACTATTTCCACACTATTCCCCTACTGACTGCTTAGAAATGATTCAAAATTACATTAAATAGACAAAAATTGAGGGAGATCGATCCACAGAAAAAGGGAGCTATTTTACCAGCTCAAAACTAAAATCCGAACATAGGAAAGAGACCAACAATTTTTCCCTGAAAAGAAGGAACAACAATACATTTTTGAACATCTGAGAATTTCGCTGTTATATTTTCTTTAAACAGAGGAGAATACCAACTGAAACGATTCTCTGTGCTTCATAATTAGCTCTCGGCCTTTGACTGCTATTCTTTATCTTTATAATTTGAAGAAAAAAAACTGACTTTGAAGAAAATTCCTTTGAAATCATATAAATGAAATTATGCCTTAAATGAAGGAAAAAATCCCCCTTTTGAATGAAAAAGAGTGAAGGGAAAGGGATGCGGGCCCGAATCGCAATCAGAAGATCGAAAGGGAGGGAATATATTTGGAATAGAGTGATTGTAAAATATGCGATGCGATGGAATCATTGTGATTGCGATTAGTGTAAAGGGAAAGGGGAAACCGCAATCGCAATCGGAGCAGGAGGGGAGTAGGCATTTTGAAATGTTAACTTTCGACAAAACTTGCGATGTGATTGAAAAAAGGGTGAAGAAATGAGAAATGGGAGAAATCCTTTGAAAACTTATATAAATTGAGTTTTACGTTTTTACAAAGGAAAAAACGATTTTTAATTGAAAAGAGTGGGGGCTTTTGGTGGGACCAGGGAGTAAAGCGCAATCGCAATCTCAAATCACATGGAAGAGGAGAAAGTGTATTATGCAAAGGGACTCGCTGATTGCGATCAATCGCATCGGCAGGGAGGGAAGCGGAGGTTCAAACATGGCATGGGGGAAAAAGCGCAATGCAATGAAATACTTAGAAACCTTTCAAAATCATTTTATTGCTTTTACAAGGGGAAAGAATTTATTATTGAAGCAGGGCAGAAAGGTATTAAAGTGGGACCCAAAGGTAAATCGCAATTACAAAGGGAGAAGGAAGCGAGTTTAGCACATATTGAGGGCAATGCGATTGCGATGGAGCGATTGGCTATGGGCCGTCCGATTGGAAGGGCAGATCGACGGTGCCAACGCAATCGGGGGAGCGGAAGTTCAATCGCATCGGGAGAATTATGGGAGCAGGGGTACTGGGAGGTTGCGATGCGATTGGCTATGGGCCGTCGGATCTTTAAGGAGATCAACGGTCCAGATGTAATTGGGCAAGGTCAATCAGAGGTGGGATTTAAATGGTGCGGTTGGATCTGAGGAGGGGATTATTCAATCACATCAGAGTTTTATGGGTTAAAAATACCTTTGAAATGCGATTTATGCAATCGGATAGGGGAAAAGGGGTTTCTAAAGAAAAAATTTTAAATTATATGAAATAAAGTGTAAGGAAGAAATGGGAAAAGGGGAAAAGGGGAAAGGTTAGGCTATACGGGACCTTCATTCACTTAGGCATAATTTTTGATCCAGGAGTCAGTTTTGAGAGTATAATATACAGTTGGAAAGCTCTTTTTGGGCTCTTCTTGATGAGCGTACTTAGAACATAATTTTACATAGGAGATGCTATGGAAAACCTCTCTGAAGGGTAGGGTGGTGACTTTGTGGAGATAGCAGCTTCTGAAGTGTGACTTATTACATATGATGACACAAAACTACATAAAGATGATAATAAAAGAAAATTACCATGATTTCACCTCAAAAAATGGTTTTTGAGGTGAAAATTACATCAAGCTGAATAAAACATTTCTTTGATTTTCCTGGATGCTGTGACTTAGAGTTTATTTGACCCCCTCATGACTTTGTTGATATTTATTGGCACTTAACTCATAAATTTGACCAAAATGAGACCCTAGAACCTAATGAGACCAACCCTATGACCTAATAATATGGAATGGGAATGAAAGTGTATCATGACCAAAGACCATCGAGAGGAGAATCAGGAAGTATTACATGAGGTAAAACTGATGAAAGAACACTACCATCAGTGAATCCATGACCTAATGGAATGGTGAAAATTTATGGTTTGGGACTCCTAATATGCAAATGAAAAAGAGAAATTTTGATCACTGATGACAATATGACTAGACTGACACTAACAATACCCATGGCCTTCCAGCTAGAATATTATAGTCAAGGGTTCCGTCAACAACCTTGGCATCAACATTCAGTATTTTCCCCCCTGGTTCAACATACAGGTTATTAGTGATACCACAAGGTTTATATGTTCATCCATAAAAATCCTTCAACGTCGTTGATGATTGTGATAAGCATGGCAAGCCAAGTGACTTCCTGCGATTTAGAGACATAATGCATGTAGATGCTCCCTCATCAATAATAGTGCGATGAACAAGGTGATTGAGAACATTTACTTGTATGGATAATGCCAATTCTACTAGTAGTTGCGGCACATAGCCCGTATGATTAAAGACGACAAGATTAGAATCAGTCAGATCAATTCCACCATTAGCTGACAATAAAGTCTATTTTTGGGAGGGAAACTTTTGTAATACTCAAGAGTAGACATAGCTGAAGGGGATTGAGCCAAATCTTCAACTATATTATAATTTTTAGGATCTCTTGCTCGAGGATTATATGCCGATTTGTGAATTACTCCCTTTGGTGGCTTGATTGTCAATTCAGGAATAGCAATTGGTGGTACTGATTCTGTAAATGGACTCATTGTCGAGGTAGTAGGTTGATCAGTTGCTTGACTACCATAATATTTATTACACGTGGACACCAAAATATCTGTTGAAGGTTTTGTGATAGATAACATTAACACTTGGGAACTAGGAGCTAGATCCGTAGCAACCATGTTTGTGTCCGGATTTGGAAATGGGTTTGTCAACACATCTAACGCATGTGAAGTCTTGATGATTTGTGAGAATTGAGCGCGGTGAGGAAAATCCCTAAAAAAGTGTTCCTAGGTCCAGATTATGCATGGCTAACGAGGTTTCCTAGGTCCAAACGATTGATCATATGATCTTTCCTATGGGTTAGAAGTTTTTTTTCTTATATTTCCCTTTTTTCTTACTTTCGGGTTGCTTGTCACTTTTTCCTTTGTAAAAAGACACAACATTAATTTCAGAAGAAGGTGCAGGATCAGATGTTGTAGTGTGATGTGTGCTTTCAGTGCTTATCAAGCCGTCTTTGGCATGAGAGTCCTTTAATTGAGGAGGAACAGTGAAATTAGATCTCGGTGCGTTAGGAATTTTTTCATAGAGCATGCCAGACTGAGTGTAGATCAAGTCTAAATATTGGGCATGAGTGATAACTTGATTTTCTATGACGACGCCACCCTTAGCCACATCCTCAGTTATATATGGTAACAGGGACTTAATCAACCATTCAGAAAGGATCTGATCCATAACAAATGTCTTAACCATTCTATGATGACGACGCCATTCATGAATATGATCAGAAATATGAGTAGCATTATTATGTTTGAAACTGGTCAAGAGTTCCATTCTAGTTTCATATCTAATGGGTAACTGGAAATGAGTCAAAAAAGACAGTAGCTAGGGCAGTGAAATTATCAAAATAAGCTCTAGGTAACTCAGTATACCATTTTTCAGCTGGACCTGTGAGCGTACGCTGGAAAAGACGTAGTTGAACAGAATCCTCATTTAGGGAGTTTGATGAACACCAAAAATGATAAGTCATTACATGAGACGACGGATCTTCTCCAGGGTTTCCATTGAACTTAGGAATATCCAAGGGTAATTTGTGAGGTATCACCGGCCACCAAGGAGCATAGTTAATTGGATCATTAGTTAGCTGATTTAAATCTAGTAACTCTAAAGTTGCAACAAAGGGAAACTGTCTATTAAGGTCAGGTTGAACATAGCCAGGGTAAGATGGAATTGCTTGAGCAACAGGCCTTTGAGTGCCAGCATAAGGAATCTTCTGCTAGTAACCCAGATAGGGGTTTTTTTGAAAAGAAAACGCTTGAGGATCCTGTTGACCAAAACCTGGATATGATACTTGTTGAAATGAAATTTGAGGAATTTGCGCCTGAGGCTACCATGGGGTTTGTCCATCAATTTTGTAACCCAAATTAGGGTAACTTGGATTTGTTTGATAAGTATAACCAAATTGCGCTTATAAAATCCCATAAAATGGTAAACTAGCTTGTGAATAAATGATTCTGGATACAGATTGTTGTAAATTAACCGAAGGATTAAGAGTCTGTAGACCCAACATTTCAGGATATTGAGTTGAAGGACCTTCTTGATAAGGTTGTTGTACAACATTTTGATTCTTTAACAAGGGTAAAGATGTATTAACAAGTGGTAACGATGTGGGTGTAATAGGTTGAACTGGTTGATATGAGTGTATAACCATTTGTGGTTGGATAGGCAGAGTGGGTTGCCATTGACAATTGTTAATTTTGACATTAGGTTGACCAAAATGTGATGGAGTACTGTCATATTGGGTGACCAAAGCTTTCCCCCCAGCATGAGGAGGATAATAAGACATAAAATATTTCTCTCCAAATGTTGGGAGTCCAGTTGACATGGTACTTGAAGGAATAGACCCAGAAGGACCAGCTTGATATTGTCATGATGATGTATCTACAGAATCAAATTGTTCAGTACCTACTATAGGTTTACCAGTTAGAATACCAGATGATGAAATTGGTAAATTCCATGGGTTTGAAGATGCACCAGAGAAAATTCTAGATAATGATTTGTAACCTGATGGGACCATAGGGCCACCATGAAAATATGATTCTGGTGAAGTTGTGAACAATGACGAGGTAGCGAGTGCAGGAAATGATGTAATTGGAACAAATGGCCCAACCAAATATTTTGGTTTAGGCATGGTTACTTGACCAAATGTATACCCTTTTGAATCGACGAGAGTTTGAATAGGAACAAGATCAACAAAAGCAGATGGTGTTGATTGAGGAAAAGACTCGTATAGGTAAAGTTCCTCCCCAAAATGGGTTGGAGTTAATGTTGTCTTGTCTTGTGGGATTTCTTCAATTGCAATTAAACCAGGTGGAAGTATTTCACCATCAGGCCCAAAGTATATTTCAGGTGGTTGACTGTGTGATATGGGAGACTCAATGGCTATAGATATTTGTGGGATGACCAAGGCAGGAAAAAATTCCGATTGAACGACTTCAGGATTCAGATGTTCTGGAAAACAAGAGACAAGATCTGGATCAATTTCTGGTTGAACAACGTCGGGTCCAGAAGGTATGGTCCCACTGATTGGATGTATCGTGACCATGGTTAGCTGTGAAGACTCCATTTCGACAACAATAGACAAATCGAGATGTGTAGAAACAACTTGAGCTAAGTCTGGTTTATGGGAAGATGATGTTTCACCAAAGGTACGAATTGTACTTGATTTGGCAGAGCGTGATCGCCTTCACCTACCAGAAGTAACTTCTGGTGGTAAAGGTGGTTTTAATGCTAGCATATGCAAACGACGGGGGAAAGGATTTTGTTCTTCCATGATTATTGATTTATTTTAACCAAAAAAAAATAAAAAAAATAAAAGGGTAATGCTAGGCAAAAGGGTTTACCAAGAAACTGTGAACTCCATAATACCTCTTGGCGAACCAATAAGTACAGGTAGGAAATATCCTTGAATGCTGTGTTCAGTGTATCACAATTTACAAGGCAGCCAACTCGGTTCACTATGGATGGATATCATCTAAAATTTTTCCTCCCAAATATACCTGAAGGTACGTGGAGGCCCAAGTCCGTATTAGCACTGTTTGATGCGAAACCGCACAGTGAGAGCACCCCTTTATACTTTTCGTACTGTAACACCGCCCGATATACCCAAAATTACGTGAACGAGCTACGATATACTTATGTACATCGAGTGAGGTATCACACTCAGAATGTATCGCAGACAAGTTAATGACAACTGCTATGTTTTACGATGTTGGAACACGTCTCTAGCTTAGAACTTCTAAATGTTATCGTTATGGTTCCAATGCTTTGTTAGGGAAACTGAGATAAATTTTATGTTGATCTTGTTTAACAATTTGACTTTCAAAGGTTCACCACGATGATGTATTGGAAATTCCTAAAATGCAAACTAAGAATGATAAGAAATCTTTCAATTTTAGTTTTTCAATGAAAATCCTAGCTACTAGAGGGAAAGAGAAATCAATTTGAGTGCAAACAAATCAATGAACACAAACTAAATGCAGATTTCGTAATTGTTCCTTTTGCAAAACACACAAGCCACTACATGCAAATGCATATTTTTATTTTCAGTTCCTTTAATGTTATGAATGCAGAAAAGAAACTAAGTGCACTAAATCAACAAAAGCTAATGCCTTTTACTTTTTGAGAAATGAGTAATATAAACAACAATTTCTCTTTTGAAGGAAAAATGAGGAATTAAACAACAATTTCTCCTATCAGGAAACGAATATTTTACGACAATTTCCTTTTTCAAAAGCAAATGGATCTAATGCGAAAATGAAAATACTTTGAAATCAATTCGTCAATGATAAAGAAAAATTCTTTAAACAAACATTGAACATTTTTTTCTTTCAAAGGAGGAAGAGCTAGATAAGTTCACTGGTCAATATGAGGCTCAGGATTTTCAAAACACTTTAGAAAACTAACTTAAACAAACTGCAATGAAAAATTCAAAGTAATTTGGATGGTTTCAGGAGGTAACCCAGTCTCTAAAGAGAGACAGTGCTTTGCAACACAGGCCTGAAAGGGAGATAGTGCTATGTAAAGCACTGTGTCCTGTCCAAGAGTGCGTTGGGCGTAGTGTACAATGAAAAACATAGCTGTGTAACACACTTCTAATGCAAATTTTAATTTCAAAAAGCCTAATATTTGTGAGTAACAACTACTGGGTTAATAAACAGAGAAAATCAGAGGCTAAAACACCTAGGATAAAGAGCACTCTCCCCAGTGGAGTCGCCAATTTGTTATGCAGAATTATGAATTATGGATAAATAATTCTTCCATAGACAGGTGCTAATATAGAACAACAGGTCAAGGAATTTACGACTATCTTTCCTAACTGTAAAAAGACACACAGAATGAAATAAGAAGCTTACTTGGGATCCAAGCGCTTCCAAAGTCTCCTTCTGTCGCTTTTTTTGTAGCTTCAAATTCCAGCCGGCTGTGCAAAATATTTCCTGCAAGAATGAACACTAAACAGAAAGAGATAGCAAGAATATAGATGTCTATTCAAGTTATTTAGCTAAACCAATAAATCATAAACCATAAACATCAAACAAGAAATCATGATATGGAAAATCAAAGCTTATACAGATGCATATAGGGAAAAATAAGCAGTAATATTTATTAATGATAGAAGGGGAGGTTACAACCCAATGATTAATTTAGTGTCACCATCTCCAGCAGCATTCCAAACTCATCAAAATGCAGATATCTCTAGCAATATGTCACTCAAATCAATCTCCTCAATTGAAATTCCACTAGCATTTCTCTACACAAATTCTTCCTTTTTAAACACTAAGATCTGTGCTCAATTTATAGAGGAGATGAAGGTAGTTTTACAATCAATGAATTTCCAATAATAGGAAAGACATGTTCCCAATCTTGTAGACGTCAAATGGACATATGCATTCGAAGTTTGACACCAGTGTCTACTGATTCACTTGTTGGTGGAAGCATGCACCATTGTTGTTTATGTGCAAAACCGTTGTCCTCATAGAGTACTTGGCATGAGTACACCTGAAGAAGATTTTACTGGTAAGAAGCTTGATATTTCTCATTTGAAGATTTTTGGCTCATTTGTTTACATTCATGTGAAAAAGGCAGCTAGGAAGAAGCTAGAGCCGACTGCAGAATTTAGGATATTTGTGGGGTACACAGAAACACCCCATAATTATTGTGTGTATCCAGATAGTCGGATGGCTGTGGTGCGACGGGATGTAAAATTCAATGAGGTGAAAGCCATGAAGTTGCTGCTTGAGAGGGAGCTACAATTGCATGCAGAGGAGGAACTTATTCTTCCCAAAGATGGGCCTCTAGATTTGGATCAGCCACAGGAGGAGATTCATGGAGTGGAGGAGTCCACTCATGCAGAACCAAACATCAGACAAGGCAGAAAGCAGACCACAGAAGGTGAGAGACTGAAGCTTGATGTGGCACAGAATGTAGGAGTCCCTACATCACAGCGCAGATAGAGACAGTCACCTGATTGATTTACTGGATACATGGCTCTGATGAGAAAGTGTATTGTGACAAAGCCATAATATTTTGAAGAAGCAGTGCAGGAGCCCACAAGGGTAGATGCCATGGTGGAGGCGTGTGACTCCATTGTCAGAAACAGTGCTTGGGAGATTGTTCCAAGGCCGGTGGGTAAATTAGTTGTAGGATCAAGATGGATATACAAGGTAAAGCATGCTGCTGATGGGAGCTTCAAGAAATATAAAGCAAGATTTGTTGCCCAGGGCTTCTCACAGATCGAGGGGATTGATTATGAAGAAACCTTTGCACTTATCGCACGATATTCTTCCATACAGACCATCCTTTCTCTCTCAGTGCAGATGGGTTGGCACATCCATCAGATGGATGTGAAGACTATGTTCCTTAATGGGATCATTGAGGAAGAGGTGTACATTGAGCAGCCTGAAGGATTTGAGATCTTCAGCAGTGAGTCACATGTGTGAAGGCTCAAAAGAGCTTTGTATGGGTTGAAGCAAGCACCTCATGCTTGGTACACACGGATCAAAAACTATTTCACTGGACTTGGCTTCACCAAGAGTGAGGCGGATGCAAACCTGTATCAAATTGTGGTGGAGGGTTAGCTTTTAATCATTGTTCTTTATGTTGATGATTTAATACTAACGGGTGTTGAGCAGCATGCAAGGCAGATCTTGCAAAGGAGTTTGAGATGAAGGATTTGGGGCTCCTTCATTATTTCCTTGGATTGGAAATATGGTAGTGGGAAGGTGAACTTTTTGTGTCTCAAGGCAAGTATGCCCAGGAGATACTGGAGAAGTTTCACATGCAAGGCTGCAAGCCTATCAACACTCCTTTTCTAGGAAATTGGAGGAAATAGGATGCTACATTGGCAGAGGTAGTGGATGCCACTTTTTATCGAAAATTGGTGTGTTTTCTCATGTATTTAGTTAATACAAGACCAGACATATGCTATGCGGTGAACCAGCTTTCAAAAGCGATGGTTAAGCCTACCAAGCTCTTTTGGAAGGCATGCAAGCATGTCCTGAGGTATCTCAGGGGCACATTTGAGTATGGCTTATGGTACAAACAGATGGATGAGGTGAATTTGCATGGCTTCACGGATGCAGATTGTGCAGGCAACCCAACAGACAAAAAGAGCACATTAGGAGGGATTTTCAGTATCAGATCTATGGAAGTTTCTTGGTACAACAGGAAACAAATATCTGTGGCACTTAGTTCAGTGGAAGCAGAATACATGGCAGCAATTCAAGCTACATGTGAGGCTATTTGGATGAGGAAGATCCTGGTTGGTTTGTTCGGTTCACATTTAGATCCTACAGTGATACATTGTGATAATCAGAGTTGCATTAAAATCTCGATTAATCCTGTGTTTCATGATAGATCTAAACATATTGATATCCAGTATCATCATATCAAATATTTTGTGCAGCGAAATATCATGTTGCTTCAGTACATTCCTACGGAGGATCAGGATGCAGATATTCTGACTAATTTGCTCACCAGGAGAAAATTCGAACACAATAGAGGTAGGATCAGGGTGAAGGATAATCCCTATCTTTTTGAGAGGGAGTGTTGAGATTCAACAAGATGATGAGCTTAGTGAAAAGAGTTGCCTTCACTAAGTGGGCCTGCAGGCTATTTTTGGCGCAAGTCTATTTTTAGACATGGTGATAATATTTCAGAAGTTGCAGGATGCTATTTGTGGATGGTTAATCAAGTTGGAAAAATAGCTGAAATTCTATTTTTAGAATATTGGGCAAAGTCTATTTATATTTTGTCGATCTAAAAATAGTAGTGTCGATTATTATTATCTCTTAATAATAATATGACAATAAACAACAAATTATTCTCTTGGAGCACTTAGTTTCAGTGCACAGATTTGTCAAATCAATGGGTTGAAGGAATTATGCAATTCCTAGGGTTTACTGGTGGTTCATGCATGGAGGACTCAGTTAGAACTGAAGTGGAAAAGTTATGACAGAGTTGGAAGAGTAGTTCATGGAGTTGTTATTCAGTTTAACTCAGTTAATGGAGTTAAACTCAGTTGAGCTAGTTGTATCTAGTCTAATTGAATGATACACTAGTGAGAGTGGAGTGAATTAATTAGTTAATTAATTCACAAATAATAACTCATTAATCAACTGAACAATACAATAGTTAACTACAGTGCATGTCAGTTCCAGTAGAGAGATAGGTGAAAGAGCAAGATGGACTATCTGTTGTGACTATAGTGATGCATTGATTGCACCACACACACATTGGAGTTGCCAATGAGTATTGGACAGTCAAAGCAAGGGAAATTGGAATTCATTCAGAGCTATTCTTTAGCAGGGATTGCGCAGTGGAGGCAGGCTATCAAGAGGGAAGAAATTGGTGCATAGAGATGCAAATTTCTGTATGACAGTGTGTAATGAATCTACATTGTACTGAGAGCTTGATGTACTAAGCTTTGTATGATATTGTTACATTATCTCCATGATACATAATATATAATAGTTGGGGTTTTCAGCTTCAGGCTTTCCCCTTAAACAACTGTGTTATGTGTAATTGCGTTTATTGCTTCATATGTTTGCAATTGAATGTTTAATTTCCGCAAAATATTAACAGTGGAAGGATTCTATATTTAGCAAAAAGATAAATATTGTTAGATCAGGAGAATGTGGATATATACATGCATCTTGTATATAATTTCTACAAAATGGACAAACATAATATATTAAATCATTGTTGAAGGATTATTTGAGACATATTGTTAGGTTCAATTTGGGAAATTAGCCAGATTTGTTGAATGCAACCAAATTGCGGTACAACCTTTAGAATATTTCTACAACAAGTTACAATCCATTTGAGCTAGTCAATGGGAATATGCATATTTCCCCACATTTGGTGATGTCAAGACGCAATGGGAGTAGTCCAACAACCTTTAAATTCTTATCAAACTGGAAGGGGAAGATAGAATTAGCTTGGGTGAACATGATAGAAGCAACAAAAAAGATAAAGGAGTGGGTATGTTAGGATAGATGTGACACACATTCTAATATTGGGGATATGGTATTCATTAGAGTTATGAAGGAGCAATTTCTTCCACTGAGAGGGATGTCAGAGTCTGTGATCAAGATGTTTGAGGGTCTATATCGGGTGAAGAAGATGATTGGGGAAGTTTCTTATGAGCTTGAGAGACCACCTTGCATGTGTCACAAGAATCCAATGTTACACATCAATCAATTGAAGAGAGTTCACTTAGTCATGGATGACCCTAAGAGAGAAGAGCCAACACATGGACTGGTTATGACTTATGATCATCTAAATTTGGAACTCGAGGATATTGTTACTTACAATACCATCAGCATTGAAAGAAACAAAAATAGGGACTACCTAGTATGATGGAAGAATGAAACAGGCGAAGAAGGATGGGAGATGAGTGTTACTATGGATATGGGAGAAGGATATTGATCATTTTGGGGACCGTCTTGGAGAACCAAAATTATCGAGGACAACAAGGACTCAAGGTGGATGAGGATTTTATGTCCTTAGGTAGTCCCGAATGCACCCACCTCCACAAGATAAGTCACCATCATAACCGAGCGCTTTAAGTGTTATGGTAGACCCACCAAGTTGATATGAGACGAAGTCATGCATGAGACGAGCTGGGGTACTGTCATGAGAGTGGAACATGAGTAGGGAAAAGACATGGCAACCAATCAAAGACAAGTGATCAATCGAGAGTCTGTAACCTGGAATGGGTAACCAAATGGGGTGAACTAGTCGCATGATGGGGAGTCAGCTTGAGTCGAACAAGTTAAATTTGGAGTTTCATGCAGTGTTGTCTAGAAGAGCAATCAACTCAATCGAACCACCATGTGAGTTGCAGCGACATGCCCTTTCACATGCCCAAAAAAATGTATAAATAACTTGAAGGAAGAATCAAGTGAGGACGAAACACGTCGCTTTACATCTCAAAAAAACATATCATGGGAGGCGAAGGGGTAATCACGAGATGGAGACGAGCTTTCTTTAGCCAAGTGAGCTAGATGACGGATGAAGATAATTTGAGAGTGGTTTATGAATTCATTTTAACTGCGGTAGTTGTTATATGATCTGTAGGTATTTTAATGTCATGTGAGAAAGACCCGGGGCTATATCATGAATTGTTGAATACTGTATTGGAAATAAGCGTCAGATGAAACTAGAAGTATTGTAGTATTGTAAAAATTACATAATATAAAATGGGGATAACTGTGTGTTTTCCCTCACACAAATGAAATTTGTTGTATGCCTTTTCTCACACTTGTTTATGATTTATGTTGATGTTCTTATGCATATATTTTGATGAAGTTAAGTCACAATATACTTGTGTCTTTGAATGATATTAATTCCAAAAACATACTAATTTACACATGTAATAGAAGTATATGTCTTAGAGGCATAGTCCAGAAATAGTTAGTCGTAAGTTGGTCATACCATTATGATGAACCTTGCAAACACTGAAATCCCAGTGGAATTAACACACCTTGACTCAATTGAACAACCTGAGGGTATGACGTAAATTTACTAATCAAATACATAGAAATAAACTTGAATATTCAATAACTATAATTAGCCATATTGTTGGACATTGGGTTCAACGCTCCTCATGTCTTTCACAACATGGAATAACTGTCTCTCGTGGATTTTAACTCTGGCAATTGTAGTGGAGACTAACGCCTAGGGGTTTTGGTCTAAATGAAACCGTGATTCCAACAAGTGGTATCAGAGCAACAAGTCTTGAGTTCGAAACTCACTCGGCTCGTATTGGGGGGGAGATTTTTGGAAATTGGGTTCAACGCTCCCCGTGTGTTTTGTGACATGGACTAACTGCCTCTCGTGGATCCTAACTTTGGCGATTGTAGCAGACACTAACGCCTGTGGGTTTTGGTCTAACAGAAATCGTGATTCCAACACATACCATGTATGGGTGGGTTCCAAACCTATTGGTGTACATGCACATAGTTAGACTTAATTAGCTTCAGTTCGGCTCAAGTTATTGCATGTGATGTGAACTTGGCTTTAGCTAGTTAACTCAAGTGCTTACATGTGGTGTGCACTAGGATTTAGTTAGTTAACTCTAGTGCTTGCATGTGGTGCATGTGCACATTATCAGAACATAAAGCACACTTAGTTTCAGTTATATTTAATTATCCATAACAACTAACCTTAACTTAGTTGCTTTATGTATTGATTATCAAACTAATATTGATGAATCAAATTTATTCTCTATTCCAATTTTTCTTTTTCAATTATCGCAAGTTTGTGAAATTATTATTCAGCTAGATCTGTATTTTTTTCTCTAATAATTTTACATGGTATTAGAGCTACAGGGGATTGTAGAATGTTCATGAAAAATATTTTGCAGGTTTGAAGATCAAAGAATTGGAAATTATTCAGAGATTTGAATTGCATATCGAAATATTGGAGAACTACTGCAATTGTTGCTACAACTACAAGGTGAAAGAATTAAGTTCTCATATTTAGTTATTCTTACTCCATATAACTACTTCCAATGGAAGAGAAATATTTTGCTTCACCTGAGAGGCAAAGGCTTGTATAAAATAATTATGAATACAAAAGCTGAACCCAATTCCGTCGTTGAAAAATCCAAATAATTCAACAAGATGGACAAGGATTTTGATCTTCAATTGTTTTCCATATCTCCAACATTGTGTTTTCATGTGGAAACATGCAACACTCTAAATGAGGTTTGGAAAACCTTGGAGAATTTATTTGGAAAGAAGGATGAGATGCAGACTCATATTCTAAAAAAATGAGCCAAATTCCTTAGATCCAAAAAACTTCGAGAACATTCAGTATTTCTTTATGAAATTCAAATCATTGCTTCTACAATTAAATGATTGTGGGATCGATAAAACCAAAAAGGAAGTTCAATTGATCCTTTATATTTTTTCTAAATTAGGCCCTGACTATGTTGTTTTCGCTTCTACATTTCATACAGTTAGACTTGCAACTCTATATAAATGGAAAATGCTGAAACTTGATGCATTTATTGAGTCTCTAATTCATGAATAGGATAAGATCATCAAAATGTTGTGAAACCAGCTCCAAAAATTGAAGAAAAGAGATATCAATGCCTTATAAATAAGCCACTTCGAGGGGGAAACCTCCAATACATTACATGAATGAACAATTATTGGATAATACAAATTACAAAACCTCCTTTCTATATATAGGAGTCCATGGGGCCATAATGTAATCCTAGTGGGGCCACAATGTAATCCTAGTCGGCCTAACAATAATAATTTAAGGGCACAATAATAACAATATGGGGGTTACAGGGGTACAACAATAACAATAAGGGGGTTACACTAACAACAATAAGGGACTATAGTAGTAATATAGGGACCTAACATGCCCCTTGCCTTCAAAAAAGTGTTGTCCTCAATGCTTCAGTAGCTCTGGGTGCTTCTGTATAAAATTCTCATCCTCCCATGTAGAATCTTCAGTGGGTAAGTTCTTCCACTTAATGAGATACTCTGAAATTGATCGATTTTGTAGCTGTCGAGTTCTTATTTCCGTGACCACTTCAGGTTCCAATATGATTTTTACTTCCTCATCAAGTTCTGGCAATATTGTTTGAACTGGAATATTTTCACCTATAACCTTCTTTAAGCATGAAACATGGAAAACTGGATGCAATCGTGAAGAAGCAGGAAGCTCCAATCTGTATGCCATAGTACCAATATTTTGCAACACCTTGTAAGGACCATAGTACTTTGGCGATAATTTATTATCCTTCTTAGCTTTCTTCAGGGGCATTTTTTTGTATAGTTGTAGCCAAAAAAATACCCAGTCTCCTACATCAAAACTTCTCTTGCTGCGATGTTGATCTTCCTGTTGTTTCATTCGATTTTGTGCCAAATTCAGGTTATCCTTTAAGAGTTGGAGAACTTCTTGTTGATGCTTGATGTGATCTTTCACTGCTTGAACCTTCGAATTTTCTCTTAAAGATGATGTGATGGATGGTGGATGATATCCATAAAGTGCCATAAATGGGGTCATTTTTGCTGCAGTATGGAAGGAAGTGTTATACCACCATTCAGCGAGAGGTAACCACTTGACCCATTGTGTTTGTTTATCAGATACAAAACAACGAAGATATTCTTCCAAACATTTATTTACTATCTCAGTTTGACCATCAGATTGAGGATGATAAGATGAGCTATGAGCTAATTGAGTACCCAAACAAGAAAATAACTCCGTCCAAAAATTTCCAGTAAAAATGGGATCTCTGCCGCTCACAATAACCATTGGGCTTCCATGTAGCTTTTGAATTATGTCCACAAATGTAGTAGCAACTGTACTTGCTTTAAATGGATGAGATAATGCACAAAAGTGTGCATACTTGGTAAGTCTATCAACTACCACCATGATCACACTCTTTCCTTCGGACTTAGGTAAACCTGTGATAAAATCCATTGAAATCTCCTCCCAACGTTGACTTGGAATGGATAAAGGTTGTAGAAGTCCTGGGGTCTTAATTGTTTCCACTTTATTCTGCTGGCAAACCAAGCATTCCGCCACAAACTTTCGAATATCAGATTTAAGGCCATCCCAAAAAAATTCTTTCTTCACCCTGTGGTAAGTTTTTAAAAATCCTGAGTGTCCTCCTAAAGGAGAAGTGTGCAATTCCAGAAGAATCTTTTGTTTTAGTTGGGAATCCTTACAAAGATATAAGCGATATTTGTACCATAAGGAATCATTTTTCCAACTAAATGTATCAGATGTACTAGGATCTTGCTGCAACTTTTGAATGAGGGTCCACACTTCTTCGTCCTTCTTCCATTCATCTCTTACTTCAGTTATCCAATCTGGTTGGATAATAGAAATGGAACAAAGCAATGCTTTGACCTCTTCATTATTTCTTGAGAGTGCATATGAAACAAAATTTAACTTCCATTTTTGTAGATTATTTCAAAGTCATAACCCAACATCTTTGTGTTACACATCATTTTGTCACCGTCCCTGCAATCCTTCGCCCCGCATATTGGAGGGTCTTTCTCATGACCTGTGAGTAGTGTCATAATCTAAAAATAGCTTCTTTGCATCCTTCTGCACAAGGAAATCATTTCTCCTGTTGAACATTTCCTCAAAAAGCACACAAAAACCTATTTTTTGGCATTGGCGCGGGTAGCTAGTTCACCCCTCACGCCAATAGGGAAGATTTACACTAGAGCCCATGCAACCTGGTGCTTTGTCCCTGTGTTGTGCCTACGCCAGCTGTTTCAGGAATGTTTTGTAACAAAATAGAGGTGAAAGTTTCCTTTAAACACCTCAGGGATGAGTCACAGGAAGTGGTTAAACTTGATAAGCCACGGATCTCTTCCTTTAGGTAGTGGTTTTTAGCTCCCATGGAACATTCTTTGAAGATAGGACTCCCCTCCATGATTATAGGGATCCTAACCTCTCATTCTCTCTCTATATAAACAGACCTTCTCCCTTTACAAAATCTAGCTAAACATATAGCCAAGAAGATGAACTTGGAGAAGAGATACTATAGCTGAGTAATTGCTATTGAGAAGGTAGAACCAAGGATAATTCCATAGAGAGAGCCCCATCCAAATTCCCAACGAGCCTTTGTGAGATGTGGTCCGCTGGAACCCTGTTGGAGGAGACCGCAATGTCGAAGCTTGGTTGTACTCTTCCTTTCTTTTATTAATATACTCGAATATGGTATTGGTTCCATCATTGTGTTATGTTTACTGATGCATTTGATTTAGTCTTCCTCGACTGAATAATAGTTACGAATGCAAAATATTATGTTGTATATCATATTTTTTTCTTGTGTGTGTGCAGGTATCCAAGCGTGAGAATGAGAGGATCGTGATCTGTCAAACCAGGAGCGAGAGGCAGCCACCCTTTCCGACAACAACAACAACATAGGACCTCTGGTAAGTTATCTATCGAATCTCCATCCATTTGTTAACTAGTAATCGATATTATAGCGTGTCTTGTTTGTGGCTAGACCCACTCTAGGGCTAGTGGGATTGCCTCTGTCTGCAGAGGCAATTTACCTCACCGACAAATTGGCAACCATACTAGGGATCAGTGTGAGTTTTTCTTTCAACCATTAGGTCTTCTTCTTGGTCTTTTCTTGCTTAGCTTGCATTTTCTGATTATTTTTGCTAAGTATAAGACCCCTGTTCAGCCTTGGAGGATCATATCTGACCTCTTTTTTTCCAAAATTTTCCTTTTACTAGGGTTGGCTTGATTGGCGCGGTTTCCAGTCTGACAGTCGCATCCACTGGCGCTTGTTGCTATTTCAGCACTCGCGCCATCCCCTGTTTGGCACTGATTATAGCAAAACAGTCGTGCCATTTCCTGTAGGTATTAGAGTTTTCCCTATTTTGGAATTTTTTAGTCAGTGCTTATGCTTCTGGGTTATGTTTTGGCATGTTTTGAGTGCTTTGGGATTGCTTCTGACTGTGAACAGCCTCCTTCCTTTAGTTTTCTATCCATTTCTTTTCAGCATCATGGCCCTAGGGTTTTCTAGTGCTTTGGTATGTTGAGCCTCCTCTAGGAGCTTCCGTCTTTTGTTTCACAACCACCTTCATTCTTTGTTTGATTGCATTCAGCTCTCTTGATCCGTTTGAGTGATTGCATTTGGTGGAATGACTCTTGAATGACTCTTGCCTCTTTCATTCAATTGTGCTTCTTGTCACTCCAAGAATAGATTACACTGCTTGTGTGGGTCCGTTTCGACATCTTTCTTCGATTTGAAAGATTGGAACATTGGTCCGAGTTTTGTTTTGTTTGCTTTTGAGTCAATTGAATTGTTTCGTTTCGACTCTCGCTTGAAAATTCTCGAGCTAGTGTGAAGGTTCGTTTTTCATGTCATTTAGTGCACTGTTTTCTCTATTACATTGAAAAAAATAAAAAATTTGTGCTTGCATTCTTACTTGCATTGTGGAATTGGAAAATATTTCGCATAACTAGCATTGGGCATTCTAGGAAATATTTCTCATTTTCATTAGCTTGCATTAGATATTGTAGTGGATGCTTCTGTGTGTTCTCATTATCTGCTATCACTTGAAAACTCCTAAAATTTCTCTTAGATAGATTTTCATCGAACGAAATGGTATTTTATAGCATGTAGCTTGCATTTAGGGATTCGTGAGATCCAACATATGGTAGGACCTTGGAATTGAAACATAAATACAAGATCAACTTAAAATTTATTCAATTAATCTAAGGAAACATTGAAACTTAACGAAAAATTTAGTGGTATAAGTTAGAGACGTGTTCTGGCGTCTTTAAACCTAGTAGCTATCACTCGCCATCTAGCTTCAGATAACACTAGTACGGACTTGTGATCCCCGTATCGTCGAGTATATAAAGGGAAACCCCTCTAGGATGCAATATTTTTATCCATAGGAAGCTGAATCTGCCACCTTGTAACCGTGATACACCGAACACCGCATTCGGGGAGACTACCTACATGTACGTCAAGTCCGTGGTTTATTCTTCTTTCATTTTATAACAAAGGTGTATATGGCAGTTCAGGGGAACCTGGTACACCCTTTTACCTAGACTACCTGAGCAGTCATTTTTTATTTTTACTGACTCAATAAATTTGAAAAGATCATCGAGCACTTGTCCTTTCGTGCTCGTTTCAAACTGAAAGAGACTAGAGTCATCTTTGACTGTTTCTTGACTCTTAAAACATAAAATAGAGAATTTTTGGTTTAAATGTGGTAAAATAAACTACCTACGATTACACGCCCTTTGAATTTTGATTTCTTGGCCTGTCTCCGTTTGCCTTGGTTTTGATCCAAGAGTCTTCTTTTCCAATCTTTTTCCTTTTTCTGGTGTGCTATAGTCACAGTGGCGGAACCATCGGTTTCGTCTACTGGTAGTCCTTTCTCAGACGATTCATCTGAAACTTCTCTGACCTCTAGGTCTGCCGAGCTTCAACAACCTATCATCCTATCAGAGTACCCCTTTGGAGAACCTGTTGAGTTCCATTGGCCTCTTTCAAACGTTTGGTTTGGTTGGGGTCCCATCAGGACTCGACATGGACTCGTTTGGTCCTAATGGCAGTGACGGTATTCTAGTTTCTAATGAATAATACCAACTTTTCCTGGAAGACATCCATCAAGAGCCTGCTCAATCTTCACCATCGGTGTCGCTTCCAGCTAGATATATGTCTTTGGGTCAGATTATAATCGGTATTTCCTCTATGGAAACATCAACATCATCAAGGGGGTCAGTTCTCCCATCATTAGGGATGTCTCGTCGACACCTTTTGTTATGTCTGTCCCCACTAGGCCTACTTTCTGCGTGGCTGCATTGGCACAGGGTGTCACCGCTCAGTTGTCAGGAGTTTCAGCTTTGTCAGAGACTTCAATTGCCATGGAAATCCCTGACGGCCTCTCTTTTGAGGAGTATCGGTTGGCTGTTTAGTAGCAGAGCTCCCAGAATAAGTCCCCTCAGGATCCTAATCATCCTTATTTTTCTCATTATGGCACAGATGGTACCCCGATTTATTCACTTCCATTACAATATGATAAGCACGGCAACCCTATCTATTTTCCCGCTCCTGAGGCTTGTCAGTTCATTAACGGTTTTATACCTACCTTGCCTGGGCATCCTTCTAACCAACAAGGAAAACCCTTTCAGGGACAACCTTCGGTTTAGCAAGGTATTCTTTCGACCCACAAGGACAACCCTTTCAGGGAAAACCTTTGGCCCGGCAAGGGTATGCGTACGACCCAATGGGGAAACCCTTATAGGGATAACCTTCGGTCCAACAAGGATTGTTTTACGGCCCGCAAGGGCAGCCTTACAATCCTCAAGGTTAACCTTTACAAGCTCAGCCTGTGATCCAACCAGGGTAACCTCAAGGACTAGCTAGGCAACCGGTATATCAATCTGGACCTTTATATGGTCCTGGGGGTAAAATCCATCCATCTCAACCTTTGGTGCAACCTCAACAGCCATATCTTCCAATTGGTCCAAATGTTGCACAACCAGAACCATCCTATGGTCCTGCTCCAGGCCAACCTGGTTATAAGGCACAGCCTGGCCCACCACAGCCACCAGGCCAACCTGCTCCACATGGGTAGCCTGGTGGCCCTCATCAGTTAGGCCAACCTGCGTAGCTCATTCACCCTACTTAGCCACCGCTCTATTCTATGCCACAGTCGAATCAACCTCTGTGCCCAACTTATCTAGCTCAGCAAGGCCCTACTTATCAACATCCCATACGACCCCAAGGCAGTTATTACCCTAAAGGTCAATATCGACCAATATACAATGCGTCTCAAGGTCCAGCTTATTTCCCTCAACTTCCAGGCTATAATTATACTCTGCAGCAAAATCATTATGCTGCTCAATCGGGACCCTCGTATACTCAGAATCAGTGTCCTAGTTTTCGACCCCCATATCCTAGTCCTCAGCTGCCATATCAACTGAATTATTCGACTTATACCCCTTATGGTCCGAATCCTCTGGGAAAAAACCAATGGGGACAAATTTATACTCAACCATGGTGGAGTATGGGTACAGGTCCTTATGGAGGACTTGCTATGCCTTTTAATCCTCTGTTACCATTCCTCACCACGTTGGAGTTAACGGATGTGTCCAAATTGACAAATGATCCAATTATTCATAATCCTTATTGGCCTACAGTTCCAACGAAGGTTCCTGGTGATTGTCTCAAGTTTGAGGGAAAATATGGAGAAGACCCACAAGCACACATCATGACATACCATTTATGGTGTTCTTCCAATTCTTGGGTGGATGACTCTGTTCGACTCTGTATTTTCCAACACACTCTTACTAGAGTTGTTGCTAAGTGGTACATAGAACTACCTCATGGTATATTTCAAGATTTCAACACTATCGCTATGGCATTCCTTACTCATTTCCAGTTTTTGGTTCGTTACAAAGTCGGGACGCATCTCCTAACATCCTTAAAACAGGACCAGGCTACCCATATCTCGGACCATATTCATGAATGGAGACAACGTCATCGCCTGATCAAGTTCAAAATTCCTGATCAGCTTCTTAATCATTGGTTCACTACCTCTTTTGTCAATCAGATTGCGAAAGACATCTCCATGGGGGCATGTGTAACTGAGGAACAAGTTATTGCTCATGCCCAGTACCTTGATTTAGTGTACTCTCAATCGGGCACATTGTATGACATCTTGAATGAGGCTCCATGACCTGGGACCTCTAAAGCACCGGCTACCCCATCGGTCATTGGTGTTATTTGTTATGTGTCTCAGAATTCATGCAAGTCTTCCAATGGGAAGCAGAAATCAAATTCTTCCAACAATTCTGCTCCTCAGGCTACCCCAGATTCTGGTAAAACCTTGGATGTCAACGCCGTTCAAGGCAATCCTGCAGATAAGACTTCCAAGGGGAGAAAGAAGGGCAATGGCAAGGCCAAAACTAATGCCCCAAAACTAGAATCGTTTAAACCTCATGCTGATGGTGGTTCATAGCGAAAGCCGAAGTATCCCTGTGTAATTTGTGATGAGGAGCACTACACTAAGGATTGTTCTAGATGATCCAAGGTTAGTCAACTGCTCAAAGGCGCTAAGGGAACTCTAGTGGTCCTTAAAGAACCTTTCCCATATCAGCAAACCCAGATGGTTGAGCAACCTCTTCCATCTGCATTATTTAGCTCTCAAGTATTCATGATGAATGGTTCTGCACCTGTTTTGATCGCTACTCGGTTGAAGGAATATGCTGGATCACGCTAGGTAGCCGGGAAAGAGGTCGTTGATGGTCCTCCTCCCCCACCTGGCTCTGGTCCTCTTGAAATTGAAAGGCCCGGTGCTGAACCTATTGTACGACCACCTTCTAAAGGTGTTCTCTCGAAATATTCTTCTAATCCTAATGCCTATGCTACTCAACATTACAGTATTGTTGAGGATTTAGCACAGGCACCATCCATGATGTCTGCATTAGAAGCTCTTCAGAGTTGTCCGTTTCAAATGAAAGCGTTATTATCTGTGATCGATGGGATTGATCCTACTAATTCTAGCCCTGTCTATTTTGATTTGGAGAATTTCGTCCCCCGAATTTCGCACTAGATTGCATTTGTCATACAAGTTGGCATCAACGGTCTCAGCATACATAGAGCCATTGTGGACGAATGTGTATCTACCTGTGTCATGTCATCCGCTTGTTGAAAGGCTATTGGCTCTCCAGCCCTGACTTCCTCACCCAATGCCCTTGAGGTATTTTATTGAAGGGAATCGAAACCCTTAGGTTTTCTCGCCAGCTTACCGATCACATTGCAAGGTAAGACGATCAACATTGAAATAGAAGTCGGTGATGATAAAATCAATTACAATATTATACTCGGTCACGGTTGGACTCACACTATGCTGTGCGTTCCATCCACCCTCTTTCTACTTCTAAAGTTTCACATGAGGGCAAAATCATCATAGTCGACCAGTTGTCGTTATTTACCTCGTATTCTAAGAACAACGTCCTATACGTGGATCAAATTCCTTCTCCCCTTGACAGTGTAGGGCCAGGTCTTTTCAAAGATCTCGCTCTCATGGGTATATTTCCCCTTCCACCACCAAATATTGTTCAAGTTAATATGATCTCTCGGTCAGATGACCCATGGATCGTCCCTTTACCTGAACATGTTGATTCATTTGGGGATTTAATGCATGCGCCACCTATTACTTTACACCCTATTCATTACCATTTTTCCTTTTGCCCAATGGGGCATCGATTTCATGATGTGTAACCCTCGTTCGGCTGGGGGGCATGCCTATATTATCTTCGCCGTCGATTCTTTTATGAAATGGGCTGAAGCAATGCCTATACTGGCTACGGACGGTAAGACAGTGGCACAATTCATATTCAATCATGTTATTGCTCAGTTTGGTGTCCCTTAAGCCATCGTTACTGATCATGGTTCTCATTTTCGGGACTATATGATGGCGGAGTTGACATCTAAGTTGGGTCTGCATCACGACAGATCAACGCCTTGTTACCCTCAAGCTAATGGCCAAGTTGAAGCCGTAAACAAATTCCTTGTTACAATGCTTCAACGAAAAATTTGGATCCATAAATCAAACTGGCATCTCATGTTGTTTTCAACACTTTGGTCTTACCGAACGTCGATTAAGAGTGCAACCGGATTTACCTCATTTCAGTTGGTATACGGTTTGGAAGCCACTCTTTCAATTGAATGTGAAATCCCTTCACTCAATATAGTTGTGGAATTACTGCCTAATACTTCGCCTGAGGAAGAACGTCTCCTTTACTTAGAGAGATTGGATAAAACTCGTCACTTAGCTGCCTTGGTCATTGAAGCAGAAAAGAAGCGAGTCAAATCTCATTTTGACCAAACAGTTTCCCCTCGTTCTTTTATCGAAGGCGACTTCATTCTCCTATACGACCAAGCTCATGAAAAGCTGGGGGAAGCTAAATTCCAACCCATGTGGCATGGGCCCTACATTTTCAAACGTGTGTTACAGAATGGGGCTTATGAGCTTATTGATTATGAAGGTTATCCCATAGTACACCCAAGAAATGGGTTGTACCTGAAAAATTATTATGCTTGATTCATTCATGCATGATATGTGTACATAGGTGATTTTCTCATTTTTTTTGCATGCTTTGGTTTGATGTGCTTTGTGAGCTTTTTTCTGCTTATTGGGTCTTGTTTTTTTATCCAGATGTCTATTTCCCCTTATGTTATTTTCGCGGATGGTGCTTCCTGTAGTACCAGGAACTTGTTTTCGACAGCCTGGGTAATTTATGATCCTATTGGTGAGTTGATTAACATACAAGGTATTTGTCTAGGACCAACTACAAACAATGTCACTAAATACAGTGTTGTTTTGGAACTATTAACCAAGGCAGTTAACCTCGGCATATGTGCATTTCTTGTGAATTTGGATTTGCAACTTGTTGTGCTTCAACTTAACGGTCATTATTCGGTTTGAAACCAATGCATTTTGAGATTGTATTTGCGTATTCATTTACTTGAAATTTTTTTTGATCTCATTACATATCAACATATACCAAGACAAATGAATACATTAACTGATGCAATAGCTAGCATTGTGCTAGATAGACATTTTTTCAATTTATAAAACATCATCGTATCACCCATGTAGAAAATAGATGTATATATATATATCGACTGTTTAAAAAACGTGCATCTTAAAACCCAAAAAATATATATGTCTATTTCAGTTACATCGTGAGACAACATGTCTCTCAAAAATGTGCGGAAATCAAAGCCTAAGTGCCTAATCGGCGTGGTGCTCATGATAGCACATGGAACCCCTACAGTGTGCCTCTGATAGGCCCGAGGCACATCATCCAAGCGAGCATAGTTTGGGATCTCATGGGCGATCCCCTATAGGTTCTATACTATCTCCTCCTCGCCACCCTTACCATGAGGATCGAAATCGCGAGGAACTCACCTCATTATCGGTGACATACCTATAGGATGTTCTGGGCCAACATCTGCACACGTATAAGAGTAACTGTCAGAACATGCATATATACCAAAAAATCATAAACACATGAAAATAAAAAATGAGTTTCACCTAGCTCTTCGTCCCAATCCTCTCCCTCCGGGAGCGGGAGGTCTAGATCACTGGTGAATTCTGTGTCGGTGTAGGGCCAATCCTCCATGACAATCAGTTGTCGTTGGAGCCAATTAAAAAACTCTGGCCTCGAGGACATCTATTGGCCACCCCCTGCTCTAGGCATTAATGTGGCCCATCGAGCCATCTGTGGCTCTCTGGGTGGTGGCATCAGGAAAATGACCTCTTGATGCTAGAATATGGGTAATCGTTCCAAAAGAACGATACCAGAATCGATCTGTACCCAAACTGCTTTAGTTTGGTCTTCTTGCACTTATTAAGTTACCATTTGATGTTGATAGTCACGGCCTCGGCCTAGTTGAAGAGAGTCGGGTTCAGACAATTTGAGGCAAGAAGTAATTCTGTCTTTGAGGCCTCATGCGGTGCTTGCGATCCTACAACCCACGTGATAGTATGCAACACTAATATTAGTGCCAGATCAGGGATGGTTTTTATGTCCACTTTTCCACTCCCTGTTCCTTTTCATGCCCCTCGGCACACCCTGTCAATTACCATTTCCATGCTTTGTCTGGAAGGACGGGTACCTGTTAAGATAGGGACTGCACCCCGATGCGACAAACCAGTGATAAAATACACGTCAGAGACTTCGAGTTCAAGCTCTTGATCCTGAAGCACAAACTTTTCTTGATACTTGTCCTAAATTATTATCAAATATTGAAGCAATTTGGGCTGAGCCCGGAGGCATGGTGTCAGGAAGAATTTCTTGAGCCCACAATTTCTGAGGGCATTCATTAATTGTTCATTTTCCATGGCTTGTTCATCCTCCTCACTATGTTCTCTCTCTTTCCACTCAATTACCATCTTTTCTGCTTGGTACCTGCACACATTGTTCATATGAGCATTGTAAGTCTCCTTAGGCATCAAAATTTGTAATCAAATGGTCGCATTTTCTTTAAATTGAGGTAGATTTTGGGTTGTGCGGTTGGTGCGACTGTTTTGCTAACAGTCGCGCCATTGGGCACGACCCCTGTGTAAAAAACGGTTGCTTGGTGCAGGTCCATGCCCGAAACCCGTGCCAACCGCAATGCCCTAATTTTAACAAATTCTCCCCTAAAGGATTCAAAATGAAAATTATAGGTAATAAAATTTATCTCAAAAGATGGCAAATGGTGTCGGCTCTTACCTGAAACTGACGGAATCCGGATTGGTTCAATGGATTGCTCGCAATTGTTGCCACAAGATCCCAAGGAAAACAGGTCACTGCTGCTCTGCAAAGAGGTAAAAGTGAAAAGTAAATAATTTTTACCACTTATAGTCTTTTCTAACATTTTGAAATCTTAAATTAGGTTTTAAAACATATTTTTCGATTATTTTATCATATTATTCTTGAGGAATACGTTTTTCACGCGTATTTTTGTGCAAAAAAAAGTTCACATGGTTATGACGAAGAAACGAGTTGTATTTTATACTTTTTCGGACTCGGTAAAAACACAAAAAAGTCACTACTGGAGTCACCTTTCAGCTCTTTTTTGACTCTATAAAACTGAAAAGATATCCGAGTCACTTGTCGTTTTGAACTTGTTAAATTGGCTGCGAAACTACATCTACTCAGTATAAGTTTACCCCTTTTTCGGGCTGGGATAGATCATTTATGAAAAAGGAATACCTTAGCCTATCACGACGAAGAGGTTCTCTCAGACACAGTTTTCTACCTTTTCGGATCCGAGAGACTACCTATGAAAAGAGAATGCTGGAGTTTTCTTTTCCGTATCCTTTTCAAAATCTCTAAATATGAAAAGATGCCGAGTTCTCCCTTTGTTAGACTCGTTAAAACAAATGACATTGGACTCCGTCGTCATGACGTTACTCGAGCTCCTCCTTCCTAGGGCTCGTAAAATATACTAGGTTGGATTTTTCTGAAGGACAAAATTACATCGCAAGCATATGCTATCCCCTTCAAGCTTGTTTACAAAAATAATTGGGGTACTCACCAAAAATGGTGGGGGAAAATGGAAACAGATTGTAGTCATGTTGGCAGTATGTCGCTCTAGAACATGGCACTTGTCTGCATTCGTGTCGGGTTGGGGACATGTCATCTCATTATTTGTTTGCCTCCATGGGTTTGGGTAATCTCTTTTGACCGCTCATCTGCTCTTTTCCATGTTGCCATGACCTCAAATCCCTTGATGTCAAATAATACCAAATCCAGTGACGTGCCGCTGATATGTTCAAGAGAAGTTTTCCTCTGAAGTTTTCAACCTCCCTCTGATTCTCTGTTGGTCTTGATTCACAAACATCATATTCCTATGTCTCATGTCGATGATGTGGGAAACATTATTTCCCACCTTCGATCAAGGTTACTTCCTTTCGACTCCAGCTCATTATCCAGGAAGTTGATCTAGAGTCTCCCTTCAGGTACCTTAGAGCCTGCATGCCTCAATGGCAGGTTCTTCGAATTCGACGTAAGGTCCACGTCATTGGCCATCGATCGAATAACTCTGCACGTTTTCGACGTCAGATCACTTTTTGCATTCCATGGCTTGTACCTTTCATACCTTGAGATTCATTATCATTATTGGTGGTTTCTCTCATGTTTGTTAATAGCTTTCATCATTGGTTGGTAATTAGATGATTTTCCTGCGTGTTCGACTTCAGCTCACATAATCTCATGCTCGAATTTGTACTTTGTTCGGGTCGAGATGGAGTGCAAGACCCTGGGTTTTTTCTGATTAAATCCACACTACTGGTTCTTTGTGGATTACTATGACTTATTATATGACTCTTCTGATTAGATGGCTGCGACCATACTCGAGTCTATTTGTTGATCCCTACTGTTGGATGGCTGTGTCCATACCTTAGATCTCACTGTTTATGTACTCTATTATAGATGGTTGCACCAATGCCACATGTCATGTATCAGATGTATCAGTTGTACTTGTACTTGCAGGTCTTCTGACAGCAGTGTTTGGGTCGAACGCGTTCTCATAAAGCACTTCACCCCTCCCTCTCTCTCAGACCTCATGCTTTAGGGGGCATCTGTTACACAGCATTTTGTCACTGTCCTTGCAATCCCTTGCCCCACATATTGGAGGGTCTTTCTCATGACCTGTGAGCAGTGTCATACTCTGGAAACACCTTCTTTTCATCCTTCTGCATAAGGAAATCATTTCTCCTGTTGAAAATTTCCTCAAAAAGCACACAAAAACATATGTTTTGGCATTGGCGCGGGTATTCAGTTCACCCCTCACGCCAATAGGGAATATTTACACTGGAGCCCACGCCACCTAGCGCTCTGTCTCTGTGTTGTGCCCGTGCCAGCTATTTTAGGAATGTTTTGTAACAAAATAGAGGCGGAAGTTTCCTCTAACCACCTCAGGGATGAGTCACAGGAAGTGGTTAAACTTGATAAGCCACAGATCTCTTCCTTTAGGTAGTGGTTTTTACCTCCCATGGAACATTATTTGAAGATAGGACTCCCCTCCATGATTATAGGGATCCTAACCTCTCCTTCTCCCTCTATATAAACAGGCCTTCTCCCTTTACAAAAGCTAGCTGAACATATACCGAAGAAGCTGAACTTGGAGAAGAGATACTATAGCTGAGTAATTTCTATTGAGAAGGTAGAACCAAGGAGAATTCCGTAGAGAGAGCCCTGTCTGAATTCCCGAAGAGCCTTTGTGAGACGCGCTCCGTTGGAACCCTGTTGGAGGAGACCGCAGCGTCGAAGCTTGGTTGTACTCTTCCTTTATTTTATTAATATACTCGACTATGGTATTGGTTCCATCATTGTGTTATGTTTACTGATGCATTTGATTTAGTATTCTTTGACTGACTAATAGTTACTAATACAAAATAATATGTTGTATATCGTCTTTGTTTCTTGTGTGTGTGCAGGTATCCGAGCGTGAGAACGAGCGGATCGTGATTTGTCAAACCAGGAGCAAGAGGCGGCCAATCTTTCTGACGACAACAATAGCGTAGGACCTCTGGTAAGTTATCTATCAAATCTCCATCCATTCGTTAACTAGGAATCGATATTATAGCATGTCTCGTTTGTGGCTAGACCCACGCTAGGGCTAGTGGGATCGCCTCTGTCCGCAGAGGGGATTTACCTCACCAACACTTTGTGATCCATTTTTGTTGCTCTTCTGAAGATAGCCTTTTGTTCCAAACCTTGTTTAAGATTATCATGATCAATTTTTACCTTGAAGTTTCTTCCCATTAGGTAAGTTCGCCATTTATTTAGTGCATGCAGTATTGCTAACATTTCCTTCTCATAAATAGGTTTCTATAAATACTTTCCCCTGATTGGACGACTTTCGAAGAAATGGGTCTTCCTTCTTGCATTAAAACAACACCAATTCATTTCCCGAGGCATCACATTCCTACAATAAATGGACAATAGTCTTGCATATTATGACCTTTCATAGGAACATTTCCTCTTTAATATGTTCAAAGGCCTTAGTTGCTTCATGAGTCCATGAAAATGCATCTTTCTTCAATAATTTTGTTAGAGGTGCGTCGCTATTTTCCATAATTTTTGTCTTCACCATATAATAATTTCGTTAACTCGAGAAATCCTCACAACTACTTTATGGTTGTAATTTCATCTTAATGGCTTTAATTTTGTTAGGGTCTACTTGAACACCGCTAGATACAATATGACCCGTATATTCTACCTCTTGTACCCAAACATTTGACAGTTAAATAATTGTTTTCCATAGTTTGGAGTAACGAATCCATCTTTGAACATGATCCTTCCAAGACATGCTATAGATTAGTATATCATCAAAAAATACTAGCACAAATTTTCTAAGGAAGGGTTTGAAAATGGAATTCATCAACCCTTGAAATGTAGAAGGTGCATTGGTGAGGCCAAAAGGCATGACCAAAAATTCATAATGACCCTCATGAGTTCGAAATGTTGTTTTTGGAATATCTTCAGTCTTCATTCTAATTTGATGATATCCTGAACGAAGATCCAACTTGGTAAAATAAATTTCTCCATGTAATTCATCCAACAATTCATCAATCACAAGAATGGGAAATTTATCTTTAATGGTGAGCTTATTGAGCTCCCTATAATCTGGACACATGCTCCATGATCCATCCTTCTTGTGTACCAATATTACAGGAGCAGAGAAAGAACTTTGACTAGGTTGAATTATACTCGCCTCTAACATTTCTGCAATCATACCTTCAATTTTGCTCTTTTGAACATAAGGATATCTATAAGGCCTGATGTTTGGAGGAACACTTCCCGGAATCAAATGAATATCATGATCATGATCATGAATAGGTGGGAGTCCTTTGGGAGTTTTAAACACCTTGGAATGATTTTCCAAGACTTTTTGGATATCCGTAGAAATAGATGATTTTGATGTTGGAACTTCTAGTGAGCATAATTGTGAAATTATGCCTCGTTGTTATTTCTTTAGAATATTTGTCATGACATTAGAGCTTGTTATCTTTCTCAGCTTCCCTGCAATACCCCGTAATTCAACTTCCTTTCCTTCTGAAAAAATTTCAAGAGAAGTTCTTGAAAATTAAAAGCTACCCTCCCCAAATATTGTAACCATTGTACTCCTTGTACAACATCAGCACCTCCCATAGGAATGGAAACCATTGGAATATTCAATACATATTCCCCCATGGTTAGCTTGATATTATGGAATTTTATAGAGCAATTTATAGTTCCTCCATTTTCAACCATCACTTGACATTCTGGTGCTGGGTATAGGAAACAATTCAATTCCTTAGCTACCTTAACATGAATAAAATTATGGGTACAACCTGAATCAATCAACACTATTACCTTTTTGTTCTTGATATTTCCTTCTATCTTGAGAGTTTAAGGAGTGATAATTCCTACCAATGCATTACACGATATGGTTAGATTTATTTCTTCCTCTTCTAGGGCTAGTTCTTGGTGTATATCCTCTTCTTTTGAAGATTCTTGTTCATTTTATTCTTCCTCTTCACAATCTTTGTAAAATAATTTCTTCTTAGCACACTTATGACCTTTAGTGTATTTTCTATCACAACTGTAGCAAAGCCCTTTTGGTCTTTTTTCTTCCAATTATTGTGGTGTCAACCCTGTAGGTTGTGGAAATCTAGGAGTAACAACACTTCCATCTTTATAGAAGTGAGCGGTAGCCTTCCTTGTCGCCATAATTTTACATTTAATTTTTCTTTCGAACCTAAATGCCTTCTCCAATGAATCAGGTTCCAAAACGCGAACTTCATGTTGGATGTTATCCTTTAAAGTAGCTATGAAGAGATCAATCCTGTGTTCCTTTGGAATATCAGTTACCATTATATTCAAGTTTTGGAAGTCCTCAATGTGCTCCCCCACTGAACACTTTTGTTTGAGATTTATCAATTGGCCAAAGAAAGTGTTTGTCTTTGTATCCTCATAATGTGCTATCATTTCCTCCGTAAAAATTGACCAAGTGATAATTTTTTTACGGGAGCAAAGCCATCGATACCATACAAATGTATTTTGTTCTAAATGTAAAGTTGCAACGTGTACCTTTTGTGTGTTTTTCACAATATTGAGATCAAAATATTGCTCCATCTGTAGTATCCATGTTACAGGATCCTTTCCATCAAACTTCCTCATATCCATTTTTGGAATATGGTGGTTCTTCCCTCCAACATTAGAGTTTAGGAAATCATGATTAAATTTATTTTTTTCTCATCATGAGTTTCCTCTACTATATTTTCACCATTAGGAAACATTTCTTGTATCAACTTTGTCAAACCTTCCATGTCTGCTTTTAGATAATTCTTCATGTTTTCCATCTTAGCTTCCATGTCATCCATATTAGATTCAATGCTAGCTTCCATGCTATCGATCTTAGCTTCCATGCCATTCTTCAACCATCCATCTTAGATTCCATGCCTTTCTTCAAAACTTCCATGTCATTTTTTGTTGCTCTTTGCGAGAGTGAAATTTGTTGCACTTGCTCTTGTAATTTTGATATGTCATGTTGCCATTCTTCGTCTTCATGAGTCATAATAGTGCCTTCTAAAGGCTTAATGGGTGTTGAATTATTTTTAGGGGCCATTTTAGAATCCAATACTGATATATATTCTACAATATGCCCTTGGAATCAATTCAACTTGATTCTTCAAACAAGACTTATGCAATTCGGAAAAAAAAATACACACCTTTTACTTGCTTTTGAGGAGCTCGATATTGAAATTGGCTTATATCTATACTTGAAGATCCTCAATATTTGAAATTTGGCCTTGCATTAGTCCTCTGAAGCTTCTTTCAAATTCCACAGGTATAACTTGATTTGGATTCTTCAAGACAAAGTTATGTCCAATCTCCCACAATGACCTAATTATGGGCTGGTTCAGTAGAGCGAACTTGTATGACTTGCCACGTATCACTGTTTGCTCCTTTGGATTTGAAATTTATAGAAAGAAAAATAAACTCCATGTACTTCCAGTCACTTTTTACAGAATTCCAATCTGATGCTCCGAGATAGAGTTATGAAGCTTTTCCCACGATCACCTCTTTGAGATGAAATTCGGGAACCTGAAAAATACCTAAATTCCACAAATCATATCTCCGAAAATATTGCGAACCAAGATCTGAAATTTTGCGATGATGTTCCTAAGGATTTTGGCTTCACGCTATAAATATTTCAACTTTTGAAGCATCATAGAAAAAATTTTATAGCGAAAATTCTGCGATGACCTTTTTAAGTGAAATTCAGGAGCCTGCAAAAAACCCTAACTTCTATAGATCATATCTCTGAAACTATTGCGAACCAAGATTTGAAATTTTGCGATGATGTTCCTTAGAATTTTGGATTTGTACTCTAAAAATTTCATCTTCTGAACCTTTGTACAAAAGTAAGTAAGTGAAAATTCCACGATGACCTGTTTGGAGCAGCGAAACCCTATAATCCAAAGCTCTGATACCAAATGTTGTGAACCCAGCTCCAAAAATAGAAGAAAAGAGATATCAATGCCTTAGAAATAAGCCACTTCGAGGGGGAAACCTCCAATACATTACATGAATGAAAAATTCTTGGATAATACAAATTACAAAACCTCCTTTCTTTATATAGGACTCCATGGGGCCACAATGTAATCCTAGTGGGGTCACAATGTAATCCTAGCCGACCTAACAATAATAATTTAAGGGCATAATAATAACAATATGGGGGTTACAGGAGTACAAAAATAACAATAAGGGGGTTACACTAACAACAATAATGGACTATACTAGTAATATAGGGACTTAACACAAAATGGGTACATTAAAGTCTCGAAATGCACATGAACTTTCCATGCATGAGAAAGGAAAATCCAACTTGAAACCAAATCATCAATACAAAGGAAAAGGAAATACAAGATATCCATATCCAAGAAAGGTAGGAAATCCAAAACCTCTAGATGATTCTTCCAACTCCAAGGGTAAGAAGGGAAAGAAAGGAAACTCCGAGTTTCCTTATTGTAATTGAGGTTATCATCCTAAATCCTCTTGCATGCAAAAGACTATTGATCTAATGGAAAATAATCTTCAACAAAATAGTCCTGGTCATCACATTCTAGAAAGTGGCAAGAAGAAGACAGAGGAAAAACCATTAGAAACAAGGGGTAATGGTCATGCTTTGATTTCTCTTCATTCTATACCGCAAGAATGGATCATCGATTCAAGAGCTTCACATCATATCATTTTTTTCAAAGGAATTATCTTCTTCTCTACATGCATACTTGAGACCTCCTATTCTCATGGTGGAAAATTTTGCAGTTGAAAAAACTAGACAAGGAAGAGCGCAATTCAAAGATGGAATTTTTTAGAATGTCTTGCATATTCCAAGGCTTTCTTTGAATCTTCTTTTAGTGTATCATATGACACACACAAGAACTGGAAGGAAAGTGGAATTTACATTGGATTCGATGAGAATTTATGACATGCAAACCAACTCGAATATTGCATATGGAAAGTTAAAAGATTAATCTGATCTGTATACATTTTCAGATTTTGTTCCTCAATCAGATTTTATTTTGCTACTTACGCATGAAAATGAAGAAAGTAGGATTTGGCACGGGATATTTGGGCACTTGAATTTCAGATATATGAAACAAATTAGAAATCAACGGATGGTTATAAGATTGTTTTCCATTGAATTTTCAAATGGTGTTTGTAATGGATGTGATCATGGAAAGCATCCACAACACAAATTCAATAAGGGGCATGCATGGAGATCCTCTTTGCCTTTGGAACTTGTACATAGTGATATCATTAGTCCATTTACAATACTTTCAATGAGAAAATAAATATATGTGTTGTCATTTATAAATTATTACACAAGATTCACTTGGGTTTACTTCTTAAAACTCAAGTATGAAGTTTTTCAACATCTAAAGTTTTTCAAAGCACATGCGGAAAATCATTTTGGAAAACACATCCAGATACTTCACATAGATAATGGGAATGAATATTTCAACAAATATATCCAAAATATTTGTAATGAAGTAGACATACAATTGTAGCATACAGTTCCTTATACTCCACAACAAAATGGGGTGGCTAAAAGGAAGAATCAATCTTTTAAAGAGATGGCCAATTGCATGTTGTATGCAAGATCTCTTTCATCAAATTTGTGAGTTGAAGAAATCAATTGTGCCTCATACATACATAATAGATATACTTATAAATATGTTACTGGAAAAATATCTTTTGAGTCTTAGATTGACATGCAACTTGATGTCATCCATTTCCTCATTTTCGTATCTCGAGCATGGGCCCAAATTCCTAAAGAGAAGAGAATGGATTTGGAGCCTCAAAGTAAAGCATGCTTGTTTTTTGGATATTATAATTAATTGAAAGGGTAAAAATTTCTTGATATCAACATTAAAGATCTATTTAGTGAAACAAGTGTAAATTTTGACGAATGTATTTTGTATGCACCACTAGATGAACCTATCACCAAGCTTCCCTCATCACTCATTGATGAGTATGCAGATGATACTTTAGATCATAATTCTTATCTAGATGATCCTTTTCCTATGACACCTATTGGACCACCAGTTTTTGAACATCGAGATATTACTTCTTCATGTATTTCGGAAGATTCTCGACCACCTTCAACACAAAAATTGTGCAGCATGACTGATCTCCTAGATGATCCTACCTCAATACCCTAGTTTGAGGAAGATTCACAAGAAATCTTAGCTATGGAACCATGCATTCCCATCCATGCTTATATGATGCATGCATTTGATCCACAGACTTATGCAAAAGCAATTGGGCATCCTGAATGAGAAGCAACAATGGATGAGGAATACAACTCCCATCTCATTAAGAACCAAACTTGGGATCAGGTTCCACTACCTTCCAATCGTAAACTTGTGAGGTGAAAGTGGGCTTACTAGACTAATAAAGCATAACATGGGCAAGTTAATCGATATAAGGCATAATTGGTAGCAAAGGTTTTCAATAGGTATGTGGTGTTGACTATGATAAGAATTTTGCTGTAGTGGAAAAAATGGATTCAAGTCGGCTAGCTCTCTCCATTGCAACAACAAGAGGATGGGAGCTATATCATATGGATGTGAAGAATGTATTTCTTCACGGTGATCTTAAGGAGGAAATCTACATGGAGTAGCCATACAGATACATGAAAAATTCATCTCTAGCATGAAAAATAAAGAAGTATCTCTATGGCCTCAAGGAGGCACCTAGAGCATGGTATGAAATGATGGATTCTTATTTGTTATCTCAAAAATTTGTACACTGCAAATCTGATTCCAATGTTTATTTTTTGAATAAAATTGACTCCTTTTTTATCATAGTACTCTAAGAGATGATGTTTTGATAACAGGTAGATCAAGTTCTTCCATTACTGGGATTAAAAATGCATTGCATAAGCATTTTTCTATGACAGACATGGGTTTGCTAAATTTATTCCTTGGACTAGAGATCAATCAAAGTTGTTCTGGGATTGCCATCTCTCAACCAAAGTATGCTAGATATCTTTTGGCATGATTTCACATGAGTGACTGCAGGCCAACAACCACACCTTTCTTATGAAGGATAAATCTTGAGAATGGAAAATACACACCACTGGTTGATTGCATATTGTACCGTCAACTTGTGGGAAGCCTTCTTTATCTCACTCACTCCCATCTCGGTCTCTCATATGTTGTAGGAGAAGTTTCCAGTTACATGCAAGAGCCACATGAGTTACACTGGAAAGCTGCAAAGAACATCCTTCACTATGTCTAGGGGGAAATCATCTATGGGATTCAATATCCAACAAATTGTTCTTTGGATCTCATTGGGTTCACAAATTTAGATTGGGTTGGCGATAACATTGATAACAAGTCCACCTCCGATTATATACTTAGTTTTGGATCCAACCCAATTTTTTGGTCAAGCAAGAAGCATTCTACCATTGCTTTAACATTAGCAAAGGCTGAGTACAAAGGAGAAGTCAATTCCACTAGTCACACCATTTGGCTACAACATTTCCTATCTAAGCTTGGTATTAGTGTCCATCGTCCAACTGTCAACTAGTGTGATAATGAAAGTACGCTAAATTTTTGCAGAGATCCACATGCACTTCATTAGAGAACTAATTCATGATGGGATCATTAAGCTTTAGTACTATCCCAGTTCTAAGGAGAATGCCGATATCTTCACCAAGACTTTCACAAAGCATAAGTTTCGATTTCTATGAGATCATATCGGGGTGAAGGACACGACTGCCTAGCATTTATCTTTTCTCTACTTTTTGCATTGTATATGGGTACTTAAAATGACCTTGTTGTCGGGACTCATTAATTTTGCATCACACTCACCAAAGTTATGCTTAAGGGGGGGTGTTGGTGTACATGCACAAAGTTAGCCTTAATTAGCTTCAATTTAACTCTAGTTATTGCATGTGATGTGCACTTGAATTTAGCTAGTTAACTCAAGTGCTTACATGTGGTATGCACTTGGCTTTAGTTAGCTAACTCTAGTGCTTGCATGTGGTGCATGTGCACGTTAAGAGAGCATAAAACATACTTAACTTCAATTATCTTTAATTATCCATAGTTATTGTATGTACAACTAAGCTTAACTTAGTTGTTTTATGTATTGACTCTCAAACTAATATTGATGAATCAAATTGATTCTCAGTTTAAATTTTTATTTTTCAATTATCACAAGTTTGAATAATTATTCTTTAGCTAGATTCATATTTGTACTCTAATAATTTTACAAAACTGCTTAAAACCCGCAAGAAAATTTTCAGTTATATATATAGAATGTTTTACATTACAAAAATATGTTATATGTGTTCATAGTCGCTAATGGGATACCATTGTAATCCATTTTCTAAAATTTGAAAGTTAAAGTCAATATTTTACGCATCTTAATATCAAGCTGTCAAGAACTTATTGTTTGTAGTGTTTTAAAGATTTTGCAAACTGATGTTCACCATATGCGAATTTTGTTATCCAATTTTATATGTGATAGAAATAATTAAAATAATTATAAATTTTAAATAAAAATTTAGATTTAATATTTGAGGTTTTAATTAATTATAATTTTTAATTAAAAATTATATAATTAAGTTATTATGTAATATTTTTTTTTTGAAAGTTAGATATTTATTTCAGATAAATGTTGGTATACATCAATTTATGAAAAAACATTAAAACACTTACTTAATTATACATTTTAAATGGTTAAGATAAAAAAAAATCACAAATATTAATTAACTCATAACTTTATTTAAAATTTCTATTATTATTATTAATGATAAAAAGAATTAATATAAAGTTAAATATATATTAACAAGATGTTTTTTAGACAGGGAATTAAGAAACATCCTCGGGTATATGCAATAGCTCGCAAGCGGCATATACCAGTAACTCATGACTTCGCAAGGACCGAGGCATCCGAAGACCATAGAAAGATCAAGGTCCCAAACTCCAATGGGAATTCTATCCCTCTAGCTTGGTCATGACAGGCCATAGACAACCTGTGATAGCCTCATTAAAGTTAACTAGTATTAACTAGTTAAAGACAATTTGTTTATTTTATTTTCTGGCAAGAAAGACTTAAATTATTATTGTTTATAAAACAAATTATTTTTGCTGAATTATTAAATTAGGAGGAAATAATTAATGAAAAGAAAAACTTTTTAAGCTATTGGTAAAATGTTTCCAAGAATAGGAGCTGGTTTAGGACAGTTGGAAAACACTTACGTACTCCTCTGAGGATAAAACTGAATCCCAGAGGAGGAGTAGGGGTTCTGTGAAAAATTGGTCAAGGGGAGTATTTTATAGAAATGGTGGTGACCAGTTGAAGATAACTCACAGCAACCCTTGTGAAACCAAAAAATTTCTCAGTTTGACTGGATTGGCCATCCAGAGGTCATAGCAAAAAGAGAAATCTATTCCACTGTTAACCTGTGGCACCGTCCAGATTCTGGAGCTAGGGGGCAAGTGGAGGATGTAATAGCCTCCCTTGAATGGTTGGGAGGACCACAACTTGAATATTTTTAATTCAGATAAGTATTACTATGAAATCTTAAATTAGTCTGATACTAAATTTGAAGGATTGAACACATTGACATTTATGGTTAAATATTGTACTGCTGTTTTTCTTTTAAGTTATATACTTAGATTTATTTACATATTTATATAAGGTAGGAAATGTTTTTATACAGGGAATAATATTCCTCCCTGAAAATATGTAGAACAGTAGTAAATATTTTCTTTATGCTAAACTGATCTCTGTTGCTATTACTAGATAGAATTAAATCAAGAAAATAGCTATACTCTGTTTGTCGAGAAGGATAAAAGAGTAAAGATGGATTGCGCATAGCAAAAGAAGAAACTAGTAAATTATTGTAGATAGACAAACAATAGATTATATGGAATATAAGTAAAAGAGGCGCAAGTATAATCTGTATGTTATTTATACTACTGTAATAATAGCAGAAAACAATTTTCCTTCATAATAGTGAAAGAATAGCATTGGAAATGGGACAATGTTTGTTAGAAAATGCAAATAATTTACTGTTATAAAGACCAGAAAAAATTAAAGAAGGGAACATGGGTCTCGACGAACTGTCGACCCTAGTTCTGGGTGTAAACCTTGAAATTGGATGCATCGTCCGCGACCAGTCCCAGCTATACACGGACTCTAAACTATGGTGGTCTGGTCACCATCGCAGGCAGTAAAGTATTTTTATTAAAAAAGAAGTGAAGATGTAAGAATACCCATGTAGTGAACATTTAAATGAAAACGAGGGAGTGAATCCCTTAAGACAGTAGAAATACTTAGCATGAAACCTCTTCTATAGAAAAAGGTAAATTGCAGAAGATAAAAGATATGAGTAACCTTACAGTTCGTACATAGCAAAGAATGTAAATAACAATGAACTGATTTATGGAAATTTTATAACGAACTATAGCATAAAATAGAATCTATTTACATGCATAAAATTATGTCACAAGTAAAACTTGAGAGACATTGATATAGATAAACTTAACAAGTATTGATGGAATAAGTTAATAAAAAGTAGCGTAAATGTTCAGAATTTTAGAACTACAATTCACAGCCTCGGCCCAAAAAATATTAATAACAAGAATTTACTTAGAATGATTAACAGAGTTGTGAATGCCGTTAACAGTATATATAACACAATCTGGGGTGAAACCCTAAGAACCCTTTCACATATTAATATACAAAATATATCGAGTTTATAAACCCTAGGTCGAGATTCAAAGCCAAAGTCCTCTTTTACAAGTGCCATATAAAATACGGGCTACAATCTCCCTTCATATAATCGAATTACCTGTTGGAAAGGGGTGTAACATTAGCCATGGCATGATGGAATGCTGATGAAAATCGCTGGCAGTGTTTCGGTTAGAAGTTCACTAACGTGAGACAAAACAAAACCCTAATGAGAGGAAAGTTCGTAAGCTAGAATAATTCATAAATAGAGTTATAAAACAAGGCTTAATCGAATGATGACGAGCATAGGTTAATTACCTGTTGGAAGGAACGAATATGGTTGGACCTGCAAGTTAAAATGTGCTATGAGTTACTCTTATATCGAATCCAAAGCCCTATAACTAGTTCTGTAACAGGAAAAATAATTAATATCCAAAGTAAATCATAAACCAAAAGGGGGGTTACCTTATAATTTTTATTTGCGCCATAACTAGCCTGTAATCGTAGACCCCAGTGCAGAGTAGAGTGCCATTCCTCTCTGCAAGTGTTAATCCCAGAAAGAAGATGAAACCTTGAAAGATAAGATGCGAAGCAGCTCAAAAAAATTCACAAACAAAAGTATTGAGAACTGGTTTAGCATGGCTATCAGAGCAAAGGATTAAGGGTCAAAACACAGAGCTTACCCTTTAAAGAATTGCGACGGAGAACTCAAGGAGAGGCTGAGCTCTGCAAACGCGCCATGGAGATATGGAAACAGTTGATAGACTAGCTAATTGACAGAGGTCACCGGGATTTTTCCCTCATAAATTATGCAGCATCCGAGGTAAGGGTAACAACTGTCAAAGCTATTAAAGGCCTGATACTGCTATTCATAAATGGAGTTGACAAAAAACGCTACGGAGAGAAGCTTAACAGGCCAAGTGGCGTGATACATATCTCAAAAATCCATTTACTGTAAGTTAACTATGGAGAGCAGACCCGAAAATCAATATAACAATACTTAAACTTTAATGTTTGGACTGTTGATTTAATATCTGATGTTTTAATATTTTTTCGTATAATATTTGTATTAATTTGTACCTAGAGCAATGATCTCATTAGTATATGATTGGTGCAATTATTATATAGAGGATCCGTATTGTTATTGCAAATAATTACCAAGGCCGAAAACAAACTAAAGTATTCTCAAGGTTTTGTAATGATTATTAAGCAAACTCATAATCTTATCATTGGTACATTAGTTATAAACATTGTGTGATGAATTTATATATGTACCTTTTAATATGACAAGTAAATTTTTTTTTATGGATGTAAATAATTTATGGATGAAAGTGACAAGTGGTATCAAAGTCAGTTGCTACACTGGGATCCTAAGGGTCTACTAGCAGTGAAGCTATGTATGTGATAGTGCACACAAAGAGAGAGAACCAGTGACAATGAGAAGAGCTATAGCATCACAATCGCAACCAGAGAAAACTCAAGCACCAACAATCATGAATCCAGAAATGTGGGTTCAATAAAGTGTAGAACAACATCAAAAGACTAGTCGGTTGCTCGAAGAACAACAACACCAAACTGGTTTTTTGTTGAACATAGTGCAGCAGTTACAAGAGTAAATGTTAAGACTCAGAAAGGATAATGAGCGATTGTTGCAAGATCAGGAATTTTTTTTAAAGAGTTTATCAGACAAACAAAATTAGGAGATGGGAAATCCTAGTGCTGAAGAAGAATTATCAGCCGAACAAGAAGATCAGCAAACTATAAACTATAAACAACACTACAGGCAGAGTTGAAAAGAGTCCCTCCCAGAAAAGCAAAAAAAAGAATTATAATGAGGCAGAGTTAAGAAATTTGTCTGACCAATAAGAGAGTAAGAGACAAAAAGAGGAATTGCAGGGGGAGTTTCGCAAAATTAAACCACCAACTTTTGATGGTGAGGCCGAGGAGGTGGCTAAAGCTTGGTTAATTAATATAAATAAGTACTTCTAGGTGTATGAATATAGTAGCAATCTGAAGGCCAGATTCGCTATATACCAGTTACAGGAAAAGGCCACCCTGTGGTGGGAAGAAGTGAAAAATGTACGCAGTATTGATGAACAGGACATTACTTGGGAGTTGTTTCAGCAGTATTTCAAAGATAAGTATTTGAAAGAAAGGTTTTATGATGATAAGGCTAAGGAATTCCATGATTTATGGTTGGGGCAGATGACCATGGACGATTATGTCACTAAATTCACTTCCCTGCTATGCTATGTTCCTTATCTCTGAGAGGAAAAGGCCAAAGTGCAGAGGTTTCTGAGTAGTCTACCTACTCATATGAGATAACGGATAGAATTTGTTAATTCTCAGACCATGGATGAAGCCAGCCGTAAAGCCCAGATGTGTTATCAACAGTCCAAGGCTAAAGGTGAAGGAGGAAAAAGCTGGCAGCCAAAGAAAAACCAGAAAAATAATTCCAATTTTAAAAGAAATAAAAAAGGAAATTCTAAAGGCGCAACACAGAACTCCATCAGTAAGCAATTTGGTAGAAATCACCAAAGAACTAAATGGCCAGGGGAAGAGAAGCCCACGAAGGCATCTAGCAAGCCAGAGCAGGGACATACCACTAAACCTCCTTTGCAATGCTGGGGCTGTGGAGAGGCTCATTATTATAAAAATTGTCCACAACAAAATAAAAGTGAAACTGTAGCAAATCTGCAGGAGGCATCTATAGTAGGGGACGTGGCGCGTAACATACCCCACATCAATGCAGCCTTGGAAGATCGGCAGGTTGATTTTCAACCCACAATGATCGAACTAGAAGGTACTTTACTAACTAAACCTGTTTCAATTTTGGTAGATCCTGGAGAAAGTTTTAGTTATGTAAGTCCCAAGTTAGTGGAAATGTGTAAATTGAAGGAACAAAAATTTAAGAACTCTTGGCTAGTACAGCTAGCAACTAGGGCAAAACGAAAGGTAACGGCAAAAGTTCCAAACGGTGTGCTGGAAGTGGCAGAACAATAGTTACAAGTAGATCTAAATATCTTACCACTGGGATCTTACGATGTATTATTGGGTATGGACTGGTTGGAAAGACACTGGACTCTATTGGACTACAAATAAAAGATTATTTACTTCAGAATGCAAGATGGCACGCGTAAAGAGATTAAAGGAATTAAAAAGCATGTGCAATTACGCCCAATAACAACATCCCAAATGGGCAAGTGTATCAGAAAAGGATGTCAGTTGTATGCAATTCAAGTAGGATATGCAGAATCCAAGGAAAAGGCTCCAATAATGGAGGATATTCCTGTGGTACAGGAATTCCTAGATTTATTTCTAGAAAACAGTCTTTGTTTGCCACCTAAGAGGGATATTGACTTCACCATTGAATTTCTGCCAGGAGCCTCTCCGGTGTCAAGAGCTCCTTATAGAATGAGTGTGCCAGAACTAACAGAACTAAAGATACAACTACAAGAAGTGTTAGACAAAGGTTATATCTGTCCAAGTGTGTCTCCATGGGCAGCATCAGTCCTATTTGTTAAAAATAAAGACAGAACCTTACGCATGTGTATGGAGTATAGGCAGCTTAATAAGCTAAATGTTAAGAACAAATACCCCTTACCAAGAGTCGATGACTTATTAGATCAGGTAAGAGGGGCTAAGGTGTTTTCTAAGATAGATTTAAGATCCGAATATCATCAGATTTGGATTAGAGATGAAGATATTTGCAAAACAACATTCTGCACTCATTATGGGCATTATAAATTTGTAGTGCTGCCCTTCGGATTGACAAATGCACCAAAAACGTTTATGAGGTTGATGCATGGCATATTTCATGAGTATTTGGATAAATTTGTACTTATTTTCATAGATTACATATTGATATATTCAAAAAACGAGGAGGAACATAAAGAACATTTGAGGATAGTTTTGGAAATGCTGAGAAAGCATCAAATTTATGTTAAGTTTAGCAAGTGTGATTTCTTTAAAACAGAAATCCAATATCTGGGACATGTTATATCAGTTGAAGGAATAGTTGTTGATCTAGAAAAGATCAAAACTATTATGGAATGGCGAGTACCTCAGAATGTGGCTAACATTAGATCGTTTATGGGTCTAGCTGGATATTATAGAAGGTTTATAGAAGGATTTTCTAAAATTTCTTTTCTATTACATCTTTGCAGAAGAAAGGAAAGCCTTTCAAATGGACTAATGAATGTCAGAACAGCTTTGAAAAGCTGAAACAATTACTGACTACAGCACCACTACTGAAGGTAGCTGACCCTGACAAAGACTATTAAGTTTGTACTCATGCCAGCAAAGAAGGAGTAGGAGCAATATTAACTCAAGAAGGTAAAGTAGTAGCCTACGAGTCTAGAAAACTGAAAGATCATGAACAGAAATATTCTGCTTATGATCTGGAGCTTACAACCATGGTGCACACTCTCCGGGTGTGGAGGCATTACCTGCTGGGTAAGAGGTTTGTACTTAAAATAGACCATAGAAGCTTGACTAATTATTTTAAGAAAGCAGATTTAAATTCTAGACAGGCAAGATGGAATGCCTTTTAAAGTGAATTTTACATGGACATACAACATGTTAAGGGAAAGGAAAATCGAGTTGCAGATGCATTGAGCAGAAAAATGCATGGTATTTATGCATTATATTATAATTAGCTAAAAAGCCAACTTTTGGAACAGTTAAAAGAAGAGGCACAGAAAGATCCGAAATATAAATTCTTGTGGCAGCAAATGGAAGAAGATAAGAAGCAAGGCAATACATCTAAGTATGGAAAGAATGAAGTTCAGGTGTTGACTTTTCGAGGAAGAATTTATGTGCCTAATTGTATAAGTCTAAAGGACTTAATACTGAATTAATTCCACCACAGCAATTACGCTGGTCATCCGGGATATCAGAAAATGCTTACTGCAATAAGAAAGGTATATTATTGGCCAGGTATGCGTAAGAATATTGTTGAGTATCTAAGCAAATGTTTGGAATGTCAACAGGTAAAGGTGGAGCACCAGCATCCTGCAGGACTATTGCAGCCCATACCCATCCCTGAATGGAAGTGGGAGGTTATCTCCTTAGATTTCATCACGGGATTACCATGAACAAAAAGACATAATGACTCAATCATGGTAGTGGTAGACAGATTAAGCAAATCTACACATTTTATACCTGTACAGTCTACGTACAAGACAATATAGATTGTTGACATATTTATGAAAGAAATCTTCAGGTTGCATGGTATACCAAAAACTGTGATTTCAGACCGGGATGTTAAGTTCACATCCGCATTTTGGAAAACTTTGTTTTCCGGTTTGGGAACACAAATACACTTCATTACCACCTATTAACCTCAGAATGATGGGAAAACAGAGCGGGTAAACCAATTATTGGAAGACATGTTGTGCATGTATGTCATGCAGCAACCAACTAAGTGGGAGGATTACTTTCACCTTGTTGATTTTGCTTATAACAACAGGTATCGGGAATCTTTGAAAATGAGTCCCTTCGAAGCATTGTATGGTAGGCAATGTCGTACACCTATAAACTGGAGCAGTCCTGAAACAAAATTATTGTTGGGACCTGAAATGTTGGCTGAAATGGAAGCTGAGGTAAAAAGAATAAGTTAGAATCTGAAGGCTGCACAAGATCAACAAAATATTTATGCAGATAAGAAAAGGTCTTCCTATGAATTTGTAGTAGGGGACCATGTTTATGTGAGAATTAGGCCCAAGAGGAGTACCATGAGATGGAACTCTTTCACCGAATTATCTCCCCGGTACTGTGGACCTTTCCAAATACTGGAAAGGGTGGGACCAGTAGCCTATAGGTTGGCCTTACCCAGCCATATTCAAGTTCACAATGTGTTCCATGTGTCCTTGCTGAAGCAATATGTACATGATGAAAAACATGTGATTCATTGGCAAAATATTCAGGTAGGAAAAAGATAAAAAAAATCCTAACTTGAAGTTCTGAATAAAATTGATGCACACTGACTAGAAAACACTTTTGTTTTTCAGGTAGAACCGGACGGAGAGTTTTTGGTCGAGCTGCAACACCTACTTGACTGAAGAGAAATTGAACTCCACAAATGAGTAGTTATCCAGGTAAAAGTGCAATGGAAGCACATCGGATTGGATGAAGCTACTTGGGAGGACGAGAAATTTATGCGGGAAGTTTACCTGGAGCTCTTTGCAAAGCTAGGCTGAAACACCGAGGACAGTGTGACTTCCAGGGGGGGAAGTTGTGATAGCCTAATTAAAGTTAACTAGTATTAACTAGTTAAAGACAATTTGTTCATTTTATTTTCTGGCAAGAAATAATTAAATTATTATTGTTTATAAAACAAATTATTTTTTCTGAATTATTAAGATAGGAGGAACTAATTAATGAAAAGAAAATATTTTTAAGTTGTTGGTAAAATGTTTCCAACAATAGGATGTGGTTGGGGACAGTTGGAAAACAATTACCTACTCCTCTGAGGATAAAGCTGAATCCCAGAGGAGGAGTAGGGGTTCTGTGCAAAATTGGTCAAGGGGAGTATTTTCTAGAGCTAGTGGTGACCAGTTCAAGATAACTCATAGCAACCCTTGTGAAACCAAAAACTTTTTGAGTTTGACTGGATTGGCTATACAGAGGTCATAGCAGAAAGAGAAATATATTCCACTATTATCCCGTGGCACTATCCAAATTATAGAGCTAGGGGGCAAGTGGAGGATGTAATAGCCTCCTTTGAATGGTTGGGAGGACCACAACTTGAATCTGTTTAATTCAGATAAGTATTACTGTGAAATCTTAAATTAGTCTGATACTGAGTTTAAAGGATTGAACACAGTGAAATTTATGGTTAAATACTATTCTATTATTTTTCTTTTAAGTTATATACTTAGATTTATTTACATATTTATCTAAGGCAGGAAATGAGTTTATGCAGGGAATAATATTCCTCCTTGGAAATATGTAGAACAGTACTAAATATTTTCTTTATGCTAAACTATTCTCTGTTGCTATTACTAGATAGAATTAAATCAAGAAAATAGCTATACCCTATTTTTCGGGAAGGATAAAAGAGTAAAGATGGATTGCACATAGCAAAATAAGAAACCAGTAAATTACTGTAGATAGACAAACAATAGCTTATATGCAATATAAGTAAAAGAGGCGCAAGTATAATCTGTATGTTATTTATACTACTGTAATAATAGCAGAAAAAAAAATTCCTTCATAACGGTGAAAGAATAGCGTTGGAAATGAGACAATGTTTGTTAGAAAATGCAAATAATTTATTGTCATAAAGACCAGAAAACACTAAAGAAGGGAACATGGGTCTCGACGGATTGTCGACCCTAGTTTTGGGTGTAAACCCTGAACTTGGATGCATCGTCCGCGGCTAGTCCCAGCTATACACGGACTCTAAACTATGGTGGTCCGGTCACCATCCCAGGCAGTAAAGTATTTTTATTACAAAAGAAGTGAATATGTAAGAATACCCATGTAGTGAACATTTGAATGAAAACGAGGGAGTGAATCCCTTAAGATAGTAGAAAGACTTAGCATGAAACCTCTTCTACAGAAAAAGGTAAATTGCAGAAGATAAAAGATATGAGTAACCTTACAGTTCGTACATAGCAAAGAATGTAAATAACAGTGAACAAATTTGTGGAAATTTTATAATGAACTGTAGCATAAAATAGAATCTATTTACATGCATAAAATTATGTTGTAAGTAAAACTTGAGAGATGTTGATATAGATAAACTTAACAACTATTGATGGAATACGTTAATAAAAAGTACCGTAAATGTTCAGAATTTCAGAACTAAAATTCACGGCCTCGGCCCCAAAAATATTAATAACAAGAATTTATTCAAAATTCTTAACAGAATTGTGAATTCCGTTAACAGTATATATAACACAATCTGGGGTGAAACCCTAAGAACCCTTTCACATATTAAGATATAAAAGCTACAGAGTTTATAAACCCTAGGTCGAGATTCAAACCCCGAGTCCTCTTTTACAAGTGCCATATAAACTACGGGCTACAATCTCCCTTCATATAAGCGAAGTACCTGTTGGAAAGGGGTGTAACATTAGCCGTGGCATGATGGAATGCTGATGAAAATCGATGGCAGGGTGTCGGTTAGAAGTTCACTAACCTGAGACAAAACAAAACTCTGATGAGAGGAAAGTTTGTAAGCTAGAATAATTCATAAATATAGTTCTAAAACAAGGCTTAATCAAATGATGAAGAGCATAAGTTAATTACCTGTTGGAAGGAATGAATATCATCGGACCTGCAAGTTAAAATATGCTATGAGTTACTTTTATATCGAATCCAAAGCCTTGTAACTAGTTCTGTAACAGGCAAAATAATTAATATCTAGAGTAAATCATAACCCGAAAGGGGGTTACCTTATAAGTTTGATTTGCACCATAACTAGCCTGTAATCGTAGACCCCAGTGCAGAGTAGAGTGCCATTCCTCTCTACAAGTGTTAATCCCAGAAAGAAGACGAAACCCTGAAAGATAAGATGCGAAGTAGCTCAAAAAAAATTCACAAACGAAAGTATTGTGAATTGGTTTAGCATGGCTATCAGAGCGAAAGATTAAGGGTCACAAAACAGAGCTTACCCTTTAAAGAATTGCAACGAAAAACTCAAGGAGAGGCCGAGCTCTGCAAACGTGCCATGGAGATATGGAAATAGCTGATAGACTAGCTAACTGATAGAGGTCACTGGGATTTTGCCCTCGTAAATTATGCAGCATCCGAGTCGAGGGTAACAACTGTCAAAGCTATTAAAGGCCCAGTACTGCTATTCATAAATGGAGTTGACAAACAACGCTACAGTGAGAAGCTTAACTAGCCAAGTGGCGTGATACATATCTCAAAAATCCATTTACCGTAAGTTAACTATGGAGATCAGACCCGAAAATCAATATAACAAGACTTCAACTTTAATGTTTGGACTCTTGATTTAATATCTGATGTTTTAATATTTGTTCGTATAATATTTGTATTAATTCGTACCTAGAGCAATGATCTCATTAGTATATGATTGGTGCGATTATTATATAGAGGATCCATATTGTTATTGTAAATAATTACCAAGGCTGAAAACAAACTAAAGTATTCTCAATGTTTTGTAATGATTATTAAGAAAACTTAGACTCTTATAATTGGTACATTAGTTATCAAAGTTGTGTGATGAATTTATATATGTACCTTTTTAATATGACAAGATTTTTTTTTTTTTTTTATGGATGTAAATAATTTATGGATGAAAGTGACACAACCCTAACCCCCGCCCCCTAACCCCCGCTGGTTTTGAACCTGCTAACAATATTTTTAACTATGCAGTTTTTTACTTGTGAATAGGTTTTATTGAGCAAAGAGGCTCATTCTACAACCAACTATAAGGACTATGTGTAATTAAGTCCTAGCTCAACTTGGAGTTGACAAGTGTAGCTTTTAAAAAGCAAACCAATATTGATCAATTTTAAGAACGGATCTAACATGATCAAATTTCTTCAAGTGCTTTTAGAGTTCAAAATACAATGTGTAATTTTTATTATTTAAATTGTATTTAACCATAAAAACTTATTTTTTTCAACAACTTTTATTCATATATATATATATATATATATATATATATATATATATATATATATATATATATATATATATATATATATATATAAAACAATATATAACGCATACATAATTGACATTAAAATATTTTACATAACATGTGCATACGGATAGTGCACATTAAAATGTTTTTTTGGTAGTTAATATATTTTTAAGTATACGTCAATATTAATTTGTATTAAAATATTTGAATAATAACCAACATTGAATATTTTATTATTTACAATATTAAAATATTTTCTTTTAACTTTTTTTTTTCCCTATACATAGATATATGCGAAATTGATATGGACATAAATTGGTTAACATAGATATTCAGATAATCTATTTAAAATTGGTGTTGAAATATTTTTGAAAAGTATATGGTTTAAACATCTTAGTCACACATTTTTTTTTACTTCTAATTAATTTACATGAAATTATATTAAGTCACATGGAAAAATAACTAAACATCCATATGATATTCAATTTAGAATAGATATTATTTTTATTTTAAAGGGACACTTATCAACTAAAGAGAATTACACATTTCCCTCCCATTGGGTTGTCGAATGAGCCTCTCGAATAAAAATTTAAAAAAAAATGTCTTCTATAATCAAAATAAAAAATGAATATACAAATTAAATGGCTGCTATAATCAAAATAAAAAATGAATATAAAAATTTGGTTAGTTATAGAATTACACATTTCCCTCACACTAGGTTATAGAAGCGGATCCATGCTTTGTTTATTGGTTGTTAAGTCAGACTAATGTGTGTGTAATGTAAGAAATTTTGTCAACGTTTTCACATGTCACCTTAATATGTTGAATTGATATTAATATGTCCAATTAATAATAAGTAAATGATTGGTAAACATTTGCATGCCAGTAAATTCAATTTGTTAAGTTCCAACAATAAATCAACATCTATTTTGCCTTATAAAATAGAATAATGATTTTGCAACCATATTTAAATTTAATTAATAAGCACATTAAAAATTTAATGCTTGCAATAAACTTACAATATAATAATATGTTTAACATGGATATTCACTTCCACTTTTCCATAAATGTATATAAGATTTGTTACAATATCATGAGTCATCAATACAACATTCTCCAAAGCCATCTCTCATTTTATGATCAGAATATTTTATAAATATTTTATTTGAATTGAAATTTATGACATTTTTTATTAAATCTAAAAGAAAAAAAATACAATTACTTTTGAGATATATCTACACCTCTATCACATTAAAATATAAGATATAAATAGTAGCTATAAATTAGGATATGTTTTTCCATATAAATTAAAATAATAATTTTGTAACCATATTTAAATTTCATTGACACAAATACATAAAATATTAATACTTACAACATAACAAATTTTTAAACTATGGATATTCAGCCCCCACTTTGCCATGGATATTATTAGCCATACCATACCATGGGCCAATACAATGGCTCATCAATACCACATGCCCAAAGCCATCTCTTATTTCACAATCAAAATAATACTTACAATATAACTAGATTTTTAACCATGGATACTCACCCCTCTTTACCATGAATATTATTAACCATACCATACCATGGCTCATCAATCTAAAAAAAATAAAATTAATAATTAAAACATTTCCACTAGCCTTTGAATAGATGGTGATAGGGTGCTTTGTTAAGGCACTCCTTGACTTATCTCTAGTTGTCCATATGAACTAATATAATTTTATATCAACTTTTAAAATCGTTTTAAAGTAATTACAAAAAACAAATAAAATTGATATTATTAAATTTTCATAGTTAAGTGGCATACTTAATTAACCCATTTTAACATTCATGTTCACTAATTTATTTTAACATAAACTTTAGAAAAAAATATTAATTATATATATATGAACAACGATAAAATATTTCAATGTGCAAAAATAAATGTAATTGAAGTAAATAATTGAACGTAATACTGAAATGTTTTTAAAGATATATTAATAGAAAAAAAAACTTTAATGTGCATAATATAATCTATAAATAAAATATCTCAATTCTTATGTTAACTAAATTACTTAAATGTCAAAAATCTACACAATATATATAGTTTAAAATGATAATAATTGTAAAAATGTCATCAAGTCCTAGTTGAATGGTTAAGAGCATGGGGTCACAGGTTCAAAACTAGAGGGGTAGAGTATGTATGCCTTTGTAGACTTGGCAGTCAAAACGCCTAGATGCCTCCCTTGTCCCAAAAACAAGAAGGCCTCATACACCAATTTGGTGTCTGGCTTGGTAGTGACCTTAAAATTGGATTATTATTATTATTATTATTATATAAAGAGAAATTCATCTCAATCATCATTTTTCAAGTTCCTAGAGATTTTTTTATTTTTTTTTATTTAAGTTTTACATTATAAAAATAGTTTGCACCTCAAGTGATTTAATTATAACATAATGTATCAATATCATAGATTATCAATACTACATTCTAAAAAAAACTCATAACTGATTTCATATGAAACTTATTTATAAAATATTTGTTTAATTAAAAAAACAAACAAACCTAACTACTTTTAAAATGAATCTAAATTTTTAATTTATATATTATTAAAAATATTTTATAAAATTTAAATCCTTATTATCTACCCTACCTAATAATTAATCATTATTAGATTATAATATCAATTCTAAACCCTACTCCCTATTTCAAAATACACATCCTCATAGAAATAATGACATACTTCCACTTCATTAACCCATAGTCGTAATTGTTCCAGAAAACTAGTATCATTATCATCTGAAAACAAACCCGCAATTAACCGTTCATGCATTTGGCATCACAAGGTCGTAATTGTTCCAGAAAACTAATATCATCATCCATCTGGAAACAAACCCGCATTTAATTGTTCATGCATTTGGCATCACAAGGTCCGATTACTTGTGATTAGGAGGTTTCAAGTTTCAACTTGATTGCGAGCGCGTGCGTATGTGTCTCTCATCGCTCGGCCGGATTAGTTGTTAGTAGCAGCCTTCGCTTGATTGTGACCATTAGCCTCTTCTGATTACAACCACTTATCGCCACAGATACCTCACTATTTCAAATCACAGCTACAAAATTCGCCCGAAACAGGAAAAGAATACGAAATTTCGATATGTCGATTCGCAAAGTGAAAAGCTCTGTGCAATTCGATTCGGTTTGCACACGTCAAACCCTTGAACTGAGGCCGAAAGCGTGGTATTCTTTTCTATGTCAAATGCTTCAACCGCATAGAGGACCCGTAGTAAAATATGAAAGCACTTCATAAATACAATAGTGGTAAGTGGCCACAGTGCTCACTGAACGTTGCATAGAGACCCCTGTCACTAAGCTTTAAATGCCTGCAACACTAGAATGTGAGAACGTGATGATCCGAGGAGGGCAAGATTAGGTTAGGAAGGATATTAAGGTACGTATACTCTGGTTAGATGAATTAGGCGGAAACTGAAGCTAAATTACTGCACTCCAAGAGGATATTTAACGCAACTAGGAGTCTGGTAAGGAGGTTGTAGCTGGAACCCAATGAGGACATTTTGTTGTTGCTTCTGGTGGCTATTTGAAGAATGTTTTTTAGCTGGAACCCATTGTTGACAATTTGATGTTGCCTTCGGTGGCTATTGGTGAATGTTTTTTTTAGCTGGAACCCAGGTTGGACAACATGTTGTTGCTTTTGGTGGCTATTGTTGTATCATGAGTGCTTCAGTTTTATCGTTAGTTGCGAGAAGTCTGGTCATGTTTGCTGGTTAGGGGTCTGGTAAGGAGGTGGTAGCTAGTACCCATGGAGGACAATTTGTTGTTGCTTTTGGTGGCTATTGTAGAGCGTTTTTAGCTGGAACCCAATGCCGACAATTAGATGTTGATTTTGGTGGCTATTGAAGAATGTTTTTAGCTGGAACCCAATGTGGACAATTTGTTGTTGCTTTTGGTGGTTATTGTTGAATCATCAGTGCTGTAGTTTATATCGCTTGGCCAGGTAGTAGGTTTCCCGGTGCATGATCTGGGTTTGGAGCTCCTGAATACCTCGGGATGGCCCTGGGGTCCGGTACCTGAAGATGTGAACGTCGTTTGTGGAATTGTGCTTTGAATCTTCACGGGAGGATGCTCAGAATGGCCTTTGGCCATCCGAGATGTTTCAATCGCTCCTTTCCATCCATTGGGGGATTCATGCTAGCTGGAATACATATGATATAGTTGCCATTAATATAGTTGAAATTCTGTCTTTTAGTTGAGATGATATAATATATCGGTGATCTTCCCATGGAAAGAGAAGTGAAGTCTCTACGGGACTGGTGCCGCTGCTGGCTATGAATTGTGGACAAGGGATGGGATCTTTATTCTGGTGTATCTTTCAATCGCTGGAATTTTTGAATCTGATGATGAGCTCTCCCAGGATGTCATTGCTGTCGTTGCTGCTAATTCTGTGAACTATCTGGTTTTTCCGATCAGTCGTTTCTTTTTCCGGCTATTTTTGAATTGGTTTCAATGGCATTGATTCATTTATTGGCTCTGTCCTGGAAGGTTATCACATTTATTGGTCTGCAACGTTCAATGCGGACCTATTTATGATTTTGGGTGGATGTCCGTCTCTATGCATTTCTACGCCCCTCTGGCTCTCGATTGGGGTGTCCTTAGTGCAGTGATGTGGCATGTTGCCGTTATGGTTTCGGTGATCCCCCAAATCTAATCTGACTGCCGGCCGATCTCCCCCGGGATTTATCTGTCCGACAACATGTTGTCAGATCACATCATCTATGTGATGGTCGCCGATTATCCGAAGCCTCCAGTTTTCACGATGGTTCTGGATTTGAATATGGTATGGGATGACGAAGAGTTATTATTTCTTCATGGTCCTTTATTCCCTTCCCATTCCGATCTTATGGGGCACGCCGTTCTTGGTCGACAGATGAAGTGCGACTGGCGCAAGGTTTTGTTTGCTGTGTTATTGTTGGGGGGCCTTCTCGCATCTTTTCTTGATGATGCTATAGGGGGTCTTGCATTTCAACTATCCGCTTTTGAGTGGAGCGGGGGAGTCGGACCTCCCCCTATCATGGGTATCAATAATCGGGCGCCTTTTTTGGTTTTCAGGATGGTCTCTCTTTCATCAAGTGGGACTGTCTATCTTTTTGAGTGCAGGGACATTGGGTTTTTCCAGGGATACTTTTATTTTTACAAGCGAGCCTGACAATATTTATCAAGCGGGCCTGAACTCCATATGATAGTTCCTGCGCACTTTTGCCATCTTCTTCGACTATCCATTATAGATTTTATCCTTTCATTTTTCGGCTTTTGTCATTTTCTAGGGGATGCACAGCATGTGGGATATCGAAGGCGCTCAAGGTTTCAAGTGTGCCTGATTTGGTGACTGCTCAAGCGAGCCCGCCTCAAGTCAAACTTGGATGACACTATGGAACATACCTTTTTTCGCCTTCTTTCTATGCATTTATCCTTTATTTCCTCATTGTTATGAATCATGATGCTTTTGTATTATCTTTGAATGTCTTTTCATTGTATACAGGTATGATCTGATGGGTCTATTTTATACTACCCGTTATGGATGAACATGTACACCGAATATCTTCTCCTCCGAAGTGTATTCTGTATGTACTTGGAATATGGTGTTTTCTCGCTGTTTTATATAACAGTTTGAGAATGTTATGATGAACATGTACTGTCATATATATCTATTAATATATACAACGTTTTTTTCTTCTGAAAAAAAAAAAAAAAGCAGAAACAATCCAAACACCTCCTCAATTAATCCCATTAATCACATGATCATCTACTTCATATTGGATCATCTAATTCATATTGCTTAGGTTAATAAATCATTGGCTACCATTTTTGAAACAGCTGTTATTTTGTGATTAAGTTTAAAGGTTCATTTTACAGTTCAGTATAATGTGTAAGTAAAAATATCTATTTATTTTTAAAGTTAAAATTTTATTTATATTATACTAATATTATAATCAAAGTTGAAATATTACTCATATTATACTGTTTTTTTTAATCAGAGAAATCCTACAAACTGAACTGTATTACTTTATTCTTATTTGCCATTTTTATGAAATTACTGCTCATTTTGGAATATCTTAAAGCTTTAACCATATAAGCAAAGTCAAAGTTAACTACTATTTGATATTCGAAATATTTCTAAATCAACATGAATTCAAAATTCAAAATTCTTATTACTACTGTTATTATAATGGACAACTTTTAACTATGAAAAGAAATAGATATATGAATATAGAAATGATCATAGTTAAAAAAGAAATATGATTATAGAAATAGCCAGCTACAGGCCCTTCTTTTTCGAAAATAAATAAAGTGAAACTGCAGATCATGATTGGGATAGTGAAAGAGTATTTCCTATACTGAAACAACATTTCGCAGCTTTGTCATGACCATTAAAATATTAAAAAAAAAAAAAAATTACATTCAAATTATACATTAAATCATAAAAAAATATTTTTACATTCAAATTATAAATTATATCATATGTAACAAATATTTTCTTTGTATGAAATATGTAAAAATGAGTGTATATATAATCTGCCTTTATGTTTGCAATATTATTGTTAATTTATGGTTGTGGGACATTTACTCCATTACATTAGTTCTTTTAACCACTCGTTAAAGTATTAATGATCATTAATCATCCACGTGTGCTTTGTTTTCAGTTTGGATTCGGTTTAAGTTTGATTGTATTATTCTTTTATTTGCATTTAGCTTCATGATCCGGTCAAGCCAGTTGCTCGTCCACCTATTATCTAGTAAGAGGCTTCTTGATTTGCAAAATTTCTTAGACAATTGTCAGTTGCGTTTTGTTTACGGGGATATGTGCTGACCTTCGATCTTCCAATACCTAGATCGGACAGCAGGAAACATTGTTCAATGGTTTAGGGTAACCCGACCCCAAGTGTCACATTCACTGTTCATTTGGTTCGACGCTCAAGTTGTGCAGCTCTACAAATTGTTTCTCCTCGTTTTTTCCTTTGGTAGCAAGGGTAATACCTCTCCCTTTCGTTGGAGAGCGTGAGCTTGACTCCAATTCTGCGATGCCTTCAGGTAAATATTGATTTTCTTCAGTTTTTTTCTTTCATCAAGGCATTGTGAGTGAATAGCCATGCGCAAAGATTTTGTTTTAAGTATTGCTTCTCTGCTTCTTATTCTATTCGCAAGTAATGTTCCAGTTGGCATTTGTTATTTTCATTTTCTCAAGTTAATGGAGAGATAACTCAGTCTTTTTGTGAGCATTGAGTTCTTTTTAACCCATTTTCTTTCGAGTTCGTTCATATTCAGGATGGTAGGCTATCCAGAGGGTTTCTTCTCTCAAAGTGACATCCACCAAGCATGCCGAGAGCTAGAGCTTTGGTAACAGTATGTTTCAAAATTCCCTTTTCCCTCTTATATAATCTTTGGAATTTGGAATGGGATACTCACAAACCGTCTGTTGTTATTTCTCCATGCTAGGGTTGGTTGCAGAGGTCCTGGCAAATAAATGAATTATCGAGTTCTCCAATACATATCCTCGGGTGGCCACCACAGGTAAGACGAACCTCTATCAGCAAATACATTTGGTTTCATGAATTCACATGCTTTACTGAGGGTTAAATATTCTGTCTCTCAGAGGTACCAGAAACTGGCCCTAGTTCTTTTCATGTGATTAATTTAAGGCCTCCCTCAAGAGGGTTGAGTTCTGAGCCTTAATGTGAATGCATTTGGTGTAGTTATTATTCAGGGTTTTCGGTAGAGAAGGTTTAAACCATTTCTCGACTTCATAGAAACTCTAACTAAAGTTTATGGATAACTGTATAATTCGTATAAATGTTTTTTGAAATATTTGACCTCAAATCTGATTATGCCATTCGTGAGCCTTCGATCGTTTATACAGGGTTAAATCATATATATCTCTGCTCTTATATTACCAATTTTTAATTAGTTTCTAGCCTAAGTTCTCAAATAAGCTATTTGTAATTAAAGTTTTGCATTCCAATTTGTGTTACCAATGAACCCGGAAATATGTCTTAGATATTTCATTCCTAGAAGATAATATATATATATATATATATTGTTGGAACAAAGTCTCCTGCATGCTACGAAACTAGTCCATTTTGTATATTTTTTATTATATTTAGTATAACACAGGGGTTTTAGGGTGGATCAAAGCCCCTAATGCATTGTAAATGGGTCAAGAGTAGACCAAGAGTCCGCAAACCATGGTTTGTTGACCATTGTATGCGTAGGCTCAAATAGTATAAGTAGTTGAACCTTTTTGAGTTGTAAGATAGACTGGGAATAGAGATTGATGCTAAGTGCGAACGAATAGATCTGGTTAGGGTTGTTGGGGAAGGACTCCTACTGCTGTGTGCACGGAGATTCTCTGTCCTGCTATGTGCGGACCTTGCTGCTATGTGCGCAGGTTGGGTTTTGGGGTATTGTAAGTAGAACTAAAGGATTAATGAATGTAGAAGCATTGTTGAATATATGAATCTATTGGAATTACTGTGATGTGAATCTGTGATGTTTGGTTAATTAATATATACAGCTATGTTATTGATTTAAGCTGCGAACATAATTTTGTTACTTTTCTATGCTGTGATCTGGGTATGTTTTGTTGCACTTCATATAAATAGCCGCGTTATCATTATATGAGTTCATGATCTCTTGATTACTGTGAATGTCATTGTTGTTGTGCACGTGGATGCGAAGGAAATCTGTAGATCTAGGCTCCGTGATATAAGATCTGGTCACTATAAGGTCGAACGTAGCTCTTCTTGACTTACCTACCCTCTCCCAGGGTGCGGAAACCTAGTTGCAACACCCACCCATACTACTTCGGGTGACACTTTATCCTGCGCAAGCAGGTCACTACCGAAAGGGCCAGTAGTATAGGGGTTTGTTGACAAACCTTAAACCTATGAACCTGAGTCAGGACCCGTCGAGCCAACAAATGGTTCCGTTGCCGGGACCCAAAGCATTTTAAGAGAGGGATTGGGTAATGCCAAGGCCATACTGGAAACCTGAAAGCAAAGAAATTGATGAATGATTTGAACAACAAGTTTAGGAATTCGCAATGAAAGAGAACCGCAGTAAGAGGTTGACCACCGAGGAGTGGAAAAATAAGTATATTTTCATGAAGATCTACGAGATATTCTTTGTGACAATTGCGATCGAGCTCCAGGAGTGGATTGTGAGGTTGGTCGAATTTCAGAAGTGTTGGAAGGATGAATGGGTCACGCAGTGGACCCTTGAATTGATCCAACAGTTAGAGGAGACTAATAACACCATCACTCACACGGTGGACCACTGGGTGGACAATGTGCTAGGAGGGTTTGTGAAAGAATTTTCCATTGATTAGTTTGTATCCTACTCTGAAGCAGAGCGAAGATTCTTCAAGGGTTTCCAGGGTAAGTTTCTAAAGGCCTTACCATTGCTGGTTAAGATATTACTGTACCAAAAGAGTATCTTGTGTAGCCACACCGAATGAATGACCCTTGATCTGGACAGAAGTACAACACGAAGTGGAAAGTACTATCAAACCAACTAAGAAGGAGATAGGTCTGTCTACAGTCCGGTAAGGGAAGCAAGTGCGCAGAGTCCTCCCGCCACACCACTTTCAAACCAACATAGGAGTAAGAATTCACCTACACCTCTACCACCAGGCAACATGGTTGCACACATGAATTTTCCGACCTTTAAGGGTGTGGGGGATGAAGATATGGATTAGTTCTGGTTTTTCGTAGGATCGGTATGGACTGCGCAGAAAGTAGCTAGTGATGTGGTGAAGCGGGCACAACTATCCCTTGCATTTGAAGGGAGAGCTTTGGATTGGTACATGGGATACATCGGCCAGCATGCGAACACAACCATTGAGGAAATTAGGAATTATTTGAAGCAATAATTCAAGAAGCCTAAGTCCTACTCTCAAATAGTGGTTGATCTAAAATATTTCAAGCAAGGGCCTTCTGAGTCTATGTGGGAGGCCGATCAACGACTGAAGAAGGTAATCAGGGAAGGAAGATTTCAATATGATGATAGACACCATACAGAATGGTTCATTTCTATGCTCTTGCCTCACCTGCGTGTACGTATGGGTCATCAAACATTCAAATCACAGGAGAAAGCCTTGGAGGGTGCTATGAAGTTAGAAGCCGCGCCTTGAGATGAGACCCAGCTAGGCTTCCAACAGATCCAAGGGAATCTAGAAGTAATGCACGTGGAGATCTAGAACCTGCGAAAAGAGCGAGGAGCAGAGGCTAGCCCTGAAAGGTGGTGCATACGATGCAAAGTGAATGGTCACACCAAGGATAACTGTCCTCTATTAGCAGACTATATGCAGGTCGGGGGACCTATCTCGTTGCGCCCGAGAGAAATTGCAGGGCCAAGTGGGCCAGCATTATGGTGCAATGATTGCCACGTTGCAGGGCTGCATGACACAAACCACTACCCCCACCTTGCTGCATATTGCCCAGAGGTAAAACAACAATGGTGCAGGTTTTGTCAATCAGTAGGACATGATGAAAAAAAATTTCGGACATATGATTTGATGATCGATCGCGGAAACTTATATAGGGTACAATCAGACTCTGTGTTGCCAAGGTCCCTCGTAGGCATAGGTGGATCCCAGCCAGGGGCAAGGGGGGAGGCCGAGGCAGAAGCGCAGGTAGGGGATGAGGGCAGCTAATTTTTTATAACTGTGGAGAATTCATGCACTTTGCGAGAGATTGCCCGGATCCTACAAGGCAGTCTTGCTGGTACTGCAAACAGCTGGATCATGTAATCGAATATTGTCTAATATTGATAGCAAAAATGTAGGAGAATCAACCAACACCTACACAGAATGTGCAAAGGGTTAAGGCTGAGCTGCGAGATAAATATCCGAGCGTAAATGTCATAACACGTAGTGGAATGGCCACTGGAGGCCCTAGGGATAAGGTTGTGACTGAATCTCTGATTCGGCAAGCTGTTATCAAACAAGAAGGTTTGGACCTAAGCAAGGAAAAAGAAACATTTATCACAGTCCACAAAAACTTTGCTAAGAAAGAGGCATCTACTTCTCAGACACCTGCAAACCTTAAGGCGAATGAGGAGGTCAAGCCCTTTTTACAGGCATGTATGAAGCTGCTGCGCAACCCAACGGCTATAGAGAATCTTCAGGCATTGATAGATAGCTGTGCAGCATGATTTGGCCTACCTCCGAAAATCAAGGATGTGCACAAAATATACAGATATAAGAAATGCATTGGTAGGGAGATGCGGTTGACTGCGTAGATCAGTGATTATGAGATGGATCAGTTTATTTTGGACCTAGGATCAGATGCGAATGTATTACCTACATAGACTTGGCAACGAATGGGATAGCCTAAGTTAGAATGGTCCACTATCCAGCTGCGCATGGCTAATCAGCAAAAGGCTATACCCTTGGGGAGACTATCGAAAATCGTGGTGGATATCACAGGAGTAAAGGCCCAGGTTGACTTTGAGGTAATTGAGATTGTAGAAGATGCGAACCCCTATCCTGCACTCCTGGGCTTGGATTGGGCCATCGATATGGGAGGTATCATTAACTTGAAGAAGAGAAGCATGGTGTTTGAGAATAATGGTACAAGGGTTATAGTGCCATTAGATCCTGCAGAAGGTGAACGATACACTAAGCCGATGCGTGACGGAGAGGATGTGGATCATATTCATAAGCTAAATATGCGGGACAAAGATTGGATTAACCCCATGGATGATGGTGTACTATGCTGGGAAAAGGACAGTGAATGTTTCTCTTACTCCGATAGGGAGATGGAGAACTGGATAAATGAATTACATGATGTCTCTGCACTACGATGCCTTCGGGTTACAAAGGAATTTCGATGCATTTCCTCAGAGGTAAGATACTTACCCTATTTCGATGGTTCTGGTACTATTAAGGCATTTTTACGAGCATTCAAAGCTGAGGTTCCACGGGAACAAAGGATATGGGCCCTTAAGCTGGCCATGCATGGAACACCTGTGCACTGGTGGGAGACACATGCGGAAGCATTCTAGGAGTGGGAGGATTGTTGGGGCATGATGCTCCTGCAATTTGAGACTCCAGCGGAGGTAAGAGTCGAGACATTCCTTGGCCCAGGGGACCCACAGAAACACCTGGTTGCATGGAGAAAGACATGGAGTGACCGAACTACAAAATAATGGGTCCACTTGTTTATTCATTCGTTGGGTCCAATCCCTACTGCATGGTACCTGGATGCAGAGCTACATCAACGCACCTGCCATTGGGAAACTCTGAAGGATGACTTCATAGGAACATTCAGACTAATAGGGGATTCTGAGGTGCTTGACGAAGCTCTGCAGGACATAGATACATTTGTGTTTGGAAAATCCGGTGCTTCGAATATTGTAGAAGAGCCGACTTCGGAATCCCAGATGTAGGATATTGTTGACTGCCGCAGCTTGGAGAGGGAGGAAGGTGAAGATGATCCACAGTTTGTCTCTATCTCGAAGTCGGAAGGGGAGCATGCCGTTGCAAGACCCCCACTGTGAGAGGTGATTTCACTAAGCCTCTCAAGCTACGAAAAGTAAACATTGTGACGAAAGAGCACGCTAAGTTGGCTAAGATTGGGGATTATTGGGATGAGGACATAGTAGGAAAAGTGGCCGAGCTACTCATAGAATACCAGGACTTGTTCTCAACAAAGTTTTCAAGATAAAAGGGATCACAGGAGACTTAGGGGTCATGCATATCACTCTCAAACCGAATGCGCATCCTATGAAGCAGCGGCCCTATAGGCTGAACCCCAAGTATAAGCATAAGGTCAAGGAAGAAATTGATAAAATGATCGTTGCAGGTATCATCGAACCTATTGAACATTCCAACTGGGTCAGTTTGATGGTGGTTCAGGAAAAAAAAGACTAAGGGGTAGATTCGGATCTTCATGGATCTGCACAAGTTGAACGATGCATGCATCCATGACCCATTTCCTACGCCATTCTTAGATGAAATTTTGGATAGCGTGGGCAGCCAGGAAGCATAATCTTTCATGGATGGATTCTGAGGATACCATCAAATCAGGATCGCACTTGAGGATCGCAGCAAAACCACATTCACCACTAAGTGGGGATCTTTTCAGTATACTGTCATGCCGTTTGGTCTCAATAATTCCTCTTCTATCTTCTCGCGGGTCGTCGTCGCAGTATTCAGGGAGTTCATCCACAAGTTCCTAAAGGTGTATTTCGATGATTGGACTGTCTTTGGCCTGGTCAAGGCACATGTATCCAACCTGCGCATGATGTTGGATGCCTGTTGAAAGCACCAAATTTCCCTAAATATCAAGAAGTGTATCTTCTGTGTACCTTTTGGAATCTTGCTCAACCACATAGTTTGTTGGCAAGGATTGATGGTGGACCCTGCCAAAATTGTAGTTATCATAAACTTGCCATTACCACCAACAGAGAAGTATCTACACTCGATCATTGGACACATGGGCTACTACAGGAAATTCATTCAAGGCTATGCACTAATTACGTCCCCTATGGAAAAATTTCATAAGAAGGATAGTTTGTTCTTTTGGAATGATGAGTGTCAACGGAGCTTTGAGTTACTTAAGGAAAAAATGGTCTCAGCGCCTATTCTCATCTTTCCCGATTGGGAGAAGGTATTTCATGTTCACGTCGATGCATCGGGCATTACTCTCGGGGCTATCCTTACGTAGCCAGGAGAAGGAGACATTGACCGCCCAGTTGCCTTTGCAAGTAGGAAACTCTCAAGTGTGGAACGCAACTACTCCACCACAGAGCGGGAGGGATTGGCTATGGTCTACATGTTGCCGAAGTATCAACATTATCTATTAGGAGAAAATTTTAAAACGTTCACCGACCATTCGACTTTGAAGTACCTGGTCAATAAACCTGTGTTGGGAGGGAAAATATGTCAATGGATGCTACTATTTCAGGAATATGACTTTGAAATCATCGTCAAGCTGGGAAAGTTGAATGTTGGGCCAGACCACTTGTCTCGGATAGAGAGCAGCGAAGAGCCAACCAACCTGGAGGACAGATTGCTTGATGCACAACTCTTTACTATTAAAGTAGTGGACGCACACTTTGCGGATATCATTCAATTCTTAACTACTAGGGTGGCGCCTCCAGAGTACTCAGTACAACAGAAGAAAGAGCTAGTCACTTGGGTAGCGGATTTTACCATCATCGCAGGTCATTTATATAATATGGGAGCTGATGAAGTGTTGCGGTGATATGTTTTAGAACATGAAAGGCACACTATCTTGGAAGAAGCTCATGACGGAGTAGCAGGAGGTCACTACGCAGGAAAAGTAATGGCGCAAAAGATCTTGAGAGTTGGGTTATGGTGGCCAACCCTGCATAGCGATGCCTATGACTATTGCAAAGCCTGTGATACGTGCCAATGAACATGAAATCCTTCTCGCAGAGATGAAATGCTCCTTCAACTACAAATGGATCTACAAGCATTTGATAAATGGGCCATTGATTTCGCAGGACCCATCAACCCACCAAGAAAGAAGACAGGTGCGCGCTACATTATTACTGCCACTGATTATGTAACCCAGTGGATCAAGGCACTAGTAGTAAAGTATTGTACTGCAGATACCATTGGGCATTTTATCTTTGAACAAATCTTGACTAGATTCAGATGCCCGAAGATCCTCATGAGCGACATAGGTACACACTTTGTTAATGAAATAATCCAAACTTTGACTGAGGAATTCCAAATCCATCATGCGAAGAGAACACCATATCACCCACAGGAAAATGGTGCGGTTGAGGCTATTAACAAAATCTTGGAGCAGGTGCTGACAAAGGTCTGCAATGTTGATCGTAGTGATTGGGATGTGCGCATACCCTTTGGGTATATCGAAAGACCTGCAAGAAGCTGATAGGAAAAACCCCCTTCAGGATGGTCTACAGCAAGGAGGCCGTGATGCCAATGGAGTATATTATTCCTAGTCTACGTATTTCAGCATTCACGAACATGGAAAAACCTGATATCATGGAGGAGCGATTAACACAACTTATGGCTTTGCAGGAGGATCAATTTCTAGCCAATTTCCATCAGCAAGTTCAGAAGGCCCACGATAAAGCCTGGCATGACCGACATATTCGCCAAAAAATGGTGACTGAAGGTGAATTGGTCCTCATATATGATAGCTAGTTTTCCAAGCATCCAGGAAAGTTCCGACAGCATTGGCTTGGTCCCAACATAGTTACAGAAATCACAGATGGTGGAGATGTTAGGCTTGCTACCCTACACGGTGATATACTATTAGGCTATGTCAATGGAATTCGGCTAAAACCATATCAGATAAAGTGACTATATGGCCCGAGCGACTGCACCGGTTCAGGTGAAGAACCTACCACCGCAGTGACTTGCGACGAGTCACAAGATTTTTTGGGGGGAATGTTGGAACAGGGTCTCCCGCAAGCTGCGAAACTGATCCATTTTGTATATTTGTTATTATATTTAGTCTAACACAGGGGTTTTTGGGTGGATCAAAGCCCCTAAATCATTGTAAATGGGTCAAGGGTAGACCAAGAGTCCGCAAACCACGGTTTGTGGACCATTGGATGAATAGGCTAAAATAGTATAAGTAGTTGCACCTTTTTGAGTTGTAAGATAGATTAGGAATAGAGATTGATGCTAACTGCGAACTAATAGATTTGGTTAGGGTTGTTGGGGAGGGATTCCAGCTACTGTGTGCGCAGAGATTTGCTGTCCTGCTGTGTGCAGACCCTACTACTGTGTGCGCAGGTTGGGTTTTGGGGTATTGTAAGTAGAATTGAAGGATTAATGAATGCGGAAGTATTGTTGAATATCTGAATCTATTGGAATTACTATGATGTGAATCTGTGATTTTTGGTTAATTAATATATACTGTTGTGTTATTGATTTAATATGAAAACATACTAGTGTTAATTGTTTATGTTGCAATTTGGGTTTGTTCTATTGCACTTCATATAAATATTCGCGTTATCATTATATGAGTTCATGATCTGTTGATTACTGTGAATATCATTGCTGTTGCGCATGTGCACTAGAAAATTTGGCCCAATTTCCGACGACCACTTCGTCGCTATTCCGACACATAGTCGTAACAAGAGCGACAGTTCGAGGACAGGAAAAACGTGGTTCAACATTACGTCGCAATTCCGACGCCTTGAGGAAGTGTTGCACTACTGACACTTTTTGTTGCTTCCAAACAAGCATCACTCTTTCGACGTTTCCCAAACCGTCGCTCTTTCGGCGTTTGTAAACTGTCGCAATTCCGACGAAATGTGGTCCGACGTTTTGAATGTCGCTCTTCCGAAGTTTTTATAATGTCGCTCTTCCGACGTTTGTAAACTGTCGCAATTCCAACGAAATGTGGTCCGACGTTTTGAACGTCGCTCTTTCGACGTTTTTATACTGTCGCTCTTCCAACGTTTTTAAGCTGTCGCAATTTCGACACCGTACAAAAGTGTCGCAAGACCGATGCTTTCCAAAAGCGTCTTAATACTGACGCATTCCAAAAGCATCGCAATACCGACGCTATGAAGAACTGTTGCAATATCGACGGACGTCACAAGACCGACGAAAATGGAAATCATTCAAAACGTTCGAATACCGACGCTTACAAAGCGTTAGTATACTGACGGCGGGTTCAATTTAAAAAAAAAAAAATGAAACTTTAAAACAGGACAGTAAATATCCAATATTTGTTATGAATTGTGGGCCTTCCAATTTTTATGAACATAATTCGACTGTGAAATATTAATATAATAAACCACCCCGCAGCGCTTCGACTATAAACAATCATATAAACATGGCTCTGTATTTCAAAAAACAGGTTTAAAATAGAAACAGGAAAACTTTTTTTTTTCTAAGTAAGGTTAATCTATTAACAATGGGAATAAAATTACAGCATGAACAAAGTCAAAAACATTTCCCAGACTTATGGAAAATTTGTCAAAAATTAAAAAAAGAAGACTACCCTCATACGGGGAAACCAGTCTTGAACGTTTTTTAGGTCGTTGCATTGCCCACGCAGGGGAACTATCGTTTGATATCTTTGACAATTACAGTGTTTACAGAATTCAAAAATAAAACAAAGGTCTAGCATAGTAATATAAGCAAAAACATGCCCAATTAAGTGGGCCGTGAAGCAAGAAAACCAAACCAAAGAGAAGCAGCTACTCATCCGGTGGTTCTTCGACAATTCGGCACCATCCTTCGGCAAACATAAAAATGAAACTTTAAAACAGGACATTAAATCTCCAATATTTGTTATGAATTTTGGGCGTTCCAATTGTTATGAACATAATTCGACTATGAAATATTAATATAATAAACCACCCCGCAGCGCTTCGACTATAAACAATCATATAAACATGGCTCTGTATTTCAAAAAACAGGTTTAAAATAGAAACATGGTAACTTTTTTTTTTCTAAGTAAGGTTAATCTATTAACAGTGGGAATAAAATTACAGCATGAACGAAGTCAAAAACATTGCCCAGACTTATGGAAAATTTTTCAAAAAATCAAGAAAGAAGACTGCCCTCGTACGGGGAAACCAGTCTTGAATGTTTTTCAGGTCGTTGCATTGCCCACGCAGGGGAAGCATCGTTTGATATCTTTGATGATTACAGTGTTTACAGAATTCAGAAATAAAACAGAGGTCCAACATAGTAATATAAGCAAAAACATGCCCAATTAAGTGGGCTGTGAAGCAAGAAAACCAAACCAAAGAGAAGCAACTACTCATCTATTGGTTCTTCGACAATTCGGCACTATCCTTCGGCAAACATAAAAGTGAAACTTTAAAACAGGACAGTAAATCTCCAATATTTGTTATGAATTGTGGGAGTTCCAATTGTTATGAACATAAATTGACCTTGAGATATTAATATAATAAACCACCCCGCAGCGCTTTGACTATAAACAATCATATAAACATGGCTTTGTATTTCAAAAAACAGGTTTAAAATAGAAACAGGGTAACTTTTTTTTTTCCTAAGTAAGGTTAATCTATTAACAGTGGGAATAAAATTACATCATGACCGAAGTCAAAAACATTTCCCAGACTTATGGCAAATTTGTCAAAAAATCAAAATAGAAGACTGCCCTCATACGAGGAAACCAGTCTTGAACGTTTTTCAGGTCATTGCATTGCCCACGCAGGGGAACCATTGTTTACAGAATTCAAAAACATGAGGTCCAGCACAGTACTATAAACAAAAACATGCCCAATTAAGTGGGCTGCAAAGCAAGAAAACCAAACCAAAGAGAACCAGCTACTCATCTGGTGGTTCTTCGACAATTCGGCACCATCCTTCGGTAGGAGCAGCTTCAAACACGGAAGGTCCAGGATCTCGAGGCGCTATCTCCACATCACGAGCCCTACGAACTTGAGCATCCGGTTCCTTCACATTCACGCCACCACTCACCTCCTGAAGGTACAAAAGCTAGGCTTTTTCTGAGCTCAGAGCTGCCGGACAGGTGCATTGTTCCTCCACTTGGGCCTTTTCATGGAAAACCACGGTGATTGAAGCTATGATTCATGGGCGGTTCAGAGAGAAATTAAAGGAAAAAATCGTAGTGCGCGTCGTGGGAGAAGGTGAAGCGATGGGGAAATGAGGAGCAGGGGAGTCCATACGGTGGCCAGATCCTAGAACCCGGCCCCGCCCACTTCTAGTGTTTGGATAGCGGCCTATGTAATAATCACTTGATTGGGAAGACGACTCAGTTGAGGGGCTAGAGGGAGCACACAGGGGTTGGCCTCTAGTGCTACCCCTGCGGCAACGCATCCTTTGACGTACGTGAGGCATGGGTGCAGTCTCAGCAGTGGGCACAAGACGAGACAAAGAAGCAGGATTCCAAGAAACCGAGGAAGACAGACACAGACTAGACCGAGAGAAATGTAGATTTGCACCAAGGTCTAAGCAGCAGTTCAGCTGGCTTCTCCTTCCCGTCATAGTGAGGAGGCAGTGTAAACCAGCAATCAGAGAGAATCTGCAATTCAAAGGTTGCGCCTCGTCTAAGAAACCATAGCGAAACACCATTTTATCGACCCGACTGCAATGGCATCGAAGAACACCTTTCATAAATCTCTCATTGATGAGAGCTGAAGGCCGAAGCATATTGGAGCATGCGGAATCGCTAACAGGAGTGGAGGTCCAATATTGAATAGCGTTAAAACTTAATTCGATTAATTGAACAACGACATTAAAACTTAATGTGATTGATATGACAAGCCAGAGGAGGAAACGTGGCAGAAATTTATTGGAGTGGATCTTTGTTTGGGCCGCTTGCACAGTGGAAATCTAGACTCGAAAAATATTAGGGTGAATTTGATAAGAAATTCGCGTCACAACTCTCTCTCCGTATGCCAGCCCAAATTCGGACCCGCAAAAGATTAGGGCAGAATTCATTTGGTTTTCGCATCACAAAATTGGCAAACGTCAGCAGGCTATTTTGGAACGCGAATTTGGTTTGAATTATGGTTTATCGCCGTTTGAAGTCCAACGAGATCCACGGCTAAAGGGTTCATTTGAAGTTTTGACAAAGGTTTTGTTATATGTTTTATTCTATATAACGCGCGACGGAATAGTTTTATTGTTTGTTAAGGTCCCACACTGGTTTTGGTAATCTTTTGTTTTAAATGCGACATATATATTATATATATATATATTTCATATATATATTAAAACATTTATAAATTGTGGACCCCAGGAGCATTTTAATAGATTTGTTATTTTCATAGTTTTGTTATGTTTTTAATATATGCGTTGCATATAAAATAAAAGGGCTGTGAGCCTGTTTCGGAATGTAGTTGTAAAGTTTATTATTACACATAATAGTAGTGTAAGTGTTTTTAAGAGCACAACAGTGCGTAGTTTTAGAGACAGAGAGGAATTTTGAGTGCATTGTGTTTTGCAGCAGTCACATTTTGTAATCCCTCTCAGTGAGGAAGAATTTGTAATAGTTTTTTTTTGAAGGAATAGAAATTTTTCAAAGTGTTGAACTCTGTTTCCAGTGAAAAAATTTCAATATTTTCTGTGTGTTAGAAGAGGAGAGTATTACTCTCTCCATTGTTATTCTGGAATTTTCAAATATTCCAACACATGGCTATAAATGAAAGAGATTGCTACGCATCAACATCAACATGTTTTCAAGTAGGAGCTGCCTAATTTTGTAACAAACTTCTCCTTGGATTTCAAAATTTGCAGACACTGAAGATTACTCAGGTGATGCCTGAAATTTCCATTGAATTCCTATAAGAATCTTAGATTTGTGATAGAAATCCTTTTGCTAATATATTAGCTTACTCCTTTTAAGTTTGTCTCATTCAACTAATTAAAAATGTTTCAAGGAGTATAATGAAAACTAGATTATGTGTGAAGCATAAAATAATCATTGATGCTAGACTTGGAAGTTAAGAAGTATAATAAGAAGTAGATACACTTCTCTAAAGCATAATACCGTTTTTCTGAAGCATAATACAATCATTGATGCTAGACTTGGAAGTTCGAATAAGATGAAATAAAACAACGAAAAAGGCATTCCATTACTTGCATGAAATATGAGTACCACCTTTTACCAGTAAGCTGGGAGCAAGGTCTAGATTTTGACTAGCATCAATTCTTGTGAACTAAAATTTCACTAAAAACATATTTTTTTGTATGTTTTTCAGCACATGGTTAAAAATGATAGTGCATCAAAATCTATATTGTTGGGCCGAATACATAAGCAATCAAAAATTCTCTTTACCAAGTTATTTGCTTCATCAAAAGCCTGATCTTCACATGTGACACTTTTGCTAGGGATAAATATCAAGTGGGTTGTGACATTTTAAAACTTGGTTCGCAGTGAAGTGCCCAAAAGGCAAGTCTATCAAAGCATCTGCGACCTGTGTCATTTAATAGTAGCGGATGATTTGATATCATAATGGAGGTGCTCCAATTCAAGCAATGTAGAAGAGGCAGGAGCCTACAAGGCAGATCCAAACTTTGGAGAAGAGCAAGGCAGATCCTGGGAAGAATGAAGAATTTGGGAATCCGGGATCTCTTCCAGAGGCCATGATACCAAAGGTTTGTCCTATTTGTAGATATTTCTCATCTACATCCAATATAGCCTTAAATGCCCACATAGATCACTGTCTATCAGGTGAGTCAAATGCTAAAAAATATGGAACAAAGTTTTCCAAGCCTAAAGTGAAGGTGAGAAAAAAACGATCAATCCTAGATATAATTATTGCGGAACCTTTTTGCATGCTAGAGGATTTGGATTACAGTACTAGCAAAGAGAAATCGATCGCTGATGCACATCCATTTCCTTTGGATCAACTCAATCTCAGAGACACCACCAAGCAGAGGTAACATCAATGCAAAGATCTCAATGTTTCAAAATTAATGCAAAGATATCGTGTAGTGGTAATGCATGTATTTCAAAAGAAACAAATAACAATGCACATTCTAACCCATTAGAATAACCACTGTAGCAAGGGTTTACATCTAATTAGATCCAATCCGTATATCGATGGAAAAAAATTAATATAATTACATTTTCCGTAGCAGAGGAAACTTTGCGAAAATAGAAAAGGAATATAAAACGAGGATGTCAAGATGTTTAGATGACTCAGTACAACAATTATTTGTGCTTAGTAGACACAACACCGTATTCTTAATGCATTTTCTGTAGAATACTAAACAGATTTGTCCAAAATTTGAGATGCAAACTGTAGTCTCTACTACGTTTGGAAAATTGGAGGTTTATAAAAGATAAACTACGAACAAAATTGTACCACTATGATAAGAAGCTGTCAGAAGCATTCCTTCTGCTTCACAAACATGGAACTACCTTAAGAATGCTTATGGTTGATATAAATATTAGAGCATGGAAGTTAAATGTAGTAGTTATGCTAAAATACTGAATAACAGCTTGAGAGTGCTCTTCAGATACTGTATGAATGCACCAAATTAAAGCTGTACCATTACTAATGATAAATGGACAAAAATAGTCAATTTTGATATCGTGAAGTTATGTCTTTCTCGGTAGCAAACTAGGGATAGGATGGCAAATATGAGAGAAATAAGTTCCAAGGACTAAAAAAACAAGGCCAACATAGCTCTGTCTTGAATCAGAGACAAAACAAAGCTGCCCAAAAAAGTGTTTGCCACTATCATCACCCCGAGGAGCGCAAATTTAGTTGATGGTGCCAACCATTTGACGAAGCAAAGAGAAGATTCATGGTGCCAATGGTTGTAGCACAGTTTGTTGATGTAGATGTCATTGTATCATCAGGTGTTGGTTTTAATTCTTTATAAGTCCATTGAGGATACCAACCTCTTGTGGAAAAGCGTTTGAGAGTGTTGACTCTATATGCTTAGTCAACATTTTCTATTGAGCAGTTTGTATAGTCAAAACCAACAAAGATGGATAATACGATCCTAAATGAGAACCAGAGCCAAAGCTAAGCCAGATCCATGTTTAGCAGAACAAGACAACCATAGCAAAGGATTTGACCACAGAACTAGATCATGAGAGATAGCAAGATTCTTGCTTCCACTGTGGAAATGTAGAAACTGTACAAGGGCTTTGCTTCCAGCAGATTTCATTGTGACAGTAATTGCTATGGTGTTGTAAGTGCTCATTAGTAGAAATTAGAATCTTAAATCCATTTTGGAATTCTTTTAACCTGGAGAGGGTTTTCTCTGGTTATAAATCCTCATGTTCAAATTCCATTGTGGATTATTTGTGTTTGATATTATGTTTTTACTGTCCGCAGTTGAATTTTCGCACAGAAAATTATCAGTCTAAAGCGAGAAATTTTGCGTTGTTTCTTTTGCTTCCTATTGTGAAGTATTTTACTCAGAACTGTACTCGTTGTAACAGAGGTCTTGGGCATAAAAATTGGGACTTGGGTATTTTGGAATCAAACTTCAGGTTAAGATGCTCATCTGAAGAATGGCACAGTGAGCCTTAGCATGGAGTTGGGAGTACCAATTTGAAGTGCAGTAGGGCATTGTACAATAGACCAGTTAGCTTTCTGGACCGTAATACAAAAGTTTCTTCTTCTTTCAAAACGTGTTTCTCATTTTCTATAACCAATGTGGGTCCTGTTCTTGTTTCAATTGGGGATGGATCAGCATTTTTTATTTCTCCAGATGATCACACTCTGGATAGCCCTAGAGGCTATTTGGGGGTGATGAGTCCAATAGGTCTCAATGAAATGTTGCCTTCGCTGGGGAATACTATTGTAGTGGAATTTGATACTATTTTGGATGTTGAATTCCACAATCCTAATGGAAACTAGTACCTTCAGCTCCAGTACCTGTTCACAAAAGAGGGTGCCATAGTCATTCATGCATGCAGAGAGGGTGAATTGAAGGCATTGAAAAAGGAGGTGTTGTTGTTGTTGCATTGGCCACTAGATTGTTTTTCTGGTTCTGTTACAAGCGCAGAGTATTGAAAATGATAGAGAAATTTAGTTCAGAAATTAAGCTCAGCAATGCTATGAAAGAATTTTTTTGAATGTGATTGATAATCGATAATTGCAAGCAAGGGTAATCCCCTTGTGAAACCTAAATTTCTGAGCATTTTCTAAAACCTGTTGACAAAGTCATTGTAATGAACAAGCGCCTAGGTCTATATTACGTCCAAATCTACCAAGCACCAAGATCTATAAAAAAAATCCACAGTATCTGCGAACTAAGAAGAAGAGGCAGAAAATGTAATATGCCCTTTGTTAAGATAGTGGTTTGGGGTTTACTGTGTAAAGTTGTGAGAGCCTATGTAGCATTTCTTATCATTGAAATTCTGGAAGTATCATTCAACTGGGCAAGCACCTGCCTCAGAGCTCCATGACTGAGGGCAAGATCCCTAAATGTTGCAGAGTCTCCAGCAATATTTCCCAAAGTCCAAACAACCTTACACAAACACCAGTTGAACTCAAAGTTGGGTACTAGTTTTTTAAATCAAATTCCAAAATTACAGACATATAAAGATAGTTGGGAAGAATAATTTATGCCTCTAAAATAAACGTGCTACATGTTCTCGAACATTATCATTCCCAGAGGTAAGAATTTCCACAAATATAGGCAGTGCCCCGTAATCAATCACAACCTTTGTAATCTCAGAGGTTCCTGAGACTATATTAGTCAAAGCCAAAGCTGCTTCAAACTGCATTATCAATCACAAGGTATCACCATCAAAGCTATAATTTTAAGATAACTATTTATCTACCATTGAAACTATAATTTTAAAATAGATACACCTAGTGATATAGACACCTAGTGAGAGTAGAGGTTAGGAAATTATAAGAAGAATTATTACAATATATCACTCACAGTGTAATTTATTGTTCATTGTCTTCTGTAACTATAATTTTAAAGAAGACACACTTAGTGATATAGACACCACCAAGTGAGAGCAGAGGTTATGAAATTATAATGAGAATTATTTCAAGATATCATATTACTCATAGTACAGCTAATTGTTTATTGTTTGGTGTAATAATTGTTTATTATTTATAAACACAATCAAACATATTATGAGGGATGGTGATGAAATTGACAACGGTCTCATAACAAACCATAACGAGCACATCCCCTGGCAAGATAGACTCTGAATAAGAAAGAAAGCAAAACAAAGTGATTACTTACAGGATCATAGGCTTCCTGAAGAACAAGATCCAGAGCAGCATCTGTAACCCCTAAAGCAACACCTCTCTCTGCAAGATGAATCGCTACATCTTTCATATGTATTCTAGCAAATTTTCTGAGCTCATCACGAGAAAGAGGATCAAATACAACTATCTCATCAAGTCTATTCAATAGCTCTGGCCTGAAATGTCTTCTAACCTGCAAAAATATTCAAAGGCATGTCAAAGCACTGCAGCCAACTTCGTGATAAAATTATATGAAAAATATGCATACACAGAGTCTAGGAGAATGAAACAACAGGTGTATTGGCAACTGCAGAAATGCAACAACTAAAACGACGGGTGTATTGGCAGTTGTTGAAATGTAGCTACTAAAACGACAGGTTTGTCGACGGTTGCAGGTGTGTGGATTGTTGCTGGTATTTTCAGACCGATTCCACGGAAATATACCAGAAGCCAGTGGTATGTCAAACCTAGAAGGTAACCCGAGAGACTGTGACCATCAGATTAAACAAGTAACAGGTGTCGTGCCTAGATAAGAAGTGTTGACAAAAACAAAATTGATCTCTTTCATAACAGAAGGTGAAAATAGGTGAAATGTGGCACCACTCAGAGATTGACATGTGCCAATTGGTACAAGTGGTAGGCCATTGGCATGCTAAAACAACGAGGTGATGCAGGAATGACATGAGGGAGAAAATATCAGAAAAGCCCCATATCTGGAGAACTAAAGCTCATCACCAACCTGAGATTGAAAACTTTAAATGATGTAACCTATGAAATCATAAATGGAGAAATCATAGTAACAATAAAGTAACCTATGTAACAATAAATTCGGATTCATCCTGGGAGTCGTAATGGGAGAAATCATAGTGAACAACAGGAAACATGCAGAGTTGATTACAATCAAATAGATGAAAAAACACATACAAAAAACCTAGATAATAATCATGGACAAGCTTAATATTGAATTATGAACTGTAAAGGAACTTACAAAATGTAACATTACGAACCTGGTCAAGCGCACAAGAAAAAATATCCTGAACATGACCCTGGTTGACAAGTTGTATTGCTCATGAGGCAAGAGGATTTGTACCTGCATTGCCAAGTCAATCAAAATCCATCATTATCTATACAATAAATACAAGTAATTGATGTAGTATTTTTTACTCTAAGATGCATTCTTATGATAATGTTAGAACATATGTTGAAAATGTCAAAACATACCTGAATAAGCTCCTCTTCATTTCAAGAACAATTTATTAGAGTCGCATGAACTTGGAACAAGCCTCCCACGATCTGAAAGAGTAGAAACTAAGTCAATAGTGACTTTTTTGTTGCTACGTTGGATCGAGGGAGGTTTGCTCCAAGATTAAATTGCTCCAATAAATTATTCTCTACTAAACAGGCCCAACCACGTGAAGGTGGAAGCTCCTATGGCCCCTCCCTCCCCCCCACATCACTCTCAATTCCCTAATACCCAATCTATATTTCATTTTTTACTTTCATGAGCATAAAAAAATATATTCAATAACTAATTAAAAAACAATTCAACAAAAAGTATGCAAGGAAACATTGAAATTAATGCTTGACATAAAAATAGTATGATAAATGAGATTTTTATATAACGCAAAAAACGTTCCAAGTATGGTAACGTTTGTCTTATAATAATACAATATTTTACATTAACAAATTTTCTTTTTCTTCTTCCTATTTCTAAAGCTCCTAATTACATCATCAATATCATCGTGATCTACTCCTGTTTCGTGCCTTTAAACCCGCACTACTGACCTAGTTGCGTAGTCACGATGTCTGGTCTCATCCAGTGATGGGGCATCGCCTACAAAAACAGATAATATTAAATTTTAATTTTCAGTTTTTAAATATCATTTAACTAGTTCAGTAATATTAATAAAAAAAATTGCAATGAGATTATTTACCTGGTGCACCAGTTGTTGCCATTGGGACTGTTGCCCTATCTTCCTCTCTAGTGGTAATATCCTCAAGGGAAACATTCTCTGCCATTTAAACAAAAAACGTTATAAGGACAACCATCAAGGTATAATTAGAAAAAATTATAAGTGGAAATTAATTACCGTCACGACCCTCACTGATAGTAGCATTGTCGGCCTAGTCCCCACTACAGTGATCAGGTTGCACGTGAGGATCATCTACATATGGCTCTAAAACTGGGTTATTTGCCTCGTCGGTAGTGCTACTCCCCTAATTTAAACAAAGTTGTTAGACATTAAATTTATGGACGAAAAAAAACATATTGAAAGGTTAATGTTTTACCTTATCACGCATTCTAGATCTTGGGACCTGCCCCAAGCTTCTGCGACGTTCAACTACGACTTGATAGCCGAAATGGAAAGCGATATTTTTATCTTCCTCTGTAGTTTTTGTTCTGAAGTCATCACCCTACATTACATATGATTGTGTATTTTTAATCATATTTGATAGGATTACAAAAACATTGGAAGGTGATACAATTAATTATAAGATGTTTAGCTACTTAATTACAATTCTTGCGGCTAATTTCAAGTAGCCGCCTTGGCCTAGCTTGTGATGGCCATTTTTTTCAATCCTAGCTTTGGTTGCCTTCGAGGTGTCAGGCAACCTAGCATCAAAATATTGAAGTCAGATATGACATAGCACACTTTTATTTTAGACATAGAGAAAATTAAAGCTATTGAATTAAAGTTGTAATTTACCTTGCGGGTCCAGTTGGCATTTTTCCTTCTTTCTTTGTCCTTTTCTCTTTTCCATCATGGATGAGTGCTCTCCACTCACTCTTTGGAACTATGATAGAATGCTTGTATCTAAGGTTAAATTGAAATTGCGTCCTATAGGTGTCCCTGGTATATTTCAAATATTTGCCGACTACCCGAGCCATCGCTGTTCTGTCAAATGTGCCGACCCAAAAAAGGGCTTCTAGATAATCTAGAAGTTCTTTTTTCATGTTGGAATTCTAGGAATTCCACCTTATGCATATGGTTGGGCCAAAAATTACCAACACATGGCTCTCCAAAAACCTGTAGAACTCATTGTTTCCTACACAGAAAAAAAAGATATTATCATTAATTTAAAAATAAAAATCATGATAAATATGTTTTAGATAGAGTACATGAAATAGTTAAACTATTAAAATTTACCTGGGAGTTGTACGTGCTTTATAGGGAAACCTTCATCGTTCACCAAAAACATGCCATTAATGGTCCCTATGGAGTTGACACGTGTAGCTCCAGGAAACGCAATAATGTAGTTGGCCATATTAGCCTCATCACTACCAACACGTTCATCGGTTGGCTGGGTGTCTGCTTGGGAAGGGTGTGTTTCTTGGCTGGCACCTAAAAGAGTAGAAGGTGTACGAGAGGGTTGCTGGGAAATCTATTGCCCTTGTGTCCCACTACCACCAACACCGGGTTCAGCAAGTGTCAGAAAACGCTACGTATAAAAGAACTTTTTGTTATTTTAGTCAATGGAAAATTTTAAAATCAAACTATCACAATTCATCTTATGCAAAACAAAAAAAATATCCTTTTGACTTTTTATTATTACCTGATATGTTTCTAGTTGGGTCATAAGTTGTTTTATCCTCTCTTCTGTTTCAGGTGTTTGAGGTGCGTCTATCAAAGCATCAAATTTTGACCTTGCATTTCGTGCCTTTTTTCTTAACAAGAGCGCTAGAGATAGGGATGAAGAAAGCTCTTCCTCATAGAGGGAATCATCAAGCGTACCATCGCTAGGTGTCTGCATATTTGAACATAATTAATATTATTTCAATTATGTAAATAACTAAAATACCTGAAGATAGAGCAATGCTGGCACTTTACATGTTCTTCCGCTGGCCTCTTTCCGTGATCATCCCGTCTTGGGGTTGTTCATGTACTGATCTAATCAGTCTGCCACATTGCAATAAAATTATAAATGTAAAAAATTGAAAACAATATCTAACTTGAAAATTGAAATAATTTCTAATAAGACATCGGAAGACAGAGTTAGAGTTTCAAATATGCCTTGCATTGAATTCAGTCCTGGAAACATGTCATTGCACATTAAGGCACCCAAACAAGAGACGAGTTGACAATGAAGACCTTATTGAATATATTGTTGGAGAAAATTCTAGTAAACTTGTTGTGAAGACCTTGAGGACATTTTTTTAGCAACATTGTTTAAACTGATGGTATAGCATTGTTGGAGACGATCTTGAAGGGCCTTGAAGTGAAGCTTTTGGAGCAACTATTGAAAAATCCTTAGAGCATTTAAGTAAGGCACTTTCTATCTTCCATCACCTTTTTCCATTCAATATCCTTTAAATGATTTTGTTGATATTTAATGTTTGAAATCACGTTATAATTACTTGATTATATGTGTTTGGGGACTTTCCCTTTGAGATTACCCAAAAATACCATGGCAATTTTATCTTCAGGATGCATGTATGACCCTATTGTTCAATATTATGATTGATAGTAGTAAACATAGAGAGTTAGGGGGCTCTTGACTTGGTTTGGTTGGGCCATTAGATCCCTAAAATCTACTAGGGAGAACCCCCCTTGAGTTGGAGGAGAGCTAGCCCGAAGTGAAAAGAGGTTGGTGAGGTGACAATGGGGCTATTGAATTACACATGGTATTACACTTTAGCTTTAGGACTTTATCTTGAGAAGTGCGAGATTTTTCTATATCAATTCTCAAATTGTTTACAACACTATTGTTAAGAACTAATAAGAAGTGATGTTGAGGGGTTTTGGGTATAAGAAACAATACCATTTAAAAACTAGGGTTCTCAGTCCTTGGCATTCCTTCACCTGGGCCTAGGGGCACACAAGAATAATTTCACACTAAACCATGCAAACTTAAAAGTAACTTAACAGATCCATAAAGTAATAATAATCATAATTCCTAATTTCGTATTGTACGATATAATGCAAATTATTCAAACATGAAGCAATGAAGACATGCAATGTCTGAATTTCAAGATTGATGAACCAATACCTGAAGTAAGAAACTACAACTTTGATTCAATACTTATTACTGCCCTTGTTGGTAGGCGATAGGACTCATGCTGTTGGTTGCCAAGCCAATCTTCTCTTTCTATCCAACTGTTTGGTTGCCACTCAATGCTTTTGGTTACCCCTATCTGTTGCTGGTCTTACTGGTCTCTATAAGCTTTTCTGGAATGCCCTAATCTGTTGTTCGTTTGCCATTCTACGCTTTCTCCCTTCCACCCAATGGTAGATTTGCCGTGATACTCTACTTGGGTACTATACTTTGCGACTCAACTGGGCTGGTGGCTGCTGTTTACGCTTTACCGTACGCTGTTTCTCCATCTGCTGAGCCTAATTCACCTGTGGTTCCGCCCTTACCTGCGTCCTAACTCCAGGAAGGAATCTAGTTTGTAGTACAGAACATGCATCGTGTATTATCAATTCTTAATTGACAACAACTAAAGGTCATCTACCTCATCAATTCCTTCCCATTTTGTGTTTTTATGTTATATTCCTTACAAAAGTGTCAAATTTCTCTCAAAATAAGCAACCACTGAATAAAATAAAAAATAGTTGAGACATGACTGAGAAATGGTCATTTATTTCTTGAAAGGATCTTCACAATTTCTTTGGTTGTTTTTCATCTCAAGAAACAAGAAATGACCTAAGAAACTATCGTGATGTAATATAAGAAACAACACGGTGCAATGGCCATTTTCAAAGCCAAATGATGTCCATTGAGGACATGGCCAGAAATGGAACTTTGTTGTATCATTTCCAGTAGTAAAAAGGGAAAACCTTCTTTTTCCATGGGAAATAATTTACCTTTCCTTTTTCAAGATAATCTAAATCACAAAAAATATGAACTATACTGCACACATTCTTGGATAATGTGAAAGTGGAAAAGGAATACCCTACACAAGTGATGCACACATGCACACTTGAACACTAATAGATTTTTGTAGTTGAAATGCAATGCTTGTTTTCATTTAAATGTAGGGTTTTTAAAGCAGGGAGAAATAATGGCTGCCAATTTAATAAGCGTTTCTTTGGGAAAAATTTAAATCTTGTATTGGGTGATGAAGATAATAGAGGGTATTGAATCTTGATTCTTGATATTGTGTTTAACTTGAATAACTCAAATGATTATAAATATCAGTGGATGAGTTCTTTTTTCAAGTATGTCACTCAAAACTCTTATGTCAAAGCATTGTATGATGGCTAGCATTTTCTTGTTTCCCTTTCTTCAGTTCAATGTAAAAAGTATATTAATATATTGGAGCACGAATGATAACTACAATTGTTTGCTCTGCAGTATATCCAGCCCCAAGATTATGAAATTTTTTCTTAAGTGGAGCTATTGGTTATTGATGAAGCAGCTGCAATTCAATTGCCTATTGTAAAGGCTTTGCTCGAGCCATATTTAGTGTTTCTGTGCTCTACTGTAAATGGGTAATAATTATAAATGAGCCAACCACAATCACAGATTTTGTAACCATTTGGTTTCCATGGATAGTGATGATGATATTAACCCTATATATCAGTGACCTATATCTATATGAGAATGATCTCAACATTGACCTTGATATGGTTGTTGGATGTGACCTTTGGTATGTCATCAGAAAATCCCCAAATATTAGAAAATCCCCAAATCTGTAGAACTAAAGCTCATCACTTTCGATCTGGAGTACTACCCTTGTGATAAAGTTGATGACTTTCGATCTCCCATTCTCTACCACTTTTCACTTCACCTTCAATATAGATCAGACCAAGGGCAATTCATTACTGGGTGTTGAGATGGATGAGTTTGTCGAACTAAAATCCATAGCTTAAACTTCTTGAAACTGGTGGAATCAAGTTCATGCAAGCACAAACACATCTTACACATCCTCTTTGAAACTCATCCAAAAGAACATTGGAAGACATCTAGAGAGAACCCTATAGCCTAACACAATCCAATGGAATTGACCAAAAAAACCCAAATAGAGTCAACCCTACTATAGGTGGAAGGGCCTGTAGTAAGAACTTACCATTTTGCAAGAGCTGAGGGCGAATGTTGTTCTGCAAGAGCTGAGGGTGAATGCTGAGGGCGAATGCTGTTCTATAAGCGCTGAGGGTGAATGATGAGGGTGAATGTTGTTCTGCAAGAGCTGAGGGTGAATTTTGAGGGCGAATGCTATTCTGCAAGAGCTGAGGGTGAATGCTGTTCTACAAGAGCTGAGGGTGAATGCTGTTCTGCAAGAGCTGAGGGCGAATGCTGAGGGTGAATGTTGTTCTGCAAGAGCTGAGGGTGAATGTTGTTCTGTAAGAGCTGAGGGTGAATGCTGAGGGCGAATGCTGTTCTGCAAGAGCTAAGGGCGAATGCTAAGGGCGAATGTTGTTCTGCAAGAGCTGAGGGCAAATGCGCGCGTGATATCAGACGTTAATGTAGTTTTTTATAAAATCATTTTTATGTAGCGTGCATTTGATTTTTGCATTTCAAATCATTTTTATATACATTTGATTTTTTCATTTCTAATACAAGCGACAAATTTTTTTTTACAAAAGGTTGAAATTTTTACTAGAATAGCCATGAAAGACCAATTAAAATGGCTTAAAATGCAAGTGGATCTTCAAAATAAATGTAATTTAAGGTTCTCCCCACTAAGATTTTGCAAAATTGCTTACATTGTTTAAGTTATCTAGGATATCTTTTTGTATTACACAATCTAAATTAAATAATGAAATAGTTGGGTAGTCTTATTGTTTCAAATTAGGACACAATTTTCAAATGGTGATGAAGTTTCATGTGATGATTAACTGATAATATTCTCCTTTCCTATCCTTGAAAAACTATACAAGGTTCCTTGCTGCCACATGAAACCCTAACTCATGTAGCAACATAGGACCAGTCCTCCATTTTTCCCGTCATAAGGAATTTTGCACGTATTTGATGACTAGAATTTGTGGATTCTCGTTTTCTGTGACGTGCTAGGAAGGATAGAAGACTTAATTTTGACGTTTGAAATTTTTTCAAAAATGTTCTTACGCCCTTTAATTTCCACTTACCAATAATTTTGCAACACTAGTCCTCTTTGCAATTGCAAGGCTGTACTCAAAAAGTAAGGAAAGTTACTTTTTGGCTCACTCAAAATTAACAATTTAATAAAGGAATTACCACTTATCATTATTGATATTTTAAAATTAGAATCAATTTAGTTTTCCCCTTCCTATTACAAAAAGTTCACAAATCCTTTCTTTTACATAAAACACCAAAAAAAGAATAAAGCTCGTTGCCCTGCAAACTTCCAAGGTTGTGATTAGTGAAGGAGTGAAAAAGTACGGCTATAGCACTAAAAAATTAGAATGCCAATCTGCCCCAACATGAAGTAGTGTTAATATAGCTAGTGGCTTGGCTTGATGGTCAAACAGTGAATTAGACAAGCACAAAATAAAAGCTTTAGGCATCTAGTTCCTTACACTCGCACTCTCAAGGCATTCAGACTTAGGCCGAGCTCAATATTGACTCTGAGGAAACTAGATTGGCTCATTAACCTGCCATATTTTAATTTCATAAGGTCTGTTCGAAGTTTGAACTGCTAGGGTACTTTATTATTGTGAAATCATAGTTCTAAATTATCTCTTATTCTGTGAGCAATGTAATGTATTAATTGTAATCAGATTCATTAAAAAAATTGAAACTGTTTTTAGCATGAATGATGACAATTTATATATTAATTGGTTTTTAAGAGTATTTGTATTATGTAGGAGCACTAGAAAGAAAAATCAAGACTTCATTTTCTGTTTTCCTTATTTTATTGGGCTGAACTGGAGAAAATTGAATATGAATAGTGAGTTAATTGTAAGATCAATGGGCCAAGGCCATACATCAACATTGACCATAGTGGGGAAGTATAAAAGCATGGAAATTCATGCAAGTATATACAGTTATTAATGTAAGATCAAAGTTAACTCTTAGCTTCACTAAAGAAATAGAAGGAGAAGATCTAGCATCAACTGAAGCTCACGTGAAAAAGTAGATGAAAAATGTACAATCATCCAATGGAGAGGTAATCTATAATTATCCAGTAAGACTCTTGGCTATGCCTTGAGACTAAACTAATTCTCAATATTTTTGAATATTCATCCATTGGAATTTAGTAGGAAAACCATAGTAAATCATTGTCCAATGGCCATGCAAAAATATAAAAAAAATAATCTTTGTTGGTTGTTTTTCAATAGGTGGACCATGACGGGACCACTGAGAAGGTGGGGGTGTTTTTTTAATCATGGAAGTGAGGTTTAGTAGATTGATAGTCAAGTTACCTTTCCCTATAAATTTTCTCGATCAAGTTATTCATTCATTGAAATTTGATTCATTCCTATTGTTTTGATACACAATCCAATCCAGTTGAGTCTTGAGTCTTCATTGAGAATGGCATTCATAGGTTGTCAAGAAAGAGGTTATCAAGCACATGCACTCTTATTTTCTTGGTATCTTTTTAACTATGTTCAGCCTGAGTTCTATATTTTTAAATTATCATAATAGTTCATGATTATTAGGTTTTTATTTTGTCTTTTAAGAATTTTAATTTAATTATTATTAATCATTAAATTTAATATATATATATATATATATATATATATATATATATATATATATAGTTATTATAGTTATTAAACTTTCAATGGTACATCAACTTTCATACATGAGAAAATAGATACTGACAAATGGTACATCATGGCCTGATTAATTTCGCTCAGCAATTTCAAATGGTATAACATTTAGTCAACAGTAATCATTAATTTCTGCACACGGAGACTAATTTCTCTAGAAGCCTGAGATTTCTTTGGCTTGTTATTCTTATAACTACATAGACATAATTAATAGAGAGATTGAGGACAAAAAAAATCTAGCGCTTAGTCTCCACTACTCAACATGATTTTGTATGAAATAATACATAGATTGATTTCTCTGAGTGCCTTAGCATTCTTTGGCTCATTATTTTAATCACAACAACAATAAAAAATGCACTGAGGATATTTTCTTAGTCCAATTATGCAATTTTTATAAGACAGATTATGAAATACTAATAATAAACATAAATTTATTGCAATTTAGGGAAAGCTCATTCATGTTTTTTTCTTTATATTGGAAGGTTACTTTCTTTTTGAAGTAATTTTTATTAGATCATAACATATATTGAGGAAATATTAGTTTGACAAGAATCAGTTATTTCTCTTGAAACTTTAGGTATTAAAATTCCATGACACAGATATATCACACTCCAAAATCCAAAGAAAATGGAAGAGTGTTCAATTTTTTTAATCAAAATTTTATTGGTGAAGGGTTAATTTATTACGATAATGTCATTAACGAAGTGCAAAATTTTAAACGCAACATTTATTGACTAGAAAAATAATGACCAAAACATCAAAAAAAATTGTGTGACGGGTAAAGAGATCCAAATTCCAACCCTGCTTGCCGACCTGTTGGTGAGTGGAGGTTATTCACTTTTCATTTACAACTTACCAGGTTACTCATGTTACCAATATTTTCACATGGCTCACTTTTAGGTGACTAATTATTGTACTTCTTCTTTATAAAGAACAATTGGTAGATAATTGTATTATTTGAAATCTATAACAAATCCAGGCAACAAAATTACAACAAATAGAAAATTATGCAAAAACATCACCAGGGCACTAATGTGTGGATACCCTATTAGATCCTCATAACTTACCAACACCTACTATATTGGTATACACATAATATGGTATTTAACTGAAGTATTTCATATGTATTTAGAAGTAAATAAGTTGTATGACAATTGTTATGGTAGATATAAGATGTGTATTATAGTTTATATTTCAATTTTTCTTAAGTAGCATGCATGTGCGGTTCATATAGTGACTAAAATTACCAAATATATTTTAGTGAAGATGTGAAGATGATCTCTCATTAGGTCCTAATTACTTAAAGCATCATTAATTAGCTTTCCAAATGAATAAAATATGTTAACAAATTAGTAAAAACTAGGAAAACAAATCATGCTTTAAAAAAATATGGCACAATGAGTCACACTTTGAGATTTATTTAATTACTAATCAAGTGTCGCTACAACATATATATGATCACCATTACCATAGAAATGGGACATGTGACCATCATTTTGGTTTCGCCAATGACATTCCACATCATGAACATTGTTTAGGGTTGATTGTGTTGATTTTTTTTAAACAAATCATTTATACATTTTATGGAAATTATAGACACAATTTATAATCACATTACAATATCATGATGTATGGATATTCCTTATCATTTCTTAGATACTCACAACTTACCAACACCTAATATATTGATATACACATCATATGGAATTTACCCCTAGAATGCCACATGTATCCTAAAAGAAATTAGTTGTATGGCAATTGTTATGGTGCATATATGATGTGTATTACAGTTTATCTTATAATTTTGTTGAAGTAGCATATATACAACAATTTACATAGTGATATGAGAACCACTCTCTAGAGTATACATCGATTTTGTACACATGGCTTTTCAGTTGCTTTTTAAGATATATCATTGGTGATGGTCACATGATTATATAATGAACCATTAAGTTGAACTATGAAATTATTCATCACAACACACACACACACGTATTTATGAATTAATAATTTTTCTCATATAATTTTTTTAATCTGTTTTGAAAAAAAAAAAATTATATATAATTATTTCTAAGAAGAACAAGAGAGAATTCCTTACCATATCTTCGTAAAACATATAATAGCAAGAAAATTAATCTATTGATATTTCATTTCCAAACATATTCATGGAGTAAAATGAAGATTAAAAGGAGATATTCATGGATTTACCTATAACATCACCTCATAATTAACAATGTAAATGTACAATATTGATGATACATAGGTTAGGAGAAAATTAATCTATTGAAATTTCATTTCCAACATATTCATGGAGTAAAATGAGGATTAAAAAGAGATATTTATGAATTTACTTATAACATCACCTCATAAAAGTGTAAATGTACAATATTGATAAATTTTATTTATATATGATAAATAATAAACCTTTATCTCACATGTATCATATAATATTATAAACAAACACATTCTATAATATGCAATAAAAGTGAAATTACACAATCCACATGGAAATAAGACTTAGTTCAAGCAAAATAAAATAAAAAATAAACCATAAGTGACACGGATTTTGCAAAGGCATATAAGTGTTGTTATACCGACGGCGGCCAAAGCGTCGCTATTGTGACGGATGCCTCCAAACATCGCAATTGCAACACTTAGAAATTGTGTCGCACTTGCGATGTTTGGAGGCAGTCGTCGCAATAGCGACGCTTTGGGGCATAGTGTCACAATTGCGACGTCTTCCTCCAAACGTCGCAATTGCGACACTTTGTCTAAGTGTCGGTATTGCGACACTTTTCTCTAAACGTCGGTATAGCGACGATTTCGGGCGGGATTGAAAAAATTTTGCGGAAATTTTAAGACATTTGGTCAAAAGTGTCGGAATTTCCCCAAAATATTACTAGTGATTTTATTTCAAAATTCAATTCATATTTTACATTGTCTTTATCATGATTTTTATTACGGAGTTCATGTATTAAATGAAAGGAGAACTTCACCACCACCTTTAGCTTCATCTCTCACCCTTTATCATCCCTCTCTTCTTTAAAATCTCCATCTGACCACAATTTTTCAAAAATTTCATCCACATACATAGCGCAGCCTAGGGGTGCGATAAAAGCCTCCCAAAGAGGTTCTGAACTTGACGATGGTCGACCACCTTCCCCGCTATCCCCAAAAGCCACCTTACGTTACACACCTTACGCATCCTTTTCACACCCATTTTGGCCTCAAATTCCCTCGGTATTTCTGTAGAAATTGGGACTTTCCTATATGCTTGCAAGAAACATGTATTAGTACTTGAATCAGCATAATGAACCCCTCCTTAAGCCCCGAAACTACCAACCACATCATTTATACCTACCAAAACCACGGAAACACACGTTCAGCCTTGCACCCATGTGTTCGAGCCTTCCATAAGCCACCTTGGCACTTTATTCTCTAGTTGCAAAACAACACATTTACATGCATAGTTAGGTCATGATTATTTTCATGATTAAAGCATGATAGACGAGCATAGGTGGTAGTGTGTTTAGCCATTTGGCCCGACAAAGTGTGATTAGGTTATTTTTACTTTGTATAATTTCATTGACCAATTTTACTTCATGCAAGATGACTAGTTTGCTTTCATTTCTTATCATAGCTTAATGTGTGGATTTATTTCATTGTAGAGTAGTTAGATGTACTTGCTTCTTGTAGTGTATTTCGGTACTTGCTAATAGCGCCATTACTTTGAATCATTTGTAGTAGAGCCTAAAGTTATAAGTGTGATGGACTTCATCCGAAACCCTAGAAGTAGCATCCTTTCATAAAGCTTAGAAAGGGATGACGTGAGTAGAATGCATACATTGTGTATATAGCACGCTGTGACCTCCAAGTTTTTACGAACCATGTGTTGATAAATTAAATTAGGGCATCCTCACAGGGTGCAGCATTCTTGGTGCATTACCGGGCTCACCACGGTGTATCATCTTGGATCTATCCACGATGGCGATGTGGGATGTTTTTTTGGTGAACTAAATTTTGGGTACTCTATCCACAATAGTGAATAGTGTAGCCCTATGTTGAATGTATGGGCCAGTTGTTCTTCATGCATATTGCATTACTATCATGGTTATCACTTTTTCTTATATTCTCATTTGGTATTGTTTTTGTTTGGTATGGGTAAAGGTGAATAAGTCTCGGAAATTTGTATACATGTTAACGAGATTTATGACCTCAAGTTTAAGTGTTTTAGAATTCACAACTCTGGCAGTGACATGTAAACCATGGAGAACAATACTATCATGCCAAAGTAAAAAATGAAGATGCCAAATACTAAGATGTACAAAGCCAAAGTAGTGGTGTGTTCCATCATATGAATGGTGTGGTCAAAAGTTTTTATGATTTTATAATAGACTCATGACTATGGTAAATTATGAGTCAATATTGTAATTGAAACAAATCTACATGTCATTTATTGTTTGTAATGGTTATTTGTGGTCCTTGAAAATGTTTTTATTTACATGTTGTAAGGCTTGAGAAGCATCCATACCCCTTTGTTATGTGTTCCCTCTCTATTAGAGAGTGTTAACACCCTAGAAGAGTCCTTCATACGGGATCGATACACTTGGGTGGGGCGTGTTAGTTATAGACTCTATGAGGGTGAAATTTTATATCTAGGGGAGTTCATCGAGAGGTTGGATGAACCATGTATTTGAAGAATTCCTAGAAAGACGGCGATTTGCGACGGTTGGGGACCCATGCATTTTGGTACACGGTTGTTCCTTTATATTGACATCAACAATTGCATGAACAAGGTACAAGGAATAAATACGAGAATGGTCCGGATGTAGAGATTTTCAAATGGATATCGAGACAACTATTCATTAAGGATTTGTGTTGGAAAATGTAACTCCTACTTGTCTCGATTATGATTCTTGTTATGTAAAGGGATTATTTCCTATTATTTAAAGAGTTTCTTCCTAGTTTGGTGTGTGGTTGAGATATTCTCTCGGCCAACAAAATGTGTGTCCAATATAGTTTTCTATATTGAGACAAGACTTCTTGTATATGTGTAATATCATAATTGATGAATAATGAATTTATATTTCCTTGTGGAAATTTGACGGAGGTTAAACTTAAGCTTTGTGACAACCTTAGATTGGAGCAATTCTTGCATTTTCTTTTCCAGTGTGATAATTGTTCAAAGTATGCTGTAACTCTATTATCCTTAACTCTACCATAATTTCAAAACCCCAATTTTACTAGAAGATAATGCCTAAAGGAGCTACCCAACTTCCTTTTCTAAGTGAAAAAGCCCTCAAGGAATTTTTACCCTGCAAAATACCAATACTATTTCCCATTCTCCTTTTTTACCTAGGTGATAATTTTTTTCCAATTTGGTTTTAACCTTTAAAAAAAAAGTTCTCACTTCTTGTTTTAATATGGAAAAACTTTAGCCCTTAAATAATTTTTTAACTATAATTTTTCTTATTGAAAAGAGGGAAAATTAAAGTTTGAAACAAAAAAGAAAACTTATTACTTAATTTTCCTTTTTGTTGAAGGTGTTTTTCTTTACCTTTTTTCAAATACACATTCCTTTTTATTATATAATCTCCTTTTTTATGTGGACCAAAAAAAATGCATTTTTGTATTTTAAAAAAAAAATTAACAAATTATAGACATACTTTCTCCCTTTCGAAAATTTTATGTAGGAAACATAAGAAAAAATAAAATCATTTATGGCTCACTCTTGAACAAACACGCTGCCTCCTAAGTCTTAACATCGATCTACGATATATCTTTGTCGTTTTAGCTTTGGAAAATTACAACAACACCACCAACTCCAAACACCACAATCTGAATAATCATGCTTTGTATTCGTTTTTTTATTAATACCCTTCTCAAAAATCCTGTTTTATTATGCCTTCTCAAAAAAATGTCTTTTTCCATTAAAAACATGCAATGTGGGAAAATTATAACTGACTCTTTTCTCCTTTTTAAAAATTTATGTGGAAACATTCAAAAAAAATGAAATAATTGTAAAACTCCTCTTGAACAAATGTATAGACTCCTAAATACCTTTGCTCAAATCTCAAATATATCTTTGTCGTTTTAGCTTTGGAAAATTACAACACTTCCATCACCAATCCAAACACCACAATCACAAGAATAAGAAATGAAATTTCACTTTAATCGAGGAGTTTAGCTCTAAAGCAAATTACGGTAACACACCACCAACCCAGAGCACCACAATTATGAACAAAAATGGAATATCACTTTAATCTAGTGGCTATAAAAGGTTTGTGAAAATGTGATATTAGAAAATGAACTAGCCTCACTTACACACACTACCTTGGAAATTAACAAAACCCCAATGACAGATCTAGATCCAAAAAAAGTTATTAAAATATTTAAAAATAGAACTAGAAAAAACCGAAGGTAGATCAAAAAATATATTAAAATGTTAAAAGCTTTGAATTAAGCTTTGATACCATGAAAAGTGTCGAAATACCTAAGGATAAGACTACAAAGCTAAAAATCATTCGAGAGAGAGAGATCACAAGATGAAGAAAGAAGGGAAAACAAATTTCATTTCTTCCTAAAATGACCTATACATGAACCTAATTTATAGGAAAAATATAGCCTTTTGGTGATATTTAGAAGATAATAGTGATGACTCAATAAGTTTCAATATTGATTAGAACTCTTACATTATTTCCATGAGAAAGTCAATAACAAGGATATGGAAGTGGCTATATTTAATGACACAATTGAGAAAGATGCTCCTCAATAGAGGCATTCTCCTAGATCAATCTGGAAGTGGGAGTTGGAACCATACGTGGGGAGCTGCGGCATATAATGCAACATGATGGTAACAATATAGGTCGGGAACAAAAAAAACCCTCGATCGAGTGGCTAGCGGCAAGGAGTGGGCGAGAGGACACACTAGCGAAATGGGAACACCATGGAGAGGTCGGACAACAACGTGGCCCATCGCATGCAAATAGTGGCCGGATGGTCGACGGGGTTATGGATAGGACACTTCCCAAGCGGGAACATAATTATGGTAATTAATTTGTATATCGAAAACGGCTGAAAAAGTTAGCGAGGATGTCGAATTTCATTGGGATAAGGGGTACAGAAGGAATGTCTCGAGACAATTTAAGAACAACAACATTGTAACCATTCTCATAATTTACTAACGTGGAGAGGTCGGCTCCTCCTGTGTGCCTGGGAAGCCATCGTGAAGAAGGGCGGGTGGAATGCGTGGATGGCTTGATATGCATTTAAAAATCCTCCTTCATGGAAATGAAGTTAGTATTGGAATTTCGCAGCATGTAGGCAAAATTTTATTGTTTTTAGATTTTGTATAATGGTTATGCCAAGATTTGTGGTCGCAGGGTTGGCGGGGTTAGTAAAACTGAGTGGTAGAAGTCGCCATGGATTTTGTCAGAGTTAGAAAATTTAACAATGCTTCTCTTAAATCCTTGTGAAATTAGAAGGTAAGACAAAAATGTATGTGGAGTCTTGCCTCGGAAATTGTTTGCATCTGCAGTCAGTGATGTGAATGTTTGGTAGGTTAGCGTCTAGGAGTGTATGGTTGTGCTCTCGAGGTAGAAGTTCACAGTATTTTCATCTGTTGTTGAATAGGTCGGTCAATGAGTTTGACTTATGGGATTTAACAATATGGTGGGTTTGCAAAATTTTGGTTATGGGTAGGGTTGGAATTTTTTTTTGCTTTTATGGGGTGGTTACTTTGTTTCGATTTTATGCCTTTTCTATGGGTTGGGGTAGTTGGTGTCGTAGGTAAGAAGGCTAACATTTTGGGAAAACATACAATGTGGGAAAATTGTAAACATGCTTTCCTCCTTTTTAAAAATTTATGTGGAAACATTCAAAAAAAAAAAAAATTAGAAAATAATTTATAATCACTCTTGAACAAATCATGAACTCTAAATACCTTTGCTCAATCTCCAATATATCTTTGTCGTTTTAGCTTTGGAAAATTGTACTTCCATCTACTTAAATCCAAACACCCTGATCACGAATAAATGAAATTTCACTTTAATCGAGTTTTAGCTCTCGACAATTCACGGTAACCCGCACCACCAACTTGAAACACCACAATTACGAACAAAATGGAATATCACTTTAAATCTAGTGGCTATAAAAGGTTTGTGAAAATGTGATATTAAGAAATGAACTAGCCTACTTACACGCTACCTTGGAAATTAACAAAACCCCGAATAGATCTAGATCCAAAAAAAAAGTTATTAAAATAATAAAATAGAACTAGAAAAACGGAGAAGGTAGATCCAAAAAATATATTAAAATACTTAAAAAGCTTTGAATTAAGTTTTGATATACCATGAAAGAGTGTCAAAATACTGAGATAAGACTACAAAGCTAAAAAATCATTCTACGAAGATCACAAGATGAAGAAGAAGGGAAAACAAACTTCATTGCTTCTAAATTGAACTATACATGAACCTAATTTATAGGAACAATATAGCCTTTTAGTGATATTTATAAGATAATAGTGATGACTCAATAGTGAGATAAAGTACAATGCAACTCATAATATCGCTAAGTAAGATTATAAGTTTCAATATTGATTAGAACTCTTACGTTATTTCCTTGAGAAAGTCTATAACAAGGATATGGAAGTGGCTATATTTGTGACTTTGAATTGAGAAAGATGCTCCTCAATAGAGGAGCATTCTCTTAGATCAATCATGGAGGTGGGGTTGGAACCATACGTGAGGCATATAATGCAACATGATGGTAACAATATAGGTCGGGAACAAAAAAACCCTCGTCGAGTGGTGAGTAGCGAGGAGTGGGCCGAGAGGACACGGCGAAATGGGAGCACACATGGAAGGTGGGACAACAACGTGGCCATCGCATGCAAATAGTGAGATAATGGTCGGCCAGTGATTTATGGAGAGGACACTGACAAGAACATAATTATGGTAATTAATTTGTATGTCGAACAGGCCACGGAAAAGTTAGCGAGGATGTCATAATTTCATTGGGATAAGGGTTGAAGGAATGTCTCGAGACAATTTAAGAACAACAACATTGTAACATTTCTCATAATTTTGTTAACAACTGTGGAGAGGTCGGCTCCTCTTGTGTGCCCTTCGGAAGCCATCGTCGAAGAATTTGGTGGAATGCGTGGATGGCTTGATATCATTCGAAATCCTCCCTTCTTTATGCGAATGAAGTTAGTATTGGAATTTCGTAGCATGTAGGCAAAATTTTATTGTTTTTAGATTTTTTGTATAATGGTTATGCCAAGATTTGTGAATACCTTGGGGTTGGCAAGGTTAGTAAAACTGATGGTAAGTATGCATAGTTTTTGTAAGGTTAGCAAATTGTATTGCTTCTCTTCATCCTTGTGAAATTAGAAGGTAAGACAAAAATGTATGTGGGTACGCAGGAAATTGTACGCATACGGAGTCAATGATGTAGATGTTTGGTAGGTTAGCGTGCGGGAGGGAAATTTGTGCTCTCGGTGGGGGATTACGGAAATATTTTCATACGTTTTTGAATAGGTCGATCGGCGGTTTTGACTTATGGGGATTATGATATGGTGGGTTTGCGAATTTCGGTTGGGTAGTGTTGGAATTTTTGTTTTTCTATGGGCATTGGTTACTTTGTTTCGATTTTATGCCTTTTTACATGGAGTTGGGGTATTTGGTGTCGTAGGTAGGAAGGCTAAGGGCAAAGCGCCTACGACTCCTGTCCATGCGTGATTACCCAACTACGTAACGTTTAGTGCAGAAATTATTATCTTGTAATTTTCTGTTGTATTCTTTATGCAAGGTGTTCGTTTTCTTTCTAGTCAATATGGTCGAAAAAACAAGAGGAAGAAAGCCCAAAGTGGAAAAAGGCAAAGAATCTATTTCATCCGAGCCAACCAAGAGAGGTCGGAAATCTAGAAAAGAGTTCATGGAGCCCTTAATTCAGACCTTTGCAAAAGACACACCATGTTCTTTAAAATCTTGGGAAAGTGAAGCCACAAATAAAATGGAAGAAGAGCACGAATTGACAACAGAAGAATAGCAACATATGATTGATGATCCGCGGCATACTCGTGGGAGAATCTCATTGCTTTGGTAAAATGCATGTTGGTAAAATCCATAATGTCAATTCACGAAACATGGGAGCCAAATTTAGTGTCCACCTTGACAGAGATTAATAGAAACATTCAGGAAATCAACCTACGTCAATTGCATCAGTATGCTCGTCTTGGAAAAATGGAGAAATATATAAAATCCATCCAACAAGTTGAAATACTTCAGTGTCAAAGATCGGGCCCTAGTGGAGTCACATGATGACTAGAGCTGATAGTTATAGTTTTTTAGCGGATAGCTTTACCTATGTTTTTTGTAAATGTTAATATTAGCAAACTTTGATATCAATTATCTTAAGACTCAATTTATAATATTAACGAAATTCATGTTTTGGATGGCGTACAATGCACTTAGATGGCCAAGAGACCTGGTTTCCTTCTGGCAGGTTGATAATTTTTGTATCTATTATGCCCGCTTTTTATATTAATAGAAAATGGTAAGGAACTACTAAGCTTACAAAAAAAAGGTTCTCACTTCTTGTTTTAATCCACGAAAATAACTTGAGTGGTAAATAATTTTTTAACTATAATTCTTATTATCAAAAGAGGGAAAATTTAAATGCTAAACAAAAGAAAAACATTGTGAGTTTTCCTTTTTTTCTAAGAGGCTTTTCATATTTTTTTTTAATACACTTTTTGTTCCGTTATGCCTTCTCCTATTTTATGTGGACCCGAAAAATTCTTTGGAAAATTATAAACAAACTTTCTCCCTTTCCTGAAAATCTTATATAGGCAAACATAAGAAAAAAGAAAATAATGAAAAATTTAAATTGAAAAACATAAAATAAATAAATAAATTATGGCTGATTCATGAATGAATCTCATGCATTGCAAATTAAGTGCTTCAATGTTCAATATAAACTTTTAGTTTCAGGTCTGGACAATTACAACACTTCCACCACCAGCTCAAAACACCACAATTACGAACAGGTGAAAAAATACACCACAATTACCAATAGGTGACAATTTTGGAATTTCACTGTAATTGAGTGACTAGCAAGGGTGTGGTAAAATGTGATATTATAAAATGAACTATCCTCATTTACCGTACTTCATTAGAAATTAACAAACCCCAAACATATCTAGATCTAGAAATGGATCTTAAGATATTTAATATACATCCAAAAAAGGGGGAGCTCACAAGTGAAGCTCTCATACCGAGTATCAAAATACTCAAGGATAAGATTCCAAAGCTAAAAAAATATTTCTACTAAGAGATCATAAGATGAAGAACGAAGGAAAAAAAACTTCATTGCTTGAGAAAATGAGGTATACATTAATCTAATTTATAAGAGCAATATAGGTGTTTAGTGATAGCTAAAAAATAATACTAATGACTCAATAAATAATGATAAGAATGACAACGCAACTAATAAGATGGCTAATTAATATTACAAGTTTCAATATTTATTAGAACTTTAACATTATTTCCTTGACGAGGCTATAACAAAGATATGGAAATGATTATATTTATAATATAAAGGAGGAAAAATGAATACTATAGGGTTGAAAAAAAACATTTCCTTATAAAGAAATGTGAAATCAATGACTTTGAACAATGCATCACCACAACATTTGCATTTTTCCTTTAGAGAAAAAGGAATGAATATGCCCTTAGAAACTATGGTCAATGAAATTAGTGTTTGAAACATGGGAGAATTAAGAGACATAGTCACCATGGTATTATTTCTTGTACTTAAAGGTATTATTTTCTCAATATTTAAGTATTATCACATCTTTTCAAAACAACTCTCTACCAATAATACAAGATATACCCTCACTAAAAAATATTAAATAAGAGAATAATAATTTTTAATATAGTAGTTCTTATTAATGCTAAGAACCAACATAAATATTCATTACACTAATAGACTATTAATTGAAAAGATTATATTAAAAATATAATTTTAAAACAAGAATATAAAATATTAAAATAACAAAATGGGAAAATTAATTGAAAGTAGAATAATTCCAAAGGAGAATAACAAATGAAACATATAATGGTGGGAATGTAATTAAATTATCATAAGAATAAAACATTCAACATGATATCCATAAGCATGGCTCCTTTGAGTGGGTTATGGCTTAATAGGCATAGATAAATCCATAGATAAATCCATAGATAATACATTAACATAAATGTTTTATTGAATAGTGAATGACATTTTTAAACTATAGTTTAAATTATTTTTAATAAAATAAAAAAGTAATTAATTTACATACTGGAATGTAATTTATCTATGTGTAAAGGATTTTTGTAGATCTTCTCACAAAAAACAAATGAACTTTAACCTCTATATAAGTACATTTTGTAAATAAATAGTATATCTCTCTCAATTTAGAACTACTCTATTTGAAGTTGACTTGTGGAGTTCTGAACTCAAAGTTGATGATAATAACAATTTTCATGGGCCACTTCATATTGTGGTAGATACCTAATTAGTTATTCTAGTAGAAAGTAACATAGTCATGGATGGTTTTTAGGTTGTAAGGAATGAAAGATTTATAAATATAATCTTGGTAAGCTAATCATTGCTAACAACAATTTTCATGGGCCACTTCATATTGTGGTAGATTCTAAACTATCTAGTACAAAGCTACACACTCATGGATGATTTTTAGGTTGTAAGGAATGAAAGATTTAGAAATATAATCATGGTAAGCTAATCACTGGTTAAAATGTATTTTAATAAATTCTTTAGTTATTCTATATTAATTTAATCATTCAATGTTAAAGAAAATGATTTTCCAATGATTAAACCATCATTTTTATTAAAAACTCTTATTAAAAAGAACAATTTTAATATAATTATCACAACTATAACTATTTCAAAAAGACTATTAAATATCTATAAAATTATTAATTTGACAATGTTTTAAGAATGAAATGAGATAATTTTCCTAAATTATATGAATAAAAATATCACTAAGCTTATCAGAATAACTAGATGGAGCCTTCTCATGATTTTAGAAGAAATAAAGTTAAAAATATATTTTTTTCTTTCATATTATTTATATAAATTAAATACTTGAAATTTAGGAAGTTCAGAAAAACAATATATAAATTCGAGATATCACAGAGTGAGATGAACATTTAGAGTAAAATAAATCCTTGGTATAGATGCATATGCTTTATTTGTATAGTGATAAAATATTGGTATATAGTGATAAATCTCAGGTTAATCACTTGTGCATCGCCAATCTAGTCAGATTTTCTGTAACATTTGGGGTATCGACATGGAAAGGCAAGGGGCAGGAGGAGGCTCAGACGAGCATGATGCTTTTGATAATTACAGGGAAGAATTTCGTGACGAGAGAGTAGAGGAAGAAGAAGAATTTATTAGAGATTGAAAATGGTGATCAGATTACAGAATTTCAAGCTACTCATTCTCCAGGATCAGAATCTGTGGAAAATGGTGATCAGATTGCAGAATTTCAAGCTACTCGTTCTCCAGGATCAGAATCTGTGGAAAATGGTGATCAGATTGCAGAATTTCAAGCTACTCATTCTCCATGATCAGAATCTGTGGAAAATAGTGATCAGATTGCAGAATTTCGAGCTACTCATTCTCCAGGAGAATCAGGAGAAGAAATATTACGTCGTCACGTGGCGTTACGGGAACGGCTGTTCTTCGAGAAACGATACGGAGGCTAACAGACGGAGAATGGGACGAATGGCATCGTCGTTTTGAATGGACGCCCCCCAGTAACCATTTGGGAACCAATGAATTTCAACTCTTCCTGTCCAATTTGCCACGACGATTTTAAGTTGGGAGAGGAGGCATTTCAACATGGTTGGGTTATTTGTGCGATGATGGTTATTAGGAGTATAAGTGATGCCCCTTTAGGTATAAATCTCGACTTTAGGTTATATTCATATAATTTATTTTAACTTTGTATCAGTTTAGTCTAATCTAGCTATTGGACAATTTTAATTCCTTTAAATATATTTTGAAATAGATTTTATTTAAAATTTGAGAAAAAAATATTTGAATTAATAAATTTGAATGACAGTGTAATTTAATTAAAAAAAGTATTAATTGTATTTATATGTCAAAATTATATTTAAATAAAACTAATATTATAATTTAAATTAATTTAATTTATAAAAAAAAAATAAAAATAATAAATAAAATAAAAAATTTCTAAATCAAAAATTCATTTTTATCAAACTAAACCTTTGATATCGAATTATGTGAGAGATGGGATTTTTAAAGATACCTAGATCATCTTAACTTTGGATCTATCAATCAAGGAAGGGATTAAATCTCTCGATGTGCAAACTTCTTTTTTGAGTGAGGAAAGGTTTGCGGTGCAATAGATATGATCCCTCTAGGCACTTGATAAATCCCGGAAGTTAAGATGAATCTAGGCAATTTCGATCATGTGCGGGTAAGGAAAATCTATCAAATATATGGTTAATTTTATCAATAATATGTAAATACATCTAATATAAATATAACCATTTTATATATATACTAAATATGTCTCATATTTATCTAGTCATTTAATTTTAAAATTTGCTTAGTTACCTCGATTTGTTGAGATGATAAATATTGTCAATAACTTTAATGATGAAAAATAATGAAATAAAATTTTGAATGCGAAGTGACAATGTAATAGTGTTGAATGATAGAAAATGTAAATAATAAAGATACCAATCAATTACAAATAGTATTCATTGTGATCCAATCTCAAATTATTTCCTTCTACCTGTTCTTATTGTCGCCTTGTTATTTTGTCATCTTTCATATTGATTATATGAAAAAGGATAGTTGAAATCATAAACCATTTAAATATTTAGCTCGACCTATTGCATAAACATCATACATTGTTTCTCTTGTCTCCAATGTGTTAAATCAATACCTGATATTAATCGATAGCTTTAAAATGTAAAAATATTGTCCAATTACATCAAATCAAAAATCAACATACACTAAAATAAATGCATTTAATGCAAACAATCAAATAAGATTAGAAAACAACATCTACACTAAAATAAATGCATCTAATGCGGTAATCAAATAACGATAGAAATCAACATCTACAACGAAATCAATGCATCTGAGTACGAGTAAAAAAAGAGAGAGAGAAAATAATAAGATTAAGAGAGCAACATCTACACTCATTTCATGCATCTAGTGCAAGCGATCAAATAGGTTTAGAAATCAACATCTACTAAAATCAATGCATTTAGTGCAAAAACAATCAAAATGGAACTAGAAATCATCTACAATGAAATCAGCCATGGTACAAGCAATCAAATATAATTAGAAATCAACATCTGTGAAATCAGTATGCAAATGAAAATCAAATAGGATAAGAAATCCACGGTCTACCAAAATCAATGCATGTGGTGCGAGAAATCGTATGGGATTAGAAATCATCTTGTTAGAAATCAACGCATCAAGTCTGATTGTTTTTAAATTGCGAAGGGGCAAGGTGCCTATGACTCCTATCCATCGTGGTTACCCAATAACTACGCCAATTTCAATTACACAAAGGTGCTTCTGTCATGGAATTATACATCGTATTGCGATGGAAGAATTGCAACATATGATTAAAGTAGTCGAGCCATACTGCATTAGGATAATCTTATTGTTTTGTTGCTCAATCGGAACATATTGGTTAGTATAATGCTTGTTGGTAAAAGCCATAATGTCAATTTACAAAATAGGGGCAAAAGTTAGTCTCTCGCTGATAGGGATTATTAGAAACATTCGGAAAAATCGACTGTGCTCAATTGCATCAATATGCTCATCTTGGCAGAATGAATAAAGATATAAAATCCATACAATAGGTTGAAATACAGTTACCAGTGTCTAGTCCGGCCCAAACGGTGTCGAGATGATGGCTTCAGAAGCTCATAGTTCTAGTTTTAGTGGATAGCTTTACTTATGTTTACGATCGTTTCTTATCTTTTCGTAAATGTTGATGTTATCAAAATTTGATATGAGTTATCTTAAGACTTAGTTTAGGATGTTAATAGTTCATGTTTTGGATGTGCGTCAATACTTAGATGGTCGAAAAGACCTAGTTTCCTTCGGGCGAGGTTGAGATCTAATTTTTGTGTCTATTATGCCCACTTTTTATGTTAGAAAATGGTAAGGAACTACTAAGCACAAAAACAAAATGAAAAATTGCTCACTTCTTGTTTTAATCACAAAAATAACTTGAGTGGTAAATAATTTTTAACTATAATTCTTATTATCCAAAGAGGGAAAATTTAAATGCTAAACAAAAGAAAAACATTGTCAATTTTCCTTTTTTTTTTTTTTTTTCCAAGACGCTTTTCACCATTTTTTTTTTTAATACACTTTATGCCTTCTATTTTATGTGGACCGAGAGAAATTCTTTGAAAGGTATAAACAAACTTTCTCCCTTTCTTGAAAATCTTAGGAAAACATAAGAAAAAAGAAAATAATGAAAATTTTTAAATTGAAAAACATAAAAAAAGGAAGAAAAATAAATTATGGTTGATTCATGAATAGATCACATGCACTCCAAATGCCTTTGCTTGATCTTCAATATAAACTTTTTGTTTCGGATACGGACAATTGCAACACTTCCACCACCGACTTGAAACACCACGATTTACGAACAAGTGAAAATTTTGAATTTCTTTGTAATCGAGTAGCTGTAAAGGCGTGGTAAAATATGAAATTAGAAAATGAAATATCCTTATTTACCATACTTCGTCCCAGCAATTAACAAACCCCGGACATATCTAGATCCAAAAATGGATCTTAAAATATTCAATATACATCTGAAAAAAATGAAGACTCACGATTGAAGCTCTCATACGAAAATATCATTTGAGGATAAGATGCCAAAGCTAAAATATTTCTACTAAGAGAACATAAGATGAAAGAACGAAGAAAAAAAAAACTTCATTGGCCGAAGAAAATGAGTTGTAACGAATCTAATTTATAGGGCAATATGGGTTTAGTGATAGCTAAAAAATAATACTAATGACTAAATAAATAATGATAATAATGACAACAACTAATAATATGGCTAATGAATATTACAAGTTTCAATATTTATTAGAACTTTAACATTATTTCCTTGACGAGTTTATAAAAAAGATATCGACAGATTATATTTATAATATAAAGGAGGAAAAACGAATACTATAGGGGTGAAAAAAAAAAACATTTCCTTAGAAAGAAATGTAAAATCAATGACTATAGACCAATGCATCACTATGACATTTTACATTTTAAAGGAATGAATATGCCCTTGGAAACCATAGTCGATGAGGTGGTGTTTGAAACATGAGATAATTAAGAGACCCTCATCCCATAGTAGCCACGATAGAAATGAGTGATCTGGTGGTGTTCTTTGGTGGAGGCAGAAGTTTCTTCATAATTGATTCCTTCTTGTTGAGAGAATCCTTTTGCCACAAATCTTGCCTTATGTATCGGTTCTTCATAAACAACAAGCTTGATCTTAGCACCCATTTGGAAGTCACAATTTCCAGCATTTGTCTTTACGTATAGGAAAAGTTTCCCAACATCTTGTATTCCATTTTAAGACTCATATTCTTCTTTCATTACGTTCTTCCATTCTTCATGTTTGACTTCCTTTTCTGTTGGTAAGTTCTACTTCAATAAATTTAGTCCATGTAAGCTACACTGCTGAATATCTCTTGAAGCTTATTGCTTTCTTTGAATCTTCCTTTTGTTGTTTTGCGTCGTTGACTTCTTTCCTTGAGTTGACCTTAACAAAGTTGGGCTCTTTCGAGTTTTTGGAATGAAGATTTGTTGCTGGGTTCTATTTGATCATCAGTGTCTTCACCAATTAGTTGTTGTAGGTTCTATAACTTTTTCTTTCCTTTCGCTTCTTCATTTGTAAATATATGTTCTTCTTCTTCATTGCAATCCAATAGGAATATCCTTGGACTTCTTGTATGCAATGCTTTCGGAAAAAAATGACATCTCTTATTGCTTGGTAAATTTCTTCACAGATGTAGACTTTGTGAGTTTATGCAGGTGTTATATCCAAAAAAAAGATGCATTTTATCTGTTTGGTCCAAATTTTTCCTTTTGTCTTTGGGAATGTGAATGTCAAGTTGTCAAAGAATTTATACGATGTTGACTCCAGTGAGTTTTGAAGAGCTTGACTTCGGAAGGCACATGTGAAAATCGCACTACGGCGGCTGGCAAAAGAGATAAACAAGTGGACACCATGGGGGATATTTTTGGAGGTAGGCCCTATATAATCCTTCGAATTCATATACGATTTACCTCGGGAAAATGGCTCCTCTTTAAATCAAAACTTTAGCCTCCCATGGATCCTTACCTTTCTAGCATGAAAAATTCATTGATTTCTTCTGCCCCAGCGGTGTGGAAGACGGGGAAAAAAATAGAATAGTTTTACATGCATAACCTTGTGTTGAAAGACTTGATCATTTAGGACCCAAATCCCTAGGATGGAATATGCAATTTATGGAATTGGCATCATGTGTGGTTAATAGAAGATACCGAGCACGAAAATGAAAAGGGTTGTGAAAAGAAAGCAGAGAACCCTTACACATTAGTGAGAACTATTTAGCCTAATTGGATTCACTTGATAACCATATAAATATTGAAAATGATATGTGCAGAAAAATACCTCCATACACAAGCTCAAACGGTGTCACTTCAACAAAATCATTTCTAGGTTAATGAGTGCATAATGGCTAGCCAAACAACATGGAACGACCTCCCTCACAGCAACAAAACATGGAGTACCACAAAGATTCAAGGGTGCCTTGGAGAGAGCACCATTCTATAATAGGGCCATGCGAGGTGAAAAAGATTAAGTGGCTTGTCTTGAAGCTCGATCACCATGACTGTGGTGGTGATGGAAAAGAACCCGGAGATGAGTAGAACAAAGAATGCAAGAAGCGAGAAAAGAATCATGGTTTTACCCTACTAAAGGGACTCCACCTTCTTCCCTCGGAAGTCGGAAGGTCCATCAAAGACATAATAGAGATACACGAAGGGACTAATTGCTGAGAAGATGAGCAACCATTTAGTAAGAGGGTGATGATGAGCTCTATGATTAGGTACATTTTTGAGGGTTAATAGTTGCCTTTTTTCATATTAAGTCTCTTTCTTGAATTTTAATTATGTTGGACTTATAATTGTAGTTTATGTGGTGATTGAGGGCTTGTCATACTTTTCTTGTACTAACATGATTTAAATGTGGGGAAAATCATGAAGATATTTCATTTTTGGTGAATATTTTGCCATTAAGACTAAAGTAGACAAGAAAGGAGAGATTCTAGAGGAATTTTCCACCTCCTTAAACTCGAAGGGTAGCGAGGGATCCTCGATATTTCACTCCAACATCTCGAAATCAAAAGGCGACCAAGTGAACTCGAGATCAAATGTGCCAAAGGTACACTTCACTTGCGATGAAGTGGACTCATCCTACTTTTAGGAAGGAAGTACATTGGTAAGCACCCTTTAGGTGAAATAAGGTTGAAAAGAGCTCATTAGGATTCATTGCGATACAATAGAAGTAAAAAAAAATTCCCGGTGGGAATAAAGTCTGATGTAATGAAGTCAAAACGACATGGAACTTATGGAAAATTTGTCAAAAAATAAAAAAAAGAAACTTCCTGTACGAGGAATCTAGTCTTGAACGTTCACCAGTCATTGCATTGCCCACGTGGGGAACCATCATTTGATATCTTTGATGATTATAGTGTTTACGAATTAAAAAATACATGAGAGGTCCAACATAGTAATATAAGCAACATGCCCAATTAAGTGGGCGCGAAGCAAAAGAAGAAAACCAAACAAGAAAGCATTCTCATCCAGTGGTTCTTCGACAATTCGGCACCATCCTTAAGCAAACATAAAAATGAAACTTTAAAGCAGGACGATCAATCTCGATATTTGTTATGAGTTGTAGGCGTTCAATTATTGTAGACATGGTCGGCCATGAAATATTAATATAATAAACCACCACAACGATTAGCCCAACTGTAAACAATCATGTAAACATGGCCTCTTGTGTTTGAAAAACAAGTTTGAAAATATGAAATAGGAACCGCTTTTCAGGTTAATATTGACGATTGGGAATTGGTCTCTGACACTGACGAAGTCAAACATTTCCCGGACTTATGGAAAATTTGTCCAAAAATCAAAAAGCCCTTTCATGTACGAGCAGGTCTTGAACGTTTTCCCGGTCGTTGCGTTGCCCACGTGGGGGACATCATTTGATGTCTTTGACGATTATAGTTTTCACAATTCGAAAATAAAACGGAGAGGGTCGACACGGTAATATGAAAAAAGCATGCCCAATTAAGTGAGCGTGAGCGAAAAGCAGAAACAAAGAAAGCGACTCATCCGGTGGACAACCCGACAGTGCAACTCTTGACAAACATGTCACTCTCCCATAGCGGGAGAAAATTCGGGACACGAGAAGGTCCCGAGTCTCCGGGCGTTATCTCCACATCACGAGCCTACGAACCTAAGCATACGGTTCACCATTCTGCCTTGCTCCCCTCTGAGCCCAATTGCGGGCTTTCGACTCGGACCTGGGACGGGTGCATTGTTCCTCCACTTGGGCCTCTTCACGAAAAACCACAGTGATTGAAGTTGTGATTCGTGGGTGGTTCGGAAGAGAAATTAAAGGAAAAAACGCGATGCGCGTCGTAGAACGAGTGAACGGTGGGGGGGAAATGAGAGCGAAGGGCCCATCGATGGCCGGATCCTGAAACACGACCACTTCCTTCTAGGGTTTGGATAGCGGCACTGCGTAATAATCCTTTGGAGTGGGAAGAGAATCGGTTGAAGAGAGTGCGGAGAGGGCACGCGGTTGGCCTGCGGTGCTACCCGCGGAAACGCATTCTTTGATGCGGCCGAGCATGGGTACGGTCTCGACGATGAGCACCAGACGAGACGGAGAAGCGAGTTCGAAAGCGAGAAGCGGACACGGACTGAACCGAAATACGATTTCGACGAGTCTAGCAATGGTTAATTTGCTTCTCCCTTCTCGTCACGGTGAGCGAACGATGTAACCCGACAGCGGAGAGCATATGCAATTCAAGGTTGTGGCTGCGTCGAGAAACCATAGCGAAACACCATTTTATCGACTTTCATTGCCAGTAGCCGCCCGAAGAATGCCCATCTTAAATCTCGTTATGAGATACGAAGGCAGTTCTTCACCCAGAACCGCTACGGAATCACTTCGCGGTGGAGGTCGACCTTGAACAACGTTAAAACTTAATGTGATTGATTAAACAACGTTAAAAATTAATACGTTAATATGACAAGCAAGAGGAGGGACATGTGGCAGAAGAAAATGATTGGAAAGCGAGATCTTTGTTTTGGTCGCTTACTTGTGATCGTCTGGACCCAAAAAAGATTAAAGTGAATTTGATAAGAAATTCGCGTACGCTCTCTCTCCATATACTGACCCAAATTCGAACCGAAAAATATTGAGAGAATTCATTTGGTTTCGCGTCACAAATTGACGAAAACGTACGACGTACGCATTTTGGAACACGTTTAGTTTGGTCTGGTTTCGCCGTTTCGTCGTGACTCCCAGCCTAAAGGTTCATTTGATGTTTTGACAAAGGTTTTGTTATATGTTTTATATAATGCACGTAATAGTTTTATTGTTTGTTAAGGTCCCACACTGGTTTTGGTAATATTCTATTTTAAATGCGACGTATATATGTTTTATATATATATTTCATATATATATATTAAAACATTTATAAATTGTTGACCCCGGGAGCATTTTAATATATTTGTTATTTGCATAGTTTTGTTATGTTTTTAATATATGCGTTGCATATAAAAGAAAAGGGTTGTGAGCCTGTTTCGGAATGTATTTGTAAAGTTTATTATTACACACAATAGCAGTGTAAGTGTTTTGAAGAGCACAACAATGTGTAGTTTTAGAGACAGAGAAGAATTTTGAGTGCACTGCATTTTGCAGTAGTCACATTTTGTAATCCCTCTCAGTGAGGAAGAATTTGTAATATTTTTTTTTGAAGCAATAGAAATTTTTCAAAGTGTTGAACTCTATTTCCAGTGAAGAAATTTCAATATTTTCTCTTTGTCAGAAGAGGAGAGTATTACTCTCTCCATTGTTATTCTGGAATTTTCAAATATTCCAACAAATGGCTATAAATGAAGGAGATTTCTACGCATCAACATCAACATTTTTTCAAGTAGGAGCTGCCTAATTTTGTAACAAAATTCTCTCTAGATGCCAAAATTTGCAGACACTGAAGATTACTCAGGTGATGCCTAAAATTTCCATTGAATTCCTATAAGAATCTTATATTTGTGACATAAATCCTTTTTCTAATATATTAGCTTACTCCTTTTAAGTTTGTCTCATTCAAATAATAAAAAATGTTTTAAGGAGTATAATGAAAACTAGATTATGTGTGAAGCATAAATAATCATTGATGCTAGACTTGGAAGTTAAGTATAATAAGAAGTAGATACACTTCTCTAAATCATAATACCGTTTTTTTGAAGCATAAGACAATCATTGATGCTAGACTTGGAAGTTTGAATAAGACGACATAAAACAACAAAAAAGGCATTCCATTACTTGCATGAAATATGAGCACCGCCTTTTAGCAGTAAGCTGGGAGCAAGGTCTAGATTTTGACTGGCATCGATTCTTGTGAACTCAAGTTTCACTAAAAACATAGTTTTTTGTATTTTTTTCAGCACATGGTTAAAAATTATAGTGCATCAAAATATATATTTTTGGGCCGAATACATAAGTAATCAAAAATTCTCTTTACCAAGTTATTCTCTTCATCAAAAGCTTGATCTTCACATGTGACACTTTTTCTAGGGATAAATATCAAGTGGGTTATGACATTTTAAAACTTGGTTCAAAGTGAAGTTCCCAAAGGGCAAGTCTATCAAAGCATTTGCGACCTGTGTCATTTCATAGTAGCGAATGATTTGATATCATAATGGAGGTGCTCCATTTCAAGCAGTGTAGAAGAGGCAGGAGCCTACAAGGCAGATCCAAACTTTGGAGAAGAGCAAGGCAGAACCTGGGAAGAACGAAGAATTTGGGAATTCGGGATCTCTTCGAGAGGCCATGATACCAAAGGTTTTTCCTATTTGTATATCGTTCTCATCTACATACAATATAGCCTTAAACGCCCAGATAGATCACTCTCTATCAGGTGAGTCAAATGCTAAAAAATCTGGAACAAATTTTTCCAAGCCTAAAGTGAAGGTGAGAAAAAAATTATCAATCCTAGATATAATTGTTGCGGCACCTGTTTGCATGCTAGAGGATTTGGATTATAGTACTAGCAAAGAGAAATCGACCGCTAATGCACATCCATTTCCTTTTGATCAGCTCAACCTCAGAGACACCACCAAGCAGAGGCAACATCAATGCAAAGATCTGAGCATTTCAAAATTAATGCAAAGATCTCGCGTAGTGGTAGTGCATGTCTTTTAAAAGAAACAAATAAAAATGCACATTCTAACCCATTTGAATAACCACTGTAGCAAGGGTTTACATCTAATTAGATCCAATTCGTATATCGATGGAAAAAAATTAATATAATTAAATTTTCCGTAGCAAAGGAAACTTTGCGAAAACAGAAAAGGAATATAAAATGAGGATGTCAAGATGTTTAGATGACTCAGTACAAAAATTATTTGTGCTTAGTAGACACAACACTATATTCTTAATGCATTTTCTGCAGAATACTAAACAGATTTGTCCAAAATTTGAGATGCAAACTGTAGTATCTACTATGCTTTGAAAATTGGAGGTTTATAAAAGATAAACTGTGAACATAATTGTACCACTATGATAAGAAGCTGTCAGAAGCATTCCTTATGCTTCACAAACGTGGAACTACCTTAAGAATGCTTATGGTTGATATAAATATTAGATAATGGCATTTAAATGTAGTATTTATGCTAGAATACTGAATAACATCTTGAGAGTGCTCTTCAAATACTGTACGAATGCACCAAATTAAATTTGTACCATTACTAAAGATAAATGGCCAAAATAGTCAATTTTGATATCCCGAAGTTATGTATTTCTCGGTAGCGAGCTGGGGATAGGATGGAAAATATGAGAGAACTAAGTTCTAAGGACTAAGAAAACAAGGCCAACATAGTTCTGCCTTGAATCAGAGACAAAACAAAGCGGCCCAAAAAAGTGTTTTCCACTGTCATCACCCCAAGGAGCGCAAAGTCAGTTGATGGTGCCAACCACTTGACGAAGCAGAGAGAAGACTAATGGTGCCAATGGTTGTAGCACAATCCGTTGACATGAGCCATCATTGTAACAAAGCATATTGATGGTGCCAATTGCTGTAGAAGTCCATTGAGAGTGCAACTACTATAGTAGAGTAGTTTGAGAGCACCCATTCAAGCTCCTGTATATAGTAGAGTCAACATTTTCCTATTGAACAAGTTTGTATATTCAAAGCCACAGCAAGATCAGATAGCCACGATCCTAAATGAGAACCAGAGCCAAAGCTAAGATAGATTCACGTTTAGCAGAGCAAGACATCCATAGCAAAGGATCTGACCATAGAACTAGATCATGAGAGATAGCAAGATTCTTGCTTCCACTATTGAAATGTAGAAACTGTACAAGGGCTTTGCTTCCAACATATTTCATTGTGAGATTAATTGCTATGGTGTTGTAAGCGCTCATTAGTAGAATCTTAAATCCATTCTAGAATTATTTTAACCTGCAGAGGGTTTTATCTGGTTATAAATCCTCATGTTCAAATTCCATTGTGGATTGGTTGTGTTTGATATTATGTTTTTACTGTCCGCAGTTGAATTTTTGCACAGAAAATTATCAGTCTCAAGCGAGCAATTTTTCGATGTTTATTTTTCTTCCTATGGTGAAGTATTTCGCTCAGAACTCTACTCGTTGTAATAGAGGTCTTGGGCATAGAACAGGGGACTTGGGTTTTTTGGAATCAAACTTCAAGTTAATATGCTCATCTGAAGAATGGCACAGCGAGCCTTAGCATGGAGTTGGGAGTACCAATTTGAAGTGCAGGTAGGGCATTGTACAATAGACCAGTTAGATTTTTGGACCCTAATACAAAATTTTCTTCTTCTTTCAAAACGTGTTTCTCGTTTTCTGTAACCAATGTGGGTCATGTTCTTGTTTCAATTGGGGATGGATCAGTATTTGTTATTTCTCCAGATGATCACACTCTAGGTAGCCCTGGAGGCTATTTGGGGGTGATGATTCCAATAGGTCTCAATGAATTGTTGCCCTCACCGGGGAATACTATTGCAGTGGAATTTGATAGTATTTTAGATGTTGAATTCCACAATCCTAATGGAAACCAGTACCTTCAACTCTAGTACCTGTTCAGAAAAGAGGGTGCCATATTCATTCATGCATGCAGAGAGGGTGAATTGCAGGCATTGCAATAGGAGGTGTTGTTGTTGTTGCAAGCACAGAGTATTGAAAAGGACAGACAAATTTAGTTCATATATTGTAAATTTTCCTCAGAAATTCACCTACAAAGAGCTCAGCAATGCTACAAAAGACTTTTTTTGAATGTGATTGATAATCGATAGTTGCAAGCAAGGGTAATCCCCTTATGAAACTCAAATTTCTGAGCATTTTCTAAAACCTGATGACAGAGTCATTGTAATGAACAAGCGCCTAGGTCCATATTACGTCCAAATCTACCAAGCACCAAGATCTATAAAAAAAAATCCACAGTATCTGCGAACTAAGAAGAAGAGGCAGAAAATGTATTCTGCTTACGTGTCCGAATAGTGGTTGGGGTTTACCATGGTAAAAATTTGACAGAGCCCATGTAGCATTTCTTATCATTGAAATTCTGGAAGTATCATTCAACTGGGCAAGCACCTGCCTCAGAGCTCCATGACTAAGGGAAAGATCCATAAATGTTGCAGAGTCTCCAACAATATTTCCCAAAGTCCAAATAGCCTTACACGAACACCAGTTGAACTCGAAGTTGGGTACTTTTTTTTTTAAATCAAATTGCAAAATTACAGACATATAAAGATAGTTAGGAAGAATAATTTTATGCCTCTAAAATAAATGTGCTACCTATTCTCAAACATTATCATTCCGAGAGGTAAGAAGTTCCACAAATATAGGCAATGCCCCGTAATCAATCACAACCTTTGTATTCTCAGAGGTTCCTGAGACTATATTAGTCAAAGCCAAAGCTGCTTTAAATAGCATTATCAATCACAAGGTATCACCATCAAAGCTATAATTTTAAGATAAAAATTTATCTACAATTGAAACTATAATTTTAAAATAGATACGCTTAGTGATATAGACACCTAGTGAGAGTAGAGGTTAGGAAATTATAATAATAATTATTACAAGATATCACTCACAGTGCAGTTGATTGTTCATTGTCTGTTGTAACTATAATTTTAAAGAAGACACACTTAGTGATATAGACACCACCAAGTGAGAGCAGAGGTTATGAAATTATAATGAGAATTATTTCAAGATATCATATTACTCATAGTACAGTTAATTTTTTATTGTTTGGTGTAATAATTGTTTATTATTTATAAACACAATCAAACATATTATGAGGGACGGTGATGAAATTGACAATGGTCTCATAACAAACCATAACGGGCACATCCCCTGGCAAGATATACTCTGAATAAGAAAGAAAGAAAAACAAAGTGATTACTTACAGGATCATAGGCTTCCTGAAGAACAAGATCTAGAGCAGTATATGTAACCTCTAAAGCAACACCTCTCTCTACAAGATGAATCGCTACATCTTTCATATGTACTCTAGCAAATTTTCTGAGCTCATCACGAGAAAGAGGATCAAATACAACTATCTCATCAAGTCTATTCAATAGCTCTTGCCTGAAATGTCTTCTAACCTGAAAAAATATTGAAAGGCATGTCAAAGCACTGTAGCCAACTTCGTGATAAAATTATATGAAACATATGCATACACAGAGTCTAGGAGAATGAAACGGCAAGGGTATTGGCAGTTGTCAAAATGCAGCAACTAAAACGACAGGTGTTTGGCAGTTGCAAAAATGTAGCTACTAAAACGACAGGTCTGTCAACGGTTGCAGGTGTGTGGATTGGTGCTGATATTTTTAGACTGATTTAATGGAAATATACCAGAAACCAGTGGTATGTCAAACCTAGAAGGTAACCCGAGAGACTGTGACCGTCAGATTAAACAAGTAACAGGTGTCGTGCCTAGAAAAGAAGTGTTGATGAAAAAAAATTGATCTCTTTCATAATAGAAGGCCTATCGGCCTAAATATCTAGGACATGTGGCACTCCATGATAAAGACACATGGTGTGTGGATTTGAGCTTTTCAGGTGGTCAAGTCGGACGAAAATAGGTGAAATGTGGCACCACTTAGACATTGACATGTGCCAATTGGTACAAGTGGTAGATAATTGGCATCCTAAAACAACGAGTTGATGCAGGAATGACATGAGGGAGAAAATATCAGAAAAGCCCCAAATCTAGATAACTAAAGCTCATCACCAACCTGAGATTGACAACTTTACATGATGTAACCTATGAAATCGTAAATGGAGAAATCATAGTAAAAATAAAGTAACCTATGTAAAAATAAAGTCGGATTCATCCTGGGAGTGGTAATGGGAGAAATCATAGTGAACAACAAGAAACATGCAGAGTTGCTTACAATCAAATAGATGAAAAAACACATACAAAAAAACCTAGATAATAATCATGAACAAGCTTAATATTGAATTATGAACTATAAAATAACTTACAAAATGTGACATTACGAACCTGGTCAAGCGCACAAGCAAAAATATCCTGGACATGACCCTGGTTGACAAGTTGTATTGCTCATGATGCAAGAGGATTTGTACCTGCACTGCCAAGTCAATAAAAATCCATCATTATCTATACAATAAATACAAGTAATTGATGTTGTATTTTTTACTCTAAGATGCATTCTTATGATAATGTTAGAACATATGTTGAAATTTTCAAAACATACATGAATAAGCTCCTCTTTGTTTCAATAAAAAATTATTGGAGTCGCATGAACTTGGAACAAGCCTCCAATGATCTGAAAGAGTAGCAACTAAGTCAATAGTGGCTTTTCTGTTGCTACGTTGGATTGAGGGAGGTTTTCTCCAAGATTAAATCGCTCCAATAAATTATTCTCTACAAAACAGGACCAACCACGTGAAGGTGGAAGCTCTTATGGCCCCTCCCCCCCCCCTCACATCACTCTCAATTCCCCAATACCCAATCTATATTTCAGTTTTTACTTTCATGAGCATAAAAAAGAAATATTCAATAACTAATAAAAAAAAAATTCAACAAAAAGTACGCAAGGAAACATTGAAATTAATGCTTGACATAAAAATAGTATGATAAATGAGTTTTTTATATAACGCAAAATACGTTCCAAGTATGGTAACGTTTGTATTATAATAATACAATATTTTACATTATCAAATTTTATTTTTCTTCTTCCTATTTCTAAATCTCCTAATTACGTCATCAATATCATCGTGCTCTGCACCTCTTTCGTGCATTTCGACCCGCATTGCTGACCTAGTTGCGTAGTCATGATGTATGGTCTCATCCAGTGACGGGGCATCTCCTACAAAAACAGATAATATTAAATTTTAGTTGTCAGTTTTTAAATATCATTGAACTAGTTCAGTAATATTAATAAAAAAATTGCAATGAGATTATTTACCTGGTGCACCAGTTGTCGCCGTTGGGATGGTTTCCTTGTCTTCCTCTCTGGTGGTAAGATCCTCAAGGGAAAATTTCTCTGTCATTTAAACAAAAAACATTATAAGGACAACCATCAAGGTATAATAAGAAAAAATTATAAGTGGAAATTAATTACTGTCACGGCCCTCACTAATAATAGCATTGTCGGCCTAGTCCCCACAACAATTATCAGGTTGCACGTGAGGAAGATCTACATCTGGCTCAGAAACTAGGTTATTTGCCTCGTTGGTAGTGCTGCTCCCCTAATTTAAACAAAGTTGTTAGACATTAAATTTTTGGATGAAAACAAACATATTGAAAGGTTAATTTTTTACCTTATCAGGCATTCTGGATCGTGGGACCTGCCCCAAGCTTCTGCGACGTTCAACTACGACTTGATAGCCGAAATAAAAAGCGATATTTTTATCTTCCTCTATATTTTATGTTCCGAAGTCATCACCCTACATTACATATGATTTTGTACTTTTAATCATATTTGATAGGATTACAAAAACGTTGGAAGGTGATACAATTAATTATAAGATGTTTAGCTACTTAATTACAATTCTTGAGGCTAATTTCAAGTAGCCACCCTGGCCTAGCTTGTGATGGCCCTTTTTTTCAATCCTAGATTTGGTTGCCTTCGAGGTGTCAGGAAACCTATCATTAAAATATTTAAGTCAGATATGATGTACCACAATTTATTTTAGACATAGAGAAAAATAAAGCTATTGAATTAAATTTGTAATTTACCTTGTGGGTCCAGTTGGCATTTTTCCTTCTTTATTTTTCCTTTTGTCTTTTCCATAATGGATGAGTGCTCTCCACTCACTCTCTGGAACTGTGAGAGGACGCTTGTATCTAGGTTTAAATTGAAATTGCACCCTATAGGTGTCCCTGGTATATTTCAAATATTTCCTGGCTACCTGAGCCATCGCTGTTCTGTCAAATGTGTCGACCCCAAAAAGGGCTTCTAGATAATCTAGAAGTTCTTTTTTCAAGTTGGAATTCTGGGAATTCCACCTTGTGTGTATGGTTGGGCCAAAAATTACCAACGCATGCCTCTCCAAAAACCTATAAAACTCATTGTTTCGTACATAGAATATATATATATATATATATATATATATATTATCATTAATTTAAAAATAAAAATCATGATAAATATGTTTTAGATAGAGTACATGAAATAGTTAAAATATTAAAATTTACCTGGGAGTTGTACATGATTTATAGGGACACCTTCATCGTTCACCAACAATGTGCCATTAATGGTCCCTGTGGATCTGACACATGTAGCTCCAGGAAACGCAATAATGTAGTTGGCCGTATCAGCCTCATCACTGCGAACACGTTCAACGGTTGGCTGGGTGTCTTCTTGGGCAGGGTGTGTTTCTTGGCTGGCACCTAAAGGAGTAGAAGGTATATGAGAGGGTTGCTGGGAAATCTCTTGCCCTTGTGTCCCACTACTACCAACACCGGGTTCAACAAGCGTCAGAAAACACTACATACAAAAGAACATTTTGTTAGTTTAGTCAATCTAAAAATTAAAAATCAAACTATCAAAATTCATCTCATGTAGAGCAAAAAAATTATTCTTTTGAATTTTTATTATTACCTGATATATTTCTAGCTGGGTCATAAGTTGTTTTATCCTCTCTTTTGTTTCAGGTGTTTGAGGCGCGTCTATCAAAGTATCAAATTTTGACCTTGCATTTCGTGCCTTTTTTCGCAACAAGAGCACTGGAGATAGGGATGAAGAAAGCTCTTCCTCATAGAGGGAATCATCAGGCGTACCATGGCTAGGTGTCTGCATATTTGACCAAAATTAATATTAGTTCAATTATGTGAATAACTAAAATACCTGAAGATAGAGCAATGCTGGCACTTTACATGTTCTTCCGCTAACCTCTTTCCGCGATAATCCCGTCTCGAGGTTGTTCCTGTATTGCCCTGATCAGTCTGCCACATTACAATAAAATTATAAATGTGAAAACTTGAAAACAATATCTAACTTGAAAACACAAAATTAAAACTAAAATAATTTCTAATAAGACACCGGAAGACAGAATTAGAGTCTCAAATATGCCTTGCATTGAATTCAGTCCTGGAAACATGTCATTGCACATTAAGGCACCCAAACAAGAGACGAGTTGACAATGAAGACCTTATTGAATATATTGTTGGATCAACTTCTAGTAAACTTGTTGTGAAGACCTTGAGGACATTTTTGGAGCAACATTGTTGAAGTTGATGGTATAGCATTGTTAGAGACGATCTTGAAGGGCCTTGAAGTGAAGCTTTTGGAGCAACTATTGAAATATCCTTAGAGCATTTAAGTACGACACTTTCTATCTTCCATCACCTTTTTCCTTCCAATATCCTTTAAAAAAATTTGTTGATATTTAATGTTTGAAATCACTTTATAATTCCTTGATTATATGTGTTTGGGGACTTTCCCTTTGAAATTACCCAAAAATAGCCTAGCAATTTTATCTTCAGGATGCATGTCTGGCCCTATTGTTCAATATTTTGATTGATAGTAGTAAACATAGAGAGTTAGGGGGCTCTTGACTTGGTTTGGTTGGGCCATTAAATCCCTAACATCTACTAGGGATAACCCCCGTTGAGTTGGAGGAGAGCTAGCCCGAAGTGAAAAGAGGTTGGTGAGGTGACAATGGGGCTATTGAATTACACATGGTATCACACTTTAGCTTTGGGACTTTATCTTGAGAAGTGCGAGATTTTGCTATATCAATTCTCAAATTGTTTACAACACTATTGTTAAGAACTAATAAGAAGTGATGTTGAGGGGTTTTTGGGTATAAGAAACAATACCATTTAAAAACTAGGGTTCTTAGTCCTTGGCATTCCTTCACCTGGGCCTAGGGGCACAGTAGAATAATTTCACAATAAACCATGAAAACTTAAAAGTAACTTAACAGATCCATAAAGTAATAATAATCATAATTCCTAATTTCCTATTGTACGATATGATGCAAATTATTCAAACATGAAGCAATGAAGACATGCAATGTATGAATTTCAAGATTGATGAACCAATACAAGAAGTTAGAAACTACAACTTTGATTCAATACTCTGTGTCCTAACTCCAGGAAGGAATCTAGTTTGTAGTACAGAACATGCATCGTGTATTATCAATTCTTAATTGACAACAACTAAAGGTCATCTACCTCATCGATTCCTTCCCATTTTGTGTTTTTATGTTATATTCCTTATAAAAGTGTCAAATTTCTCTCAAAGTAAGCAACCATTGAATAAAATAAAAAATAGTTGAGATATGATTGAGAAATGGTCATTTATTTCTTGAAAGGATCTTCACGATTTCTTTGGTTGTTTTTCATCTCCAGAAACAAGAAATGACCTAAGAAACTATCATGATGTAATATAAGAAACAACATGGTGAAATGCCCATTTTCAAAGCCAAATGATGTCCATTGAGGACATGGCCTTTATTTGGTTCCTGTTTCATAGGAGTTTCGGGTAGAAATGGAACTTTGTTGTACCATTTCTAGTAGTAAAAATGGAAAACCTCCTTTTTCCATGGGAAATAATTTACCTTTCCTTTTTCAAGATAATCTAAATCACAAAAAATATGAACTATACTGCACACATTCTTGGATAATGTGAAAGTGGAAAAGGAATACCCTACACAAGTGATGCACACATGTACACTTGAACACTAATATATTTTTGTAGTTGAAATGAAATGCTTGTTTTCATTTAAATGTAGGGTTTTTAAAGCAGGGAGAAATAATGGCTACCAATTTAATAAGCGTTTCTTTGGGAAAAATTTAAATCTTGTATTGGGTGATGAAGATAATAGAGGGTATTCAATCTTGATTCTTGACATTGTGTTTAACTTGAATAACTCAAATGATTATAAATATCAGTGGATGAGTTATTTTTCAAGTAAAAAGTATATTAATATATTGGAGCATGAATGATCACTACAATTGTTTTCTCTACAGTATATCCAGCCCCAAGATTATGAAAATTTTTCTCAAGTGGAGCTATTGCTTATTGATGAAGCAACTGCAATTCCATTTCCTATTGTAAAGGCTCTTCTTGGGCCATATTTAGTGGTTCTGTGCTCTACTGTAAATGGGTAATAATTATAAATGAGCCAACCACAATCAGAGATTTTGTAACCATTCGGTTTCCATGGATAGTGATGATGATATTAACCCTATATATCAGTGACGTATATCTATATGAGAATTATCTCAAAATTGACCTTGATATGGTTGTATAGATGTGACCTTTGGTATGTCATCAAAAAATCCCCAAATATCATAAAATCCCCAAATCTGGAGAACTAAAGCTCATCACTTTCGATCTGGAGTACCACCCTTGTGATAAAGTTGATGACTTTCAACCTCCAATTCTCTACCACTTTTCACTTCACCTTAAATATAGATCAGACCAAGGGAAATTTTTTATTGGGTGTTTAGATGGATGAGTTTGTCGAGCTAAAATCCATAGCTTAAACTTCATGAAACTGTTGGAGTCAAATTCATGCAAGCACAAACACATGTTACACATCCTCTTTGAAACTCATCTGAAAGAACATTGGAAGACATGTAGAGAGAACCCTATAGCCTAACATAATACAATGGAATTGACCAAAAAAACCCAAATAGAGTCAACCCTACTATAGGATGAAGGGCTTGCAGTAAGAACTTACCATTTTGCAAGAGCTGAGGGTGAATGCTGTTCTATAAGAGCTGAGGGCGAATGTTGAGGGCGAATGCTATTCTGCAAGAGATGAGGGCGAACGCTATTCTGCAAGAGCTGAGGGAGAGTGTTGTTCTGCAAGAGCTGAGGGAGAATGCTGAGGGTGAATTTTGTTCTACAAGAGTTGAGGGCGAATGCTAAGGGAAAATGTTTTTCTGCAAGAGTTGAGGGTGAATGTTGTTCTACAAGAGCTGAGGGCGAATGCTATTCTGCAAGAGTTGAGGGTGAATGTTGTTCTGCAAGAGCTCAGGGTGAATGTTGTTCTGCTAGAGCTGAGGGCGAATGTTGTTCTGCAAGAGCTAAGGGCGAATGCTGAGGGCGAATGTTGTTTTGCAAGAGCTGAGGGTGAATGTTGTGCTGCAAGAGCTGAGGGCGAATGTTGAGGGCGAATGTTGTTCTGCAAGAGCTGAGGGTGAATGCTGAGGGCAAATTCTATTCTACAAGAGCTGAGGGTGAATGCGCGCGTGATATCAGTCGTTAATGTATTTTTTAATAAAATAATTTTTATGTAGCGTGCATATAAGTGTCATATTTTTAGGTAGCGCACATATAAGTGTCATATTTTTATGTAGCACGCATATAAGTGTCGTATTTTTATGTATTGTGCATATAAGTGTCGTTATATCGATGGGGGACAAAGTGTCCCTATTGCGACAGATGCCTCCAAACGTCGCAATTGCGACACTTAGACATTGTGTCGCACTTGCGACGTTTGGAGGCAGTCGTCGCAGCAGCAACGCTTTGGGGATTAGTGTCACAATTGCAACGTCTTCCTCCAAATGTCACAATTGTGACACTTTGTCTAAGTGTTGGTACTGCGACACTTTTCTCTAAACGTCGGTATAGCGACAGTTTCGGGCGGGATTGAAAAAAGTTGGGGAAATTTCCGACATTTGGTCAAAAGCGTCAGAACCAAGTGTCATAATTTCCCCCAAATGCACTAGTGTAAACAGGAATCCATCATGCTAAACAGCACTGCAACTCAGCTAAACAGTTGGAGACTGCAAATAGCCTAAGCAGAATGCAGGGCGAATGTTGTTCTGCAAGAGATAAGCGCAAATGATGAGAGCGAATGTTGTTCTGCAAGAGCTGAGGGAAAATGATGAGGGCGAATGTTGTTCTGCAAGAGCTCAGGGCGAATGCTAAGGGCGAATGTTTTTCTACAAGAGCTAAAGGCGAATGCTGAGGGTGAATGCTGTTCTGCAAGAGCTGAGGGCGAATGTTGTTCTGCAAGAGCTAAGGGCGAATGCTGAGGGCGAATGCTGTTCTGCAAGAGCTGAGGAAGAATGCTGAGGACGAATGTTGTTCTGGAAGAGCAGGGGGTGAATGTGCACGTGATATCAGACGTTAATGTATTTTTTAATAAAATAATTTTTATGTAGCACGCATTTTATTTTTGCATTTCAAATCATTTTTATATACATTCGATTTTTGCATTTCTAATACAAGTGACAAACAAATTTCTACAAGAGGTTGAAATTTTCACTAGAATAGCCATGATAGACTAATTAAAATGGCTTAAAATGCAAGTGGATCTTAAAAATAAATGTAATTGAAGGTTCTCCCCACTAAATTTTTGAAAAAGTGCTTACATTATTTAAGCTATCTAAGATATTTTTTTGTATTACACAATCTAAATTAAATAATGAAATAGTTGGGTAGTCTTATTGTTTCAAATTAGGAGACAATTTTCAAATGGTGATGAAGTTTCATGTGATTATTAACTAACAATATTCTCCTTTCCTATCCTTGAAAAACTATAGAAGGTTCCCTGCTGCCACATGAAACCATAACTCATGTAGCAGCATAGGACCAGTCCTCCATTTTTCCTGTCATAAGGCATTTTTCATGTATTTGACGACTAGAATTTGTGGATTACTGTTTTCCGTGACGTGTTAGGAAGGATAGAAGACTTAATTTTGACGTTTGAAATTTTCTCAAAAACGTTCCTACGCCCTTTAATTTCCACTTACCAATAATTTTGCAACACTAGTCCTCTTCGTAATTGCAAGGCTGTACTCAAAAAGTAAGGAAATTTACTTTTTTGGCTCACTCAAAATTAAAAATTTAATAAAGGAATTACCACTTATCACTATTGATATTTTAAAATTAGAATCAATTTAGTTTTCCCCTTCCTATTACAAAAATTTCACAAATCCTTTGTTTTACATAAAACACCAAAGAAAGAATAAAGGTCGTTGCCCTGCAAACTTCCAAGGTTGTGATTAGTGAAGCAGTGAAAAAGTACGGCTATAGAACTAAAAAATTAGAATTCCAATCTTCCCCAACATGAAGTAGTGTTAATATAGCTGGTGGCTTGGCTTGATGGTCAAAGAGTGAATTACACAAGCACAAAATAAAAGCTTTAGGCATCTAGTTCCTTACACTCACACTCTCAAGGCATTCAGACTTAGGCCAAGCTCAAGATTGGATCCGAGTAAACTATATTGGCTCATTAACCTGCCATATTTTAATTTCATAAGATATGTTCGAAGTTTGAACTGCTAGGGTAATTTATTATTGTGAAATCATAGTTATAAATTATCTCTTATTCTATGAGCAATGTAATCTATTAATTGTAAGCAGATTCATTAAAAAAATTGAAACTGATTTTAGCATGAATGATGAAAATTTATATATTAATTGGTTTTTAAGAGTATTTGTATTATGTAGGAGCACTGGAAAGAAAAATCAAGACTTCATTTTCTATTTTCCTTATTTTATTGGGATGAACTGGAGAAAATTGAATATGAATAGTGAGTTAATTGTAAGATCAATAGGCCAAGGCCATACATCAACATTGACCACAGTGGGGAAGTATAAAAGCATGGATATTCATGCAAGTATAGTTATTAATGTAAGATCAAAGTTAACTCTTAGATTCACTAAAGAAATAGAAGGCAAAAATCTAGCATCAACTAAAACTCACGTGAAAAAGTAGATGAAAAATGTACAATCATCCAATGGAGAGTTAATCTATAATTATCTTGTAAGACTCTTGGCTATGCCTTGAGACTAAACTAATTCTCAATATTTTTGAATAATCATCCATTGGAATTTAGTAGGAAAACCATAGTAAATCATTGTCCAATGGCCATGCAAACATATATAAAAAATAATATTTTTTGGTTGTTTTTCAATAGATGGACCATGATGCGACCACTGAGAAGGTGGGGGTGTTTTTTTAATCATAGAAGTGAGGTTTAGTAGATTGATAGTCAAGTTACCTTTCCCTATAAATTTTCTCGATCAAGTTATTCATTCATTGAAATTTGATTCATTGCTACTATTTTGATACACAATCCAATCTAGTTGAGTGTTGAGTCTTCATTGAGAATGGCATTCATAGGTTGTCAAGAAAGAGGTTATCATGCACATGCACTCTTCTTTTCTTGGTATCATTGTAATTATGTTCAGCCTGAGTTCTATATTTTTAAATTATCATAATAGTTTTTGATTATTAGGCTTTTATTTTGTCTTTTAAGAATTTTAATTTAATTATTATTAATCATTAACAACTTTCATACATGAGAAAATAGATACTAACAAATGGTACATCATGGCCTCATTAATTTCGCTCAGCAATTTCAAATGGTATAACATTTAGTCAACAGTAATCATTAATTCTGCACACAGAGACTAATTTCTCTGGAAGCCTGAGATTTCTTTGGATTGTTATTCTTATAACTACATAGACATAATTAATAGAGAGATTGAAGACAAAAAAAAATCTAGCACTTAGTCTCCACTACTCAACATGATTTTGTGAGAAATAATACATAGATTGATTTCTCTGAGTGCCTTAGCATTCTTTGGCTCATTATTTTAATCACAACAACAATAAAAAATGCACTAAGGATCTGTTTTTAGTCCGATTATGCAATTTTTATAAGACATATTATGCAATATTAATAATAAACATAAATTTATTGCAATTTAGGGAAAGCTTGTTCACGTTTTTTTCTTTATATTGGAAGGTTACTTTCTTTTTGAAGTAATTTTTAGTAGATCATAGCATATATTGAGGAAATATTAGTTTCACAAGAATCAGTTATTTCTCTTGAAACTTTAGGTACTAAAAGTCCATGAAACAAATATATCACACTCCAAAAATCCAAAGAAAATGGAAGAGCGTTCAATTTTGTTAATCAAACTTTTATTGGTGAAGGGTTAATTTATTATGAGAACGTCATTAATGAAGTGCAAAATTTTAAACGTAACATTTATTGACTAGAAAAATAATGACCAAAACGTCAAAAAAAATTGTGTGACGGGTAAAGAGAAATCCAAATTGCAACTGTGCCTACCACCTGTTGGTGAATGGAGGTTATTCACTTTTCATTTACAGCTTACCAGGTTACTCATGTTACCAATTTTTTCACATGGCTCACTTTTAGGTGACTACTTATTGTAATTCTTATTTATAAATAACAATTGGTAGATAATTGCATTATTTGAAATCTATAACAAATCCAGGCAACAAAATTACAACAAATAGAAAATTATGCAAAAAATTCACCAGGGCACTAATGTGTGGATACCCTATCATTTCTTAGATCCTCATAACTTACCAACACCTACTATATTGGTATACACATAATATGGCATTTACCTGAAGTATTTCATGTGTATCTAGAAGTAAATAAGTTGTATGACAATTGTTATGGCAGATATAAGATGTGTATTATAGTTTATATTTCAATTTTTCTTAAGTAGCATGCATGTTCGGTTCATTTAGTGACTACAATTACCAAATATATTTCAGTGAAGATGTGAAGATGATCTCTCATTAGGTCCTAATTAATTAAAGAATCATTAATTAGCTTTCCAAATGAATAAAATATGTTAACAAAATAGTAAAAACTAGGAAAACAAATCATGCCTTGAAAAAATATGGCACAATGAGTCACACTCTCAGATTTATTTCATTACTCATCAAGTGTCGCTACAACATATATATGATCACCATTATCATATAAATGGGACATGTGACCATCATTTTGGTTTCGCCAATGACATTCCACATCATGAGCATTGTTTAGGGTTGATTGTGATAATTTTTTTTAAACAAATCATTTATACATTTTATGGAAATTATAGACACAATTTATAATCACATTACAAGATCATGATGTATGGATATTCCTTATCATTTCTTAGATACTCACAACTTACCAACACTTAATATATTGATATACACATCATATGGAATTTACCCATAGAATGCCACATGTATCCTAAAACAAATTATCTGTATGGCAATTGTTATGGTGCATATATGATGTGTATTACAATTTATCTTATAATTTTGTTGAATTAGCATACAACAATTTACATAGTGATATGAGAACCACTCTCTAGAGTATACATCAATTTTGTACACATGGCTTTTCAGTTTCTTTTTAAGATATATCATTGGTGATGGTCACATGATTATATAATGAACCATTAAGTTGAACTATGAAATTATTCATCACAACACACACACACACATATTGATGAATTAATAATTTTTCTTATATAATTTGTTTAATCTATTTCGAAAAAAAAAATTATATATAATTATTTCTAAGAAGAACAAGAGAGAATTCCTTACCATATCTTTGTAAAACATATAATAGCAAGAAAATTAATCTATTGAAATTTCATTTCCAAACATATTCATGGAGTAAAATGAAGATTAAAAGGAGATATTCATGGATTTAACTATAACATCACCTCATAATTAAGAATGTAAATGTACAATATTGATGATACATAGGTTAGGAGAAAATTAATCTATTGAAATTTCATTTCCAAACATATTCATGGAGTAAGATGAGGATTAAAAAGAGATATTTATGAATTTACTTATAACATCACCTCCTAAAAGTGTAAATGTACAATATTGATAAAATTTATTTACATATGATAAATAATAAACCTTTATCTCACATGTATCATATAATCTTATAAACAAACACATTCTATAATATGCAATAAAAGTGAAATTACACAATCCACATGGAAAAAAGACTTAGTTCAAGCAAAAGAAAATAAAAAATAAACCATAAGTGACACGGATTTTGTAAAGGAATATAAGTGTCGTTATACCGATGGCGGCCAAAGCATCACTATTGTGACGTATGCCTCAAAACATCGCAATTGCGACACTTAGACATTGTGCCACACTTGCGACGTTTGCAGGCAGTCGTCGCAACATTGACGCTTTGGGGCATAGTGTCGCGATTGCGACGTCTTCCTCCAAACGTTGCAATTGCGACACTTTTTCTAAGTGTAGGTATTGTGACACTTTTCTCTAAACGTTGGTATAGCGACGGTTTCAGGCGGGATTGAAAAAATTTGGGGAAATTTCCAACATTTGGTCAAAAGTGTCGGAATTTCCTCGGAATGTACTAGTGATTTTATTTTCAAATTAAATTCATATTTTCCATTGTCTTTATCATTAATTTTTTACTGCAGGTTAATGTATTAAATCCAAGGACAACTTCTCCACCACCTTTAGCTTCATCTCTCACCCTTTATCATCCCTCTCTTCACCAAAATCTCCATCAGCCCTGTTTTCAAAAATTTCATCCCTACACCATGAGAACAACCCAGGGGTGCAATAAAAGCCTCCCAAGAGGTTCTAAACTTGGCCAATGGGTGGGCCACCTTCCACTCATCTAAAGCCACCTTCGTTACACCTTACTTACCCTTTTCACACCCATTTTTGGCCTCAAATTTCCCTCAGACTGTTTCGTGTAGAAATTCAGGACTTTCCTATAGCACTACAAGAAACATGTAGTAGTACTTGAAGCAGCACCAATGAGCCCCTCCTTAAGCCCATAAACTACCAACCACATCCTTTATACCTACCAAAACCACTGACACACGTTCAGCCTTGCACCCATGTGTTCAAGCCTTCCATAAGCCACCTTAGTGCTTTATTCTCCTAGTTGCAAAACAACACATTTAAATGCATAGTTAGGTCATGATTATTTGCATGATTAAAAGCATGATAGACAGAGCATAGAGTGAGTAGAGTTTTTTTATCCATTTGGCCCAGAAAAGTGTGATTAGGTTATTTTTCTTTGTGCAATTGCAATTCAGTAATTTACTTCATGCAAGATGACTAGTTTGCTTTCATTTCTTATCATAGCTTAATGTGTGGATTTATTTCATTGTAGAGTAGTTAGATGTACTTGCTTCTTGTAGTGTATTTCAGTACTTGCTGATAGCGTCATTTCTTTGAATCATTTGTAGACTAAGGCCTAAAGTTATAAGTGCGATGTACTTCATCCAGAAACCCTAGAAGTAGCATCCTTTCATAAAGCTTAGAAGAGGATGACATGAGTAGAATGCATCTGTTGTGTATATAGCACTATGACCTCCAAGTTTGTACGAACCCTATGTTGATAAATTAAATTAGGTCATCCTCTGGGAGTTGCAGCATTCTTGGTGCAATACCAGGCTCACCACAGTGTATAATCTTGGATCTGTCCACAGTAGCAGTGTGGGATGTTTTTTGGTGAACTAAATTTTGGGGTGCTATATCCACAATAGTGAATGGTGTGGCCCTATGTTGAACGCTTGTAGGCCAGTTGTTCTTCATGGATATTGCATTACTGTCATGGTTATCACTTTTTCTTATATTCTCATTTGGTATTGTTTTTGTTTGGTATGGGTAAAGGTGAATAAGTCTCGGAAATTTGTATACATATTGAGATTTACGACCTCAGTTTGAAGTCATTTTTTTAGAATTCACAACTCTAACTGATGACATGTAAACCATGGAGAACAATACTATCATGCCAAAGTCAAAAATGAATATGCCAAATACTAAGATGTACAAAGCCAAAGTAGCGGTGTGTTCCATCATATGAATGGTGTGGTCAAAGTTTTTTTATGTTTTTATAATAGACTCGTGACTATGGTAAATTATGAGTCAATATTGTAACTAAGCCAAATCTACATGTCACTTATTGTTTGTAATGGTTATTTGTGGTCCTTGAAATGTTTTTATTTACATGTTGTAAGACTTAGAGAGGCATACATACCCCTTTGTTATGTGTTCCCTCTGTTAGAGAGTGTTAACACCCTAGAAGAGTCTTTCATGCAGGATTGATACACTTGGGTGGGGTGTATTGGCTATAGACTCTATGAGGTGAAATTTTATATCTAGGGGGAGTTCATAGAGAGGTTGGATGAACCATGTATTTGAAGGAATTCCTAGAAAACTGGCAGTTGCAGTGGTTGGGGACCCATGCATTACGGTACACGGTTGTTCCTTTATATTGACATTGACAATTGCATGAACAAGGTACAAGGAATAAATACGAGAATGGTCCAGATGTAGAATTTGCATATGGATATCGAGACAACTAGTCATTAAGGGGGTGTGTTGGAAAATGTAATTCCCACTTGTCTCAGTTATGATTCTTGTTATGTAAAGGAGTCTGTTCCTATTATTTAAAGAGTTTCTTCCTATTTTGGTGTGTGGTTGAGATATTCTCTCAACCAACAGATTGTGTGTCCAATATAGTTTTCTATATTTAGACAAGACTCTTGTATATGTGTAATATCATAATTGATGAATAATGAAGTTATATTTCCTTGTGGAAATTTGACAATTTAAACTTAATGTTTGTGACAACTCCTTATATTGCAGCAATTCTTGCATTTTTCTTTTCCAAGTATGATAATTGTTCAAAGTACATAACTCTATTATCCTTAACTCTACCATAATTTCAAAACCCCAATTTTACTAGAAGATAATGCCTAAAAAAGACTTACCCAACTTGCTTTTTACTAAGTGAAAAAATTTCTAGGAATTTTTACTACAGAAATGCCAATACTATTTTCCCACATTCTCCCTTTTACTGTAGGTGATAATGTTTTCCCAATTTTGGTTTTAACCCAAAAAAAAAGTTCTCACTTCTTGTTTTAATATGGGAAAAAAACTCTAGCCTTAAATAATTTTTTAACTATAATTTTTCTTATTGAAAGAGGGAAAATTAAAGTTTGAAACAAAAAGAAAACATTGCCAATTTTCCTTTTTGTTGAAGGTGTTTTTCTCTCCCTTTTTTCAAATACACATTCCTTTTTATTATATATTCTCTTTTTTTATGTGGACCAAAAAAAATGCATTTCTGTATTTAAATAAAAATGTTAACAAATTATAGACATACTTTCTCCCTTTCGAAAATTTTATGTAGGAAACATAAGAAAAAAGAAAATCATTTATGGCTCACTCTTGAATGAATATGCATGCACTCTAAATGCACTGCTCCAATCTCCAATATATCTTCGTTGTTTTAGCTTTGGAAAATTACAACACTTCCACCACCAACTCCAAACACCACAATCATGAACAATATTTGTCGCACATTCGTTTTTTATTATGCCTTCTAAAAAAAATCATTTTTTATTATGCATTCTCAAAAAAATGTCTTTTTCCATTAAAAATATACAGTTTGGGAAAATTATAAACATACTTTCTCCCTTTTTAAATATTTATGTGGGAAACATTCAAAAAAAAAAGTTGAAAATAATTTATAGCTCACTCTTGAATAAATCTGCATGAACTCTAAATGCACTGCTCCAATCTCCAATATATCTTTGTCATTTTAGCTTTGGAAAATTACAACACTTCCATCACCAAATCCAAACACCACAATCACAAATAAAAATGAAATTTCACTTTAATCAAGTTTTAGCTCTCGACAATTACAACACTTGCACCACCAACTTGAAACACCACAATTAGGAACAGAAATGGAATATCACTTTAATCTAGTGGATTGAAAATTTTTGTGAAAATGTGATATTATAAAATGAACTAGCCTCACTTACACACTACCTTGGAAATTAACAAAACCCCAAATAGATCTAGATCCAAAAAAAGTTATTAAAATATTTAAAATAGAACTAGAAAAACCAGAAGATAGATCCAAAAAATATATTAAAATATTTAAAAAGCTTTGAATTAAGCTTTGATACCATGAAAGAGTTTCAAGATACCCAAGGATAAGACTTCAAAGCTAAAAAATCATTCTAGCAAGAGATCACAAGATGAAGAAAGAAGGGAAAACAAACTTCATTGCTTCCTAGAATGAGCTATACATGAACCTGATTTATAGGAACAATATAGCCTTTTAGTGATATTTAGAAGATAATGGTGATGACTCAATAGATAAGGATAAAAATTACAATGAAACTCATAATATTGATAAGTAAGATTATAAGTCTCAATATTGATTAGAACTCTTACATTATTTCCTTGAGAAAGTCTATAACAAGGATATGGAAGTGGCTATATTTGTGACCTGAATTGAGAAAGATGCTCCTCAATAGAGGAATTCTCCTAGATCAATCATGGAGGTGGGGGTTGGAACCATACGTGAGGGAGCTCTGGAATATAGTGCAACATGATGGTAACAATATAGGTGAGGAACAAAAAAACCCTCGATCAGAGTGGCTAGCGGCAAGGAGTGGGCCGAGAGGACACAATGGCGAAATGGGAACACCACATGGAGAGGTCGGACAACAACGTGGCCATCGCATGCAAAGAGTGGCAGATAATGGCCAATGGGGTTATGGAGAGGACACTTCCCAAGCAAGAACATAATTATGGTAATTAATTCGTATGTCAAGCAGCTGGAAAAGGTAGCAAGGATGTTAGAATTTCATTGGGATAAGGGCTCAAGGAATGTCTTGAGACAAGTTAAGAACAACAACATTCTAACCTTTCTCATAATTTTGTTCCGCTATGGAGAAGTAGGCTACTCCTGTGTGCCCTCCAAAAGCCATCATCGACGAAGCTGGTGGAATGTGTGGATGGCTCGATATGCATTCGAAATCCTCCTTGCTGTGCAAATGAAGTTGGTATTGGAATTTCGAAGCATGTAGGAAATTTTTTTATTTTTTTTAGATTTTTTGTATAATGGTTATGCCAAGATTTTTGAATTTTGTAGGGTTGGCAAGGTTAGTAAAGCCAGTGGTAGAAGTCGTCATAGTTTTGTAAGGTTAGAAAATTTAACAACTGCTTCTCTTCATTCTTGTGAAATTAGAAGGTAAGACAAAAATGTATGTGGGTCTGCGTGGGAAATTGTACGCATGTAGGTCAATGATGTGAATGTTTGGTAGGATAGCGTGTGGGAGGGTAGATTTGTGATCTCAGGTGAGGGTTCTGAGTATTTTCATCTGTTGTTGAATAGGTCAGTCAGTGGTTTTGACTTATGGGGTTTAACAATATGGTGGGTTTGCAGAATTTCGGTTCTGGGTAGGGTTGGAATTTTTTTGTTTTGCTATGGGAATTGGTTACTTTGTTTCAATTTTATGCCTTTTCTATGGGTTGGGGTAGTTGGTGTCATAGGTAGGAAGGCTAAGGGGCAAGGCCAGATTTTTTTTACATTGTTGAAGGGGCAAGGCACCTACAACTCCTATCCATAGGGGCAAGGCGCCTACAACTCCTATCCATCTATCGATTCACCCAACTATTGTAATTTCAATAACCTGAAAATTAACTGTCTTGTAATTTTCTATCGTATTGTTGCTCTAGGAGTGTTCATTTTCTTTCTAGTCAATATGGTCAAGAAAACAAGAGGAAGAAAGCCCAAAGTAGACAAAGGCAAAGAATATATTTCATCCCCACCAACCAAGAGAGGTCGGAAATCTAGAAAAGAGTTCATGGAGCCCTTAATTCAGACCTTTGCAAAATACACACCATGTTCTTTAAAATCTCATATTTTTGGATGGGAAACTGAAGCCACAAATAAAATGGAAGAAGATGATGAATTGATAGTAGAAGAATTGTAGCATATGACTGATGATCCAGGGCATACTCGTGGGAGAATCTCATTGTCTCAGCACTCAATCAGAACATATTGGTTGGTAAAATTCCTGTTGGTAAAAGCCATAATGTCAATTCAGGAAACATTAGAGCCAAATTTAGTCTCCACCTTGACAGTGATTAATAGAAACATTCAGGAAATCAACCTACGTCAATTGCATCAGTATGCTCGTCTTGGAAAAATGGAGAAATATATAAAATCCATCCAAGAGGTTGAAATATCAGGTTCCAATGTCAAAGATCCGGCCCTGGTGGAGTCACATGATGACTAGAGCTGATAGTTCTAGTTTTTTAGCGGATAGATTTACTTATGTTTACATTAAATTTTACTTATCTCTTTTGTAAATTTTAATATTAGCAAACTTTGATATCAGTTATCTTAAGACTCAATTTATAAGATTAAGGAAGTTCATGTTTTGGATGACGTACAATGCACTTAGATGGCCAACAGACCTGGTTTTCTTCTGGTAGGTTGAGGTCTAGTTTTTGTATCTATTATGCTCGCTTTTTATATTAATAGAAAATGGTAAGGAACTACTAAGCTTACAAAAAAAAAGGTGCTCACTTCTTGTTTTAATCCACGAAAATAACTTGAGTGGTAAATAATTTTTTAACTATAATTCTTATTATCAAAAGAGTGAAAATTTAAATGCTAAACAAAAGAAAAACATTGAAATTCTTTGGGAAATTATAAACAAACTTTCTCCCTTTCCTGAAAATCTTATATAGGAAAACATAAGAAAAAAGAAAATAATGAAAATTTTAAATTGAAAAACATAAAAAAAGGAAAAATAAATTATGGCTGATTCATGAATGAATCGCATGCATTGCAAATGAACTACTTCAATATTCAATATAAACTTTTAGTTTCAGGTTTGGAAAATTACAACACTTCCACCACTGGCTCGAAACACCAAAATTACGAATAGGTGACAATTTTGGAATTTCACTGTAATTGAGTGGCTAGAAAAGGTGTGGTAAAATGTGATATTAGAAAATGAACTATCCTCATTTACCGTACTTCATTAGCAATTAACAAACCCCAAACATATCTAGATCTAGAAATGGATCTTAAAATATTTAATATACATCTAAAAAAATGGGAGCTCACAGTGAAGCTCTCATACCCACTATCAAAATACTGGAGGATAAGATTCCAAAGCTACTAAGAGATCATAAGATGAAGAACGAAGGAAAAAAAAATTCATTGCTTGAGAAAATGAGGTATACATTAATCTAATTTATAGGAGCAATATAGGTGTTTAGTGATAGCTAAAAAATAATACTAATGACTCAATAAATATTGATAAGAATGACAATGCAACTAATAAGATGGCTAATTAATCTTACAAGTTTCAATATTTATTAGAACTTTAACATTATTTCCTTGACGAGGCTATAACAAAGATATGGAAATGATTATATTTATAATATAAAGGAGGAAAAATGAATACTATAGGGTTGAAAAAAAACATTTCCTTATAAAGAAATGTAAAATCAATGACTTTGAACAACCCATCACCACAACATTTGCATTTTTCCTTTAGAGAAAAAGGAATGAATATTTCCTTAGAAACTATGGTCAATGAAATTAGTGCTTGAAACATGAGAGAATTAAGAGACACAGTCACCATGGTATTATTTCTTGTACTTAAAGGTATTATTTTCTCAATATGTAAGTATTATCACATCTTTTCAAAACAACTCTCTACCAATAATACAAGATATACCCTCACTAAAAAATATTAAATAAAAGAATAATAATTTGTAATATAGTAGTTCTTACTAATGCTAAGAACCAACATAAATATTCATTACACTAGCAGACTATTAATTGAAAAGATCATATTAAAAATATAATTTTAAAACAAGAAAATAAAATATTAAAATAATAAAATGGGAAAATTAATTGAAAGTAGAATAATTCCAAAGGAGAATAACAAATGAAACATATAATGGTGGCAATGTAATTAAATTATCATAAGAATAAAAGATTCAACATGATATCCATAAGCATGGATCCTTTGAGTGGGTTATGGCCTAATAGGCATAGATAAATCCATAGATAATACATTAACATAAATGTTTTATTGAATATTGAATGACATTTTTTAACTATAGTTTAAATTATTTTTAATAAAATAAAAAATTAATTAATTTACATACTGGAATGTAATTTATCTAAGTGTAAAGGATTTTTTTAGATCTTCTCACAAAAACCAAATGAACCTTAACCTCCATATAAGTACACTTTGTAAATAAATAGTATATCCCTCTCAATTTAGAACTACTCTATTTGAAGTTGACTTGCGGAGTTCTAAACTCAATGTTGATGATAATAACAATTTTCATGGGCCACTTCACATTGTGGTAGATACCTAATTAGTTATTCTAGTAGAAAGTAACATAGTCATGGATGGTTTTTAGGTTGTAAGGAATGAAAGATTTATAAATATAATCTTGGTAAGCTAATCATTGCTAACAACAATTTTCATGGGCCACTTCATATTGTGGTAGATTCTAAATTATCTAGTACAAAGCTACACACTCATGGATGATTTTTAGGTTGTAAGGAATGAAAGATTTAGAAATATAATCATGGTAAGCTAATCACTGCTTAAAATGTATTTTAATAAATTCTTAAGGTATTCTATATTAATTTAATCATTCAATATTAAAGAAAATGATTTTCCAATGATTAAACCATCATTTTTATTAAAAACTCTTATTAAAAAGAACAATTTTAATATAATTATCACAATTATATCTATTTCAAAAAGACTATTAAATATCTATAAAATTATTAATTTGACAATGTTTTAAGAATGTTTTAAGAATGAAATGAGATAATTTTCCTAAACTATATGAATAAAAATATCACTAAACTTATCAGAATAACTAGATGATGCCTTCTCATGATTTTAGAAGAAATAAAGTTAAAAATATATTTTTTTCTTTCGTATTATTTATATAAATTAAATACTTGAAATTTAGGAAGTTCAGAAAAACAATATATAAAATCGAGATATCACAGAGTGAGATGAACATTTAGAGTAAAATAAATCCATGGTATAGATGCATATGATTTATTTGTATAGTGATAAAATATTGGTATATTTATCTTAACTACCATGAGCCCTTTTACCAATTATTTATAATTAAATTCAACACTTTCAAATTTTCTTGGTTATGGAAATAGACAAATTTTGACCAACGTCGGCCGTTGTGAATAGAGGTGACGATAATGACACTTGTACTAATGTTATTATAAAGCTAAAGACATCTTTGTATTAATGTTATTATAAAGCTAAAGACATCTGTGTTCAGGGTTTACGTTTGTGCAGACTGCAGAGGTGGAGTCATCTTTGGGTTTGCGTTTGTACTTACTGATCGTCGTTGAAAGATCTCAGGTTAATCACGTGTGCATCGCCAATCTAGTCAGATTTTCTGTAACATTTGGGGTATCGACATGGAAAGGCAGGAGGAGGCTCAGACGAGCATGATGCTTTTGATAATCACATGGAAGAATTTCGTGACGAGAGAGTAGAGGATGGTCTGACTAATAATGTGGCTACAGAAAAGAATTTATTGAGATTCAAAATGGTGATCAGATTGCAGAAGAATCTGGAGAAGAAATATTACGTCGTCACGTAGCGTTACTCGAAAGGCTGGACAGAGAATGGCATCGTCGTTTTGAGGATACTACGGACGGCTTCAGTATCAACTCTTCCTGTCCAATTTGCCTCGACGATTATCAGTTGGGAGAGGAGGCATGTCAACTCCAGTGCCGCCACGTCTACCATCACCAATGCATTTCAACGTGGTTGGGTTATCGCAATTCCTGTCCAGTCTGCCGATTCGAATCGCCCACATAATTTGTGTGAAGGGTGATTTGTGCGATGATGGTTATTAGGAGTATAATTGTTATTAATTATTTTAAACTGTTGTAGTTCAAGCTGATATGCATAAGTGATGGCTTAGCGCCACATGCACTTGTTGCCTTTAGGTATAAATGTTAATTTATTATGATTAATTTTATCAATAATATCTAAATATATGTAATATAAATATAAGCAGTTTATCTTTATGTTAAATATGTCTTATATTTACTTAGTCATTTTAATTTTAAAATTTGCTTAGTTCCCTGAGTTTGTTAAGATGATAAATATTGTCAATATTTTTAATGATGAAAAATAATGAAATAAAATTTTTGAATGAAATATTGCATTCTGAATGATAGAAAATGTAAATAATAAGAATGCAATCAATTACAAATAGTATTCATTGTGATCAATCTCAAATTATTTCCTTCTATTATTCTTATTGTCACCCTTGTTATTTTTGTCATCTTTCATATCAATTATATGAAAAGGATAGTTGAAATCATAAACCATTTAAATATTTAGCTCGAACTATTGCACTAAACATCATAGATGCTCTCCAATATTAATATTTCAAGTTATTATAACACAAAAATCAATGTAAATTGTCAATAATTTTGTGTGCTTACATTGAAATCAATGCACAATGTTAATCCAATAGCTTTAAAATGTACCATCATATATCCAATTACATCAAATCAAAAATCAACATCTACACTAAAATAAATGCATTTAATGCAAATAATCAAATAAGATTAGAAAACAACATCTACACTCAAATCAATGCATCTAATGCAGGTAATCAAATAACATTAGAAATCAACATCTACACTGAAATCAATGCATCTAAGTAAGAAAATAAGATTAGAAACCAACATCTACACTGATTTCAATGCATCTAGTGCAAGCAATCAAATAGGTTTAGAAATCAACATCTACACTAAAATCAATGCATTTAGTGCAAGCAATCAAATAGGACTAGAAATCATCTACATTGAAATCAATGCATCTAGTGCAAGTAGTCAAATATAATTAGAAATCAACATCTACACTGAAATCAATGCATCTAGTGAAAGAAATCAAATAGGATAAGAAATCACCATCTACACTGAAATCAATGCATTTAGTGCAAGAAATCATATAGGATTAGAAATCATCTACCTTGAAATCAATGTAGATGATCAAGGGGCAAGGTGCGTATGACTCTTGTCCATCTATTGATTTACCCAACTACTATAATTTCAATTACGTGAAAATTAACTGTCATGAATTGTCTATCGTATTGCAACGGAAGAATTGCAACATATGATTCATGATCTGGGCCATACTCGTGGAATAATCTCATTTTTTCAGCACTCAATCAGAACATATTGGCTAGTAAAATGCTTGTTGGTAAGAGCCCTAATGTCAATTTAGGAAATAGGGGAGCCAAAGTTAGTCTCCGCCTTGACAGGGATATAGAAACATTCATAGAAACATTCAGAAAATCAGCCTGTGTCAATTGCATCAATATGCTCGTCTTGGCAGAATGGATAAAGATATAAAATCCATGCAACAGATTGAAATACCAGTTTCTAGTGTCTAAGATCTAGCCCAAGTGGAGCGAGATGATGACTAGAGCTGATAGTTCTAGTTTTTTAGTGGATAGCTTTACTTATGTTTACAGTAAATTTTACTTATCTTTTCTGTAAATGTTGATATTAGCAAACTTTGAAATCAGTTATCTTAAGACTTAGTTTAGGATATGAATGAAGTTCTGTTTTGGATGGCGTCCAATGCACTTAGATGGCCAACATACCACTTAGATGGCCAACAGACCTAGTTTCCTTCGGGCAGGTTGAGGTCTAATTTTTGTATCTATTATGCCTGCTTTTTATATTAATAGAAAATGGTAAGGAACTACTAAGCTTACAAAAACAAAACGAAAAAGTGCTCACTTATTCTTTTAATCCACAAAAATAACTTGAGTGGTTAATAATTTTTTAACTATAATTCTTATTATCAAAAGAGGGAAAATTTAAATGCTAAACAAAAGAAAAACATTGTCAATTTTCCTTTTTTCCCAAGACTCTTTTCACATTTTTTTTTAATACACTTTATGCCTTCTATTTTATGTGGACCAGAAAAATTCTTTGGAAAATTATAAAAAAACTTTCTCCCTTTCTTGAAAATCTTATATAGGAAAACATAAGAAAAAAGAAAATAATGAAAATTTTAAATTGAAAAACATAAAAAAAAGGGAAAATAAATTATGGTTGATTCATGAACGAATCACATGGATTGCAAATGCACTGCTTCAATGTTCAATATAAACTTTTAGTTTCAGGACAATTGCAACACTTCCACCACCAGCTTGAAACACCACAATTACGAACAAGTGAAAATTTTGGAATTTCACTATAATCAAGTGGCCAGCAAAGGTGTGGTAAAATATGATATTAGAAAATGAAATATCCTTATTTACCGTACTTCACTGGCAATTAACAAACCCCAAACATATCTAGATCCAAAAATGGATCTTAAAATATTTAATATACATCTAGAAAAATGGGAGCTCACGGTGAACATAAGATGAAGAACGAAGGAACAAAAAACTTCATTGCTTGAGAAAATGAGTTATGCATGAATCTAATTTAAAGGAGCAATATAGTTTTTTAGTGATAGCTAAAAAATAATACTAATGACTCAATAAATAATGATAATAATAACACTGCAACTAATAATATGGCTAATGAATATTACAAGTTTCAATATTTATTAGAACTTTAACATTATTTCCTTGACGAGGTTATAAAAAAGATATGGAAATGATTATATTTATAATATAAAGGAGGAAAAATGAATACTATAGGGTTGAAAAAGAAAACATTTCCTTAGAAAGAAATGTAAAATTAATGAATTTGAACAATGCATCACCACAACATTTGCATTTTTAAAGGAATGAATATGCCACAATAGAAATGAGTGATCTAGTGGTATTATATCTTGCCCTTGGAGCAGAAGTCTCTTCATAATTGATTCCTTCTTGTTGAGAGAATCCTTTTGCCACAAATCTTGCCTTATACTTGTCAATTCTTCCATCAACACCAAGCTTGATCTTGTACACCCATTTGGAAGTCACAACTGTTTTGTCTTTACGTATAGGAAAAGTTTCCCAACCATCTTTATTCATTATAGACTTATATTCTTCTTTCATTACATTCTTCCATTCTTCATGTTTGACTTCCTTTTCATAATTGGTAAGTTGTACTTCAATATGTTTAGTCATGTAAGCTACATAACCTGAACATCTCTTAGGCTTATTTCTTTCTCTGAATCTTCCTTTTGTTGTTTCATGATCGTTGACTTCTTGTAGAGTTCACCTTAACCAAGTTGGGCTCTTTCGAGTTTTTGGAATGAAGATTTGTTGCACAGGTTCACTTGGTCCTTCAGTATCTTCATAATTAGTTGCAGGTTCTATAGATTTTTCTTTCCTTGAAACTTCTTCATTTGTAAATATATGTTCTTCTTATTCATTGCAATCAATGGGAATATCCTTGGACTTCTTGTATGAAATTATTTCAGAAAAAATGACATCTCTACTTACTTCAATACAATTTTCTTCCTTGATTTAGACTTTGTATGATTTATATGAGGTGTTATGTCCAAAAAAGATGCATTTTATACCTATTCGATCCAAATTTTTCCTTTTGTCTTTGGGAATGTGAATGTATACGAGACATCCAAAAATTTATCTGATGTTAGGCTCAGAGAGTCAGTTTTGAAGGATCAGCTTCGGAAGTCACATGTAGAGAATATAGCACTACAAGAGCAGCTTTAGCAAAAGGATAAACAAATGGCCACAGGCCATTCAACACAGATATCCTTCAGATTCGTATGCAGTTTACCTCAAGGAGAAGTGGCTCCTCTTTAAAATCAAAACTTTAACCTCCCATGGATCCTTACCTTTCCTAAACTGTAGAAAATTCATTGACTTCTTCTACTAAGCAGGTATGGAAGACAAGGCAAAAATAGAATAGTTTTACATGCATAACCTTGTGTTGAAAGACTTGATCATTTGGGACCCAAATCCTAGGATGAGAGATATGCAATTTATGGAATCGGCATCATGGATGGTTAATGAAGATACCAGAGCATAAGAAATGAAAAGGGTTATGAAAAGAGAAAGCATAGAACCCTTACACATTAAGGCATAACTATTTAGCCCTAGTGGATTCATCAATAACCATATAAATATTGAAAATGATCCTGCACTTGCAAAAAAATACCTCCATACACAAGCTCAGGCAATGGCTCACTTTGTTGATGTTTATAGGTTGATGACTGCATAATGGCTAGCCAAACAAGACGGAACAGCCTCCCTCACAACCTTAGAAACATGGAGTACCACACACCAGAAAGATTCAAGGGTGCCTTGGAGAGAGCACCATTCTATAATAGGGCCATGTAGGTGAAAAATATTAAGTAGCTTGTCTTGAAGCTCAATCCAGCCTTGTTGCTTGGTCTGAGTGATGGAAAGAAGCAGTATGAGCAGAACAAAGAATGCGAGGAAGCAGAAAAGAATCATGGTTTTTACCCTACTAAAGGGATTCCCACACTTCTTCCTTGGGAAGTGAGAGGGTCCATCAAAGACATAATAGAAATGCAAAAAGAGGACTAGTTGGTCAGAAGATGAGCAACCATTTAGTAGGAGGGTGATGATGAGCTCTATCATTAGGTACATTTTGAGGGGTTAATGGTTACCTTTTTTCCTTATTAAGTCTCTTTTTCTTGCATTTTAATTATATTATGGACTTATAATGCTAGTTTATATGGTGATTGAGGCTTATCATACTTTGAGTACCTAACATGATTTAAATGTAGGAAAATCATGAACATATTTCATTTTTGGTGAATATTTTGCCGTTAAGGCTCGAAGTAGAGAAGAAGGAGAGATTCTAGGGGGATTTTCCACCTCCTTAAACTCGAAGAGGCAGCTAAGGGATCCTCGATATTCCCTCCAACATCTCGAAATGAAAGGCAGCCAAGTGAACTCGAGTTCAAGTGTGCCAAAGGTACACTTCACTTGCAGTAAAGTGGACTCATCACCTACTTTTTAGGGAGCTGTTGGTAACTACCATTTAGGTTAAATAAGGTTGAGAAAGAGCTCATTAGGATTCGAAATTTGGAGAAAGCCATTTTTTTTTTAAGTAAGGTTAATCTATTAACAGTGGGAATAAAATTACAGTATGACCGAAGTCAAAAACATTTCCCAGAATTATGGAAAATTTGTCAAAAAATCAAAAAATAAGACTGCCCTCATACGGGGAAACCATTCTTGAACGTTTTTCAGGTCGCTGCATTTCCCACACAGGGGAACCATCGTTTGATATCTTTGACAATTATAGTTCTTACAGAATTCAAAAATAAAACAGAGGTCCAACATAGTAATATAAGCAAAAATATGCCCAATTAAGTGGGCCATGGAGCAAGAAAACCAAACCAAAGAGAAGCAGCTACTCATCCAATGGTTCTTCGACAATTCGGCACCATCCTTCGACAAACATAAAAATGAAGCTTTAAAACAGGACAATAAATCTCCAATATTTGTTATGAATTTTGGGCATTCCAATTGTTATGAACATAATTCGACCATGAAATATTAATATAATAAACCACCTCGCAGCGCTTCGACTATAAACAATCATATAAACATGGCTATGTATTTCAAAAACCAGGTTTAAAATAGAAATAGGGCAACTTTTTTTTTCTAAGTAAGGTTAATCTATTAACAGTGGGAATAATATTATAGCATGACCGAAGTCAAAAACATTGCTCAGACTTATGGAAAATTTGTCAAAAAATCAAAAAAGAAGACTGCCCTCATACGGGGAAACCAGTCTTGAACGTTTTTCAGGTCCTTGCATTACCCATGTAGGGGAACCATCATTTGATATCTTTGAAGATTATAATGTTTACAGAATTCAAATTAAAATAGAGGTCTAGCACAGTAATATAAGAAAAAAAATGCCCAATTAAGTGGGCCGCAAAGCAAGAAAACCAAACCATAGAGAAGCAGCTACTCATCCAGTGGTTCTTCGACAATTCGGCACCATCCTTCGGAAAACATGTCACTCTCGATGGTAGGAGAAGCTTCAGACACGGAAGGTCTAGGATCTCCAGGCACTATCTCCACATCACGAGCCCTACGAACCTGAGCATCTGGTTCCTACACATTCATGCCACCACTCCCCTCGTGAATGCCCGAAATTGGGATTTTTCTGAGCTCAGACCCGCCAGACGGGTGCATTGTTCCTCCACTTGGGCCTCTTCATGGAAAACCACGGTGATTGAAGCTTTGATTCGTGGGTGGTTCAGAGAGAAATTAAAGGAAAAAAGCGCAGTGCGCGTCGTGGGAGAAGGTGAAGCAGTGGGGAAATGAGGAGCAGGGGAGCCCATACGGTGGCCAGATCCTAGAACCCAACCCCGCCCACTTCTAGTGTTTGGATAGCGGCCTGCGTAAAAATCACTGGAGTGGGAAGATGGCTCGGTTGAGGGGCTAGAGGGAGCGCGCAGGGGTTGGCCTCTGGTGCTATGCCTGCGGAAACGCATCCTTTGACGCAGGTGAGGCATGGGTGCAGTCTCAGTAGTGGGCACAAGACAAGATGGAGAAGTAGGATTCCAAGAAACCGAGGAAGACAGACATAGACCAGACCGAGAGAAATGCAGATTTGCACCAAGGTCTAAGCAGTAGTTCAGTTGGCTTCTCCTTCTCATCATAGTGAGAAAGCAGTGTAACCCAGCAACCAGAGAGCATCTGCAATTCAAAGGTTGCGGCTCGTCTGAGAAACCATATCGAAACACCATTTTATCAACCCGACTGCAATGGCATCGAAGAACGCTCATAATAAATCTCTCATTGATGAGATCCCAAGGCCAAAGCATATTGGAGGATGCAGAATCACTAACAGGAGTGGAGGTTCGATCTTGAACAACGTTAAAACTTAATGTGATTGATTGAACAACGTTAAAACTTAATGCGATTGATATGACAAGCCAGAGGAGGACATGTGGCAGAAAGTGATTTGAGCAGATCTTTGTTTGGGCCACTTGCACAGTGGAAATCCGGACCTGAAAAAGATTAGGGTGAATTTGATAAGAAATTTGCGTCACAACTCTCTCTCCGTACGCTAGCCCAAATTCGAACCCGAAAAAGATTAGGGAGGAATTCATTTGGTTTTCGCATCACAAAGTTGGCCGATGTCAGCAGCCTATTTTGGAATGCGAATTTGGTTTGAATTATGGTTTATCGATGTTTGAAGTCCGGCGGGCTCCACGGTTAAAGGGTTCGTTTGAAGTTTTGACAAAGGTTTTGTTATATGTTTTATATAACGCGCGACGTAATAGTTTATTGTTTTTTAAGGTCCCATACTGGTTTTGGTAATATTTTGTTTTAAATGCGACGTAGATATGTTTTATATATATATTTCATATATATATATATATTAAAACATTTATAAATTGTGGACCCGAGGAGCATTTTAATAGATTTGTTATTTTCATAGTTTTGTTATGTTTTTAATATATGCGTTGCATATAAAAGAGAAGGTTTGTGAGCCTATTTCGGAATGTATTTGTAAAGTTTATTATTACACACAATAGCAGTGTAAGTGTTTTGAAGAGCACAACAGTGCGTAGTTTTAGAGACAGAGAATAATTTTGAGTGCACTGCGTTTTGCAGCAGTCACATTTTGTAATCCCTCTCAGTGAGGAAGAATTTGTAATAGTTTTTTTTTTAAGGAATAGAAATTTTTCAAACTATTGAACTCTATTTCCAGTGAAGAAATTTCAACATTTTCTCTGTGTTAGAAGAGGAGAGTATTACTCTCTCCATTGTTATTCTGGAATTTTCAAATATTCCAACACATGGCTATAAATGAAGGAGATTTCTATGCATCAACATCAACATGTTTTCAAGTAGGAGCTGCCTAATTTTGTAACAAACTTCTCTCTAGATGTCAAAATTTGCAGACACTGAAGATTACTCAGGTGATGCCTAAAATTTCCATTGAATTCCTATAAGAATCTTAGATTTGTGACATAAATCCTTTTGCTAATATATTAGCTTACTCCTTTTAAGTTTGTCTCATTCAACTAATACAAAATGTTTTAAGGAGTATAATGAAAACTAGATTATGTGTGAAGCATAAAATAATCATTGATGCTAGACTTGGAAGTTAAGTATAATAAGAAGTAGATACACTTCTCTAAATCATAATACCATTTTTTTGAAGCATAAGACAATCATTGATGCTAGACTTGGAATTTTGAATAAGACGAGATAAAACAACTAAAAAGGCATTCCATTACTTGCATGAAATATGAGTACCACCTTTTACCAGTAAGCTGGGAGCAAGGTCTATATTTTGACTGGCATCGATTCTTGTGAACTCAAATTTCACTAAAAACATAGTTTTTTGTATGTTTTTCAGCACATGGTTAAAAATGATAGTGCATCAAAATCTATATTGTTGGGCCGAATACATAAGTAATCAAAAATTCTCTTTACCAAGTTATTCACTTCATCAAAAGCCTGATCTTCACATGTGACACTTTTGCTAGGGATAAATATCAAGTGGGTTATGACATTTTCACTACAAGAAAAAAGCACATTGGTGAGGGTCATGCTTGTGATGGACCTTTAAGGTCCGTCACCAATGTCACATATGGTGACGAACATTAAAAAACCATCACTGTAAGTGTATATAGTGATGGTCCTTTATGGTCCATCACCAAAGACATTTTCAATGAAACTTTTGGTGACGGTCATTAAAGGCCCATCACTAACTATGTCTTTGGTGACACTTCTAGTGACGAACTTTTAATGACCCTCACTGATGCTCTTTTTGTTACTTTTGGTGACGGTCAAAAAATGTCCATCATCATTGATCACTAAAAACTGTCACTGTAAGTGTATATAGTGATGGTCCGTTATGGTTCATCACTAAAGACATTTCACTTTTGCTGAGGGTCGTTAAAGGCCCATCACTAATTCTCTCTTTGGTGACACTTCTAGTGACGAACTTTTAATGACCCTCACCAATGCTCTTTTTGTTACTTTTGGTGACGATCAAAAAATGTCCATCATCATTGATCATTCCAATGAGTTTTTGATGATGCTATGTGCCTGTTAATATATTTTTTGTCAAAAAATAACGATTTAATACCATTATTGTTGAGCATTTTTTATAATATGTCCAAGGCCATAGTGGTTAGGGTCAGTCAATTTCCCTCAAGTAATGACTAGTCGAATAGAGATTTCATATGAGTCAACACATGATTCATATCTATTAAGTTTATTATCTAGCAAATTCCATTTAGATAAAGTTCCACTATTGTGTGTAGGAAATATATTATTTAATACATAATCGGGCTCTGAAAATTCTATTAATGAGAAATACCTAACAATCCTCAACAATTTGGGCACACCTTAAATTAATGCTTTGGCACACTCTAACATTTCTTATTACCCCACATGTCTTGGAAAATCTTTTTACCTATAAAATATTTTGATGACATTGACGCCCAAGCACATGGTGGCATGCGCTAACACAACATGGAACTCTCCTAGCATGTGTTGGCATGCTGCATATAGTCCCTAGCATGCCCCAAAAAACCTTGGTCGAATGCATTGACATACATTAGCACTTGGCACACAATGCCACTTGGCATGTATTGGGACCTATTATTAGTGTGCCTAGCATTCCCCTTTTCAAAAAGATAAAGTCCTAACTTATTAACCCTCTTATTGGTTCTTCCTTTTGTTGCCTTGACACATATTGATATATCGTGGCACCCTGTGCCACATCCTTAGCACCTAGCATGTATTGGCATATCTTGGCACTATTACTTGGCACATGATATAATTAGCACACACTGGAACTCCCAAGCACACTTTGGGAATTCTTAACATGCCTTGGTATTCCCTAGCATGCCTTACCAATGCTTAGCATAACTTGTCACTCCCTCCTTGGCATGAAAACTAACACTGACCATTAACACCAGTCTCTGGCAGTACATGTTCCTCATATTCATTAAATTCCATGAATTTTTACCTAGTTCTCCCTTAATGTTTTTTCCTAATACTCCTGAACACTCATCAACATGCATTATCACTCTCTAGCACACCTTAGCACTCTTCAACATTCCCTTCCACTTCATAACATGCATAACACTATTCCCTGACACATATTGGCGCTTGGCACATGTTGGCACTTGGAAAGTCTTAGCATGTATGGAATACATTGAGATGCCTTGGTATGATTTAGCATGGTTTAATATTAAATTTAGTTGTGATGATCAATTGTTGGAAAGTAGATGAGAAGCAACAAAGGAATACTTGGCACTTGAAATGCACTAAGAATTTGCACTTGGAACCTATTTCCACCTAGTGTTAGTGTGCCTAACATGCCCCTCTTGGAAAAGGTAAATTGATGACTTATTAACCCTCTTATGTGTTCATTTCCTTGTAGTTTAAATTTTTTCTCCCTTTTGTTGTTTTGAAAGTCCTTGACACGCATTGACACACCCTTGCACATCTTGGCAGTCCTCATCACTTGGCACGTCTTAGCATGTTTGACATGTATTCCCACTATCTGGAACATCAAGGGGGTGAAGAGAGATGTAGTCCTAAAGTAGGTCGAGTACGAGGGCCAAGTAAGGGTTGCAAAAGGGAGGTCATGTCATCCTCCAAGAGCAAGATCATCATGTGAGGGTTCAAAAGAGTGTTGCATAACTTAATGGTAAGTTTATGCTAGGAAGTAGGATGGCATATTGTTGGTTCTATTCTGGAAGATCAAGCTTAAGAGAGGTTTCTCATGAGAATTTGGGAATGTGATTTCAATGGTGTCTTTGTGTGAAGGCCACATCAAATTCTGAAATGTCAAAATTTTCAACAAGAAACAGTGAGATTGGAAACCATAAAGGACAAAAAAAAATGCACCCACACTGGTGAGGAATTTTGAAATACCAGGAGTGAGGAATGTGGGGCATCTAATTTATTTTTCCCTTAAATAAATTGGACAATAAATTGTAATTTCATCTCATAACAACTTGTGTCAGTTAATTAATTCATGATGACCGGGTTAGCTAAAGAAATTCGAGTTGAGGGTCTAATATGAGGCCTCTAGAGGGATTCTAATATTTTTGGGGTCTAGTTGAAGTTGATGCATTAGTGGAGTGAAAGTGTAATTAACTCAATTAAATGAGTTAAAATTAATTTAAATAGTTCTAACTAAGTGATGAGCTAGTGAGAGGTCCAGTGAATTTAATTAGATTTAATTCACAATGAGTGATCAATCAGATAATTGATATTTCACTATTAATAGTTGCATGCATGTCAGTTTCGAGGAATACCCAGTTGAGACAGAGGTTAAAGGGAACATAACTATCATTTTTATTCATAGAAAGTTTCCCATGTGCAATTATAAACTCATTGGGATGCTATGATGGATTGCACAATCAAGGAAGATTGATTTTCATAATAAATAAGGAGTTAATTCCCTAGGAATTGCATGAGCAAGGCAAGCTGAAGTAAGGATGAGAATTGGCTAAGTAATCTATCGAGTTTGCCTAGATCAACGGGAGACAATTGACAGAGTGCTGGAGAATCTCATGAGAGATTAAGCATTGTATTGTTTCATGATTCCATGACTTAATACACAATAGAGATAGAGGGGGTTTGATTAGTTGCTTTCCCCAAATACATCATGTTGTTGTGTGATTGATAATTTATTTCTCTTACTTACATATGATTGTGAAATCGTGTTTTGTTTCCGTAAATTGTAGGAAGAATTCAGTATCTTGTTTTAGTAGATCACAAGATCAGATTGAATCTCGTTGGTTAGATTTTCTACATGGTATTAGAGCAGGAATTTTTTGTGCGGCAAGTTTGTAGAGAATATTTGAATATTTTGGTGTACAATTTTCGAAAAAAAAAAGAATATTTGGATTCCTTGCGAAAATCTACCCAAATGGAAAAAAAAATCGGTCAAATCGGAGCTCGGATGAGGGAGATATCATCGATTTAAAATAAACTCTTGTTTAGAAACTTTTTGTAACTTCGGGACAATTACATTGTGCGCGAGTCAAGAACCTATATGCACTTGAGGTACCGGATGCATGCAAAGCTTTGAGGAGAAAGGCAGAAGTTAGAGACTTGGTGGTTTAGAGGGAGCATAAATTACCTCTCAACATGCATCCTCATGAGAAGCAGTCTCAGAAGGTTGTGGAGTAGCTACCACAATTGGAGAAGCAGAGAGGAGACCGAATGGAAGCGTCCACTCAAGCAGAGACCTCCATGAGGGGGAAATTTTGAGCCAGATGGGAAGGGGGAGCAGCCATACCTTGAGGTGTAAGGTGGGGCTATGTGTAGACATAATCCCAAGATAAGAAATTTGGGCAAGGTCCATTGAGATGGCATGTCTCATGGATCGAACCTGGCTACAAGGAGCCCATAGTACAACAGTAGTAGGAAGGATAAGTTAGATTGATGTAGTCAGATGTCAGCAAGACAAAAATCATAGTGACAGATGTCAAATACTGGAGCACAAATAGAGTTAGCAATAGTTCAAAGGGCACGGATGCAGATGTCAGCAGCACTGCAAAGAATCTAGTACTAGATAGGTGCAGTAGCTAGCAACAGTCGAAAGACTCCGATGACAGATGCATTATACTGATTCAGTTGTTCAAAGGCTATTCAGTTTCAGGATTTGCAAGTGCAACACTAGAGAAGTGTAGGATGCAGAACATTCCAAAGGTACCGGATGGGGATAGATTGAATTCCTTTCTTATTGAGAGGGAGTGTTGAAATTTGCAACAAGAAATAGTTAAATTGGTGACTAGAAAGGAAAAAAAAAATGCACCCACATTGGTGAGGAATTTTGATGTACCAGGAGTGAGGAATGTGAGGTGTCTAATTTATTTTTCCCTTAAATAAATTGGACAATAAATTGTAATTTCATCTCATAACAACTTGTGTCAATTAACTAAGTCATGATGATTGAGTTAGCTCAAGAAATTTGATTTAAGGTGATCGAGGTGGATATTGGTGGCCACCCACCTATTCCACTTGGGCCCTCGCCATTGTCTCTTTCAATTTTTCAGTTTCCTTAATTATAGCACAATTTACTATTTTTGTCAGTTTTTCGTGTCTTGAGCTTTCGTAGCCATTTTGAGGTCCCAAACGATGTTTTTTGGGCATGAAAGGTTTTCCGATTTCAAACAAATTGTATTAATAGTTGTAGTCCTTGAAGAGATCTTTCTAACGAGGTATCGTGTGCATCAAACGAAGATCATATGACCAAGTTACGACCCCGGGAAGTTGGCTGCCCAACTAACCCCAACAAGGCCTATAAACTCTTGGTGTTACATCTCCTCAGGATAGGGTTTTGGTTGTTTATGGTTTTATCTTATTTTAAATAATAAAAAGACCCTTGATCCTTATTGTAACACAGTTCAGAGGAACATAACTATTAGTTGTATTTATAGAAAATTTCCCATGTGCAATTATAAATTCATTAGGATGCCATGATGGATTGCACAATAAAGGAAGGTTGATTTTCTTAATTAATATGGAGATATTTCCATAGGAATTTCATGTTCAAGGCAGGTTGAAGGAAGGCTCCTTGCTCTTCACGAACTTTCACTGATGGGTGGAGTCCCGGTAGTTTAGGAAGTCACTTGTAGAGTATAGGTCAAAGAATAGGTGGGAAGTGACCCTTGAAACCCTTTCCCAAAGATAAAATAAAGAGTGGGACATGATTTCCTTTTAAGCAAGGGAATTATCTTCTAGGGAGAGAGGAGGGGGATTGAAGGGTTGAGGGAGAAGAATAAGAATTATGAAGGAAGTTCTCAATCCCTAAAATCCTTTGGGAACTTGGATTCCCAAATGGTCCTTGATGAAATGAAAGGCCTTTAACACCAAATGGGACCACACAGGGCCAAGTGGACCCAACCCAGGTTCAGGGATGGAATTTAGCAACCAATGATGTTCCTATCCTGGATAAGGTGATGGGAAAGGATCAGACAAGTGTTTTTACTTTGATAGGTCTAATTGATCCTACTAGGTTCTATCCTTGGGAACACCTAGGAAAAACTTGATCCTAGAGCTAGGGCTTGAGGGATCCGAAGATTCCACCTTTGGAATTGGCCCATTTTCTGAGGAGAGTGAGGGCACCCACCTTCGGAACAAGTTTTCCTCTAGCTAGATTCCTGGGAAATTGTTGCCCTGGGTGACCTAATGGGGCTAGACCAAGGGAATGTGAAAATTTCTTAATCTAAGAAACCCTATTGCAGCATCTTGATTTAATTCTCCTACTTGAATTAATTTACAAGTTAATTTCTGAAATATTCAGTAAATTAGCAAAGTAAATAGTAAATACAACTAGCAACCTACACATATAGATCAAATACTGAATAACATGCTCATAGAAAAAGTGACACATGGATTTTCTAGACAACTATCCTCGGAAAAAACCCAATTTGGGAAAATCGGTGCAGCTATCTCTGGAGGGTTTTCATTATTATGAAAAATCTAAGTACAGAAATCCTGGACACCAAAACTGGTTCACCTAATAGAGAAATAAAAACGATAGTAGTACGTTGCTCTGAATCCCTCTACGTTAGCCTAACTGACCTGCTTCGGCCTCCACGCTGCTCAGTAAGGGCCTCTGTCACACCTAAAGGGCTTACACTGCCCTTGTGCTTCCCTGACTGGGACTGCGTCAGCCCTGCGTGGCTCCTGCTGCCTCTGCGCTGCCCTTGCTGCGCTCTAGCTGGATTGCGTGGCTCCTACTACCCCTGTTGCTCTAGCTGGCTGGAATGCTTAAGCATAAAAAGCATAGGTAAGAAAGAAGGCACTGGCCAAAGGCAACGCATAACAGTCATAAAAATTAAAGAAATGAAATGAAAATAGATCAGTGTCCACAAATAAATGAAATAGCTCAATGGGACTAGAGAGTAAAAGATTTGACAACAACAATAAGTGCTTATAGAATCAGCTAAGAGAACAAAGGAGACTAATTCATGAGGTTAAAATGTTGTATAATTGTTGGCACAAGAAAATTGTAGAATTGTTAGAGTAAATCTCTGCAGGTACCATTAGTTGGTGATCATCGATAATCATTTCATTTCATCAAATACCTCGATGAATGGGCCTTACAAGCTATTTGCGTAGAAAAACCCCACAAAATCTATGTGATGGAAAAATATTCACACTATATTGAAGAAAACACGTACCAAATAAGGATGAAATTTCAAATGGGGCAAGAAAAAATAGAGAGATAGAAATCGAAAAAGTTAAAATGCTAGGGAAACATGAAAGCAACTAGGTAGCATGGTAGAAAGCACAACAAAGAAAATTATAAAAATGGAAAACCCTACAAATTAGCACCCATCTAAACATCACCACAATTTTTTATTCAACTCTAAATCTCCAAATTCATCAAATTATATCCTGTATTCAAACCTAATCCTCTATGTTAGCCATTCTGAAGATAAGGCTGAGAACTTACTACAGAACCATCACCTACATGTAGTCATGATCTTATTCTGTGACCAGACAACCTACTTTCGTGAAGACACGGAAAGGTAAACACTCTGAGCCAAGATTTTCCATACAGCCCAGGTTGAGCAACCACATATACATCACCAGTTTTTTCTCTTCAGATTTGTAACTTAGAAGAGCTTTGTATGACCACCTTCGGGTTGCTCCCAGAGTCACCCATGCAAGCCTTCTCAACATCATCCTCTTTTTGTAGTACCTAATTAGTAATTTAACTAACCATAACAGTTTCTTGATCATGAAGGTATTTCAAATATATTGCAAATAAGCATAAAGCTTTCATGTTAAACAATCGGGTCAAAAGACTTTAGACTACGATGCAAAAAATACAAAGAAACCTCACCAACACTCAAAGGACAAACAAAGTCAAACCTCTACAAAGTATAAATATATATCTGATAAACTTCATTCCACCACAAAAATGTGCTTAACTAAAGAAAATTCTAATTACTGTGCTTTCAAGAAAAAGCTTTCAAGGGCAGTGATGTTATAAACATACCCATACACCTCTATTATCATCATGATTATTATCATTTTATAAATCATTTTTATTAAATCAACAAGAATAAAGCAACAATTGCATTCAGTTCCATTGAAGCAAAGTATATGGTAGTTTCATATACTTATTATGAAGCTATCTAGATTTGCAACTTGATTGTAGAGTCAACCAATCAGTTGTTGAAGACCAATATTGTCTCTTGTGAGAATCATAGTTACATCAAGCTCTATGAAAATCCAATGTGTCATGACCATTTCAAACACATTGATATTCAATACAATTTCCTAAGATTCCAAGTTCATTAGGGAGTTAGTAGTGTTGGAACACATTCTGAAAAAAATTTCATATGGTTAATAGTTTGACAAAGCTCCTAACAAAGGGGAAGTTTCACAAGTTGCGGGAGAATCTTGGATTATTGGAATTTTTTTTTTCTCGAGAGTGTTAGATTACCTAGTTGGTCTGAGTTGGTCTCACCTCAGCCTTGAGAAGTTGAGCAGCACCAGGATTGCAGAGCTAGATTATGGTACACCAGTCAAAAAGATTCTTAAATATAGCTAGAAGCTTATAACGACACCTTCAAGGATAGACGAATTAGTTGTTGGATCACACCCACCAAGTATGGCACACTAGTTGAGGAGATTAACACCATCATCTCAGGTGCATTCATGAGTGCACACTTATGGAATGAGGCACCTTCAAGAGAGGAGTTATATCTACTATGATAATGCACTACTCTAAAAGAAAAGCCTTGCATACAAGCCAAAGTTATGAGGGAGTTGTTCATGCTCAAGGGAGATGCACCACTAACGCTATCATTAGCCTATTTTCTAACAACACCTTCTCTTAACCTATAAATTAAAAGGATGGGCATAGTAGTTATACATTTGTAGAAATAGATAATAAGAGTGAGTAAGTTCTAAATGACTGGAAAAATGCATCCATCATCCAAAACTAACCCAAATCCATACATCAAGATGCATCCATCATCCAAAATAATCCTCCAAGGAAAAATGGGAAGTTCTCTAAATATAGAGAGAGCCCAAGTCAATCCATCATACAAATGAATGAAACTAACTCCTATTTATATATTTATTAGGAGTTGATAGAATTAGATTATGGGCCTACATTAGCCCCTAAACATAAAATAATATGCAAGTAACCCTAAATTTTGGTGACAATCCCACCAAACTATCTCATACATGGAATAATAAGGCTCATAAGAGGTCATTTGATGTCCTAGGGCTTTATAGGAGGCATACTAGGGTTCATGAGTGCCATAATGATGCATGGGACCCATCAAAAGTGTTGGACAAGGGGATGGCCCCTTGTTCTCCAAACATTAAACCTGTGGTTCTCTCATTAAACCTATGGACTGAAAGGGTTGTGTGTGGCCACCATCAGCAAGTAGGTCAAGTGTTGTCTTGTTCAAGACTGAATATGTTCAAGAGAAGATATGGAGAGGAACTTGAGATGGAAGATCAACAAATACCAAGGACAAGAATAATATTTTTCTTGCATATAAGGCCAAGGGAAAGATGGGAAAAGGGAAGACCGAGTCTAGTCAGAAGGGAGAGAAAAAGAAGAAAGATATAAGTAAGATCATGTGCTTTCATTTCCATGAGTTTGGACACTATGCTACTAAGTGTCCTAATTAGAATAAGAGGTCTAGTAAGAATCATGCAGTTGCATCAATTGAGGTAGAAGGGTTTTCTTCTTAGTTTGAGAAATATTTATCATTTATAACTTTCATGGAAATATTTGTAGGGAGAAACACATGGTATATTGATTATGGAGCCTCCTTCCACATGAATGGGAACAAGGAGTATTTCAGTGAGTTAGAGGAGAAGAACATGGAGGTTCATATTCAGCTAGGAGGTAATGGAATGTACATGACCATGGGGGTTGGTTTCGTCATTTTTGAGATGGAATCTGGAATCTCTCTCCATCTTAGAGAAGTTCTTTATGTTCTAGGACTGAAGAAGAACCTTTTTTCAGTAGCAACCCTTTAGGACAAGGGATATGAAGTCATCTTAAACATAGGTAAGGCATACCTCAAGCACTTAGCTTCTGGATTAGTGAAGCAAATAGGTGTGAGGGTGAAGAGAGTTGCGTAGCCTTGAGCAACAAGACAGGTGGTGAGAAGAGTAGAGATGTTGGAGAACTTTGGGATAAGTTCATGGGATACTTGCATAACGAGGTACTGAAGATTCTTCAACAAATAAACACAAGATTACCAGTGTCTAGTTTTAACTAGCATGATGTGTGCAAGGGGTACACACATGGAAAGTATGCCAAGACTAATTTTCAATGTTGAGACAATAGATCCAAATAGATTTTGGAGCTGGTGCATTTAGATGTATGCAGGCCCTTCTTTTTTCCATCTCTTATGAGACATGGGTATTATGTTACTTTCATTTATGATTATTCTTGAAAAACTTGGATATTTTTTATGAAGAAGAAAGATGAGGTCATAACCAAGTTCATGGAGTTTAAGGCCTTGGTAGAAAACTAGATATAGAAGAAGATCGAGGCAATGAGGAGTGACAATGGTGAATAATATTCCTATAATGCCTTCAAGGTTTTGTGTGTGAAGGAGAGCATTAGGAGAGAGCTTATAACACCTCATAACCCTAAGAATAATGGGTTGGATGAGAGGAAGAACCGCAGTATTGTTGGAGTGACCAAGGCCATGTTGCATGATCAGGGATTTCCTATGTTCTTCTGGGTAGAGGCATGCAACACTAGAATATTTCTACAAAATAAGAGTCCATACAAGGTTATTATATGAGTTACACCAGATGAGGCTTTCACAGGAAAGAAGCCTGATGTTTCAAACTTATGTATATTTGGCACACAATTTTATTACCATGTGTCCAAAGATAGCAGGAAGAAGTTGGAGCCCACAACAGAAAATGGTATTTTTTTGGGATACAATGAGACAAGTCATGCATACAAGGTGTATCTGCTAGGACTCAAGAAGACTGTTCTCAAACGAGATGTGATGTTTCAGGAGTCCAGAGCTCTAAGGAAGTCCTTGGAGTGAGAGTAGGTTGGAGTACCTGAGATGGAGGAGCTACTCACTCCCAATGAGGAGCCTTAGCTAGGATCATAGGAGAAGAGACCACGACAAGAGTAGACTCCTAACACTGGAAGGAAGAAAGCTAAGTGGGTCACGAAGTTGGTTCAGGAGGCTGAGGAGCAGGTGGAAGCTCCTAGAACCATGTTCAAGTAGAGTGAGTAGCCACAAAGGTACACTGAATATATGGAATTGACGACAAGAGTGGTGGACATTGGGCGTGGTGGACATTGGGCCTTATAGTTATAAGGAGGTAGCTTCTAAGCAAGTTTGGAAAGATTCCATGGTGGAGGAAAATTCATCCATCATGAAGAACGCTGTCTAAGAGATTGTGCCATGACCTAAGGTAAAATTAGTTGTAGGATCACACTAGTGTACAAGGTGAAGCATGGAGCAGATGGGAGTGTGGAGAAGTACAAGGCCATGTTTGCGGTTAAGGTCTTCTCACAGATTGAGGGCATAGATTATGAGGATACCTTTGCCCCAATAGCATTTTATTCATCAATCAGGACTATTCCGGCACTTGCAACATATATGGGGTGGAAGATCCACTAGATGGACGTGAAGATATCATTCCTCGACGAAGTGGTTGAGGAGGAGCTTTATATGGAGACACTAGAGGGATTTCAGCAGTTTGACAGAGACACACATGTGTGCAGGATGAAGAGAGCTCTTTATGGGCTCAACCAAGCTCCAAGAGCATGATACACTCGTATTGATAGCTACCTTTGAGGATTGGAGGGCTTCCACTCATTCTAGTGCTCTATATTGACGACCTTATATTGACTGAAGTAGAAACCTTGATCCAATTGCAAGGAGGACCTTGAAAGGGAGTTTGAGATGAAGGATATGGGGCTTATGCATTATTTCCTTGCATTAGAGGTTTGGTAAGGTGATGGTGATATCTTCATGGGACAATGGAAGTACACTACAAAATATCCTCTAGATATTTCATATGCAGGATTGCAGACCCATGACCACACATAAAGTCACAAACTAGAGGAAGGTGGATGCTAGTAGAACAGAGTGAGCTGAAGTTATAGTACACAGACAACTCATCGTGTCGTTGATGTACTTGGTCAATACATGATATTTGTTTTGCAGCCAACCAAATGAGTCAGTTCATAATGGAACCAACCAAAGTTCACTCGGTTGCTGTGAAAAATGTTTTGAGGTATCTTAGAGGCATAATAGATTACAGATTGTGGTATAAACATGTTTATGGAGCGATGCTTGAGGGCTTCACATATGTAAATTGGGCAGGATGCTCCATAAATCTAAGAGTACTTTAGGTGGCATCTTCAGAAATTGGGACAACAGGTGTTTCCAGGGGCTTGTCTAGCGCTAGGAAATAAGAGACTACAACACAAAGAAATATGGGTTGACTCAAGTTATTACAAGGAGGTTTCGAGCTAAATATTAGTAGAGAGAACAACCTTATACTCTATTGGAACAATTTTCCTTGTAAAGTATTCTATTTTCTCAATTTCTGCCAATAAAATCTACAACAAGTAGAGGGTTTTCCCAGTTGAGTTCCCCGTAAAAATATTGTGTTATTATGTGTGATTGTGTTTTTGTTCCACTGCTTATCTATCATAGAGAAATCTTGTGTCTTGGTGTAACAAAATTACTTTCAGATTTGTTCATTCAAGCAGTTGTAGGATTTCAAGGAATTTTACACCCTTTAACTTCTAGAACCCCCAAGCCTTTCTCCCAAAGCATAGGTGCTCCAACACTAATCTTCTTGGTCATATTAAGTTTTTGTTCACTAACCGCTCCAAATAGCGACAAGCTCCTCAAATTTGATCCACATTTTATGGACAATCAAAATTCCCCCAAATATCCTCCATGTATTTTCTTTCAAAGGGTGATAAGGGTATTAGGGGCCCCATTATCACAACCCATAAGCCCTTAACCCATTGGATGCTTTTCAAGGCTTTCTTAATGTTGTTTTATGTATTGCATGGAATTATTTTTATGTGATATAGCCTGTATTGCACAAAAAAAATTGCGTGATATGATAAAGGCCATGAAATTTTGAAGGAACATGTGGTAAATCCTCGTTGGAATATCATGAGTTGGGAAATCTTTGTCCTGTGACACGTGTCACATTGTCATATCATTGAAAACTTTCAGGAGGACATGTGGCATGCTCTAATTGGTTATTGCGCCTCTTGTAAACTTTAAGGTTAACACATGTCACACATTGGTTGGTTTTTGCATGCCTATAGTCTTTGTAGATGTGATAAATATGAGGAAAGGGGGTTGCCAAAAAATAAAATAGTTTCATTGTGCAATGAAGAAAGAGAGAAAGAAAAATAAAGGAAAAGATAAAGGATAGATGAAGAAAAGAGCAAGGAAGAAGAGGTGGGGGACATAGAAAACACACATAAAAGTAGGATGCGTACAAAGAAAAGTTGTGTGATGTGCTATTGTATAGGATAACATTTTCCTCTATGTGATGTATTGCATAGATAAAATGTTCATGTGCACTCTGTTGCATGGTTTAAAAATCTTGGCACGATGAGAAGATTGGTGAGAATGTGATAGAATTGTGAAGTAGTAGCATTATAACGCAATAAAAAGTCAAGCAAAGATGAATGTATTGACAAATGTAAACCCAAGGGTGAATCATACTAGTTGTGACATGGCATAATATAGATGACTGGCTAACTTGTTGCCACATCACCATTGTGATCGTTGACGTGGTTGAGGAAAATAGAACTTGAAGAAATATTTGGAAGGTCATATCTTTTTACAAATGTCTCATAACTAAGCCATATTATCATGGTTGGAAAGTTCTTATTGAGACCCTATAATAGTACATATAGAGGAAAAAAATAGATTAAGTCACATCCTTAATACCACTTAGGGGGGCTGTGTACATGATAAGAGAAGATGATTTTTCCTATAATATTAAGAAAGAAAAAAACCCAATAAGTGGTTAAGTAAAGATGAATGTCTCAACAAGTGTGAACACAAGGGTGAATTATTCTAGTTGGGACATGGCATAATACGGATTTTGGGTGAAATTGCTGCCACATCACTAGTATGATTGCTAGCATGGTTGAAAACAAGAGAACTTGAAGAAATTTTTAGAAGGTCATATCTTTCTATGCATGACCCATAATTAAGAAAGAATACAATGGTTGGAAAGTTCTTATTGAGCAGAACGCATATACAAGCTCAAAAGAGACTCTATTATAGTACTTAAAGAGGAAAAAATACATTAACCCATCTCCTTAATGCCACTTAGTGGGGTGGGTACATGATAAGAGAATATGAATTTCCCTATCATATTTTAAGCAAAGACCAATTCTTGGATTTAGTTCTCAAGGGTCACATCAATGTCTTTGATGAAACTATTCTTTCAAATTGGGATAGATATTGGAGTTCTTCCAAAATAATTAGATGTATGGACAACATAAGGACTAAAATTATCCATGAAAGCACTTTCACTTTTTCTATGATGAAATAATTTTTTCCTTACTTTTGAAAGTTTCATTTAAAAGAGTCCCAAGATGATTTGAGTAGACTTAAATAAATTTCTGATAATATTATTGTATTTATCAAAATGTAACATCTAACTTAAAACATAAACTTTATTCATTAAAAATGATTTCAAATTTCTTAAGATAAAATATTTTTTGACATCTTCAAAAATAAAAATAAATTCAACTAAATAAAAAAATAAAATATAAAAAAATAAAAATTAAAAATAAAAAAAAAAAATGAAAAAAATCACTTCACTCGTTTAAAATATTCCATGCTAGATCACACTTCGAGGCGAGGGAGTGATTGTTAATTTAATTATTATCTTTCATCCCAATTGAGACATCAGAAAAAGTTTTGAATTTAAATATTGTATCCTTTATATGAATGTATGACTCATTCCATTTGAAGTATTATCTATTAATGGTAGTTGAGTTTTGAATCCATTTTCCCACGTAAATTTTTCCAGATATCGAATTTTGAGTTTTGAATCCATTTTCCCACGTAAACGTTTCTGTATACTTACTTTTTCTCTTTAAAATGAGATATTTTAATATTATGTATTATATATCTCCGGTTACGTCGGCCACGGAGAAAGTTCACTCTTTAATGCAATTGATCTTCGACCTTGATGCTACGGACAGTTACAGTTACAGGTAGCACCTGTGATCCTCCCCCTGCTGGAAACCTCATCCGGTATCGCCAAGCTGGTGTTCGCCCAATCTACTCAAACCTTTGCGATAGAAATTCACTAATGGATATTTTGATATTATTTAATTTATTGTCTTCTCGTTCCATCCCCAGAATAGAATAGCGCGTCCGTCCCATCCCCGGTTCCTCGCTTCCCACAGTTTTAAGCATTGAAAATAGTAAATTCAAACCACAGTTCAAGTTGGTTCAAGGGTTTGCACAAGGAAAGGCTAGTCAGAGGCTCGAAAGATGGAAGGCTGATCATCCTGAAGACGCTTGACAACAATGGCTGGATCGATTTCTTCAAAGCTTTAGGTGGCCCAGAGATTATTTGAGTAGGTAAATATATTCATATATCTTTCCTCTTTCCATAATTTTTCTAATGCCTTTTCTCATTTCTTAATCCAGATGGCGTGCATTCATCAAATTTTCCACATAGATCTACTTAATTCCTCACATATTCTGATTGTTTATTTCAAACAAACTGTATGTGGAAAATGCCAGAATGTTAAATCAAATTTATGTTATTTAACAAAACCCATTGTGATCATGAAGATCATACTTCAAACCATTATGGAAAGAAAACCCATTATTCTCAGGGGAACATGCTCATCTAGAAGCCCTTTCTTTTTTCAAAGGGCGGGGACTATTTCTAACTGAGACTCACGTGTTGGTATTTTGTCTTGTTGACCAGCATCGAACTCCCTTCCGGAATATCCTCGGTCGTCCTCTGTCCCTGCCCACAATGAATCCCCTCATCGGTGTCTCAAGTTCCCCCACTCGGGCCCTACCTGTCTCCATCCCAGTTGAGAATGGTTTATTATAATATTATTGCAGAGGTCATAAGAAAGTATTATCTAAGGCGAAGGTTGAATGAACATTTGAAAGAAAACCTCTGGATGTTTGGCAATTTTCTACCCTGCAGACCGTCACTTCATTATATGTGATATCTTAAAGAAATTGTGAAATTCTACAGATTGACCATTGGAGCTTTCCCAATAACATTACCCAATGAGATTTGAAATCAACCCTTTTGGATGGTTGGTTTTTTTCTGTTCTTCTAACCCTTGCTACATTAGGTTGGGTGAATTCTGTGAAAATTATCGATAAGATTTCAATTCCATTTCATTAAATTATGTAAATATACAGATTGACTAGCAAGGTTTGGAATCACTTGGAAAGAAAGAAAAGCCTTGATTCAATGAAATTGACATCGGCTTTGGCAAGCCGAATGGATTTTCTTCTTTGCAAAATCAATTAAATAAGAAGTCACAGGAGACCCCTAAACTTTCCAATAAATCACACATAAAAAAATATTTGTTGTGAAAAGAATTCACGGACCTAACATCTCCATGGCCTTAATAAATCCACTTCAAATTCAATTTCCTTACAGTCCGAGGCAACATAGGTGCTTAGGAGATCATTTCCTAAGGTTTCTAAGCCATTGCAGCTTTTGGGAAATGATTTCTGGACAAAACTTTTAGCTTCCCCTGAGCTTACTAGTCGTGGAAATAGTTTGAGAAACTCTGATAATGATGGAAATGGCAATGTTATAGGTAAGACTCCTTTCTTTGCAGGTAAATATGCATAACAAAATGGGGTTTCAAATACCAAAATATCAACATTTGTTGCTTCTAAGCATGCTCCACCCATTTCATATAATTCAAAGCTTTCACGAAGTGCTTGTCATTTAGATGGATTTCACTATTCTTTTCGAGTAGTTATCAACTTTGGCAATAACCTCAGCACCATCCATACAATGATATTGTTAGATTCATTAGATTGTTTGGTTAAGGAAGATCTTTGAAATTTGTTATAAATATTAATGTTTTTACAAACCTAGCAGATTACAGATCTACTGAATGAACTCACAACTAGTTTATTAACATTAAATTAGAAATAAACAAAAATATAACCAAACTCACAAAAAAATGACAGATTCTGCCCCTTAAAAATAACCATAAAGCCTTCCTTTTTTGTAGCTCCCTATCCCCAAGGGTTTAATTGAAAAACACATAGTTCCTTTAAATATTTGTAGGTTGAGGGAACCATTTCAAGCCCTTAAACTTCATCATAATCCAATATTTGCAATTATTTATAATAATAATTCCATTATGCACACTCATCTTAGAGTTTGGAAAAGAGGAAGAATACTTGATTGATTCCAACCTTGTAAATGAAAAAACTTGCATCTTCATTGGTTGGACTCTCCACCGCTAGATGAAGAAGTATATGTGCCTTGAATCAAAGACGATATCTTAACATGAGTTATTGACACTTGAACATAATTTCCATGGATCCCATGGAAAACAGATGGAGAGACTCTTTGAATGTTAGGAAGCATTTTCTCATACTCTACTTAATCTATAGGTGGTATTGGTAGGGCTTCAAATTTTCCATTTACTTGGAAATCTCACCCAAAAAGTCAATCATTAAAGAATCAATCCTATGATAAATCACACCTACCTTCTCATTTTTAATATCTTCATGAGCTTTCACCTATGATGATTAAATTTAGTGCCCTTTAACACCTCGAATGGTGGAGGAATAGAAGGCATTCAATAGGAGGTAAACTCCATTTTCCTTCACCTTTGTCAAGCCCTCTATAGACACCTGCAATCTATACCTCTCCTTCGACACAACATGAAATTTTGTGTTTTCCACTTCCTTTACATAGGCTTCATGCCATCCTCATAGGAAGAGCTCATTGTTGAAATATTACAACAACAAAATGGGGCACAACATCTACTTATAGGGTTTCGAGGGAGGGGTGTTGGAAAATAACCATATTATCCCCCATAGCCTTTAAGACCTTCTCTGCACATAAAAATGGCAGATTGATAACAAGACTCAAAGATGGATCTTAACGTTCAAGACCAAACCCAAATAGATAGAATCACACCATGGATTAAGCATGGGCATTGAGTTTTGGTAAAATCAAGGACCTCCATTCAAGATCATGACCTTATTTTCAACATTCTAAAATAGGTGGCTTAAAACCAACATTAAAAAGGGGAGATTTTCACCTTAGCCTTTCCAACATTTTCTCAAGACCAATCTATCTAATGGACTAGCTTGGATATGTAAGGTCTTGGATTTCTAAAGTACCCAATCAATGCTTTTGAGGCCAACTCCCTAGCTCCAGCTAAAATTTATTCCTATTGAAGATGAAAATTGAAAAATCCTGCTAATAGGATATATTTTTCATTCCTTTTGATTGACTTAAAACAAACCTCAGTGCCTCTCCTTTCTTACCTTCCTCTTCCATTCTCCAAAAAAAAATCATTAATCTTATATCCTAAGAACTTTATATAGGTAATCATTGCAATCAGTTTCCTCAACTCATGGGGTACCTTTACACCTAAACCCATGCAAGTGGACCTAAGTCCATGTTACAACCCATTGCACTCTAAGATGGTTCTAATTGTCTCCTCAAAACCAAGGCATAACACACCTTACAATGCAAAATGGTTAAATCCATCTCAAACTTGTGGGTTTTTTTTCTTTCATGGAACACATTCTAGCCAGTGCTCATCAAACACAATGCACTAACACCAGTAACACATATCAAAAGCCCAAGATACCCGTAATGCACCTTCAACTTTGGATTTCACAAAATAATAATTGTTAGATTTTTGTAATTTTCTCCTTATCAGATCCTTTCACCCCCCTGAATCCCTTACAAATATACTCCAATGGTCAACTTCCAAGTTCCAACAACTCCTTTTGCAACACGGAAAAACCACCTATATATGTTGCAACAACCTTGCCAATTTCTTTAGTGGGTTGCACATATATTTCACATTTCTTCTTCTTCTTGCAAAGTGATAGTGCCAAGGAGAGGCTATAAACTTCGATCAAGGAATGTTCACTTAGTAACATTAACAAGTTTCCTTTTTTCAGCTCATCAAAAGTCTTAATATTTCTTTGTAACTTCTCATGGTGCTTAACTTGCTTGTCTACACCTCTCAGTGAGACTACAACATCCCAACCTCTCTAACTATTCCTCCTTTTCAACCCTTGTTAGAGTCTTCTTAGATGTGCACTCATGCCTCAAGCAGAACACTAGCATCCTAAATCTGCATGCTCGTTCCATCTTTTAATGTCCTGTTGAAACCACATTGTCACACTTCTTAAAATGAAATGTTCACATCTTATGGAAAAGCACCTACTTTGCTTATGAAAACCTAATCTATGCGAGTGACTTGGAGAGGACCCCATTTTCTCAAGATGAAAACATAGGGTCTTACAACATGGGAATTTTCAGTAACTCTTACTTAAGAGATAGTCTATACATATAGAGATGCACATGTGATTAACATAGATGGAGGCATGATGTGCAGTAAACAATGAGGAATGCCTTTGCTTATGATGGTAACTTAATTCAAGATGGGGACCTTCATATACACCTTGATGTCCACATGCATGGTTCTGGAACACAAGTGTTTGCCCAACTAATAAGGACTTCCTCTTGATGCCTTGAACTTCATAATGATCTTGTGGCTTGACTAATGAACCACTCCATAAGACGATAAATTACTCATTACATAATAATATGATTTCTATCATATGTAAATACTAAAAATCTTGGTCCATTTTTAGGACTTTTAGTACTAGAGCAGTGGTTTACAAATTTGTGAGCCTTAAAAGGGCATGTTGAAACTTGAAATTACTTTATCCATACAAATTCCTAACCCTTCTTCTTGACCTTGGTAATGGGATTAGCTATCATGGAGAATTATTCTACGAATCTCCTATAATACCCAACCAATCCATTGAAATAGTGTAGCTTATGAGCATCCTTTAGTGTTAGGAATTCCATAATGGCCTTGATTTTGGCAAGGTCCACGACTATACCTTCTCTAGGAGTAATGTGGCCTAAAGAATGGATCTTTGACTAGAATAAGGAACGCTCAAAGAGATTTTAATCATTCTTATTCTCTCCACTGGTTAATTTTGGATGATGCATCAAACAAAATGACTGGATTTTAGTTTGAAATGACTGGAAATGAAATTCTAGTACCATGGATGAGTAGTTGAAGAAACTTTGGATTGGGAGAAAACTTCGTCTCTTGCTGCCACCCATTGCCAATCCCCTTTTTAGCCTTATTATTAATAGCCATGCTCACAAAATTGTCCACAATAGATTTTTTACACAGTATTTTGGTAGGCTAATTCCTTGGCTTGCATGGTTTTCAATTGCCCAACCTACTAGGTTTATAACACCTTATGTTGTAGTCAAACTTTCCTATTGTGCTGTCAAACTTTTTCATTGTCTGAGTAATCATCAGTAAGATGACCATCTATTAAAGTCTGTCATTTATTTGTTGCGTTTGTTTATGGATTACTTTGGTATTTCTACGTTCCATCTATCTAATTTGTAGTCTAAATCATTGTGAAGATTATCCAATAGTGCTTGAAGTTCAAAATGTATTTCTAAAAGCTTGTCAAGATTAATTTTAAACCAAGTAAATTATAGTTGAATTAACATGTAGATTGTAGCTAGTTTTTAAAACACATTATTGAATGGCTACTTTAAAACTAGTTAAACTAAATATGCCACTATAAGAACCATTGGTTAAATAGGAGATATGTCTTACCACATATGTCTCTGTAGGGAGCTTTAATATTGTATGCTATGAAGAAATAAGATATCCTGTGGTTGTTATTAACTAAATGAGATAAATATCAAGAGTGGAAATTCGTCATTGTTGGTAGGTGTTATATTTGACTAGATGGAAGGAGCTCAAGCATATATTATGATTGTTTTAAGTTTTAGATATTGATAAATTTGGATAAGGTTGGGTATCTCCTTGGACTCATTTATTTCTTAATGGATTGGTAATATGCCCTATTGATAGGGGAAAATGTCTTGTCAAACAGCAACAAGATTTAATCATTGAAAACCAGCTTCAATGGGTTTTAATGGTTGAGATAAATACAATCGACTAATTCAAGCTTCAAAGCACTCTATCGTACTATATTCGTAGTATATGTGTCTTTTGGGATTGAATTATGGAAACTAGGGCTGCAAAGAGTCCCCCTAGAATCAGGGTCATTCTAAGATGTTCTTATCTTCAATGTTTTATCCATTTTATTAGAGCCCTTTAAGGATTCCCAGTTCTATTAAATTTTCAAATCAATGCATTTTCCTTATGATCGTCCAAGGATTCTAGAACATTGTTTGAATATACGATTGTCCTAAAACTTCTTTTGCAAGACACATTTTTAGACTACTTTCAAAGGTGAGAATGGCCTTCACTATGATTGTCCACATCTCTAAATGACCTTGAATGTGTTGAGAAATTTACGAAGCCTTCAACGTGGGGCTCAATAGGGCCCCTTCTCTCGCCATGCACCATACTGATTGCTAGAAGAAAAATGCTGGTTGTCGATGAGATTTTTTTTTATAAATGCTTCTTATATCCTAATGTGGCAAGAAGGCACCTTTTAGATATAAGAAAATTATTTGTCGAATCAAAGTCAGATTACAACATTCAACTACTCAAGCTTCTGTTGGCCAAGTAGCCATGAATGAGGGCTATCTATTTTCAGCAATGTTACCCAATGCCCAACTCCAACTATTTTCACTTGCATTGGCACAAACACGAGGATGAGCACAAGTAGAAGCGTATCATTGGAGAGGCTTCAACCTTGTGGGATAAATATTAAAACTTTGCTTTTATTGACTCAACAAGCCACTGTTGTCTTTGAAGCCACTGTTATTCATTACACCCCTCTCTAAACAACCATTTATGGAGAGCCCAAACTAGGAGCTTGTGAACAGGAATCCTCCATAGGCTGCGCATTTGTAGATGTCTTCACCTTGTTTATTAGGAAATATGTAAACACTCCTCCATCTTGAGTGGGGGTTTTTTCTTCTTTCTTAGCTATTGACAGGAACTCAAAGAGGTTTGCCTATGGGTTTTTAGAAACACTTGCCAAATGGGAGAAGCCAAAAGATCTCAAACAAAATGACTGGATTTTAGTTTGAAATGACTAGAAATGAAATTCTGGTACCATGGATGAGTAGTTGAAGAAAATGTGGATTGGTAGAAACCTTTTCCTCTTGTTGCCACCCATTGCCAATCCCCTTTTTAGCATTATGATTAATAACCATGCTCACAAAATTGTCCACAATAATTTCTTTACACAGTATTTTGGTAGGCTAATTCCTTGGCTTGCATCATTTTCAATTGCCCAACCTACTAGGTTTATAACACCTTATGTTGTAGTCAAACTTTCCTATTGTGCTATCAAACTTTCCTATTGTGTTGTCAAACTTTTGCATTGTCTGAGAAATCATCAGTAAGATGACCATCTATTAAAGTCTGTCATTTATTTGTTTCATTTGTTTATGGATTACTTTGATATTTCTACATTCCATCTACCTAATTTGTAGTCTACCTAATTTGTAGTCTACATCATTGTGAAGATTATCCAATAGTGCTTGAAGTTCAAAATGTATTTCTAAAAGGTTGTCAAGATTACTTTTAAACCATGTACATTATAGCTGAATTAACATGTAGATTGTAGCTAGCTTCTAAAACACATTATTGAATGGCTACTTTAAAACTAGTTAAACTAAAGATGCCACTATAAGAACCATTGGTTAAATAAGAGATCTGTCTTACCCCATATGTCTTTGTAGGGAGCTTTAATATTGTATGCTATGAAGAAATAAGATATCATGTGGTTGTTATCAACTAAATGAGAAAAATATCAAGAGTGGAAATCCGTCGTTGTTGGTAGGTGTTATATTTGACTAGATGGAAGGAGCTCAAGCATATATTATGATTGATTTAAGTTTTAGATATTGCTAAATTTGGATAAGGTTGGGTATCTCCTTGGACTCATTTATTTCCTAATGGATCGGTAATATGCCCTATTGATAGGGGAAAATGTCTTGTCAAACATCAACAAGATTTAATCGTTGACAATCAGCTTCAATGGGTTTTAATGGTTGAGATAAATACAATCGACTAATTCAAGCTTCAAAGCACTCTATTGTACTATATTGGTAGTATATGTGTCTTTAGGGATTGAATTATGGAAACTAGGGCTACAAAGAGTCCCCCTAGAATCAGGGTCATTCTAAAATGTTCTTATCTTCAATGTTTTATCCATTTTATTCGAGCCCTTTAAGGCTTCCCAATTCTATTAAATTTGGAAATCAATGCATTTTCCTTGTGATCCTCCAAGGATTCTAGAACACTTTTTGAATATACAATTGTCCTAAAACTTTTTTTGCAAGACACATATTTAAACGACTTTCAAAGGTGAGAATGGCCTTCACTATGATTTTCCACATCTCTAAATGACATTGAATGTGTTGAAAAATTTACGAAGCCTTCAACATGGGGCTCAATAGGGCCCCTTCTCGTGCCATGCACCATACCGATTGCTACAAGAAAAATGTTGGTTGTTGATGAGATTTTTTTTGATAAATGCTTCTTATATCCTAATGTGGCAAGCATGCACCTTTTAGATATAAGAAAATTATTTGTCAAATCAAAGTTAGATTACAACATTCAACTACTCAAGCTTCTATTGGCCAAGTAGCCATGAATGAGGGGTATCTATTTTCGGCAATGTTACCCAATGCCCAACTCCAACTGTTTTCACTTGCATTATCACTGTTGTGTAACCAGCTCCAAAAGGAGAAGAAAAGAGATATCAACGCCTTAGAAATGAGCCACTTCGAGGGGGCAACCTCCAATACATTACATAAATGAACAATTCTTTGATGATACAATTTACAAAACCTCCTTTCTATATATAGGAGTCCATGGGGCCATAATCTAATCCTAGTGGGCCACAATGTAATCCTAGCCGACCTAACAATAATAATTTAAGGGCACAATAATAACAAAATGGGGGTTACAAGGGTACAATAATAACAATAAGGGGGGCTACAATAACATACTAAGGGGCTACACTATTAATATAGGGACTTAACATGCCCCTCTCCTTCAACACGTGTTGTCCTCAACGCTTGATTATTTCTTGATGCTTATGTATAAAATTCTCATCCTCCCATGTGAAATATTCTACAGGAAAGTTCTTCCACTTGCTGAGATACTCTGAAATTGATCGTACTTGTTGAGTTCTTTTTTCTATGACTGCTTCATAACTTCTTTCGATATGATGTTGATCTTCCTGTTGTTTCATTAGATTCTGCACCAAAGTTGGGTTATCCTTTGAGAGTTCGAGAACTTGTTGTTGATGCTCGCTGTGATCTTCCACTAATTTATCATCCATATTAGCTATTATTTGATCCTTAAAACCATCCAAATTAGCCTCCATTTATGCTTTTAAACCATCTATTTCATCTTCGGTTGCTCTTCGTAAGATCGAAATTTGTTGCACTTGGTACCGTAATTTTGATATCTCATATTGCAATTCTTCCTCCTCATGCGTCATAGTATAGCTTTCTGAGGGCTTAATGGGTATGGAATTATTTTTTGGAGGCATTATATAACCCAACGCTGATAAATATTCTTCAATACGCCCTTGGAATCACTTCAAACTGTTTTTTCAAAGAAACGTTATGCAATTCGGAGAAAAACAATACACAACTTTTACTAGCTTTTAGGAGATCGATATTGAAATTGAATTATCTCTGTAATTGAAAATCTTCGATATCTGAAATTCATCCCTGTAGTAGCCCTCTGAAGCTTCTTTCAAATGCCACAGGTCTGACCTGATTTTTATTCTCCAAGACAAAGTTGTGTCCAATCTCCCACAATGACCTAATTCTGGACTGGTTCAGTAGAGCGAACTTGTACGACTTGCCACGTGTCACTTTTTTGTCCTTTGTCTCTGAAATTGATAGCGAAGAAACTACAGGCTGTGTACTTGTGACCACTTTTGACGACACTCCAATCCAATCTTCAGAGAGAGAGTTATTGAACTTTTCCCACGATCACCTCTTTGAGATGAAATTCAGGAGCCTGAAAAAGCACTACCTTCCACAGATCATATCTCCAAAAATATTGCGAACCAAGATCTGAAATTTTTTGATGAATTTCCTCCGGATTTCAGCTTCGCGCAATATGAATTTGAGATTCTGAACCTTCTTAGAAAAAAATTTATAGCACAAATGCCACGATGACCTGTTTAGGAGCCTGAAAAAATACCTGACTTCCACAGATCATATCTCCGAAATTATTGCGGACCAAACTCTGAAATTTTTACACAGGCTTCCACAAGATTTTTTCTTCGCACCCTAAAAATTTCAGCTTCTGAAACTTCGTAGAAGAAAAGTTATAGCGAAAATTCCACGATGACCTGTTTGGAGCAGCGAAACCCTAGAATCCAAAGCTCTGATACCAAATGTTGTGTAACCAGCTCCAAAAATAGAAGAAAAATATATCAACGCCTTAGAAATAAGCCACTTAGAGGGAGAAACCTCCAATACATTACATAAATGAACAATTCTTTGATGATACAATTTACAAAACCTCCTTTCTATATATAGGATTCCATGCGGCCATAATGTAATCCTAGTGGGCCACAATGTAATCCTAGCCAACCTAACAATAATAATTTAAGGGCACAATAATAACAAAATGGGGGTTACAAGGGTACAATAATAACAATAAGGGGGGCTACACTAACATAATAAGGGGCTACACTATTAATATAGGGACTTAACAATCACAAACACGAGGATGAGCACAAGTAGAAGTGTATCGTTGGAGAGGCTTCAACCTTGTGGGAGAAATATTAAAACTCCACTTTCATTGACTCAACAAGCCACTGTTTTCCTTGAAGCCACTGTTATTCATTGCACCCCTCTCTAAAAAACCATTTACGGAGAGCCCAAATTAGGAGCTTGTGAATAGGAATCCTCCATAGGCTACGCATTTGTAGATGTCTTCACCTTGTTTATTAGGAAATATGTAAACACTCCTCCGTCTTGAGTGGGGGTTTTTTGTTCTTTCTTAGCTATTGAGAGGCACTCAAAGAGGTTTGCCTGTGGGTTTTTAGGAACACTTGATAAATGGGAGAAGCCAAAATATCTCAAACAAAATTACTGGATTTTAGTTTGAAATGTCTGGAAATGAAATTCTAGTACCATAAATGAGTTGTTGAAGAAACTATGGATTGGGAGAGACCTTTGCCTCTTGTTGCCACCCATTTCCAATCCCCTTTTTAGCCTTATGATTAATAACCATGCTCACAAAATTGTCCACAATAATTTCTCTACACAATGTTTTGGTAGGCTAATTCCTTGGCTTGCATGGTTTTCAATTGCCCAACCTACTAGGTTTATAACACCTTATGTTGAAGTCAAACTTTCCTATTGTGTTGTCAAACTTTCCTATTGTGCTGTCAAACTTTTTCATTGTCTGAGCAATCATCAGTAAGATGACCATCTATTACAGTCTGTCATTTATTTGTTTCGTTTTTTTATGAATTACTTTGGTATTTCTACATTCCATCTACCTAATTTGTAGTCCACCTAATTTGTAGTCTACATCATTGTGAATATTATCCAGTGGTGCTTGAAGTTCAAAATGTATTTCTAAAAGGTTGTCAAGATTACTTTTAGACCAAGTAAATTATGGCTGAATTAACATGTAGATTGTAGCTAGCTTCTAAAACACATTATTGAATGGCTACTTTAAAACTAGTTAAACTAAAGATGCCACTATAAGAACCATTGGTTAAATAAGAGAACTGTCTTACCCCATATGTCTCTGTAGGGAGCTTTAATATTGTATGCTATGAACAAATAAGATATCCTGTGGTTGTTATAAACTAAATGAGATAAATATCAAGAGTGGAAATCCGTTGTTGTTGGTAGGTGTTATATTTGACTAGATGGAAAGAGCTCAAGCATATATTATGATTGATTTGAGTTTTAGATATTGCTAAATTTGGATAAGGTTGGGTATCTCCTTGGACTCATTTATTTCTTAATGGATTGGTAATATGCCCTATTGATAGGGGAAAATGTCTTGTCAAACAGAAACAAGATTTAATCGTTGACAACCATCTTCAATGGGTTTTAATGGTTGAGATAAATACAATCGACTAATTCAAGCTTCAAAGCACTCTAATGTGAACGATATCAAATAAAATAGGCTATGGTTTAGCAAACAAGATTAGTCCAAATTCACCAGATCATAGCATCACAAACTATATTAACTGCAGAGAAAGAAAGGCTAAGTTAAATGATAGAAATCGAAATAAATAATCTATACTAAATTGATAAATGGAAATAGCTATTATCCTAATATGCAGAAGAATAGATGCATGTACAGAATTGGTTTCAGAATAATGAAAAATGGAAAAAAATTTCACCCATAGTATATTATAAAGACAGAGTAACAGACTTGGACAACTAAAATAAATTCTTACTAAGCATTAAAATTTAAAAGCCATCGATTCGTTTCCAAAAGGATGGTCACTTGAATGTTATCACTTAGATTCTGTGGAAAGAACAGTAGTGCTAGAATATAAAGTTTGATGTGGAATAAAGTCACTATAGTGATGGAATAAAGTAGGATTCATAGCATAATGGAATATCGTCCCATATATGCCCAAAGCTTGAAAGTGGTCTCTTAAAAAAATCCATTTTCAGTGTCCTTTTATTTGAACACTGACTTCCTTTCCAAATCAGAGACAACATACAATATGTAAAGTGTTGCTCATAAGGAGGTCATGAAAAATGGAAAAACATTTCACCCATAGTAGATTATTAAGACAGATTAACAGACTTGGACAACTAAAAGAAATTCTTACTAACCATTAAAATTTAAAAGCCATCGATTCATTTCCAAAAGGATGGTAACTTGAATGTTATCACTTAGAGTCTGTGGACAGTACAGTAGTGCTAGAATATAAAGTCTGATGTGAAATAAAGTCACCATAGTGACTTACGAGTGGCAGGTGCAGGGGTGGCTATTTACAACCCTAGAGGACCACAATAATTTACTTATGCCGGGGGATTGGGAGAGACATCCGAAAATCACACTTAAACCCTAGCATTGTTTTAAGGTCCTATGTTGTGTGCAAGGAAGGTCAAAAAATTGGTGGTAATTGGAGATTCCATGGTGGTAATTCAAGAAATAATCAAGCATTCAAGAACAAGACCTTCCAACCATGTCCAGATTGCAAGACCTTCCAACAAGACCTTCCAACGATGCTTGAACGAAGTCAAACAGACGTCGTGTGAAATAGATTTTCTTCAATAGGTCTGTTAGGTATATTCACTATAAAATAAACTCAATACTGTTCCTCTCAAGACTTCTCTGTAATTTTATTCCAAAAACAAAGATTTGCAGGTCGGAATTTGTCTTCAAAACTGCCACTATAGATCCAAATTACAAGACTGTTGCAAGGTCACATATTTCACCACAGGTCCGAATTATAACGGTATGAGTTGCAGAGAAGAGTCCCAGGTCCGAGATTCTGGAAAGGCCAAAGTTACAGGCCTGTTAGGGCCGAAATTTCAGGCCTGAATTCAGTTCCGAAAAAATTTATTTCCACAGGTGCAAATAGGTCTACAAGAGATATATCCTTCTAGCCCAAAACGTTGTAATTATGATCTCCCTTTTAATCTCCTTGCCCTCCTGTTTTATCTCTGAATTCTCACTGTATTTTTCACCGAAATTTTCATTCCAGAATGATGAGCATGACTAGTTATTTATAGTTGTTTGTGTATGAACTGAACAGGGATGCCTTTTGATTAAGGAGCCAACATATTGATTTGAGCCGACCTGTGCATCATTTTTGGGATTTATTTAAACCAATTTTAAGACTGATACAGGGGGGCAATTTTATGGTTAAGTCCGGGCCTCAGCGCTTGATAGGAACACCATACAATATAGTGGTACTTGTTGTATCTTCTGCTATAGTGCAGACCTGTTCTAACACCTCCTTTGCTGAATACTTGCTAGTTGTAGGGGATCAACAAAATTATGTTAGATCCCTCCTTTGTGGCTCAAAGACTCTTTTTGTCATATAAAATTCTGCATGTCAAAGCCTCTCTGCTCCTTCACTTCCCATAGGACATTGTGAAAGCCTCTCAACCCTCCTGCATTCATTCAGATCACCGAACTACACATATGTTACCTGAAATAGTAGTGCTTTAGACCTCCACAAACAAGCATACATATATAGAAAAAGAGAGATTTTATTTCTGAGTAGTGGTCATTATAGGGCTCTAGTTAGTTGGATAAAACATGAATGTAGAATAGAAAAGGCAGATTTTCACCATGGAGTGTGTTGTTGCCATCATTCTTAGGCAGCTGATATGTTTTCCCATTTAGTGTGAATTATCCATCCTTGATATGGTTGGCTACACGACCCACCAAGGCACCAAAGTAAGGTCTAATGGAGTTCATGTTCTGCATTAATAAACAATCTCATATTCCCCATGGTAACACATACATTTGAGATCCATTCCAATATGTCAATAGAAACTGTAAATTTATCTTAAAATTCTAGCATATGATGGCAGTACTAATTTCCAAAGGGAAATGCAAATACATGCCATGTATGAGGAAATATTGTCATAGCCAAGAAGTACGTCTGCTAGATGGCCTGAATGCCTAAATACCAATACTTAATGAGCTAGCTCCCTCTGAGTAAATGATGGTAAAGCAGTTGAAGGGTAGGGTTTAGGGATGATTACCTTTAGCATCAAGGAGAGTGAGGGATACGAGGGTAGCTCCCCAGTTGGTTAGATTTATATACAGATCACCTCTGCGAAGTTGAAAGAAACTTGGGGCATTGATCTTTATATAGGGATGACCATAATGAGCCAACTTGCCTTTCCCTTCCAAATTTCTTGGATTCAATTCCCATTTGTGCCCTTGACTGCTAGCATGGAATTTGCAGAGGTGAATGAAAACCTGAATGCACCAAAAATGTAAGAGAATGGATGACACTTTCACCATCATCGATTGATTGATTGATCAAGGGATGGATGGATAAGCTAAAGCAGAACATTCAATGATATATATAGAGAGACTCACATAGTCAATACTTGACTAGGGTGTGTCTGTATTCCTTAAGATAGGGTCATGGTGTAAGAAATAACATGGACTGTGTGCAACTATAGACAACCCATGCACTGTGGCTACCAAAAAATGTAATCTTTGGAATCTAAATATGTTACATTTTTGAGTTTTTGTCTTATTACCCCAAATTTGTTTTTGGCCAAATCTTAATTTTGTTCTTTAAAATGGAATTTTGACTACATATAAGGATTCAACACCTTGAAAAAACCCTAGTGCAGTACATTTTTGTTGTTTGTATATTGAAGGACCTAAACTAATGCAAAATGGTTTTGTGGACGCCATTTCTAAAGTTGGGCAGGCCAAATTCTTTTCTGACCTTTCTACCACCTATATAACCAAGTAATTTTCTATCACCTATATAAACTTGCCTTTTTATAAAAAAAAGAGGTTCCTACACTCAAAGAATTGGCTTTTCCTGGCCATGGGGCAATTAGAATGTTGAAATTATATAACCTTTTGGATGATTAGAGGATCCAATTTTGCCATTTCTAGCCTGAATTAAGTTCAAATTGCAGTTTTGGGTGTAAACTGTTGGTCAGTTGAAACCCATTTATCAACTGCACTGTCTGAGTAAAGCCTAGATAATATCTAAGATGAGGATGTTGGACCTATTTCAGGATTTTGTACTCAAGCTAACGGTCAAACATAAGTTTATGCATATACATGTGGTTCAAGGTCTCCTTTTCCTCACGTTATTTTCTATGAATTAAGGAATGTATGTTGCCAAGGAGGAACACTTGCTGGTATAGGATCTGATACAACCAAAAAGTTACTAGGAACACCCAACATATTACTAGGATCTGATACATGCTTTAGATTGCTAGGATCTAGTCTAGGAACACCCAACAATGAGAGGTATATCCACAAACCACTCCAAGTAAGATATGAAAAGGGCTCTTGAAATGCCTCTGAATACCAAAGAACTCCAATGTTTATAATGACATATTGATGTCCAATTCAAATGCTACCTAATGATTTCACAAAGGTTCTGGTGCCTTTGTTCAAGGGTTCGTTGTATGTTTGCATGAGTTTAAAAAAAAAAAACTTTCACTAGATATTAACAGCCCTTATGATATTTTTTACCACCACCATTTTTGCCACAAAATTTCTGTAAGGTCAAGACACATGAAGATTTAAATTGGTTCCTGCTTGAAGGAAAGATGAACTGTTCTGATTGATGGGTATTTAGAGTTTTATTGTTGGCTATAATTTTCTTACAATGACCCTAGATGTAGTCACAAACAAGTAATAAAGATTATTGTTGTTCACAAGGCTGAAAAGTTCTCTGAAATCCCTCAAATTATCCCACAACAAGCTTCCCAAAAACCCCACATCATTGTTGGAATTTTTTTTTGATTACACCTATATTTTTATACTTGTTTTCATGCTTCCCTATCTGTCCAAACATTGGTATCAGAGCCAAAATCATGCTGTCATTAACCCTAGTTCTATTTTTTGGTGAAAATTTACCACAGTTGGAGGTATCAACCATTGGAAATAACAACACTATTGGGTTCTAGAGAACCACCAATCAAAGGATATATCTACTATTGTATCTTCTATTTAGGGCTCTTCACATGCTGCCATCGAATCTGCGGTCATTTTCTTCTATATATCATCTTCATATTGCCTCATAATCCTACAAGAGTATGTTACATGACCTCACATCCTCCCAGCAAAAGTTGATCTTATATGCCGAGTTATATTTATGCTTGGATGGTGATCTGTTTACTTTGTTTGGAGACCATGGAGGATGACAACATGCTACTAAAAATGGTTGTATTATAACAAGATTATTGATGTCAAATTGTTCATGGAGGCTACCACAAAATACTGCAAATACTGCAATAAGGGAGACTTTCCCATGATATTTTTGGAACCTTAAAACCATGTTAAAATTGTTTAAAACATGAGCCGTAAAACTAAAACAAATGCTACAACAAAATCACTAAAATGTGATTGAAGTTCTATTATAGGACTTCTCTACTGCTGCTCATACACTGTCTGAAATAATCAAGTTGAAATTTAGAACCTAAATATCGCTGGTTTAGTATGCAAAATCCAATTCCTGGCATGAGACATATGATGAAGCCATTGGCTAGGTTACATATTGACAGTGTATGTTATGTTGATATATTACTTTTTCTTTTGGTTAGAAACTGGGAACTTCACCACAACATCATACCAATATGTAAAATCTGAATTAATTGTTGTGAGACAACTAGCATCTAGGATATTTGTTTCTATCCCATACTTTGCCATCAACATCTAATTTGTATTGCCTGTGCATGTGTTGAATGGAGTAGCTATTGTAACATCTTTATGATTGTCCCTGTCAAACATACTATTCTGACATGTCTTCTCTTTTGTGGGGAAGGTATTGCTACATTTTATTTGCTAAGGACGCATGTTCACCAAGACAAGTCAAATACTTCAAAATGTTGGATGTGTTTTGTATTAATGTTCTACAACATATTCTCATTATCTTTGTTTTGTATTATTGTTCGAGAACATATTCTCTTTTTCTTTGTCTTTATTTCACACATTGTTTTAGGATATTTGAGTGTTTTAGGTTATTTAGGTTTTTGGCCCTGAAATTAGTGATTGAAATGCCAAAAAATCACTTTATAATTGTGGATTTGCTTGTCTATTTGAGTTATTTTACATAAGAAATATTCATAAGTATATCTTAAGTAGATATTCTACCATTAGCTCTATTTCAAATTGTTTTAATAATTTCCAAGTACCTCTTCTATTCCTTGACTCGAGGTGGTGGATTCCCCATCTTGCTGGAGCCTTTCTCTTTCATCTAGTCCTTCATTTTCCATTGAATCTGATTCAAGAGATTCTCCCACTGGATCTCTCTTGGGGGATTCTTGTGGTGGTAGTCCATGTATCATTTTTAAAAGTCTAATTGTTCCCTTCACCTACTTTTCATAACTTCCATAACCATTAGATAGGTACCTGCAATGTCGATGGTGTTTTGTTTGTTTAGTAAAAGATTGTCGAGACTTTAATTTATTGAAAGTTGTAGAATTTACAATCTATGAAGTTTCAAGATATAATTTTTAAAAGTCTAATTCTTTAAAGGGCACTAGCTCAATGGAAGAGCACCTACTTTATAAGCAGGAGGTTGGTGGTTTGATTCCATCGTGCCCTGATATTCATATATAGGGAATGACGATGATCAGTTTTTGGTGACGGATGCTCTTTTGACCATCACCAATGAGCTTATGGTGACATTTTTCGACCCTCACCAAAATATGAAATGGTGACGGTCAACGAACACCACCATATACATGCATCAATAGTGACAACCATTAAAGGTTCATCACCATAAATCGTTGTTGTTGATAAGAAATGGTGAGGGTCACTGTTTGTCATTATATTCATTATTCGTGACGGACCTTGATGTCACCAATGCGTTTATGGTGACGGTCAATGAACATCGCCATATATATGCACCAATAGTGACGACCATGAAAGGTTCATCACAAAAAATCGTTGTTGTTCATATGAAATGGTGATGATCACTATCCGTCATTATAATCAATATTCGTGACGGACCTTGAATGTCACCACAACACATACTTTCGGCGATGCCACATTTGGTGACGTTCAATTTTTTGGTGACGGAGGCTATTATCCGTCAGCATTGCCCATATGAAATGGTGACGGTCACTATTCGTCACTATAAATAATTATTGGTGACGGACCTTAGACCTATACTTTCGGCGACGCCACCTTTGGTGACGTTCAGTTTTTTGGTGATGGAGGCTATTGTCTGTCACCATTGCTCATATGAAATGGTGACAGTCACTATTCGTCACTATAAATCATTATTGGTGACGGACCTTGAATGTCACCACAACACCTATACTTTCGGCAACGCCACCTTTGGTGACATTCAGTTTTTGGTGACGAAGGCTCTTTTGACCCTCGCCAATGAGCTTATGGTGACCATTTTCGCCCCTCACCAATGTGATTTTTTCTTGTAGTGTTTAAAACTTGGTTCGCAGTGAAGTGCCCAGAAGGCAAGTCTATCAAAGCATCTATGACCTGTGTCATTTCATAGTAGCGGATGATTTGATATCATAATGGAGGTGCTCCAATTCAAGCAATGTAGAAGAGGTAGGAGCCTACAAGGCAGATCCAAACTTTGGAGAAGAGCAAGGCAGATCCTGGGAAGAACAAAGAATTTGGGAATCCGGGATCTCTTCTAGAGGCCATGATACCAATGGTTTGTCTTGTTTGTAGATCTTTCTCATCTACATCCAATATAGCCTTAAATGCCCACATAGATCACTGTCTATCAGGTGAGTCAAATGCTAAAAAATCTGGAACAAATTTTTCCAAGCCTAAAGTGAAGGTGAGAAAAAAAAGATCAATCCTAGATATAATTGTTGCGGCACCTATTTGCATGCTAGAGGATTTGAATTACAGTACTAGAAAAGATAAATCGACCGCTAATGCACATCCATTTCCTTTGGATCGGCTCAATCTCAGAGACACCACCAAGTAGAGGCAACATCAATGCAAAGATCTTAACATTTCAAAATTAATACAAAGATCTCACGTAGTGGTAATGCATGTATTTCAAAAGAAAAAAATAACACTGCACATTCTAACCCATTCAAATAACCAGTGTAGCAAGGGTTTACATCTAATGAGATCCAATCCATATATCGATGGAAAAAAATTAATATAATTACATTTTCCGTAGCAGAGGAAACTTTGCGAAAACAGAAAAGGAATATAAAACGAGGATGTCAAGATGTTTAGATGACTCTATAGAACAATTATTTGTGCTTATTAGACACAACGCTGTATTCTTAATGCATTTTATGTAGAATACTAAACAGATTTGTCCAAAATTTGAGATGCAAACTGTAGTCTGTACTACGTTTGGAAAATTGGAGGTTTATAAAAGATAAACTGTGAACATAATTGTACCACTATGATAAGAAGCTGTCAGAAGAATTCCTTATGCTTCACAAACGTGGAACTACCTTAAGAATGCTTATGGTTGATATAAATATTAGAGCATGGAATTTAAATGTAGTAGTTATGCTAAAATACTGAATAACATCTTGAGAGTGCTCTTCAGATACTGTACGAATGCACCAAATTAAAGTTGTACCATTACTAAAGATAAATGGCCAAAAATAGTCAATTTTGATATCGTGAAGTTATGTCTTTCTCGGTAGCAAACTGGGGATAGGATGGAAAATATGAGAGAACTAAGTTCCAAGGACTAAAAAAACAAGGCCAAAATAGTTATGCCTTGAATCAGAGACAAAACAAGGCTGCCCAAAAAAGTGTTTGCCACTGTCATCACCCCGAGGAGCGCAAAGTCAGTTCGTGGTGCCAACCATTTGACGAAGCAGAGAAAATATTCATGGTGCCAATGGTTGTAGCACAGTTTTTTGACATGAGCCATCATTGTAACAAATCATATTGATGGTGCCAATTGCTGTAGAAGTCCATTGAGAGTGCAACTACTATAGTAGAGTAGTTTGAGAGCACCCATTGAAGCTCCTGTATATAGCAGAGTCAACATTTTCCTATTGAACAAGTTTTTATAGTCAAAGCCACAGCAAGATCAGATAGCCACAATCCTAAATGAGAACCAGAGCCAAAGCTAAGACAGATTCACGTTTAGCAGAAAAAGACAGCCATAGCAAAGGATCTGACCACAGAACCAGATCATGATAGATAGCAAGATTCTTGCTTCCACTGTGGAAATGTAGAAACTGTACAAGGGCTTTGCTTCCAGCAGATTTCATTATGAGAGTAATTGCTATGGTGTTGTAAGCGCTCATTAGTAGAATCTTAAATCCATTCTGGAATTATTTTAACCCGGAGAGGGTTTTCTCTGGTTATAAATCCTCATGTTCAAATTCCATTTTGGATTGGTTGTGTTTAATATTATGCTTTTACTGTCCGCAGTTGAATTTTCACACAGAAAATTATCAGTCTAAAGCGAGCAATTTTTCGATGTTTATTTTTCTTCCTATTGTGAAGTATTTTGCTCAGAAATATACTCGTTGTGATAGAGGTCTTGGGCATATAATAGGGGAGTTGGGTTTTTTGGAATCAAACTTCAGGTTAAGATTCTCATCTGAAGAATGGCACAGTGAGCCTTAGCATGGAGTTGGGAGTACTAATCTGAAGTGCAGTTACGACATTGTACAATAGAACAGTTAGATTTCTGGACCCTAATACAAAAGTTTCTTCTTCTTTCAAAACGTGTTTCTCATTTTCTGTAACCAATCTGGGTCATGTTCTTGTTTCAATTGGGGATGGATCAGCATTTTTTATTTCTCCAGATGATCACACTCTGGGTAGCCCTGGAGGCTATTTGGGGGTGATGTGTCTAATAGGTCTCAATGAACTGTTGCCCTCATCGGAGAATACTATTGCAGTGGAATTTGATACTATTTTGGATGTTGAATTCCATAATCCTAATGGAAACCAGTATCTTCAGCTCCAGTACATGTTCACAAAAGAGGGTGTCATAGTCATGCATGCGTGAAGAGAGGGTGAATTGTAGGCATTGCAACAAGAGGTGTTTTTGTTGTTGCATTGGCCACTAGATTGTTTGTCTGGTTCTGTTACAAGCATAGAGTATTGAAAACGATAGACAAATTTAGTTCAGATATTGTGAAATTGCCTCGGAAATTCACCTACAAAGAGCTCAGCAATGCTACGAAAGACTTTTTTTGAATGTGATTGATAATCGATAATTGCAAGAAAGGGTAATCCCCTTGTGAAACCCAAATTTCTGAGCATTTTCTAAAACCTGATGACAAAGTCATTGTAATGAACAAGCGCCTAGGTCCATATCATGTCCAAATCTACCAAGCACCAAGATCTATAAAAAAAATCCACAGTATCTGCAAACTAAGAAGAAGTGGCAGAAAATGTATTCTTCTTACCTGTTCAAATAGTGGTTGGGGCTTACCACGGAAAAAATTTGACAGAGCCCATGTAGCATTTCTTATCATTGAAATTCTGGTATTATCATTCAACTGGGCAAGCACCTGCCTTAGAGCTCCATGACCGAGGGAAAGATCCCTAAATTTTTCAGAGTCTCTAGAAATATTTCCCAAAGCCCAAATAGCCTTACACGAACACCAGTTGAACTCAAAGTTGGGTACTAGTTTTTTAAATCAAATTCCAAAATTATAGACATATAAAGATAGTTGGGAAGAATAATTTTATGCCTCTAAAATAAACGTGCTACCTGTTCTCGAACATTATCATTCCCAGAGGTAAGAAGTTTCACAAATATAGGCAGTGCCCCATAATCAATCACAACCTTTGTATTCTCAGAGGTTCCTGAGACTATATTAGTCAAAGCCAAAGCTGCTTCAAACTGCATTATCAATCACAAGGTATCACCATCAAAGCTATAATTTTAAGATAACAATTTATCTATCATTGAAACTATAATTTTAAAATAGATACACCTAGTGATATAGACACCTAGTGAGAGTAGAGGTTAGGAAATTATAATAATAATTATTACAAGATATCACTCACAGTGTAGTTGATTGTTCATTGTCTGCTGTAACTATAATTTTAAAGAAGACACACTTAGTGATATAGACACCACCAAGTGAGAGCAGAGGTTATGAAATTATAATGAGAATTGTTTCAAGATATCATATTACTCATAGTACAGTTAATTGTTTATTGTTTGGTGTAATAATTTTTTATTATTTATAAACACAATCAAACATATTATGAGGGATGGTGATGAAATTGACAACGGTCTCATAACAAACCATAACGGGCACATCCCCTTGGAAGATAGACTCTGAATAAGAAAGAAAGAAAAACAAAGTGATTACTTACAGGATCATAGGCTTCCTGAAGAACAAGAGCTAGAGCCACATCTGTAACCCCTAAAGCAACACCTCTCTATACAAGATGAATCTATACATATTTCATATGTAGTCTAGCAAATGTTCTGAGCTCATCACGAGAAAGAGGATCAAATACAACTATCTCATCAAGTCTATTCAATAGATCTGCCCTGAAATTTCTTCTAACCTAAAAAAATATTCAAAGGCATGTCAAAGCACTGTAGCCAGCTTCGTAATAAAATTATATGAAAAATATCCATACACAGAGTCTAGGAGAATGAAACGACAAGTGTATTGGAAGTTGCCGAAATGCAGGAACTAAAACGACAGGTGTATTGGCAGTTGCGAAAATGCAGCTACTAAAATGGAAAGCCTATCGACGGTTGCAGGTGTGTGGATTGTTGCTGGTATTTTCAGACTGATTCCATGGAAATATACCAGAAACCAGTGGTATGTCAAACCTAGAAGGTAACCCGAGAGACTGTGACCATCAGATTAAACAAGTAACATGTGTCGTGCCTAGAAAAGAAGTGTTGACGAAAAAAAATGATCTCTTTGATAACAGAAGGCCTATCGGCCTAAATATCTAGGACATGTGGCACTCCATGATAAAGACACATGGTGTGTGGATTTGAGTTTTTCAGGTGGTCAAGTGGGATGAAAATAGGTGAAATGTGGCACCACTCACACATTGACATGTGCCACTTGGTACAAGTGGTAGACAATTGGCATGCTCAAACAACGAAGTGATGCAGGAATGACATGAGGGAGAAAATATCAGAAAAGCCCCAAATCTAGAGAACTACAGCTCATCACCATCCTGAGATTGACAACTTTACATGATGTAACCTATGAAATTGTAAATGGCTAAATCATAGAAACAATAAAGTAACCTATGTAACAATAAAGTCAGATTCATCCTAGGAGTGGTAATGGGAGAAATCATAGTGAACAACAGGAAACATGCAAAGTTGCTTACAATCAAATAGATGAAAAAACACATACAAAAAACCTAGATAATAATCATGAACAAGATTAATATTTAATTATGAACTGTAAAGGAACTTACAAAATGTTACATTACAAACCTGGTCAAGCGCACAAACAAAAATATCCTGGACATGACCATGGTTGACAAGTTATATTGCTCATGATGCAAGAGGATTTGTACCTGCACTACCAAGTCAATCAAAATCCATCATTATCTATACAATAAATATAAGTAATTGATGTTGTATTTTTTACTCTAAGATGCATTCTTATGATAATGTTAGAACATATGTTGAAAATGTCAAAACATACCTGAATAAGCTCCTCTTTGTTTCAATAACAAATTATTGGATTCGCATGAACTTGGAACAAGCCTCCCACGATCTGAAAGAGTAGCAACTAAGTCAATAGTGACTTTTTTGTTTCTACGTTGGATCGAGGGAGGTTTGCTCCTAGATTAAATCGCTCCAATAAATTATTCTCTACTAAACAGGGCCAACCACGTGAAGGTGGAAGCTCTTATGGCCCCTCTCCCCCTCCCCCCCCCATCACATCACTCTCAATTCCCCAATACCCAATCTATATTTCATTTTTTACTTTCATGAGCATAAAAAAAAATATTCAGCGGCTAGTAAAAAAACAATTCAACAAAAAGTATGCAAGGAAACATTGAAATTAATGCTTGACATAAAAATAGTATGATAAATGAGTTTTTTATATAACGCAAAAAAGTTCCAAGTATGGTAACGTTTGTCTTATAATAATAAAATATTTTACATTATCAAAATTTCTTTCTTTTTTTCCTATTTCTAAAGCTCCTAATTACATCATCAATATTGTCGTGCTCTGCTCTTGTTTCGTGCGTTTCGACCCGCACTGCTGACCTAGTTGCGTAGTAATTATGTATGGTCTCATCCAGTGACGGGGCATCTCCTACAAAAACAGATAATATTAAATTTTAATTTTCAGTTTTTAAATATCAATGAACTAGTTCGGTAATATTAATAAAAAAATTTCAATGAGATTATTTACCTGGTGCACCAGTTGTCGCCATTGGGACGGTTTCCTTGTCTTTGTCTCTGGTGGTAAGATCCTCAAGGGAAAATTTCTCTGTCATTTAAAAAAAAAACATTATAAGGACAACCATCAAGGTATAATCAGAAAAAATTATAAGTGGAAATTAATTACCGTCACGGCCCTCACTAATAGTATCATTGTCGGCCTAGTCCCCAAAACAATGATCAGGTTGCACGTGAGGAAGATCTACATCTGGCTCAGAAACTAGGTTATTTGCCTCGTCGGTAGTGCTGCTCCCCTGATTTAAATAAAGTCTTTAGACATTAAATTTATGGATGAAAACAAACATATTGAAAGGTTAAATTTTTACCTTATCAAAAATTCTGGATCTTGGGACCTACCCCAAGCTTCTGCGATGTTCAACTACGGCTTCATAGCCGAAATGGAAAGCGATAATTTTATCTTCCTCTGTAGTTTATGTTCCGAAGTCATCACCCTACATTACATATGATTGTGTATTTTTAATCATATTTGATAGGATTACAAAAACGTTGGAAGGCGATACAATTAATTATAAGATGTTTAGCTACTTAATTACAATTCTTGTGGCTAATTTCAAGTAGCCGCCCTGGCCTAGCTTGTGATGGCCCTTTTTTTCAATCCTAGCTTTGGTTGCCTTCGAGGTGTCAGGCAACCTATCATTAAAATATTGAAGTCAGATATGATGTAGCACACTTTTATTTTAGACATAGAGAAAATTAAAGCTATTGAATTAAAGTTGTAATTTACCTTGCAGGTCCAGTTGCCATTTTTCCTTCTTTCTTTTCCCTTTTCTCTTTTCCATCATGGATGAGTGCTCTCCACTCACTCTCTAGAACTATGAGAGGATGCTCATATCTAGGTTTAAATTGCAATTGCATCCTATAGGTGTCCCTGGTATATTTCAAATATTTCCCAGCTACCTGAGCCATCGCTGTTCTGTCAAATGTGCCGACCCCAAAAAAGGCTTCTAGATAATCTAGAAGCTCTTTTTTCAAGTTGGAATTCTGGGAATTCCACCTTGTGTGTATGGTTGGGCCAAAAATTACCAACGCATGGCTCTCCAAAAACCTACAAAATTCATTGTTTCCTACACAGAAAACAATATATATATATATATATATATATATTATCATTAATTGAAAAATAAAAATCATGATAAATATGTTTTAGACAGAGTACATGAAATAGTTAAAATATTAAAATTTACCTGGGAGTTGTTCATGATTTATAGGGACAACTTCATCATTCACCAACAATGTGCCATTAATGGTCCCTGTGGAGCTGACACGTGTAGCTCCAGGAAACACAATAATGTAGTTGTCCATATCAACCTCATCACTGCCAACAAGTTCAGCAGTTGGCTGGGTGTCTTCTTGGGTAGGGTGTGTTTCTTGGCTGGCACCTAAAGGAGTAGAAGGTGTATGAGAGGGTTGATGGATAATCTCTTGCCCTTGTGTCCCACTACTACCAACACCGGGTTCAGCAAGTGTCAGAAAACACTACATACAAAAGAACATTTTGTTAGTTTAGTCAATGTAAAAATTAAAAATCAAACTATCACAATTCATCTCATGCAGAACAAAAAAAATATTCTTTTGGATTTTTATTATTACCTGATATGTTTCTAGCTGGGTCATAAGTTGTTTTATCCTCTCTTCCGTTTCAGGTGTTTGAGGTGTTTTATCAAATTCGGACGTTGCATTTCGTGCCTTTTTTCACAACAAGAGCACTGGAGATATGGATGAAGAAAGCTCTTCTTCATAGAGGGAATCATCAGGCGTACCATGGCTAGGTGTCTGCATATTTTACCAAAATTAATATTATTTAAATTATGTAAATAACTAAAATACCTTAAGATAGAGCAATGCTGGCACTTTACATGTTCTTCCGCTAGCCTCTTTCCGCGATCATCCCATCTTGGGGTTGTTCCTATACTGCCTTGATCAGTCTGCCACATTGCAATAAAATTATAAATGTAAAAACTTGAAAACAATATCTAACTTGAAAAAAAAAAATGAAAACTGAAATAAATTCTAACAAGACACCGGAAGACAGAGTTACAGTTTCAAATATGCCTTGCATTGAATTCAGTCCTGGAAACATGTCATTGCACATTAAGGCACCCAAACAAGAGACGAGTTGACAATGAAGACCTTATTGAATATATTGTTGGAGCAATTTCTAGTAAACTTGTTGTGAAGACCTTGAGGACATTTTTGGAGCAACATTGTTGAAGTTTATGGTATGGCATTGTTAGAGATGATCTTGAAGAGCCTTGAAGTGAAGTTTTTGGAGCAACTATTGAAACATCCTTAGAGCATTTAAGTAAGGCACTTTCTATCTTCCATCACCTTTTTCCTTTCAATATCCTTTAAACAATTTTGTTGATATTTAATGTTTGAAATCACATTATAATTCCTTGATTATATGTGTTTGGGGACTTTCCCTTTGAAATTACCCAAAAATACCCTGGAATTTTTATCTTCAGGATGCATGTCTGACCCTATTGTTCAATATTTTGATTGATAGTAGTAAACATAGAGAGTTATGGGGCTCTTGAATTGGTTTGTTTGGGCCATTAGATCCCTAACATCTACTAGGGAGAACCCCCCTTGAGTTGGAGGAGAGCTAGCCCGAAGTGAAAAGAGGTTGGTGAGGTGACAATGGGGCTATTGAATTACACATGGTATCACACTTTAGCTTTAGGACTTTATCTTGAGAAGTGCAAGAATTTGCTATATCAATTCTCAAATTGGTTACATCACTATTGTTAAGAACTAATAAGAAGTGATGTTGAGGGATTTTTGGGTATAAGAAATAATACCATTTAAAAACTAGGGTTCTCAGTCCTTCGCATTCCTTCACCTAGGACTAGGGGCACACAAGAATAATTTCACACTAAACCATGAAAACTTAAAAGTAACTTAACAAATCCATAAAGTAATAATAATCATAATTCCTAATTTCCTATTGTACGATATAATGCAAAGTATTCAAACATGGAGCAATGAAGACTTGCAATGTCTGAATTTCAAGATTGATGAACCAATACAAGAAGTTAGAAACTACAACTTTGATTCAATACTCTGTGTCCTAACTCTAGGAAGGAATCTAGTTTGTAGTACAGAACATGCATCGTGTATTATCAATTCTTAATGGACAACAACTAAAGGTCATCTACCTCATCAATTCCTTCCCATTTTGTGTTTTTATGTTATATTCCTTATTAAAGTGTCAAATCTCTCTCAAAGTAAGCAACCAGTGAATAAAATAAAAAATAGTTGAGATATTATTGAGAAATGGTCATTTATTTCTTGAAAGGATCTTCACGATTTCTTTGGTTGTTTTTCATCTCCAGAAACAAGAAATGACCTAAGAAACTATCGTGATGTAATATAAGAAACAACACGGTGCAATGGCCATTTTCAAAGCCAAATGATGTCCATTGAAGACATGGCCTTTATTTGGTTCCTGTTTCATAGGAGTTTCGGGTAGAAATGGAACTTTGTTGTACCATTTCCAATAGTAAAAAGGGAAAACCTTCTTTTTCCATGGGAAATAATTTACCTTTCCTTTTTCAAGGTAATCTAAATCACAAAAAATATGAACTATACTGCACACATTCTTGGATAATGTGAAAGTGGAAAAGGAATACCCTACACAAGTAATGCACACATGTACACTTGAACACTAATAGATTTTTGTAGTTGAAATGCAATGCTTTTTTTCATTTAAATGTAGGGTTTTTAAAGCAGGGAGAAATAATGGCTACCAATTTAATAAGCGTTTCTTTCTTTGGGAGAAATTTAAATCTTGTATTGGGTGATGAAGATAATAGAGGGTATTGAATCTTGATTCTTGACATTGTGTTTAACTTGAATAACTCAAATGATTATAAATATTAGTGGATGAGTTCTTTTTTTCAAGTATGTCACTCAAAAATCTTATGTCAAAGCATTGTATGATGGCTAGCATTTTCTTGTTTCCCTTTCTTCAGTTCAATGTAAAAAGTATATTAATATATTGGAGCATGAATGATAACTACAATTGTTTGCTCTGCAGTATATCCAGCCCCAAGATTATGAAAAATTTTCTCAAGTGGAGCTATTGGTTATTGATGAAGCAGCTGCAATTCCATTACCTGTTGTAAAGGCTCTGCTCGGGCCATATTTAGTGTTTCTGTGCTCTACTGTAAATGGGTAATAATTATAAATGAGCCAACCACAATCACAGATTTTGTAACCATTCGTTTTCCATGGATAGTGATGATGATATTAACCCTATATATCAGTGACCTATATCTATATGAGAATGATCTCAACATTGAACTTGATATGGTTGTATGGATGTGACCTTTGGTATGTCATCAGAAAATCCCCAAATATCAGAAAATCCTGAAATCTGGAGAAATAAATCTCATCACTTTTGATCTAGAGTACTACCCTTGTGATAAAGTTGATGACTTTTGATCTCCAATTCTCTACCACTGTCCACTTCACCTTCAATATAGATCAGACCAAGGGAAATTTGTTACTGGGTGTTTAGATGGATGAGTTTCTCGAACTAAAATCCATAGCTTAAACTTCAAGAAACTGGTGGAGTCAAATTCATGCAAGAAAAAACACATCTTACACATCCTCTTTGAAACTCATCTGAAAGAACATTGGAAGACATGTAGAGAGAACCCTATAGCCTAACACAATCCAATGGAATTGACCAAAAAAACCAAAATAGAGTCAACCCTACTATAGGAGGAAGGGCCTGCAGTAAGAACTTACCATTTTGCAAGAGCTGAGGTTGAATGTTGTTCTGCAAGAGATGAGGGTGAATGTTGAGGGCGAATGTTGAGGGCGAATGCTATTCTGCAAGAGATGAGGTCGAATGCTGTTCTGCAAGAGGTGAGGGAGAATGTTGTTCTGCAAGAGCTGAGGGAGAATGCTGAGGGTGAATTTTGTTCTGCAAGAGATGAGGGTGAATGCTAAGGGCGAATGTTTCTCTGCAAGAGATGAGGGAGAATGTTGTTCTACAAGAGCTGAGGGCGAATGCTATTCTGTAAGAGCTGAGGGAGAATGTTGTTTTGCAAGAGCTGAGGGCGAATGCTATTTTGCAAGAGCTGAGGGTGAATTCTGTTGTGCAAGAGCTCAGGGCGAATGCTGTTCTGCAAGAGCTGAGGGTGAATGCTATTCTGCAAGAGCTGAGGGCGAATTCTGAGGGTGAATGCTGAGGGATAATGATGTTCTGCAAGAGCAAAGGGTGAATGCACGCGTGATATCAGTCGTTAATGTATTTTTTAATAAAATCATTTTTATGTAGCGCGCATATAAGTGTCATATTTTTATGTAGCGCGCATATAAGTGTCATATTTTTATGTATCATGCATATAAGTGTCATATTTTTATGTATCGCACATATAAGTTTCGTAATATCGATGGGGGACAAAGCGTCGCTCTTATGACGGATGCCTCCAAATGTCGCAATTCTGACACTTAGACATTGTGTCGCACTTGCGACGTTTGGAGGCAGTCGTCGCAATAGCAACGGTTTGGGGCATAGTGTCGCAATTGCAACGTCTTCCTCCAAACGTCGCAATTGAAAAACTTTGTCTAAGTGTCAGTATTGCGACACTTTTCTCTAAACGTTGGTATAGCAATGGTTTCAGGCGGGATTGAAAAAAGTTTGGGAAATTTTCGACATTTGTTCAAAAGCGTCAAAATCAAGTGTCAGAATTTCCCCCAAATGTACTAGTGTAAACAGGAATCCCTGTTGCTAAACAACACTACAACTTAGCTAAACAGCTGGAGACTGCAAATAGCCTAAGCAGAATGCAGGGCGAATGTTGTTCTGCAAGAGCTGAGCGCAAATGATGAGAGCGAATGTTGTTCTGCAAGAGCTGAGGGCAAATGATGAGGGCGAATCTTTTTCTGCAATAGCTCAGGGCGAATGCTGAGGGAGAATGTTGTTCTGCAAGAGCTGAAGGCGAATGCTGAGTGTCAATGTTGTTCTGCAAGAGCTGAGGGCGAATGCTGTTCTACAAGAGCTAAGGGCGAATGTTGTTCTGCAAGAGCTGAGGGCGAATGCTGAGGACGAATGTTTTTCTGGAAGAGTAGAGGGTGAATGTGCATGTGATATCAGAAGTTAATGTATTTTTTAATAAAATTATTTTTATGTAGCGCACATTTGATTTTTTCATTTCAAATCATTTTTATATACATTTGATTTTTGCATTTCTAATACAAGTGACAAACAAATTTCTACAAGAGGTTGAAATTTTTACTAGAATAGCCATGAAAGACTAATTAAAATGGCTTAAAATGCAAGTGGATCTTTAAAATAAATGTAATTGAAGGTTCTCCCCACTAAATTTTTGCAAAACTGCTTACATTATTTAAGTTATCTAGGATATTTTTTTGTATTACGCAATCTAAATTAAATAATGAAATAGTTGGGTAGTCTTATTGTTTCAAATTAGGACACAATTTTCAAATGGCGATGAAGTTTCATGTGATGATTAACTAATAATATTCTCCTTTCCTATCCTTGAAAAACTATACAAGGTTCCCTGTTTCCACATGAAACCCTAACTCATGTAGCAGCATAGGACCAATCGTCCATTTTTCCCATCATAAGGCATTTTGCACGTATTTGACGACTAGAATTTGTGGATTCCTGTTTTCCGTGACGTGTTAGGAAGGATAGAAGACATAATTTTTACGTTTGATTTTTTTTCAAAAGCGTTCTTACGCCCTTTAATTTCCACTTACCAATAATTTTGCAACACTAGTCCTCTTCGTAATTGCAAGGCTGTACTCAAAAAGTAAAGAAATTTACTTTTTTGGCTCACTCAAAATTAAAAATTTAATAAAGGAATTACCACTTATCATTATTGATATTTTAAAATTAGAATCAATTTAGTTTTCCCCTTCCTATTACAAAAAGTTCACAAATCATTTCTTTTACATAAAACACCAAAGAAAGAATAATGGTCGTTGCCCTGCAAACTTCCAAGGTTGTGATTAGTGAAGCAGTGAAAAAGTACGGCTATAGCACTAAAAATTAGAATGCCAATCTGCCCCAACATGAGGTAGTGTTAATATAGCTGGTGGCTTGGCTTGATGGTCAAACAGTGAATTACACAAGCACAAAACAAAAGCTTCAGGCATCTAGTTCCTTACACTCGCACTCTCAAGGCATTCAGACTTAGGCCAAGCTCAATATTGGCTCCAAGGAAACTATATTGGCTCATTAACCTACCATATTTTAATTTCATAAGGTATGTTCGAAGTTTGAACTCCTAGGGTAATTTATTATTGTGAAATCATAGTTCTAAATTATCTCTTATTCTGTGAGCAATGTAATCTATTAATTGTAAGCAGATTCATTAAAAAAATTGAAACTCATTTTAGCATGAATGATGAAAATTTATATATTAATTGGTTTTTAAGAGTATTTGTATTATGTAGGAGCACTTGAAATAAAAAGCAAGACTTCATTTTCTGTTTTCCTTATTTTATTTTGCTGAACTGGAGAAAATTGAATATGAATAGTGAGTTAATTGTAAGATCAATGGGCCAAGGCCATACATCAATATTGACCATAGTGGGGAAGTATAAAAGCATGGATATTCATGCAAGTATAGTTATTAATGTAAGATCAAAGTTAACTCTTAGCTTCACTAAAGAAATAGAAGGAAAAGATCTAGCATCAAATAAAACTCACGTGAAAAAGTAGATGAAAAATGTACAATCATCCAATGGAGAGGTAATCTATAACTATCCAATAAGACTCTTGGCTATGCCTTGAGACTAAACTAATTCTCAATATTTTTGAATAATCATCCATTGGAATTTAGTAGGAAAACCATAGTAAATCATTGTCCAATGGCCATGCAAAAATATATAAAAAATAGTATTTGTTCGTTGTTTTTCAATAGGTGGACCATGATGGGACCACTGAGAAGGTGGGGGTGTTTGTTTAATCATAGAAATGAGGTTTAGTAGATTGATAGTCAAGTTACCTTTCCCTATAAATTTTCTCGATCAAGTTATTCATTCATTGAACTTTGATTCATTCCTATTCTTTTGATACACAATCCAATCCAGTTGAGTCTTGAGTCTTCACTGAGAATGACATTCATAGGTTGTCAAGAAAGAGGTTATCATGCACATGCACTCTTCTTTTCTTGGTATCCTTGTAACTATGTTCAGCCTGAGTTCTATGTTTTTAAATTATCATAATAGTTCTATGAGAAATTAGATACTGACAAATGGTACATCATGGCCTGATTAATTTCGCTCAAAAATTTCAAATGGTATAACATTTAGTTAACAGTAATCATTAATTTCTGCACACAGAGACTAATTTCTCCAGAAGCCTGAGATTTCTTTGGCTTTTTATTCTTATAACTACATAGACATAATTAATAGAGAGATTTAAGACAAAAAAAAAAATCTAGTGCTTAGTCTCCACTACTCAACATGATTTTGTGAGAAATAATACATAGATTGATTTCTCTGAGTGCCTTAGCATTCTTTGGCTCATTATTTTAATCACAAAAACAATAAAAAATGCACTGAGGATCTGTTTTTAGTCTGATTATGCAATTTTTATAAGACAGATTATGCAATATTAATAATAAACATAAATTTATTGCAATTTAGGGAAATCTCGTTGATGTTTTTTTCTTTATATTGGAAGGTTACTTTCTTTTTGAAGTAATTTTTAGTAGATCATAGCATATATTGAGGAAATATTAGTTTGACAAGAATCAATTATTTCTCTTGAAACTTTAGGTATTAAAAGTCCATGGCACAGATATATCACACTCCAAAAGCCAAAGAAAATGGAAGAGCGTTCAATTTTTTTAATCAGACTTTTATTGGTGAAGGGTTAATTTATTACGAGAACGTCATTAATGAAGTGCAAAATTTTAAACATAACATTTATTGACTAGAAAAATAATGACAAAAACGTCAAAAAAAATTGTGTGATGGGTAAAGAGATTAATAGAAACATTCAGAAAATCAGCCTGTGTCAATTGCATCAATATGCTCATCTTGGAAGAATGGATAAAGATATAAAATCCATGCAACAAGTTGAAATACTAGGTTCTAGTGTCTAAGATCCGGCCCAAGTGGAGTCAGATGATGACTAGAGCTGATAGTTCTAGTTTTTTAGTGGATATCTTTACTTATGTTTACAATAAATTTTACTTATCTTTTCTGTAAATGTTGATATTAGCAAACTTTGATATCAGTTATCTTAAGACTTAGTTTAGGATATTAATGAAGTTCATGTTTTGGATGGCGTCCAATGCACTTAGATGACCAACAAACCTAGTTTCCTTCGGGCAGGATAAGGTCTAATTTTTGTATCTATTATGCCTGCTTTTTATAGTAATAGAAAATGGTAAGGAACTACTAAGCTTACAAAAACAAAATGAAAAAGTGCTCACTTCTTGTTTTAATCCACAAAAATAACTTGAGTGGTAAATAATTTTTTAACTATAATTCTTATTATCAAAAGAGGTAAAATTTAAATGCTAAACAAAAGAAAAACATTGTCAATTTTCGTTTTCTTTCCGAGACGCTTTTCACATTTTTTTTTAATACACTTTATGCCTTCTATTTTATGTGGACTAGAAAAATTCTTTGGAAAATTATAAACAAAATTTCTCCCTTTCTTGAAAATATTACATAGGAAAACATAAGAAAAAAGAAAATAATGAAAATTTTAAATTGAAAAACATAAAAAAAGGAAAAATAAATTATGGTTGATTCATGAATGAATCACATGCATTGCAAATGCACTGCTTCAATCATCAATATAAACTTTTAGTTTCAGATCTGGACAATTGCAACACTTCCACCACCATCTTGAAACACCACAATTACGAACAAGTGAAAATTTTGGAATTTCACTGTAATCGAGTGGCTAGAAAAGGTGTGGTAAAATATGATATTAGAAAATGAAATATCCTTATTTACCATACTTCATTGGAAATTAACAAACCCCAGACATATCTAGATCCAAAAATGGATCTTAAAATATTTAATATACATCTAGAAAAATGGGAGCTCACAGTGAAGCTCTCATACCGAGTATCAAAATACCCAAGGATAAGATTCCAAAGCTAAAAAAATATTTCTACTAAGAGAACATAAGATGAAGAGTGAAGGAAAAAAAAACTTCATTTCTTGAGAAAATCAGTTATACATGAATCTAATTTATAGGAGCAATATAGGTTTTTAGTGATAGCTAAAAAATAATACTAATGACTCAATAAATAATGATAATAATGACACTACAACTAATAATATGGCCAATGAATATTACAAGTTTCAATATTTATTATAAATTTAACATTATTTCCTTGACGAGGTTATAAAAAAGATATGGAAATGATTATATTTATAATATAAAGGAGGAAAAATTAATACTATAGGGCTGAAAAAAAAAATTTTCCTTAGAAAGAAATGTAAAATCAATGACTCTGAACAATGCATCACCACAACATTTTCATTTTTAAAGGAATGAATATGCCCTTGGAAACCATGGTCAATTAAATTAGTGTTTGAAACATGAGGGAATTAAGATACGCTCAGCCCATAGTAGCCACAATAGAAATGAGATATCTAGTGGTATTATATCTTTCCGTTGGAGCAGAAGTTTCTTCATAATTGATTCCTTCTTGTTGAGAGAATTATTTTGCCACAAATATTGCCTTATACTTGTCAATTCTTCCATGAACAACAAGCTTGATATTGTACACCCATTTGGAAGTCACAACTGTTTTGTCTTTACGCATAGGAAAAGTTTCCCAACCATATTTATTCATTATAGACTCATATTCTTCTTTCATTACATTCTTCCATTATTCATGTTTGACTTCCTTTTCATAACTGGTAAGTTCTACTTCAATAGGTTTAGTCATGTAAGCTACATAACCTGAATATCTCTTAGGCTTATTGCTTTCTCTGAATCTTCCATTTGTTGTTTCATGATCGTTGAATTCTTGTAGAGTTGACCTTAACCAAGTTGGGCTCTTTCGAGTTTCTGGAATGAAGATTTGTTGCACAGGTTCACTTGGTCCTTCAGTATCTTCATAATTATTTGTAGGTTCTATAGATTTTTCTTTCCTTGAAACTTCTTCATTTGTAAAGATATGTTCTTCTTCTTCATTGCAATCAATGGGAATATCCTTGGACTTGTTGTATGCAATGCTTTCAGAAAAAATGACATCTCTTCTTACTTCAATAAAACTTTCTTCCTTGATGTAGACTTTGTATGATTTATATGAGGTGTTATATCCAAAAAAGATGCATTTTATACCTGTTCGGTCCAAATTTTTCCTTTTGTCTTGGGGAATGTGAATGTATATGAGACATCCAAAAAAAATTCTAATGTTAGGCTCAGAGAGTCAGTTTTGAAGGAACAGCCTCGGAAGGCACATGTAGAGAATATAGCACTACAAGAGCAGCTTTAGCAAAAGGATAAACAAGTGGCCACCATGGAATATTTATGCATTGAGGCCATTCAACACAGATATCCTTCAGATTCGTATGTATTTTACCTCAAGAAGAAGTGGCTCCTCTTTAAAATAAAAACTTTAGCCTCCCATGGATCCTTACCTTTCCTAAACTGTAGAAAATTCATTGATTTCTTCTACTAAGCATGTATGGAAGACAAGGAAAAAATAGAATAGTTTTACATGCATAACCTTGTGTTGAAAGACTTGATCATTTGGGACCCAAATCCTAGGATAGGAGATATGCAATTTATGGAATTGGAATCATGGATGGTTAATGAAGATACCAGAGCACAAGAAATGAAAAGGGTTATGAAAAGAGAAAGCAGAGAACCCTTACACATTAATGCAGAACTATTTAGCCCTAGTGGATTCATCAATAACCATATAAATATTGAAAATGATCCTGCACTTGCAGAAAAATATCTCCATACACAAGCTCAAGCAATGGCTCACTTTGTTGATGTTTCTAGGTTGATGAGTGCATAATGGCTAGCCAAACAAGATGGAATAACCTCCCTCACAACCTTAGAAACATGCAGTACCACACACCAGAAAGATTCAAGGGTGCCTTAGAGAGAGCACCATTCTATAATAGGGCCATGCAGGTGAAAAATATTAAGTGGCTTGTCTTGAAGCTCAATCCACCCTTGTTGCTCGGTCTGAGTGATGGAAAGAACCAAGATGAGCAGAACAAAGAATGCGAGGAAGCAGAAAAAAATCATGGTTTTTACCCTACTAAAGGGACTCCCACACTTCTTCCTTTGGAAGTCAGAGGGTCCATCCAAGACATAATAGAAATGAAAAAAGAGGACTAGTTGCTCAGAAGATGAACAACCATTTAGTAGGAGGGTGATGATGAGCTCTATCATTAGGTACATTTTGAGGGGTTAATGGTTACCTTTTTTCCTTATTAAGTCCCTTTTTCTTGCATTTTAATTATATTATGGACTTATTATGCTATTTTATATGGTGATTGAGGCTTATCATACTTTGAGTACCTAACATGATTTAAAGGTAGGAAAATCATGAAGATATTTCATTTTTGGTGAATATTTTGCCATTAAGACTCGAAGTAGACAAGAAGGAGAGATTCTAGGGGGATTTTCCACCTCCTTAAACTCGAAGAGGCAGCCAAGGGATCCTCGATATTCCCTGCAACATCTCGAAATCAAAGGCAGCCAAGTGAACTCGAGATCAAGTGTGCCAAAGGTACACTTCACTTGCAGTAAAGTGGACTCATCACCTACCTTTTAGGGAGTTGTTGGTAACTACCCTTTAGGTTAAATAAGGTTGAGAAAGAGATCATTAGGATTCGAAATTTGGAGAAAGCCATTTTTTTTTCAAAGTAAGGTTAATCTATTAATAGTGGGAATAAAATTACAGTATGACCAAAGTCAAAAACATTACCTAGAATTATGGAAAATTTATCAAAAAATCAAAAAAGAAGACTGCCCTCATACAGGAAAACCAATCTTGAACGTTTTTCAAGTCGATGCACTGCCCACGCAGGGGAACCATCGTTTGATATCTTTGACGATTACAATTTTTACAGAATTCAAAAATAAAATAGAGGTCCAGCATAGTAATATAAGAAAAAACATGCCCAATTATGTGGGCCGCGAAGCAATAAAACCAAAACAAAGAGAAGCAGCTACTCATCCAATGGTTCTTCGACAATTCTGCAGTATCCTTCGGCAAACATAAAAATGAAACTTTAAAACATGACAGTAAATATCCAATATTTGTTATGAATTGTGGGCATTCCAATTGTTATGAACATAATTCGACCATGAAATATTAATATAATAAACCACCCCGTAGCGCTTTGACTATAAACAATCATATAAACATGGCTCTGTATTTCAAAAAACAGGGGCAACTTATTTTTTTCTAAGTAAGGTTAATCTATTAACAGTGGGAATAAAATTACAGCATGACCGAAGTCAAAACAATTGCCCACACTTTTGGAAAATTTGTCAAAAAATCAAAAAAGAAGACTGCCCTCATACGGGGAAACCAGTCTTGAACATTTTTTCACGTCGTTGCATTGCCCATGTAGGGGAACCATCATTTGATATCTTTGACGATTATAGTGTTTATAGAATTCAAAAATAAAACAGAGGTCCAGCACAGTAATATAAGAAAAAACATGCCCAATTAAATGGGCCATGAAGCAGGAAAACCAAACCAAAGAGAAGCAGCTACTCATCCAGTGGTTCTTCGAAAATTTGGCACCATCCTTTGGCAAACATGTCACTCTCCATGGTGGGAGCAGCTTCAGACACGGAAGTTCCAGGATCTCCAGGTGCTATCTCCACATCACGAGCCCTACAAACCTGAGCATCCGGTTCCTGCACATTCACGCCACCAATCCCCTCCTGAAGGCCCGAAATCTAGGCTTTTTTTGAGCTCAGACCCGCCGAATGGGTGCATTGTTCCTCCACTTGGGCATCTTCACGGAAAACCACGGTGATTGAAGATGTGATTCTTCGGTGGCTCAGAGAGAAATTAAAGGAAAAAAGTGCAGTGCGCATCGTGGGAGAAGGTGAAGCGGTGGGGAAATGAGGAGGAGGGGAGCCCATCCGGTGGCCAGATCACAGAACCCCACTCCGCCCACTTCTAGTGTTTGGATAGTGTCCTGCGTAATAATAACTGGAGTGGGAAGACGACTCAGTTGAGGGGATGGAGGGAGCACGTAGGGGTTGGCCTATGGTGCTACCCCTACGGAAACGCATCCTTTGACACAGGCGAGGCATGGGTGTAGTCTCAGCAGTGGGCTCAAGACGAGACAGAGAAGCAGGATTCCAAGAAACCGAGCAATACAGACATAGACCAGATAGAGATAAATGCAGATTTTCACCAAGGTCTAAGCAGTAGTTCAGCTGGCTTCTCCTTCTTGTCACAGTGAGTAGGCATTGTAACCCAGCAATCGGAGAGCATCTGCAATTCAAAGGTTGCGGCTCGTCTGAGAAACCATAGCGAAAAACCATTTTATCGAACCAACTGCAATGGCATCGAAGAATGCGTGTCATAAATCTCTCATTGATGAGATCTGAAGGCCGGAGCATATTGGAGCATGCAGAATCGCTAACAGGAGTGGAGGTCTGATCTTGAACAACGTTAAAACTTAATGTGATTGATTGAACAGTGTTAAAACTTAATGCGATTGATATGAAAAGCCAGAGGAGGACATGTGGCAGAAAGTGATTGGAGTAGATCTTTGTTTGGGCCGCTTGAGCAGTGGAAATACAGACCCGAAAAAGATTAGGGCGAATTTGATAAGAAATTCGCGTCACAACTCTCTCTCTGTACGCTAGCCCAAATTCGAACCCGAAAAACATTAGTGAGGAATTCATTTGGCTTTCACGTCACAAAATTGGCCGACGCCAGCAGGCTATTTTGGAATGCGAATTTGGTTTGAATTATGGTTTATCGCTGTTTGAAGTCTGGCGGGCTCCACGGCTAAAGGGTTCGTTTGAAGTTTTGACAAAGGTTTTGTTATAAGTTTTATATAACGCGCGACGTAATAGTTTTATTGTTTGTTAAGGTCCCACACTGGTTTTGGTAATATTTTATTTTAAATGTGACGTATATATGTTTTATATATATATTTCATATATATATTAAAACATTTATAAATTGTGGACCCTAGGAGCATTTTAATAGATTTGTTATTTGCATAGTTTTGTTATGGCTTTAATATATGCATTGCATAGAAAAGAAAAGGGTTGTGAGCCTGTTTCAAAATGTATTTTTAAATTTTATTATTACACACAATAGCAGTATAAGTGTTTTGAAGAGCATAAAAATGCGTATTTTTAGAGACAGAGAAGAATTTTGAGTGCACTGCATTTTGCAGCAGTCACATTTTGTAATCCCTCTCAGTGAGGAAGAATTTGTAACAGTTTTTTTTTGAAGGAATATAAATTTTTCAAAGTGTTGAACTCTATTTCCAGTGAAGAAATTTCAATATTTTCTCTGTGTAAGAAGAGGAGAGTATTACTCTCTCCATTGTTATTCTAGAATTTTCAAATATTCAAACACATGGCTATAAATGAAGGAGATTTCTACGCATCAACATCAACATGTTTTCAAGTAGAAGCTGCCCAATTTTGTAACAAACTTCTCTCTAGATGTCAAAATTTGCAGACACTGAAGATTACTCAGGTGATGCCTAAAATTTCCATTGAATTCCTATAAGAATCTTAGATTTGTGACATAAATCCTTTTGCTAATATATTAGCTTACTCCTTTTAATTTTGTCTCATTCAACTAGTAAAAAATGTTTTAAGGAGTATAATGAAAAATAGATTATGTGTGAAGCATAAAATAATCATTGATGCTAGACTTGGAAGTTAAGTATAATAAGAAGTAGATACACTTCTCTAAAGCATAATACCGTTTTTCTGAATCATAAGACAATCATTGATGGTAGACTTGGAAGTTTAAATAAGACGAGATAAAACAACGAAAAAGGCATTCCATTACTTGCATGAAATATGAGTGTCGCCTTTTACCAGTAAGCTGGGAGCAAGGTCTAGATTTTGACTGGCATCGATTCTTGTGAACTCAAATTTCACTAAATACATAGTTTTTTGTATGTTTTTCAGCACATTAGTACATAAAAATCTATATTGTTGGGCTGAATACATAAGTAATCAAAAATTCTCTTTACCAAGTTATTCGCTTCATCAAAAGCCTGATCTTCACATGTGACACTGAAGTGCCCAAAAGGCAAGTCTATCAAAGTATCTGCGACCTATGTCATTTCATAGTAGCAGATGATTTGATATCATAATGGAGGTGCTCCAATTCAAGCAGTGTAGAAGAGGTAGGAGCCTACAAGGCAGATCCAAACTTTGGAGAAAAGCAAGGCAGATCTTGGGAAGAACAAAGAATTTGGGAATCACGGATCTCTTCCAGAGGCCATGATACCAAAGGTTTGTCATGTTTGTAGATATTTCTCATCTACATCCAATATAGCCTTAAATTCCCACATAGATCATTGTCTATCAGGTGAGTTAAATGCTAAAAAATATGGAACATATTTTTCCAAGCCTAAAGTGAAGGTGAGAAAAAACGATCAATCCTAGATATAATTGTTGCGGCACCTGTTTGCATGCTAGAGGATTTGGATTACAGTACTAGAAAAGAGAAATCGACCGCTAATGCACATCCATTTCCTTTGGATCAACTCAATCTCAGAGAGACCACCAAGCAGAGGCAACATCAATGCAAAGATCTCAACATTTCAAAATTAATGAAAATATCTCGCGTAGTGGTAATGCATGTATTTCAAAAGAAACAAATAAAAATGCACATTCTAACCCATTCGAATAACTTTTGTAGCAAGGGTTTACATCTAATTAGATCTAATCCATATATCGATGGAAAAAAATTAATATAATTACATTTTCTGTAGCAAAGGAAACTTTTCGAAAACAGAAAAGGAATATAAAACGAGGATGTCAAGATGTTTAGATGACTCAATATAAAAATTATTTGTGCTTAGTAGACACAACATTGTATTCCTAATGCATTTTCTATAGAATACTAAACAGATTTGTCCAAAATTTGAGAAGCAAACTGTAGTCTCTACTACGTTTGGAAAATTGGAGGTTTATAAAAGATAAAATGTGAATAGAATTGTACCACTATGATAAGAAGTTGTCATAAGCATTCCTTATGCTTCACAAATGTGGAACTACCTTAAGAATGCTTATGGTTGATATAAATATTAGAGCATGGCATTTAAATGTAGTAGTTATGCTAAAATACTAAATAACATCTTAAGAGTGCTCTTCAAATACTATACCAATGCACCAAATTAAAGTTGTACCATTACTAAAGATAAATGGCCAAAAATAGTCAATTTTGATATGGTGAAGTTATGTCTTTCTCGGTAGCAAACTAGGGATAGGATGGAAAATATGAGAGAACTAAGTTCCAAGGACTAAAAAAACAAGGCCAACATAGATCTGCGTTGAATCAGAGACAAAAAAAAGCTGCCCAAAAAAGTGTTTGCCACTGTCATCACCCCGAGGAGCGCAAATTTAGTTGATGGTGCCAACCATTTGACGAAGCAGAGAGAAGATTCATGGTGCCAATGGTTGTAGCAAAGTTTGTTGACATGAGCCATCATTGTAACAAAGCAGATTGATGGTGCCAATTGTTGTAGAAATCCATTGAGAATGAAACTACTATAGTAGAGTAGTTTGAGAGCACCCATTGAAGCTCCTGTATATAGTAGAGTCAACATTTTCCTATTGAACAAGTTTGTATAGTCAAAGCCACAGCAAGATCAGATAGCCACGATCCTAAATGAGAACAAGAGCCAAAGCTAAGATAGATTCACGTTTAGCAGAACAAGATAGCCATAGCAAAGGATATGACCACAGAACCAGATCATGAGAGATAGCAAGATTCTTGCTTCCACTGTGGAAATGTAGAAACTGTACAAGGGCTTTGCTTCCAGCATATTTCATTGTGAGAGTAATTGCTATGGTGTTGTAAGTGCTCATTAGTAGAATCTTAAATCCATTCTGGAATTATTTTAACCTGGAGAGGGTTTTCTCTGGTTATAAATCCTCATGTTCTAATTCCATTGTGGATTGGTTGTGTTTGATATTATGTTTTTACTATCTGCAGTTGAATTTTCGGACAAAAAATTATCAGTCTAAAGCGAGCAATTTTTCGATGTTTATTTTTCTTCCTATTGTGAAGTATTTCGCTCAGAACTCTACTCTCTGGAACAAAGGTCTTGGGCATACAATAGGGGACTTGGGTTTTTTGGAATCAAACTTCAAGTAAAGATGCTCATCTGAAGAATGGCACAGTGAGCCTTAGCATGGAGTTGGGAGTACCAATTTGAAGTGCAGGTAGGGCATTGTACAATAGACCCGTTAGATTTATGGACCCTAATACAAAAGTTTCTTCCTCTTTCAAAACGTGTTTCTTGTTTTCTGTAACCAATGTGGGTCATGCTCTTGTTTCAATTGGGGATGGATCAGCATTTGTTATTTCTCCAGATGATCACACTCTGGGTAGCCCTGGAGGCTATTCGGGGGTGATGAGTCCAATAGGTCTCAATGAACTGTTTCCCTCACCGGGGAATACTATTGCAGTGGAATTTGATACTATTTTGGATGTTGAATTCCACAATCCTAATGGAAACTAGTACCTTCAGCTCGAGTACCTATTCACAAAAGAGGGTGACATAGTCATTCATGCGTGCAGAGAGGGTGAATTGCAGGCATTGCAACAGGAGGTGTTGTTGTTGTTGCATTGGCCACTAGATTGTTTGTCTGGTTCTGTTACAAGTGCACAGTATTGAAAAGGACAGAAAAATTTAGTTCAGATATTGTGAAATTTCCTCGGAAATTCACCTACAAAGAGCTCATCAATGCTACGAATTTTTTTTTTTGAATGTGATTGATAATCGATAATTCCAAGCAAGGGTAATCCCCTTGTGAAACCCAAATTTCTGAGCATTTTCTAAAACCTGATGATAGAGTCATTGTAATGAACAAGTGCATAGGTCCATATTACGTCCAAATCTACCAAGCACCAAGATCTATAAAAAAAAATCCACAGTATCTGCGAACTAAGAAGAAGAGTCAGAAAATATATTCTTCTTACCTGTTCTAATAGTGGTTGGGGTTTACCATGGAAAAAATTTGACAGAGCCCATGTAGCATTTCTTATCATTGAAATTCTAGCAGTATCACTCAACTGGGCAAGCACCTGCCTCAGAGCTCCATGACTCAGGGCAAGATCCATAAATGTTGCAAAGTCTCTAGCAATATTTCCCAAAGCCCAAATAGCCTTACACGAACACCAGTTGAACTCAAAGTTGGGTACTATTTTTTTAAATCAAATTCCAAAATTACAGACATATAAAGATAGTTGGGAAAAATAATTTTATGCCTCTAAAATAAACGTGCTACCTATTCTCGAACATTATCATTCCCAGAGGTAAGAAGTTCCAGAAATATAGGCAGTGACCCGTAATCAATCACAACCTTTGTATTCTCAGAGGTTCCTGAGACTATATTAGTCAAAGCCAAAGCTGCGTCAAACTGCATTATCAATCACAAGGTATCACCATCAAAGCTATAATTTTAAGATAACGATTTATCTATCATTGAAACTATAATTTTAAAATAGATACACCTAGTGAGAGTAGAGGTTAGGAAATTATAATAATAATTATTACTAGATATCACTCACAGTGCAGTTTATTGTTCATTTTCTGCTGTAGCTATAATTTTAATGAAGACACACTTAGTGATATAGACACCACCAAGTGAGAGCAGAGGTTATGAAATTATAATGATAAAAAATTTCAAGATATCATATTACTCATAGTACAGTTAATTTTTTATTGTTTGGTGTAATAATTGTTTATTATTTATAAACACAATCAAACATATAATGAGGGACGGTGATGAAATTGACAACGGTCTCATAAAAAACCATAATGGGCACATCCCCTGGCAATATAGACTCTGAATAAGAAAGAAAGAAAAACAAAGTGATTACTTACATGATCATAGGCTCCCTGAAGAACAAGATCTAGAGCAGCATCTTTAACCCCTAAAACAACACCTATCGCTACAAGATGAATCACTACATCTTTCATATGTAGTCTAGCAAATTTTCTGATCTCATCACGAGAAAGAGGATCAAATACAACTATCTCATCAATTCTATTCAATAGCTCTGGCCTGAAATGTCTTCTAACCTTCAAAAATATTCAAAGGCATGTCAAAGCACTGTAGCCAACTTCGTGATAAAACTATATGAAAAATATGCATACACAGAGTCTAAGAGAATGAAATGGTAAGTGTATTGGTAGTTGCTGAAATGCAGCAACTAAAATGACAGGTCTATTGGCAGTTGCGAAAATGCAGCTACTAAAACGGTAGGTCTGTCGACGGTTGCAGGTGTGTGGATTCTTGCTGGTATTTTCAGATTGATTCCATGGAAATATACCAGAAACCAATGGTATTTAAAAACTATAAGGTAACCTGAGAGACTGTGACCATCAGATTAAACAAGTAATAGGTGTCGTGCCTAGAAAAGAAGTGTTGACGAAAAAAAATTGATCTCTTTCATAACAGAAGGCCTATCAGCCTAAATATCTAGGACATGTGGCACTCCATGATAAAGACACATGGTGTGTGGATTTGAGTTTTTCAGGTGGTCAAGTGGGACGAAAATAGGTGAAATGTGGCACCACTCAGACATTGACATGTGCCAGTTGGTACAAGTGGTAAACAATTGGCATGCTCAAACAACGAGGTGATGCAGGAATGACATGAGGGAGAAAATATTAGAAAATCCTCAAATCTATAGAACTAAAGCTCATCACTAACCTGATATTGACAACTTTACATGATGTAACCTATGAAATCGTAAATGGAGAAATCATAGTAACAATAAAGTAACCTTTGTAACAATAAATTCGGATTCATCCTAGTAGTGGTAATGGGAGAAATCATAGTGAACAACAGGAAACATGCAAAGTTGCTTACAATCAAATAGATGAAAAAACACATACAAAAAACTTAGATAATAATCATGAACAAGCTTAATATTGAATTATGAACTGTAAAGGAACGTACAAAATGTGACATTACGAACCTATTCAAGTGCACAAGAAAAAATATCATGGACATGACCCTGGTTGACAAGTTGTATTGCTCATGATGCAAGAGGATTTGTTCCTGCACTGCCAAGTCAATGAAAATCCATCATTATCTATACAATAAATACAAGTAATTGATGTTTTATTTTTTACTCTAAGATGCATTCTTATGATAATGTTAGAACATATGTTGAAAATGTCAAAACATACCTGAATAAGTTCATCTTTGTTTCAATAAAAAATTATTGGAGTCGCATGAACTTGGAACAAGCCTCCCATGATCTGAAAGAGTAGCAACTAAGTCAATAGTGACTTTTTTGTTGCTACGTTGGATCGAGGGAGGTTTTCTCCAATATTAAATCGCTCCAATAAATTATTCTCTACTAAACAGGGCCAACCACGTGAAGGTGGAAGCTCTTATGGCCCCTCCCCCACCCCCTCACATCACTCTCAATTCCCCAATACTCAATCTATATTTAATTTTTTACTGTCATGAGCATTAAAAAAAAATATTCAATAACTAATAAAAAAAAAATTCAACAAAAAGTATGCAAGGAAACATTGAAATTAATGCTTGACATAAAAATAGTATCATAAATGAGTTATTTATATAACGCAAAAAACGTTCCAAGTATGGTAACGTTTGTCTTATTATAATACAATATTTTACATTATAAAATTTTATTTTTTTTCTTCCTATTTCTAGAGCTCCTAATTACATCATCAATATCATCGTGCTCTGCTCCTGTTTCGTGCCTTTCGACCCGCACTGCTGACCTAGTTGCGTAGTCATGATGTATGGTCTCATCCAGTGACGGGGCATCTCCTACAAAAATAGATAATATTAGATTTTAATTGTCAGCTTTTAAATATCATTGAACTAGTTCTGTAATATTAATAAAAAAATTGCAATAAGATTATTTACCTGGTGCACCAGTTGTCATCGTTGGGACAGTTTCCTTGTCTTCCTCTCTGATGGTAAGATCCTCAAGGGAAAATTTCTCTGTCATTTAAACAAAAAACATTATAAGGACAACCATCAAGGTATAATCAGAAAAAATTATAAGTGGAAATTAATTACCGTCACGACCCTCACTAATAGTAGCATTGTTGGCCTAGTCCACACAACAATGATCAGGTTGCACGTGAGGAAGATCTACATCTGGCTCATAAACTAGGTTATTTGCCTCGTCGGTAGTGCTTCTCCCCTGATTTAAACAAAGTTTTTATACATTAAATTTATGGAAGAAAACAAACATATTGAAAGGTTAATTTTTTACCTTATCAGGCATTCTGGATCTTGGGACCTGCCCCAAGCTTCTGCGACGTTCAACTACAGCTTGATAGCCGAAATGGAAAGCGATATTTTTATCTTCCTCTATAGCTCATGTTCCGAAGTCATCACCCTACATTACATATGATTGTGTATTTTTAATCATATTTGATAGAATTACAAAAACGTTGGAAGGCGATACAATTAATTATAAGATGTTTAGCTACTTAATTACAATTCTTGCGGCTAATTTCAAGTAGCCGCCCTGGCCTAGCTTGTGATGGCCCTTTTTTTCAATCCTAGCTTTCGTTTCCTTTGAGGTGTCAGGAAACCTAGCATCAAAAGATTGAAGTCAGATATGATGTAGCACACTTTTATTTTAGACATAGAGAAAATTAAATCTATTGAATTAAAGTTGTAATTTACCTTGCGGGTCCAGTTGGCATTTTTCCTTCTTTCTTTGCCCTTTTCTCTTTTCCGTCATGGATGAGTGCTCTCCATTCACTCTCTGAAACTGTGAGAGGACGCTCATATCTAGGGTTAAATTGCAATTGCGTCCTATAGGTGTCCTTGGTATATTTCAAATATTTTCCGGCTACCTGAGCCACTGCTTTTCCGTCAAATGTGCCGACCCCAAAAAGGGCTTCTAGATAATCTAGAAGTTCTTTTTTCAGGTTGGAATTCTGGGAATTCCACCCTGTACGTATGGTTAGGCCAAAAATTACCAACGCATGGCTCTCCAGAATCCTGTAGAACTCATTGTTTCCTACACAGAATAAAACCAAAAGAAAAAGAAGATATTATCATTAATTTAAAAATAAAAATCATGATAAATATGTTTTAGATAAAGTACATGAAATAGTTAAAATATTAAAATTTACCTCGGAGTTGTACATGCTTTATAGGGACACCCTCATCGTTCACCAACAACGTGCCATTAATGGTCCCTGTGGAGCTGACACGTGTAGCTCCAGGAAACGCAATAATGTAGTTGGCCATATCGGCCTCATCATTGCCAACACGTTCAGCGGTTGGCTGGGTGTCTGCTTGGGCAGGGTGTGTTTCTTGGCTAGCACCTAAAGGAGTAGAAGGTGTACGAGAGGGTTGTTGGGCAATCTCTTGCCCTTGTGTCCCACTACCACCAACACCAGGTTCAACAAATGCCAGAAAACGCTACATACAAAAGAACTTTTTGTTAGTTTAGTAAATGTAAAAATTAAAAATCAAACTATCACAATTCATCTCATGCAGAACAAAAAAAATATCCTTTTGACTTTTTATTATAACCTGATATCTTTCTAGCTGGCTCATAAGTTGTTTTATCTTCTCTTCTGTTTCAGGTGTTTGAGGCGTGTCTATCAAAGTATTAAATTCCGACCTTGCATCTCGTGCCTTTTTTCGCAACAAGAACACTGGAGATAGGGATGAAGAAAGCTCTTCCTCAAAGAGGGAATCATCAGGCATACCATGGCTAGGTGTCTGCATATTTGAACAAAATTAATATTATTTCAATTATTTAAATAACTAAAATACCTGAAGATAGAGAAATGTTGGCACTTTACATGTTCTTCCGCTGGCCTCTTTCCGCGATCATCCCGTCTCGGGGTTGTTCCTGCACTGCTCTGATCAGTCTACCACATTGCAATAAAATTATAAATGTAAAACCTTGAAAACAATATCTAACTTGAAATGAAAACTGAAATAATTTCTAATAAGACACCGGAAGACAGAGTTAGAGTTTCAAATATGCCTTGCATTGAATTCAGTCTTGGAAACATGTCATTGCACATTAAGGCACCCAAACAAGAGACGAGTTGACAATGAAGACCTTATTGAATATATTGTTGGAGAAACTTCTAGTAAAATTTTTGTGAAGACCTTGAGAATATTTTTGGAGCAACATTGTTGAAGCTGATGGTATAGCATTGTTGGAGACGATCTTGAAGGGCCTTGAAGTGAAGCTTTTGGAGCAACTATTGAGAATTTATCCTTAGAAACAAGAAATGACCTAAGAAACTATTGTGATGTAATATAAGAAACAACATGGTGCAATGGACATTTTCAAAGACAAATGATGTCCATTGAGGACATGGCCTTTATTTGGTTCCTGTTTCATAGGAGTTTCAGATAGAAATGGAACTTTGTTGTACCATTTCCAGTAGTAAAAAGGGAAAACCTTCTTTTTCCATGGGAAATAATTTACCTTTCCTTTTTCAAGATAATCTAAATCACAAAAATATGAACTATACTGCACACATTCTTGGATAATGTGAAAGTGGAAAAGGAATACCCTACACAAGTGATGCACACATGTACACTTGAACACTAATAGATTTTTGTAGTTGAAATGCAATGATTTTTTTCATTTAAATTTAGGGTTTTTAAAGCAGGGAGAAATAATGGCTACCAATTTAATAAGCGTTTCTTTCTTTGGGAAAAATTTAAATCTTGTATTGGGTGATGAAGATAATAGAGGGTATTGAATCTTGATTATTGACATTGTGTTTAACTTGAATAACTCAAATGATTATAAATATCAGTGGATGAGTTCTTTTTCAAGTATGTCACTCAAAAGTCTTATGTCAAAGCATTGTATGATGGCTAGCATTTTCTTGTTTCCCTTTCTTCAGTTCAATATAAAAATTATATTAATATATTGGAGCACGAATGATAACTAAAATTGTTTGCTCTGCAGTATATCCAGCCCCAATATTATGAAATTTTTTCTCAAGTGGAGCTATTGGTTATTGATGAAGCAGCTGCAATTCCATTTCCTATTGTAAAGGCTCTGCTCCAGCCATATTTAGTGTTTCTGTGCTCTACTGTAAATGGCTAAAAATTATAAATGAGCCAACCACAATCACAAATTTTGTAACCATTCGGTTTCCATGGATAGTGATGATGATATTAACCCTATATATCAGTTACCTATATCTATATGAGAATGATCTCAACATTGACCTTGGTATGGTTGTATGGATGTGACCTTTGGTATGTCATCAGAAAATCCCCAAATATCAGAAAATCCCCAAATCTGGAGAACTAAATCTCATCACTTTCGATCTGGAGTACTACCCTTGTGATAAAGTTGATGACTTTCGATCTCCAATTCTTTACCACTTTGCACTTCACCTTCAATATAGATCAGACCAAGGGAAATTTGTTACTGGGTGTTTAGATGGATGAGTTTGTCGAACTAAAATCCATAGCTTAAACTTCAAGAAACTGGTGGAGTCAAATTCATGCAAGCACAAACACATCTTACACATCCTCTTTGAAACTCATCCGAAAGAACATTGGAAGACATCTAGAGAGAACCCTATAGTCTAACACAATCCAACAGAATTGACCAAAAAAACCAAAATAGAGTCAACCCTACTATAGGAGGAAGGGCCTGCAGTAAGAACTTACCATTTTGCAAGAGCTGAGGCTGAATGCTGTTCTGCAAGAGCTGAGAGCGAATGTTGAGGGCGAATGCTGTTCTGCAAGAGCTGAGGTCGAATGCTGTTCTGCAAGAGCTGAGGGCGAATGTTGTTTTGGAAGAGCTGAGGGAGAATGCTGAGGGTGAATTTTGTTCTGCAAGAGATGAGGGCGAATGCTAAGGGAGAATTTTTTTGTACAAGAGCTGAGGGAGAATGTTTTTCTACAAGAGCTGAGGGCGAATGCTATTTTGCAAGAGCTGAGCGCGAATGTTGTTCTGCAAGAGCTGAGGGTGAATGTTGTTTTGCAAGAGCTGAGGGTGAATGTTGTTCTGCAAGAGCTGAGGGTGAATGCTGTTCTGCAAGAGCTGAGGTTGAATGTTTTTCTGCAGGAGCTGAGGGAAAATGTTGTTCTGCAAGAGATGAGGGCGAATCCTGAGGGCGAATGCTGTTCTGTAAGAGCTAAGGGTGAATGCACACGTGATATCAGCTGTTAATGTATTTTTTAATCAAATCATTTTTATGTAGCGCGCATATAAGTGTCGTATTTTTATGTAGCACGCATATAAGTGTCATATTTTTATGCAGCACGCATATAAGTGTCGTATTTTTATGTAGCGCACATAGTGTCATTATACCGATGGGAGAAAGCATCACTATTGCGACGAATGCCTCCAAACGTCGCAATTGCGACACTTAGACATTGTGTCGCACTTGCGACGTTTGGAGGCAGTCGTCGCAATAGCGACGCTTTGGGGCATAGTGTTGCAATTACGAAGTCTTCCTCCAAACGTCACAATTGCAAAACTTTATCTAAGTGTCGGTATTGCGAAACTTTTCTTTAAAAGTTGGTATAGCGATAGTTTCGAGCGGGATTGAAAAAATTTGGGTAAATTTCCGACATTTGGTCAAAAGCGTCGGAGCCAAATGTCAGAATTTCCCCCAAATGTACTAGTGTAAACAGGAATCCCTCGTGCTAAACAGCACTGCAACTCAACTAAATAGCTGGACACTGCAAATAGCCTAAGCAGAGTGTAGGGTGAATGTTGTTCTGCAAGAGCTGAGCGTAAATGATGAGAGCGAATGTTGTTCTACAAGAGCTGAGGGCAAATGATGAGGGCGAATGTTGTTCTACAAGAGCTCAGGGCGAATGCTGAGGGAAAATGCTGTTTTGCAAGAGCTGAAGGCGAATGCTAAGGGTCAATGCTGTTCTGCAAGAGCTGAGGGCGAATGCTGTTCTACAAGACCTAAGGGCGAATGCTGAGGGCGAATGCTGTTCTGCAAGAGCTGAGGGCAAATGCTAAGGAAGAATGTTGTTCTTGAAGAGCAGAGGGTGAATGTGCGTGTGATATCAGACGTTAATGTATTTTTTAATAAAATAATTTTTATGTAGCGCGCATTTAATTTTTTCATTTCAAATCATTTTTATATACATTTGAGTTTTGCATTTCTAATACAAGTGACAAACAAATTTCTATAAGAGGTTGAAATTTTTACTAGAATAGCCATGAAAGACTAATTCAGATGGCTTAAAATGAAAGTGGATCTTCAAAATAAATGTAATTGAAGGTTCTCCCCACTGAATTTTTGCAAAAGTGCTTACATTATTTAAGTTATCTAGGATATTTTTTTGTATTACACAATCTAAATTAAATGATGAAATAGTTCGGTAGTCTTATTGTTTCAAATTAGGACACAATTTTCAAATGGTGATGAAGTTTCATGTGATGATTAACTAACAATATTCTCCTTTCCTATCCTTGAAAAACTATACAAGGTTCCCTGCTGCCACATGAAATCCTAACTCGCGCTCTCAAGGCATTCAGACTTAGGTCAAGCTCAATATTGGCTCCAAGGAAACTATATTGGCTCATTAACCTGCCATATTTTAATTTCATAAGGTATGTTCGAAGTTTGAACTGCTAGGGTAATTTATTTTGTGAAATCATAGTTCTAAATTATGTCTTATTCTGTGAGCAATGTAATCTATTAATTGTAAGCAGATTCATTCAAAAAATTGAAGCTGATTTTAGCATGAATGATGAAAATCTATATATTAATTAGTTTTTAAGAGTATTTGTATTATGTAGCACTAGAAAGAAAAAGCAAGGCTTCATTTTATATTTTCCTTATTTTATTGGGCTGAACTGGAGAAAATTGAATATGAATAGTGAGTTAATTGTAAGATCAATGGGCCAAGGCCATACATCAACATTGACCACAGTGGGGAAGTATAAAAGCATGGATATTCATGCAAGTATAGTTATTAATGTAAGATAAAAGTTAACTCTTAGCTTCACTAAAGAAATAGAAGGCAATGATCTAGCATCAACTAAAACTCACGTGAAAAAGTAGATGAAAAATGTATAATCATCCAATGGAGAGGTTTAATCTATAATTATCCAGTAAGACTCTTGGATATGCCTTGAGACTAAACTAGTTATCAATATTTTTGAATAATCATCCATTGGAATTTAGTAGGAAAACCATAGTAAATCATTTTCCAATGGCCATGCAAAAATATATAAAAAATAATATTTGTTGGTTGTTTTTCAATAGGTGGACCATGATGGGACCACTGAGAAGGTGGGGTTGCTTTTTTAATCATAGAAATGAGGTTTCGTAGATTGATAGTCAAGTTACCTTTCCCTATAAATTTTCTCAATCAAGTTATTCATTCATTTAACTTTCATTCATTCCTACTGTTTTGATACACAATCCAATCCAGTTGAGTCTTGAGTCTTCACTGAGAATGGCATTCATAGGTTGTCAAGAAAGAGGTTATCAGGCACAAGCACTCTTCTTTTCTTGGTATCCTTGTAACTATCTTCAGCCTGAGTTCTATGTTTTCAAATTATCATAATAGTTCGTGATTATTAGGCTTTTATTTTGTATTTTAAGAATTTTAATTTAATTATTATTAATCATTAACAACTTTCATACATGAGAAAATAGATACTGACAAATGGTACATAATGGCCTCATTAATTTCGCTCAACAATTTCAAATGGTATAACATTTAGTCAACAGTAATCATTAATTTCTGCACAGAGAGACTAATTTCTCTGGAAGCCTAAGATTTCTTTGGCTTTTTATTCTTATAACTACATAGACATAATTAATAGAGAGATTGAAGACAAAAAAAAATCTAGCGCTTAGTCTCCACTACTCAACATGATTTGTGAGAAATAATACATAGATTGATTTCTCTGAGTGCCTTAGCGTTCTTTGGCTCATTATTTTAATCACAACAACAATAAAAAATGCACTAAGGATCTGTTCGTAGTCCGATTATGCAATTTTTATAAGAAATATTATGCAATATTAATAATAAACATAAATTTATTGCAATTTAGGGAAAGCTCGTTCATGTTTTTTTCTTTATATTGGAAGGTTACTTTCTTTTTGAAGTAATTTTTAGTAGATCATAGCATATATTGAGGAAATATTAGTTTGAAAAGAATCAGTTATTTCTCTTGAAACTTTAGGTATTAAAATTCCATGACACAGATATATCACACTCCAAAATCCAAAGAAAATGGAAGAGCGTTCAATTTTTTTAATCAAATTTTTATTGGTGAAGGGTTAATTTATTACGAGAACGTCATTAATGAAGTGAAAAATTTTAAACGTAACATTTATTGAATAGAAAAATAATGACCAAAACGTCAAAAAAAATTGTGTTTCGGGTAAAGAGAAGTCCAAATTCCAACCCTGCCTGCCCCCTGTTGGTGAGTGGAGGTTACTCACTTTTCATTTGCTTACCAGGTTACTCATGTTACCAATTTTTTCACATGGCTCACTTTTAGGTGACTACTTATTGTACTTCTTCTTTATAAATAAGAGTTGGTAGATAATTTTATTATTTGAAATCTATAACAAATCCAGGCAACAAAATTACAACAAATAGAAAATTATGCAAAAAATTCACCAGGGCACTAATGTGTGGATACCCTATCATTTCCTAGATCCTCATAACTTACCAACACCTACTATATTGGTATACACATAATATGGCATTTACCTAAAGTATTTAATATGTATCTAGAGGTAAATAAGTTGTATGACAATTGTTATGCCAAATATAAGATGCGTATTATAGTTTATATTTCAATTTTTCTTAAGTAGCATGCATGTGCGGTTCATATAGTGACTACAATTACCAAATATATTTCAGTGAAGATGTGAAGATGATCTCTCATTAGGTCCTAATTAATTAAAGAATCATTAATTAGCTTTCCAAATGAATAAAATATGTTAACAAAATAGTAAAAACTAGGAAAACAAATCATTCTTTAAAAAAATATGGCACAATGAGTCACACTCTGAGATTTATTTAATTACTCATCAAGTGTTGCTACAACATATATATTATCACCATTACCATAGAAATGGGACATGTGACCATCATTTTGGTTTCGCCAATGACATTCCGCATCATGAGCATTGTTTAGGGTTGATTGTGATGAATTTTTTTAAACAAATCATTTATACATTTTATGGAAATTATAGACACAATTTATAATCACATTACAAGATCATGATGTATGTATATTCCTTATCATTTCTTAGATACTCACAACTTACCAACACCTAATAGATTGATATACACATCATATGGAATTTACCCCTATAATGCCACATGCATCCTAAAACAAATTAGTTTTATGGCAATTGTTATGGTGCATTGATGTGTATTACAGTTTATCTTATAATTTTGTTGAATTAGCATACAACAATTTACATAGTGATATGAGAACCACTCTCTAGAGTATACATCGATTTTGTACACATGGCTTTTCAGTTGATTTTTAAGATATATCATTGGTGATGGTCACATGATTATATAATGAACCATTAAGTTGAACTACAAAATTATTCATCACAACACACACACACACACATATTGATGAATTAATAATTTTTCTTATATAATTTTTTTAATATATTTTGAAAAAAAAAAATTATAGATAATTATTTCTAAGAAGAACAAGAGAGAATTCCTTACCATATCTTCGTAAAACATATAATAGCAAGAAAATTAATCTATTGAAATTTCATTTCATGGAGTAAAATGAAGATTAAAAGGAGATATTCTTGGATTTACCTATAACATCACGTCATAATTAAGTCTGTAAATGTAGAATATTGATGATACATAGGTTAGGAGAAAATTAATCTATTGAAATTTGATTTCCAAACATATTCATGGAGTAAAATGAGGATTAAAAAGAGGTATTTATGAATTTACTTATAACATCACCTCATAAAAGTGTAAATGTACAGTATTGATAAAATTTATTTATATATGATAAATAATAGACAATTATCTCACATGTATCATATAATATTATAAACAAACACATTCTATAATATGCAATAAAAGTGAAATTACACAATCCGCATGGAAATAAGACTTAGTTCAAGTAAAAGAAAATAAAAAATAAACCATAAGTGACACGGATTTTGTAAAGGCATATAAGTGTCGTTATACTGACAGCGACCAAAGAGTCTCTATTGTGACGGATGCCTCCAAACGTCGCAATTGCGACACTTACACATTGTGTCGCACTTGCGACATTGCGACACTTTTCTGTAAATGTCAGTATAGCGATGGTTTCGGGCGGGATTGAAAAAATTTGGGGAAATTTCCGACATTTGGTCAAAAGTGTCGGAATTTCCCCGAAATATACAAGTGATTTTATTTCCAAATTCAATTCATATTTTCCATTGTCTTTATCATGAATTTTTTATTGCAGGTTCATGTATTGAATCCAAGGACAACTTCACCACCACCTTTAGCTTCATCTCTCACCCTTTATCATCCCTCTCTTCACCAAAATCTCCATCAGCCCTATTTTCAAAAATTTCATCCCTACACCATGAGCAGAACCTATGGGTGCAATAAAAGCCTCCCAAGAGGTTCTGAACTTGGCCAATGGGTGGGCCACCTTCCACTCATCTAAAGCCACCTTTGTTACACCTTACGTACCCTTTTCACACCCATTTTTGGCCTCAAATTTCCCTCAAACTGTTTCATGTAGAAATTCGAGACTTTCCTATAGCACTACAAGAAACATGTAGTAGTACTTGAAGCAGCACCAATGAGCCCCTCCTTAAGCCCAGAAACTACCATCCACATCCTTTATAGCTACCAAAACCACCAACACATGTTCAGCCTTGCACCCATGTATTCAAGCCTTCCATAAGCCACCTTAGCGCTTTATTCTCCTAGTTGCAAAACAACACATTTACATGCATAGTTAGGTCATGATTATTTGCATGATTAAAAGCATGATAGACAGAGCATAGAGTGAGTAGAGTGTGTTTAGCCATTTGGCCCAGCAAAGTGTGATTAGGTTATTTTACTTTGTGCAATTTCAATTCAGCAATTTACTTCATGCAAGATGACTAGCTTTCTTTCATTTCTTATCATAGTTTAATGTGTGGATTTATTTCATTTTAGAGTAGTTATATGTACTTCCTTCTTGTAGTGTATTTCAGTACTTGCTGATAGCGCCATTTCTTTGAATCATTTGTTGACTAAGGCCTAAAATTATAACTGTGATGGACTTCATCCAGAAACCCTAGAAGTAGCATCCTTTCATAAAGCTCAGAAGAGGATGACATGAGTAGAATGCATCTGTTGTGTATATAGCACTGTGACCTCCAAGTTTGTATGAACCATGTGTGGATAAGTTAAATTAGGGCATCCTCTCGGAGTTGCAGCATTCTTGGTGCAATACGAGGCTCACCACAGTGTATCATCTTGGATTTGTCCACAGTAGCAGTGTGGGATTTTTTTTGGTGAACTAAAGTTTGGGGTGCTCTATCCACAATAGTCAATGGTGTGGCCCTATGTTGAATGCTTGTAGGCCAGTTTTTCTTCATGGATATTGCATTACTATCATGGTTATCACTTTTTCTTATATTCTCATTTGGTATTGTTTTTGTTTGGTATGGGTAAAGGTGAATAAGTCTCGAAAATTTTTAGACATATTGAGATTTACGACCTCAGTTTGAAGTCATTTTTTTAGAATTCACAACTCTAACTGATGAAATTTAAACCATGGAGAACAATACTATCATGCCAAAGTAAAAAATGAAGATGCCAAATACTAATATGTACAAAGCCAAAGTAGTGGTGTGTTCCATCAAATGAATGGTGTAGTCAAAGTTTTTTTATGTTTTTTATAATAGACTCATGACTATGGTAAATTATGAGTGAATATTGTAATTAGAGAAAATCTACATGTCATTTATTGTTTGTAATGGTTATTTGTGGTCCTTGAAATGTTTTTATTTACATGTTGTAAGACTTATAGAGGCATACATACCCCTTTTTTATGTGTTCCCTATGTAAGAGAGTGTTAACACCCTAGAAGAGTCTTTCATGTAGGATTGATACACTTGGGTGGGGCGTATTGGTTACAGACTCTATGAGGTGAAATTTTATATCTAGGGGGAGTTCATCGAGAGGTTGGATGAACCATGTATTTGAAGGAATTCCTAGAAGAATGGTGGTTGCAGCGGTTGGGGACCCATGCATTTCGGTACGCGATTGTTCCTTTATATTGACATCGACAATTGCATGAACAAGGTACAAGGAATAAATATGAGAATGGTCCAGATGTAGAATTTGCAGATGGATATCGATACAACTAGTCATTAAGGGGGTGTGTTGGAAAATTTAATTCCTACTTGTCTCAGTTATGATTCTTGTTATGTAAAGGAGTGTGTTCCTATAATTTAAAGAGTTTCTTCGTAGTTTGGTGTGTGGTTGAGATATTCTCTCAACCAACAGATTGTGTGTCCAATATAGTTTTCTATATTGAGACAAGACTTCTTGTATATGTATAATATCATAATTGATGAATAATGGAGTTAGATTTCCTTGTCGAAATTTGACAGTTTAAACATAATGTTTGTGACAACCCCTTAGATTGCAGCAATTCTTGAAATTTTCTTTTCCAAGTATGATAATTGTTCAAAGTACGTAACTCTATTATTCTTAACTCTACCATAATTTCAAAACCCCAATTTTACTATAAGATAATGCCTAAAAAATACTTACCCAACTTGCTTTTTACTACGTGAAAAAATTTCCAGGAATTTTTACTACGAAAATGCCAATACTATTTTCCCACATTCTCCTTTTTACCCTAGGTGATAATTTTTTCCCAATTTTGGTTTTAACCCAAAAAAAATTTTCTCACTTCTTGTTTTAATATGGGAAAAAAACTTCAGCCTTAAATAAATTTTTAACTATAATTTTTCTTATTGAAAGAGGGAAAATTAAAGTTTGAAACAAAAAGAAAATATTGCCAATTTTCCTTTTTGTTGAAGGTGTTTTTCTCTACCTTTTTTCAAATACACATTCGTTTTTATTATATATTCTCCTTTTTTATGTGGACCAAAAAAAATGCATTTCTGTATTTAAAAAAAAATGTTAACAAATTATAGACATACTTTCTCCCTTTCAAAAATTTTATGTAGGAAACATAAGAAAAAAGAAAATCATTTATGGCTCACTCTTGAACGAATATGCATGCACTCTAAATGCATTGCTCCAATCTCCAATATATCTTTGTCGTTTTAGCTTTGGAAAATTAAAACACTTCCACCACCAACTCTAAACACCACAATGACGAATAATCTTTGTCACACATTCGTTTTTTATTATGCCTTCTAAAAAAAAATCATTTTTTACTATGCCTTCTCAAAAAAATGTCTTTTTCCATTAAAAACATAGAATGTGGGAAAATTATAAACATACTTTCTCCCTTTTTAAAAATTTATGTGGGAAACATTCAAAAAAATAAAATTGAAAATAATTTATAGCTCACTCTTGAACAAATCGGCATGAACTCTAAATGCACTGCTCCAATATCCAACATATCTTTGGCGTTTTAAATTTGGAAAATTAAAAACCTTCCATCACCAAATCCAAACACCACAATCACGAATAAAAATGAAATTTCACTTTAATCGAGTGTTAGCTCTCGACAATTACAACACTTGCACCACCAACCTGAAACACCACAATTACGAACAAAAATGGAATATCACTTTAATCTAATGCCTATAAAAGGTTTTTGAAAATATGATATTAGAAAATGAACTAGCCTCACTTACACACTACCTTGGAAATTAACAAAACCCCAAATAGATCTAGATCCAAAAAAAGTTATTAAAATATTTAAAATAGAACTAGAAAAACCAAAAGGTAGATCCAAAAAATATATTAAAATATTTAAAAAGATTTGAATTAAGCTTTGATACCATGAAAGAGTGTCAAAATACCCAAGGATAAGACTACAAAGCTAAAAAATCATTCTATCAAGAGATCACAAGATGAAGAAAGAAGGGAAAACAAACTTCATTGCTTCCTAAAATGAGCTATACATGAACCTAATTTATAGGAACAATATAGCCTTTTAATGATATTTAGAAGATAATAGTGATGACTCAATGTATAAGGATAAAAATTACAATGCAACTCATAATATCGCTAAGTAAGATTATAAGTTTCAATATTGATTAGAACTCTTACATTATTTCCTTGAGAAACTCTATAACAAGGATATGGAAGTGGTTTTATTTGTGACCTGAAATTGAGAAAGATGCTCCTCAATAGAGGCATTCTCCTAGATCAATCATGGAGGTGGGAGTTGGAACCATACATGAGGGAGCTCTGGCATATAGTGCAACATGATGGTAACAATATAGGTCAGGAACAAAAAAACCCTCGATCAGAGTGGCTAGCAGCAAGGAGTGGGACGAGAGGACACAGTGGCGAAATGGGAAAACTACATGGAGAGGTCGGACAACAACGTCGCCATCGCATGCAAAGAGTGGAAGATAATGGCCGACAGGGTTATGGAGAGGACACTTCCCAAGCAAGAACATAATTATGGTAATTAATTCATATGTCAAGCTGCTGGAAAATTTAGCGAGGATGTCAGAATTTCATTGGGATAAGGGCTGAAGGAATGTCTCGAGACAAGTTAAGAAGAATAACATTGTAACCTTTCTCATAATTTTGTTTTGCTATAGAGAAGTCAGCTCCTCCTGTGTGCCCTCCGGAAGCCATCGTCGACGAAGCTGGTGGAATACGTGGATGGCTCAATATGCATTCAAAATCGTCCTTGCTGTGCAAATGAAGTTGGTATTGGAATTTCGCAGCATGTAGGCAAAATTTTTATTGTTTTTAGATTTTTTGTATAATGGTTATGCCCAGATTTGTGAATTATGTAGGGTTGGCAGGGTTAGTAAAGCCAGTGATAGAAGTTGTCATAGTTTTGTAAGGTTAGAAAATTTAACAACTGCTTCTCTTCATCCTTGTAAAATTAGAAGGTAAGACAAAAATGTATGTGGGTCTGCCTCGGAAATTGTCTTCATGCAGGTCAATGATGTGAATGTTTGGTAGGATAGCGTCTCGGAGGGTAAATTTGTGCTCTCAGGTGAGGGTTCTGAGTATTTTCATCTGTTGTTGAATAGGTCAGTGAGCGGTTTTGACTTATGGGGTTTAACAATATGGTGGGTTTGAAGAATTTCGGTTCTGGGTAGGGTTGGAATTTTTTTGTTTTGCTATGGGCATTGGTTACTTTGTTTCGATTTTATGCCTTTTCTATGGGTTGGGGTAGTTGGTGTCATAGGTAGGAAGGCTAAGGAGCAAGGCCGGATTGTTTTTACATTGTTGAAGGGGCAACGCGCCTACGACTCGTGTCCATCTGTTGATTCACCCAACTACTGTAATTTCAATTACCTGAAAATTAATTTTCTTGTAATTTTCTATCGTATTGCTGCTCTAGGAGTATTCGTTTTCTTTCTAGTCAATATGGTCAAGAAAAAAAGAGGAAGAAAGCTCAAAGTGGACAAAGGCAAAGAATCTATTTCATCCCCGCCAACCAAGACAGGTCGGAAATCTAGAAAAGAGTTCATGAAGCCCTTAATTCAGACCTTTGCAAAAGACACACCATGTTCTTTAAAATATTGTAATTTTGGATGGGAAACTAAAGCCACAAATAAAATGGAAGAAGAGGATGAATTGATAGCAGAAGCATTGCAGCATATGATTAATGATCCGGGGCATACTCATGGGAGAATCTCATTGTTTCGGCACTCAATCAGAACATATTGGTTGGTAAAATGCCTATTGGTAAAATCCATAACGTCAATTCAGGAAACATGGGAGCCAAATTTAGTCTCCACCTTGACAGAGATTAATAGAAACATTCAGGAAATCAACCTACGTCAATTGCATCAGTATGCTCGTCTTGGAAAAATGGAGAAATATATAAAATCAATCCCACAGTTTGAAATACTAGGTTCCAGGGTCAAAGATCTGGCCCTGGTGGAGTCACATGATGACTAGAGCTGATAGTTCTAGTTTTTTAGCAGATAGATTTACTTATGTTTACAGTAAATTTTACTTATATTTTTTGTAAATTTTAATATTAGAAATCGTTGATATCAGTTATCTTAAGACTCAATTTATAAGATTAAGGAAGTTCATGCTTTGGATGGCGTAAAATGCATTTAGATGGCCAACAAACCTGGTTTCCTTCTGGCAGGTTGAGGTCTAATTTTTGTATCTACTATGCTCACTTTTTATATTAATAGAAAATGGTAAGGAACTACTAAGCTTACAAAAAAAAAAGGTGCTCAATTGTTGTTTTAATCCATGAAAATAACTTGAGTGGTAAATAATTTTTTAACTATAATTCTTATTATCAAAAGAGGCAAAATTTAAATGCTAAACAAAAGAAAAACATTGTCAATTTTCCTTTTTGTCTAAGACGCTTTTCATATTTTTTTTTAATACACTTTTTGTTTTGTTATGCCTTCTCCTATTTTATGTAGACTGGAAAAATTCTTTCGAAAATTATAAACAAAATTTCTCCCTTTCCTGAAAATCTTCTATAGGAAAACATAAGAAAAAAGAAAATAATGAAAATTTTAATTTGAAAAACATAAAAAAAGGAAAAATAAATTATTTCTGATTCATGAATGAATCACATGCATTGCAAATGAACTGCTTCAATATTCAATATAAACTTTTAGTTTTAGGTCTGGACAATTACAACACTTCCACCACTAGCTCGAAACACCACAATTAAGAATAGGTGACAATTTTGGAATTTCACTGTAATTTAGTGGCTAGAAAAGGTGTGGTAAAATGTGATATTAGAAAATGAACTATCCTCATTTACCGTACTTCATTAGCAATTAAAAAACCCCAAACATATCTAGATCCAGAAATGGATCTTAAAATATTTAATATACATCTAAAAAATGGGAGGTCACAGTGAAGCTCTCATACCGAGTATCAAAATACTCGAGGAAAATATTTCTACTAAGAGATCATAAGATGAAGAACTAAGGAAAAAAAACTTCATTGATTGAGAAAATGAGGTATACATTAATCTAATTTATAGGAGCAATATAGGTGCTTAGTGATAGCGAAAAAATAATACTAATGACTGAATAAGTAATGATAAGAATGACAATGCAACTAATAAGATGGCTAATTAATCTTACAAGTTTCAATATTTATTGGAACTTTAACATTATTTCCTTGACCAGGCTATAACAAAGATATGGAAATGATTATATTTATAATATAAAGGAGGAAAAATGAATACTATAGGGTTGAAAAAAAACATTTCCTTATAAAGAAATGTAAAATCAATGACTTTGAACAATGCATCACCACAACATTTGCATTTTTCCTTTAGAGAAAAAGGAATGAACATGCCCTTAGAAACTATGGTCAATGAAATTAGTGTTTGAAACATGAGAGAATTAAGAGACACAGTCACCATGGTATTATTTCTTGTACTTAAAGGTATTATTTTCTCAATATTTAAGTATTATCACATATTTTCAAAACAACTCTCTACCAATAATACAAGATATACCCTCACTAAAAAATATTAAATAAAAGAATAATAATTTGTAATATAGTAGTTCTTACTAATGCTAAGAAACAACATAAATATTCATTACACTAGCAGACTATTAATTGAAAATATTATATTAAAAATATAATTTTAAAACAAGAAAATAAAATATTAAAATAACAAAATGGGAAAATTAATTGAAAGTAGAATAATTCCAAAGGAGAATAACAAATGAAACATATAATGGCGACAATGTAATTGAATTATCATAAGAATAAAACATTCAACATGATATCCATAAGCATGGCTCCTTTGAGTGGGTTATAGATTAATAGGCATAGATAAATCCATAGATAATACATTAACATAAATGTTTTATTGAATATTGAATGACATTTTTTAACTATAGTTTAAATTATTTTTAATAAAATAAAAAAGTAATTAATTTACATATTGGAATGTAATTTATCTAAGTGTAAAGGATTTTTTTAGATCTTCTCACAAAAACCAAATGAACCCTAACCTCCATATAAGTACATTTTGTAAATAAATAGTATATCCCTCTCAATTTAGAACTACTCTATTTGTAGTTGACTTGTGGAGTTTTACACTCAAAGTTGATGATAATAACAATTTTCATGGGCCACTTCATATTGTGGTAGATACCTAATTAGTTATTCTAGTAGAAAGTAACATAGTCATGGATGGTTTTTAGGTTGTAAGGAATGAAAGATTTATAAATATAATATTGGTAAGCTAATCATTGCTAACAACAATTTTCATGGGCCACTTCATATTGTGGTAGATTCTAAATTATCTAGTACAAAGCTACACACTCATGGATGAATTTTAGGTTGTAAGGAATGAAAGATTTAGAAATATAATCATGGTAAGCTAATCACTGCTTAAAATGTATTTTAATAAATTCTTTAGGTATTCTATATTAATTTAATCATTCAATGTTAAAGAAAATGATTTTCCAATGATTAAACCATCATTTTTATTAAAAAATCTTATTAAAAAGAACAATTTTAATATAATTATCACAACTATAGCTATTTCAAAAAGACTATTAAATATCTATTAAATTATTAATTTGACAATGTTTTAAGAATGAAATGGGATAATTTTCCTAAACTATATGAATAAAAATATCACAACTTATCAGAATAACTAGATGGAGCATTCTCATGATTTTAGAAGAAATAAAGTTAAAAATATATCTTTTTCTTTCATATTCTTTATATAAATTAAATACTTAAAATTTAGGAAGTTCAGAAAAACAATATATAAATTTCAGATATCACAGATGAACATTTAGAGTAAAATAAATCCATGGTATAGATGCATATTATTTATTTGTATAGTGATAAAATATTGGTATATTTATCTTAACTACCATGAGCCCTTTTACCAATTATTTATAATTAAATTCAACACTTTCAAATTTTCTTGGTTATGGAAATAGACAAATTTTGACCAACGTCGGCTGTTGTTAATAGAGATTGACGATAATGACACTCGTATTAATGTATTAATGTTATTATAAAGCTAAAGACATCTTTGTATTAATGTTATTATAAAGCTAAAGACATATGTGTTCAGGGTTTGCGTTTGTGCAGACTGCAGAGGTGGAGTCATCTTTGGGTTTGCGTTTGTACTTACTGATCGTCATTGAAAGATCTCAGGTTAATCACGTGTGCATCGCCAATCTAGTCAGATTTTCTGTAATATTTGGGGTATCGACATGGAAAGGCAAGGGGTAGGAGGCTCAGACGAGCATGATGCTTTTGATAATCACATGGAAAAATTTCGTGACGAGAGAGTAGAGGATGGCCTCACTAATAATTGGCTACAGAAGAAGAATTTATTGAGATTGAAAATGGTGATCAGATTGTAGAATTTCAAGCTACTCATTCTCCAGGATCAGAATCTGTGGAAAACAGTGATCAGATTGCAGAATTTCAAGCTTTCAAGCTACTCATTCTCCAGGATCATAATCTGTGGAAAACAGTGATCAGATTGCAGAATTTCAAGCTACTCATTCTCCAGGAGAATCTAGAGAAGAAATATTTTCGATGTGCAAAATTCTTGATGTGGAAACTTATTTTTTGAGTGAGGAAAGGTTTGCACTTCGAGAGATATGATCCCTCTCGGCACTTGATAGATCCGGAGTTAAGATGGATCTAGACTCGTTTCAGTGATGTGCGGGTAAGGAAAATCTATCAAATATATGATTAATTTTATCAATAATATGTAAATAAATCTAATATAAATATAACCATTTTACATATATGCTAAATATGTCTCATATGTATCTAGTCATTTTAATTTTAAAATTTGCTTAGTTACCTTAGTTTGTTGACATGATAAATATTTTCAATAACTTTAATGATGAAAAATAATGAAATAAAATTTTTGAATGCAAAGTGACAATGTAATAGTGCTGAATGATAGAAAATGTAAATAATAAGAATGCAATCAATTACAAATAGTATTCATTGTGATCAATCTCAAATTATTTCCTTCTACTATTCTTATTGTCACCCTTGTTATTTTTGTCATCTTTCATATCGATTATATGAAAAGGATAGTTGAAATCATAAACCATTTAAATATTTAGCTCAAACTATTGCACTAAACTTCATACATTGTTTCTCTTGCTCTCCAATATTAATATTTCGAGTTATTATAACACAAAAATCAATGTAAATTGTCAATAATTTTGTGTGCTTACACTGAAATCAATGCACAATGTTAATCCAATAGCTTTAAAATGTACCATCATACATCCAATTACATCAAATCGAAAATCAACATCTACACTAAAATAAATGCATTTAATGCAAACAATCAAATAATATTAGAAAACAACATCTACATTGAAATCAATGCATATCAAATAGCATTAGAAATCAACATCTATACTGAAATCAATGCATCTAGTGCAAGTAAGAAAATAAGATTATAAACCAACATCTACACTGATTTCAATGCATCTGGTGCAAGCAATCAAATAGGTTTAGAAATCAACATCTACACTAAAATCAATGCATTTAGTGCAAGCAATCAAATAGGAGTAGAAATCATCTACATTGAAATCAATGCATCTAGTGCAAGCAGTCAAATATAATTAGAAATCAACATCTACACTGAAATCAATGCATCTAGTGAAAGAAATCAAATAGAATAAGAAATCATCGTCCACATTGAAATCAATGCATTTAGTGCAAGAAATCATATAGGATTAGAAATCATCTACATTGAAATGAATGCATCAAGTCCGGATTGTTTTTAAATTGCTCAAGGGGCAAGGTGCCTATGACTCGTGTCCATCTGTTGATTTACCCAACTACTATAATTTCAATTACCTGAAAATTAACTGTCATGGAATTGTCTATCGTATTGCAGAGGAAGAATTGCAACATATGATTGATGATCCGGGCCATACTCGTGGGATAATCTCATTGTTTCAGCACTCAATCAGAACATATTGGTTAGTAAAATTCTTGTTGGTAAAAGCCATAATGTCAATTTAGGAAATAGGGGAGCCAAAGTTAGTCTCCGCCTTGACAGGGATTAATAGAAACATTCAGAAAATCAGCCTGTGTCAATTGCATCAATATGCTCGTCTTGGCAGAATGGATAAAGATATAAAATCCATGCAACAGGTTGAAATACCAGGTTCTAGTGTCTAAGATCCGACCCAAGTGGAGTCAGATGATGACTAGAGCTGATAGTTCTAGTTTTTTAGTGGATAGCTTTACTTATGTTTACAGTAAATTTTACTTATCTTTTCTATAAATGTTGATATTAGCAAACTTTGATATCAGTTATCTTAAGACTTAGTTTAGGATATTAATGAAGTTCATGTTTAGGATGGCGTCCAATGCACTTAGATGGCCAACAGACCTAGTTTCCTTTGGGCAGGTTGAGGTCTAATTTTTGTATCTATTATGCCCGCTTTTTATATTAAATGGTAAGGAACTACTAAGCTTACAAAAAAAAAATGAAAAAGTGCTCACTTCTTGTTTTAATCCACAAAAATAACTTGAGTGGTAAATAATTTTTTAACTATAATTCTTATTATCCAAGGAGGGAAAATTTAAATGCTAAACAAAAGAAAAACATTGTCAATTTTCCTTTTTTTCCAAGACGCTTTTCACATTTCTTTTTAATACACTTTATGCCTTCTATTTTATGTGGACCACAAACATTCTTTGGAAAATTATAAACAAAATTTTTCCCTTTCTTGAAAATCTTATATAGGAAAACATAAGAAAAAAGAAAATAATGAAAATTTTAAATTGAAAAACATAAAAAAAAGGAAAAATAAATTATGGTTGATTCATGAATGAATCACATTCATTGCAAATGCACTGCTTCAATCTTCAATATAAACTTTTAGTTTCAGATCTGGACAATTGCAACACTTCCACCACCAGCTTGAAACACCACAATTACGAACAAGTGAAAATTTTGGAATTTCACTGTAATCGAGTGGCTAGCAAAGGTGTGGTGAAATATGATATTAGAAAATGAAATATCCTTATTTACCGTACTTCATTGGAAATTAACAAACCACAGACATATCTAGATCCAAAAATGGATCTTAAAATATTTAATATACATCTAGAAAAATGGGAGCTCACAGTGACGCTCTCATATCGAGTATGAAAATACCCAAGGATAAGATTCCAAAGCTAAAAAAATATTTCTACTAAGAGAACATAAGATGAAGAACGAAGGGAAAAAAAACTTCATTGCTAGAGAAAATGAGTTATACATGAATCTAATTTGTAGGAGCAATATAGGTTTTTAGTGATAGCTAAAAAATAATACTAATGACTCAATAAATAATGATAATAATGACACTGCAACTAATAATATGGCTAATGAATATTACAAGTTTCAATATTTATTATAACTTTAACATTATTTCCTTGACGAGGTTATAAAAAATATATGGAAATGATTATATTTATAATATAAAGGAGGAAAAATGAATACTATAGGGCTGAAAAAAAAAACATTTCCTTAGAAAGAAATGTAAAATCAGTGACTCTGAATAATGCATCACCACAACATTTGCATTTTTAAAGGAATGAATATGCCCTTGGAAACCATGGTCAATGAAATTAGTGTTTGAAACATGAGAGAATTTAGAGACCCTCATCACATAGTAGCCACAATAGAAATGAGTGATCTAGTGGTATTATATCTTGCCGTTGGAGTAGAAGTTTCTTCATAATTGATTCCTTCTTGTTGAGAGAATCCTTTTGCCACAATTCTTGCCTTATACTTGCCAATTCTTCCATCAACAACAAGCTTGATCTTTTACACACATTTGGAAGTCACAAGTGTTTTTTCTTTACGTATAGGAAAAGTTTCCCAACCATCTTTATTCATTATAGACTCATATTCTTCTTTCATTACATTCTTCCATTCTTCATGTTTGACTTCCTTTTCATAACTGGTAAGTTCTACTTCAATAGGTTTAGTCATGTAAGCTACATAACCTGAATATCTCTTAGGCTTATTGCTTTCTCTGAATCTTCCTTTTATTGTTTCATGATCGTTGACTTCTTGTAGAGTTGACCTTAACCAAGATGGGCTCTTTCGAGTTTCTGGAATGAAGATTTGTTGCACAGGTTCACTTGGTCCTTTAGTATCTTCATAATTAGTTGTAAGTTCTATAGCTTTTTCTTTCCTTGAAACTTCTTCATTTGTAAAGATATGTTCTTCTTCTTCATTGCAATCAATGGGAATATCCTTGGACTTCTTGTATGCAATGCTTTCTGAAAAAATGACATCTCTGCTTACTTTAATACAACTTTCTTCCTTGATGTAGACTTTGTATGATTTATATGAGGTGTTATATCCAAAAAAGATGTATTTTATACCTGTTCGGTCCAAATTTTTCCTTTTGTCTTTGGGAATGTGAATGTATACGAGACATCCAAAAATTTATCTGATGTTAGGCTCAAAGAGTCAGTTTTGAAGGAATAGCTTTGGAAGGCACATGTAGAGAATATAGCACTACAAGAGCAGCTTTAGCAAAAGGATAAAAAAGTGGCCACCATGGAATATTTTTGCATGGAGGCCATTCAACACAGATATCGTTCAGATGCATATGCAGTTTACCTCAAGGAGAAGTGGCTCCTCTTTAAAATCAAAACTTTAGCCTCCCATGGATCCTTACCTTTCCTAAATTGTAGAAAATTCATTGATTTATTCTACTAAGCAGGTATGGAAGACAAGGCAAAAATAGAATAGTATTACATGCATAACCTTGCGTTGAAAGACTTGATCATTTGGGACCCAAATACTAGGATGGGAGATATGCAATTTATGGAATTGGCATCATGGATGATTAATGAAGATACCAAAGCACAAGAAATGAAAAGGGTTATGAAAATAGAAACCAGAGAGCCCTTACACATTAAGGAAAAACTATTTAGCCCTAGTGGATTCATCAATAACCATATAAATATTGAAAATGATCCTGCACTTGCAGAAAAATACCTCCATATGCAAGCTCAAGCAATGGCTCATTTTTTTGATGTTTCTAGGTTGATGAGTGCATAATGGCTAGCCAAACAAGATGGAACAGCCTCCCTCACAACCTTAGAAACATGGAGTACCACACACCAGAAATATTCAAGGGTGCCTTGGAAAGAGCACAATTCTATAATAGGGCCATGCAGGTGAGAAAGATTAAGTGGCTTGTCTTGAAGCTCAATCCACCCTTGTTGCTCGGTCTGAGTGATGGAAAGAACCAGGATGAGTAGAACAAAGAATGCGAGGAAGCAGAAAATAATCATGGTTTTTACCCTACTAAAGGGACTCCCACACTTCTCCCTTGGGAAGTCAGAGGGTCCATCAAAGACATAATAGAAATGAAAAAAGAGGACTAGTTACTCAGAAGATGAGAAACCATTTAGCAGGAGGGTGATGATGAGCTCTATCATTAGATACATTTCGAAGGGTTAATGGTTACCTTTTTTCCTTATTAAGTCTCTTTTTCTTGCATTTTAATTATATTATGGACTTATAATGCTAGTTTATATGGTGATTGAGGATTATCATACTTTGAGTACCTAACATGATTTAAATGTAGGAAAATCATGAAGATATTTCATTTTTGGTGAATATTTTGCCATTAAGACTCGAAGTAGACAAGAAGGAGAGATTATAGGGGGATTTTCCACCTCCTTAAACTCGAAGAGGTAGCCAAGGGATCCTCGATATTCCCTCCAACATCTCGAAATCAAAGGCAACCAAGTGAACTCGAGATCAAGTGTGCCAAAGGTACACTTCACTTGCAGTAAAGTGGACTCACCACCTACTTTTTAGGGAGATATTGGTAACTACCCTTTAGGTTAAATAAGGTTGAGAAAGAGCTCATTAGGATTTGAAATTTGGAGAAAGCCATTTTTTTTTTAAGTAAGGTTAATCTATTAACAGTGGGAATAAAATTATAGTATGAACAAAGTCAAAAACATTGCCCAGACTTATGGAAAATTTGTCAAAAAATAAAAAAAAGAAGACTGCCCTCATACGGGGAAACCAATCTCGAACATTTTTCAGGTCGGTGCATTGCCCACGCAGGGGAACCATCGTTTGATATCTTTGACGAATACAGTGTTTACAGAATTCAAAAATAAAACAGAGGTCTAGCATAGTAATATAAACAAAAACATGCCCAATTAAGTGGGTCGCGAAGCAAGAAAACCAAACCAAAGAGAAGCAGCTACTCATCCAATGGTTCTTCGACAATTCGGCACCATCCTTCGGCAAACATAAAAATGAAACTTTAAAACAGGACAGTAAATCTCCAATATTTGTTATGAATTGTGGGAGTTCCAATTTTTATGAACATAATTCGACCATGAAATATTAATATAATAAACCACCCCGCAACACTTCGACTATAATCAATCATATAAACATGGCTCTGTATTTCAAAAAACAAGTTTAAAATAGAAATAGGGAATAAAATTAACAGTGGGAATAAAATTACAGCATGACCCAAGTCAAAAAAATTGCCCAGACTTATGGCAAATTTGTCAAAAAATCAGAAAATAAGACTGCCCTCATACGGGGAAACCAGTCTTGAACGTTTTTCAAGTCGTTGCATTGCCCATGTAGGGGAACCATCATTTGATATATGTGACGATTATAGTGTTTACAGAATTCAAAAATAAAACGGAGGTCCAACATAGTAATATAAGAAAAAACATGCCCAATTAAGTGGGTCGCAAAGCAAGAAAACCAAACCAAAGAGAAGCAGCTACTCATCCAGTGGTTCTTCGACAATTCAGCACCATCCTTCTGAAAACATGTCACTCTCCATGGCGGGAGCAACTTCAGACACGGAAGGTCCAGGATCTCCAGGCGCTATCTCCACATCACGAGCCCTACGAACCTGAGCATCTGGTTCCTACACATTCACGCCATCACTCCCATCCTGAAGGCCTGAAAGTTGGGCTTTTTCTAAGCTCAGACCCGCCGGACGGGTGCATTGTTCCTCCACTTGGGCCTCTTCACGAGAAACCACAGTGATTGAAGCTGTGATTCGTCGGTGGTTCAGAGAGAAATTAAAGGAAAAAAGCGTAGTGGGCATCATGGGAGAAGGTGAAGTGGTGGGAAAATGAGGAGCAGGGGAGCCCATACAGTGGCTAGATCCTAGAACCCGACCCCGCCGACTTCGAGTGTTTGGATAGCGGTCTGCGTAATAATCACTGGAGTGGGAAGATGACTCGGTTGATGGGCTGGAGGGAGCATGCAAGGGCTAGCCTCTGGTGCTACCCCTGCGGAAACGCATCCTTTGACGCAGGCAAGGCATGGGTGCAGTCTCAGCAGTGGGCACAAGATGAGACGGAGAAGCACGATTCCAAGAAACCGAGGAAGATAGACACAGACCAGACTGAGAGAAATGCAGATTTGCACCAAGGTCTAAGCAGTAGTTCAGCTGGCTTCTCCTTCTCGTCACAGTGAGTAGGTAGTGTAACCCAACAACTGGAGAGCATCTACAATTTAAAGGTTGCTGCAATTCAAAGGTTGCGGCTCGTCTAAGAAACCATAGTGAAACACCATTTTATCGACCCGACTGTAATGGCATCAAGGAATGCCCATCATAAATCTTTCATTGATGAGATCCGAAGGCCGGAGCATATTGGAGCATGCGGAATCGCTAACAGGAGTGGAGGTCCGATCTTGAACAGCGTTAAAACTTAATGTGATTGACTGAACAACGTTAAAACTTAATGTGATTGATATGACAAGCCAAAGGAGGACATGTGGCAGAAAGTGATTGGAGAGGATCTTTGTTTGGGCCGCTTGCGCAGTGGAAATCTGGACCCGAAAAAGACTAGGGCGAATTTGATAAGAAATTCACGTCACAACTCTCTCTCCGTACGCCAGCCCAAATTCGAACGCAAAAAAGATTAGAGAGGAATTCATTTGGTTTTCGTGTCACAAAATTGGCCGACGTCAGCAGGCTATTTTGGAATGCAAATTTGGTTTGAATTAGGGTTTATCGCCGTTTGAAGTCCGGTGGGCTCCACGACTAAAGGGTTCTCTTGAAGTTTTCAAAAAGGTTTTGTTATATGTTTTATGTAACGTTCGGTGTAATATTTTTATTGTTTGTTAAGGTCCCACACTGGTTTTGGTAATATTTTGTTTTAAATGCGACGTATATATGCTTTATATATATATTTCATATATGTATTAAAACATTTATAAATTGTGGACCCTAGGAGAATTTTAATAGATTTGTTATTTGCATAGTTTTGTTATGCTTTTAATATATGCGTTGCATATAAAAGAAAAGGGTTGTGAGCCTGTTTTGGAATGTATTTTTAAAGTTTATTATTACACACAATAGCAGTGTAAGTGTTTTGAAGAGCACAACATTGCGTAGTTTTAGAGACAGAGAAGAATTTTGAGTGCACTGCGTTTTGCAGCAGTCACATTTTGTAATCCCTCTCAGTGAGGAAGAATTTGTAATAGTTTTTTTTTGAAGGAATAGAAATTTTTCAAAGTGTTGAACTCTATTTCCAGTGAAGAAATTTCAATATTTTCTCTGTGTTAGAAGAGGAGAGTATTACTCTCTCCGTTGTTATTTTGGAATTTTCAAATATTCCAACACATGGCTATAAATGAAGGAGATTTCTACGCATCAACATCAACATGTTTTCAAGTAGGAGCTGCCTAATTTTGTAGCAAACTTCTCTCTAGATGTCAAAATTTGCAGACACTGAAGATTACTCAGGTGATGCCTAAAATTTCCATTGAATTCCTATAAGAATCTAAGATTTGTGACATAAATCCTTTTGCTAATATATTAGCTTACTCCTTTTAAGTTTGCTTCATTCAACTAATAAAAAATGTTTTAAGGAGTATAATGAAAACTAGATTATGTGTGAAGCATAAAATAATCATTGATGCTAGACTTGGAAGTTAAGTATAATAAGAAGTAGATACACTTCTCTAAAGCATAATACCGTTTTTCTGAAGCATAAGACAATCATTGATGCTATACTTGGAAGTTTGAATAAGACGAGATAAAACAACGAAAAAGGCATTCCATTACTTGCATGAAATATGAGTACCGCCTTTTACCAGTAAGTTGGGAGCAAGGTCTAGATTTTGACTGGCATCGATTCTTGTGCACTCAAATTTCACTAAAAACAAAGTTTTTTGTATTTTTTTCAGCACATGGTTAAAAATGATAGTGCATCAAAATCTATATTGTTGGGTTGAATACATAAGTAATCAAAAATTCTCTTTACCAAGTTATTCGCTTCATCAAAAGCCTGATCTTCACATGTGACACTTTTGCTAGGGATAAATATCAAGTGGGTTATGACATTTTAAAACTTGGTTCGCAATGAAGTGCCCAAAAGGAAAGTCTATCAAAGCATCTGTGACCTGTGTCATTTCATAGTAGCGGATGATTTCATATCATAATGGAGCTGTTCCAATTCAAGCAGTGTAGAAGAGGCAGGAGCCTACAAGGCAGATCCAAACTTTGGAGAAGAGCAAGGCAGATCCTGGGAAGAACGAAGAATTTGGGAATCCGGGATCTCTTCCAGAGGTCGTGATACCAAAGGTTTGTCCTGTTTGTAGATATTTCTCAGCTACATCCAATATAGCCTTAAATTCCCACATAGATCATTGTTTATCAGGTGAGTCAAATGCTAAAAAATCTGGAACAAATTTTTCCAAGCCTAAAGTGAACGTGAGAAAAAAACGATCAATCCTAGATATAATTGTTGCGGCACTTGTTTGCATGCTAGAGGATTTTTATTACAGTACTAGCAAAGAGAAATTGACCGCTAATGCACATCCATTTCCTTTGGATCAGCTCAATCTCAGAGACAACACCAAGCAGAGGCAACATCAACGCAAAGATCTCAACATTTCAAAATTAATGCAAAGATCTCGCGTAGTGGTAATGCATGTATTTCAAAGAAACAAATAACAATGCACATTCTAACCCATTTGAATAACCACTGTAGCAAGGGTTTACATTTTATTAGATATAATTAATATAATTACATTTTCCGTAGCAGAGGAAACTTTGCGAAAACAAAAAAGGAATATAAAACGAGGATGTCAAGATGTTTAGATGACCCAGTACAACAATAATTTGTGCTTAGTAGACACAACACTGTATTCTTAATGCATTTTTTGTAGAATACTAAACAGATTTTTCCAAAATTTTAGATGCATACTGTAGTCTCTACTACATTTGGAAAATTGGAGGTTTATAAAAGATAAACTGTGAACAAAATTGTACCACTATGATAAGAAGCTGTCAGAAGTATTCTTGATGCTTCACAAACGTGGAACTACATTAACAATGCTTATGGTTGATATAAATATTAGAGCATGGCATTTAAACGTAGTAGTTATGCTAAAATACTAAATAACATCTTGAGAGTGCTCTTCAAATACTGTACGAATGCACTAAATTAAAGTTGTACCATTACTAAAGATAAATGGCCAAAAATAGTCAATTTTGATATCGTGAAGTTATGTCTTTCTCGGTAGAAAACTGGGGATAGGATGGAAAATATGAGATAACTAAGTTCGAAGGACTAAAAAAGCAAGGCCAACATATTTTTTCCTTGAATCAGAGACAAAACAAATGTGCCCAAAAAAGTGTTTGCCACTGTCATCACCCCGAGGAGCGCAAAGTCAGTTGATGGTGCCAACCATTTGACGAAGCAGAGAGAAGATTCATGGTGCCAATGGTTGTAGCACAGTTTGTTGACGTGAGACATCATTGTAACAAAGTAGATTTATGGTGCCAATTGCTGTAGAAGTCCATTGAGAGTGCAACTACTATAGTAGAGTAGTTTGAGAGCACCCATTGAAGCTCCTGTATATAGCAGAGTCAACATTTTCCTATTCAACAAGTTTGTATAGTCAAAGCCACAGCAAGATCAGATAGCCATGACGATCCTAAATGAGAACCAGAGCCAAAGCTAAGACAAATTCACATTTAGCAGAACAAGATAGCCATAGCAAAGGATCTGACCACAGAACTAGATCATGAGAGATAGCAAGATTCTTTCTTCCACTGTGGAAATGTACAAACTGTACAAGGGCTTTGCTTCTAGCAGATTTCATTATGAGAGTAATTTCTATGGTGTTGTAAGCGCTCATTAGTAGAATCTTAAATCCATTCTGGAATTCTTTTAACCTGGAGAGGGTTTTCTCTAGTTATAAATCCTCATGTTTAAATTCCATTGTGGATTGGTTGTGTTTGATATTATGTTTTTACTGTTCGCAGTTGAATTTTCGCACAGAAAATTATCAGTCTAAAGTGAGAAATTTTTCGATGTTTATTTTTCTTCCTATTGTGAAGTATTTCGCTCAGAACTCTACTCATTGTAACAGAGGTCTTGGGCATAGAACAGGGGACTTGGGTTTTTTGGAATCAAACTTCAGGTTAAGATGCTCATCTGAAGAATGGCACAGTGAGCCTTAGCATGGAGTTGGGAGTACGAATTTGAAGTGCAGGTAGGGCATTGTATAATAGACCAATTAGATTTATGGACTCCAATACAAAAGTTTCTTCTTGTTTCAAAACGTGTTTCTCGTTTTCTATAACCAATGTGGGTCATGTTCCTGTTTCAATTGGGGATGGATCAGCATTTGTTATTTCTCTAGATGATCACACCCTGGGTAGCCCTAGAGGCTATTTGTGGGTGATGAGTCCAATAGGTCTCAATGAACTGTTGCCCTCACCGGGGAATACTATTGCAGTGGAATTTGATACTATTTTGGATGTTGAATTCCACAATCCTAATGGAAACCAATACCTTCAGCTCTAGTACATGTTCACAAAAGAGGGTGCCATAGTCATTCATGCGTGCAAAGAGGGTGAATTGCAGGCATTGCAACAGGAGGTGTTGTTGTTGTTGCATTGGCCACTAGATTGTTTGTCTGGTTCTGTTACAAGCGCAGAGTATTGAAAAGGACAGAAAAATTTAGTTCAGATATTGTGAAATTGCCTCGGAAATTCACCTACAAAGAGCTCAGCAATACTATGAAAGACTTTTTTTGAATGTGATTGATAATCGATAATTGCAAGCAAGCGTAATCCCCTTGTGAAACCCAAATTTCTGAGCATTTTCTAAAACTTTATGACAGAGTCATTGTAATGAACAAGCGCTTAGGTCCATATTACATCCAAATCTACAATGCACCAAGATCTATAAAAAAAATCCACAGTATCTGTGAACTAAGAAGAAGAGGCAGAAAATGTATTCTGCTTACCTGTCCAAATAGTGTTTAGGGTTTACCATGGAAAAACTTTGACAGAGCCCATGTAGCATTTCTTATCATTGAAATTCTGGCAGTATCATTCAACTGGGCAAGCACCTGCCTCAGAGCTCCATGACTAAGGGAAAGATCCATAAATGTTGCAGAGTCTCCAGCGATATTTCCCAAAGCCCAAATAGCCTTACACGAACACCAGTTGAGCTCAAAGTTGGGTACTATTTTTTTAAATCAAATTCCAAAATTACAGACATATAAAGATAGTTGGGGAGAATAATTTTATGCCTCTAAAATAAACATGCTACCTTTTCTCGAACATTATCATTCCCAGAGGCAATAAGTTCCACAAATATAGGCAGTGCCCTGTAATCAATCACAACATTTGTATTCTCAAAGGTTCCTGAGACTATATTAGTCAAAGCCAAAGCTGCTTCAAACTGCATTATCAATCACAAGTTATCACCATCAAAGCTATAATTTTAAGATAACAATTTATCTATCATTGAAACTATAATTTTAAAATAGATACACCTAGTGATATAGACACCTAGTGAGAGTACAGGTTAGGAAATTATAATAATAATTATTACAAGATATCACTCACACTGCAGTTTATTGTTCATTGTCTGTTGTAACTATAATTTTAAAGAAGACACACTTAGTGATATAGACACCACCAAATGAGAGCAGAGGTTATGAAATTATAATGAGAATTATTTCAATATATCATATTACTCATAGTACAGTTAATTGTTTATTATTTGTTGTAATAATTGTTTATTATTTATAAACACAATCAAACATATTATGAGGGACGGTGATGAAATTGACAACGGTCTCATAACAAACCGTAACAGGCACATCCCCTGGCAAGATAGACTCTGAATAAGAAAGAAAGAAAAACAAAGTGATTACTTACAGGATCATAGGCTTCCTAAAGAACAGGATCTAGAGCAGCATCTGTAACCCCTAAAGCAACACCTCTCTCTACAAGATGAATCGCTACATCTTTCATATGTAGTCTAGCAAAGTTTTTGAGCTCATCATGAGAAAGAGGATCAAATACAACTATCTCATCAAGTCTATTCAATAGCTATGGCCTGAAATGTCTTCTAACCTGCAAAAATATTCAAAGTTATGTAAAAGCACTGTAGCCAACTTCGTGATAAAATTATATGAAAAATATGCATAAACAGAGTCTAGGAGAATGAAACGGCAAGTGTATTGGCAGTTTCCGAAATGCAGCAACTAAAATGACAGGTGTATTGGTAGTTGCGAAAATGTAGCTACTAAAATGGAAGGTCTGTCGATGGTTGAAAGTGTGTGGATTATTGCTGGTATTTTCAGACTGATTCCATGGAAATATACCGGAAACCAGTGGTATTTCAAACCTAGAAGGTAACCCGAGAGATTGTGACCGTCAGATTAAACAAGTAACACGTGTCGTGCCTAGAAAAGAAGTGTTGACAAAAAAAAATTGATCTCTTTCATAACAGAATGCCTATCAGCCTAAATATCTAGGACATGTGGCACTCCATGATAAAGACACATGGTGTGTGGATTTGAATTTTTTAGGTGTTCAAGTGGGACGAAAATAGGTGAAATTTGGCACCACTTAGACATTGAAATGTGCCAATTGGTACAACTGGTAGACAATTGGCATGCTCAAAAAACAAGGTGATACAGGAATGACATGAGGGAGAAAATATCATAAAAGCCCCAAATCTAGAGAACTAAAGCTCATCACCAACTTGAGATAGACAACTTTACATGATGTAACCTATGAAATTGTAAATGGAGAAATCATAGTAACAATAAAGCAACCTATGTAACGATAAATTCGGATTCATACTAGGAGTGGTAATGGGAGAAATTATAGTGAACAACAGGAAACATGCAAAGTTGCTTACAATCAAATAAATGAAAAAACACATACAAAAAACCTAGATAATAATTATGAAAAAGCTTAATATTGAATTATGAACTGTAAAGGAACTTACAAAATGTGACATTACGAACCTGGTCAAGCGCACAAGAAAAAATATCCTGGACATGAACCTGGTTGACAAGTTGTATTACTCATGATGCAAGAGGATTTGTACCTGCACTGCCAAGTCAATCAAAATCCATCATTATCTATACAATAAATACAAGTACTTGATGTTGTATTTTTTACTCTAAGATGCATTCTTATGATAATGTTAGAAAATATGTTGAAAATGTCAAAACATACCTGAATAAGCTCCTCTTTGTTTCAATAACAAATTATTGGAGTCGCATGAACTTGGAACAAGCCTCCCACGATATGAAAGAGTAGCAACTAAGTCAATAGTGACTTTTTTGTTGCTACATTGGATCGAGGGAGGTTTGCTCCAAGATTAAATCGCTCCAATAAATTATTCTCTACTAAATAGGGCCAACCACGTGAAGGTGGAAGCACTTATGGCCCCTCCCCCCCGCACATCACTCTCAATTCCCCAATACCCAATCTATATTTAATTTTTTACTTTCATGAGCATAAAAAAAAATATTCAATAACTAATAAAAAAAAAATTCAACAAAAAGTATGCAAGGAAACATTGAAATTAATGCTTGACATAAAAATAGTATGATAAATAAGTTTTTTATATAACGCAAAAAAAGTTACAAGTATGGTAACGTTTGTCTTATAATAATACAATATTTTACATTATCAAATTTTCTTTTTCTTCTTCCTATTTCTAAAGCTCCTAATTACATCATCAATATCATCGTGCTCTGCTCCTATTTCGTGCCTTTCGACCCGCACTGTTGACCTAGTTGCGTAGTCATGATGTATGGTCTCATCCAGTGACGGGGCATCTCCTACAAAAACATATAATATTAAATTTTAATTGTCAGTTTTTAAATATCATTGAGCTAGTTCGGTAATATTAATAAAAAAATTGCAATGAGATTATTTACCTGGTGCATCAGTTGTCGACGTTGGGACGGTTTCCTTGTCTTCCTCTCTGGTAGTAAGATCTTCAAGGGAAACGTTCTCTGTCATTTAAACAAAAAACGTTATAAGGACAACGATCAAGGTATAATCAGAAAAAATTATAAGTGGCAATTAATTACCGTCACGGCCCTCACTAATAGTAGCATTTTCAGCCTACTCCCCACAATAAATATCAGGTTGCACATGAGGAAGATCTACATCGGGCTCAGAAACTAGGTTGTTTGCCTCGTCGGTAGTGCTGCTCCCCTGATTTAGAAAAAGTTGTTAGACATTAAATTTATGGACGAAAACAAACATATTGAAAGGTTAATTTTTTACCTTATCAGGGATTTTGGATCTTGGGACCTGCCCCAAGCTTCTGCGACGTTCAACTATGGCTTGATAGCCGAAATGGAAAGCGATATTTTTATCTTCCTCTGTAGTTTCTGTTCCGAAGTCATCACCCTACATTACATATGATTGTATATTTTTAATCATATTTGATAGGATTACAAAAACGTTGGAAGGCGATACAATTAATTATAAGATGTTTAGCTACTTAATTACAATTCTTGCAGCCAATTTCAAGTAGCCGCCCTGGCCTAGCTTGTGATGGCCCTCTTTTTCAATCCTAGCTTTGGTTGCCTTTGAGGTGTCAGGAAACCTAGCATCAAAAGATTAAAGTCAGATATGACGTAGCACACTTTTATTTTAGACATAGAGAAAATTAAAGTTATTGAATTAAAGTTGTAATTTACCTTGCGGGTCTAGTTGGCATTTTTCCTTCTTTCTTTGCCCTTTTCTCTTTTCCGTCATGGATGAGTGCTCTCCACTCACTCTCTGGAACTGTGAGAGGACGCTCATATCTAGGTTTAAATTGCAATTGCGTCCTATAGGTGTCCCTGGTATATTTCAAATATTTTCCGGCTACCCGAGCCACCGTTGTTCTGTCAAATGTGCCGACCCCAAAAAGGGCTTCTAGATAATCTAGAAGTTCTTTTTTCAAGTTGGAATTCTGGGAATTCCACCCTGTGCATATGGTTGGGCCAAAAATTACCAACGCATGGCTCTCCAAAAACCTGTAGAACTCATTGTTTCCTACATAGAAAAAAAAAGATATTATCATTAATTTAAAAATAAAAATCATGATAAATATGTTTTAGATAGAGTACATGAAATAGTTAAAATATTAAAATTTACCTGGGAGTTGTACATGATTTATAGGGACACCTTCATCATTCACCAACAATGTGCCATTAAGGGTCCCTGTGGAGCTGACACATGTAGCTCCAGGAAACTCAATAATGTAGTTGGCCATATCAGCCTCATCACTGCCAACATGTTTAGTGTGTTTCTTGGTTGGCACCTAAAGGAATAGAAGGTGTATGAGAGGGTTGCTGGGCAATCTCTTGCCCTTGTGTCCCACTACTACCAACACCGGGTTTAGCAAGTGTCAGAAAACACTACATACAAAAGAACATTTTGTTAGTTTAGTCAATGTAAAAATTAAAAATCAAACTATGACAATTCATCTCATGCAGAACAAAAAAATTATTCTTTTGACTTTTTATTATTACCTGATATGTTTCTAGCTGGGTCATAAGTTGTTTTATCCTCTCTTCTGTTTCAGGTGTTTGAGGCGCGTCTACCAAAGTATCAAATTTCGACCTTGGATTTCGTGCCTTTTTTCGCAACAAGAGCACTGGAGATAGGGATGAAGAAACCTCTTCCTCATAGAGGGAATCATCAGGCGTACCATGGCTAGGTGTCTGCATATTTGACAAAAATTAATATTATTTCAATTATGTAAATAACTAAAATACCTAAAGATAGAGCAATGCTGGCACTTTACATGTTCTTCCACTAGCCTCTTTCTGTGATCATCCCATCTCGGGGTTGTTCTTGTACTGCCCTGATCAGTCTGCCACATTGCAATAAAATTATAAATGTTAAAACTTGAAAACACAAAATGAAAACTGAAATAATTTCTAATAAGACACCGGAAGATAGAGTTAGATTTTCAAATATGCCTTGCATTGAATTCAGTCCTGGAAACATGTCATTGCACATTAAGGCACCCAAACAAGAGACGAGTTGACAATGAAGACCTTACTGAATATATTGTTGGAGCAACTTCTAGTAAAATTTTTGTGAAGACCTTGAGGACATTTTTGGAGCAACATTGTTGAAGTTGATGGTATAGAATTGTTAGAGACGATCTTGAAGGGCCTTGAAGTGAAGCTTTTGGAGCAACTATTGAAACATCCTTAGAGAATTTAAGTTAGGCACTTTCTATCTTCCATCACCTTTTTCCTTTCAATATCCTTTAAACGATTTCGTTGATATTGAATGTTTGAAATCACGTTATAATTCCTTGATTATATGTGTTTGGGGACTTTCCCTTTGAAATTACCCAAAAATACCCTGGCAATTTTATCTTCAGGATGCATGTATGACCCTATTGTTCAATATTTTGATTGATAGTAGTAAACATAGAGAGTTAAGGGGCCCTTGACTTGGTTTGGTTGGGCCATTAGATCCCTAACATCTACTAGGGAGAACCCCCCATGAGTTGGAGGAGAGCTAGCCCGAAGTGAAAAGAGGTTGGTGAGGTGACAATGGGCTATTGAATTACACATGGTATCACACTTTAGCTTTAGGACTTTATCTTGAGAAGTGCAAGATTTTGCTATATCAATTCTCAAATTGTTTACAACACTATTGTTAAGAACTAATAATAAGTGATGTTGAGGGGTTTTTGGGTATAAGAAACAATACCATTTAAAAACTAGGGTTCTCAGTCCTTGGCATTCCTTCACCTAGGCCTAGGGGCACACAAGAATAATTTCCCACTAAACCATGAAAACTTAAAACTAACTTAACAAATCCATAAAGTAATAATAATCATAATTCCTAATTTCCTATTGTACGATATAATGAAAATTATTCAAACATGAAGCAATGAAGACATGCAATGTATGAATTTCAAGATTGATGAACCAATACAAGAAGTTAGAAACTAGAACTTTGATTCAATACTCTGTGTCCTAACTCCAGGAAGGAATCTAGTTTTTAGTACAGAACATGCATCGTGTATTATCAATTCATAATTTACAACAACTAAAGGTCATCTAGCTCATCAATTCCTTCCCATTTTGTGTTTTTATGTTATATAAATTAGAAAAGTGTCAAATTTCTCTCAAAGTAAGCAACCACTGAATAAAATAAAAAATAGTTGAGATATGATTGAGAAATGGTCATTTATTTCTTGAAAGGATCTTCACGATTTCTTTGGTTTTTTTTCATCTCCAGAAACAAGAAATGACCTAAGAAACTATCGTGATGTAATATAAGAAACAACACGGTACAATGGCCATTTTCAAAGCCAAATGATGTCCATTGAGGACATGGCCTTTATTTGGTTCCTGTTTCATAGGAGTTTCGGGTAGAAATGGAACTTTGTTGTACCATTTCCAGTAGTAAAAAGGGAAAACCTTCTTTTTCCATGGAAAATAATTTACCTTTCCTTTTTCAAGATAATCTAAATCACAAAAAATATGAACTATACTGCACACGTTTTGGATAATGTGAAATTGGAAAAGGAATACCCTACACAAGTGATGCACACATGTACACCTGAACACTAATAGATTTTTGTAGTTGAAATGCAATGCTTTTTTTCATTTAAATGTAGGGTTTTTAAAGCAGGGAGAAATAATGGCTACCAATTTAATAAGCGTTTCTTTCTTTGGGAAAAATTTAAATCTTGTATTGGGTGATGAAGATAATAGAGGGTATTGAATCTTTATTCTGGACATTGTGTTTAACTTGAATAACTCAAATGATTATAAATATTAGTGGATGAGTTCTTTTTCATGTACGTCACTCAAAATTCTTATGTCAAAGCATTGTATGATGGCTAGCATTTTCTTGTTTCCCTTTCTTTAGTTCAATGTAGAAAGTATATTAATATATTGGAGCACGAATGATAACTACAATTGTTTGCTCTGCAGTATATCCAACCCCAATATTATGAAAATTTTTCTCAAGTGGAGCTATTGGTTATTGATGAAGTAGCTGCAATTCCATTTCCTGTTGTAAAGGCTCTGCTCAGGCCATATTTAGTGTTTCTGTGTTGAGGGCGAATGCTATTCTACAAGATCTGAGGGCGAATGTTGTTCTGCAAGAGCTGAGGGAGAATGCTGACAGTGAATTTTGTTCTGCAAGAGCTGAGGGCGAACACTAAGGGAGAATGTTTTTCTGCAAGAGATGAGGGCAAATGTTGTTCTACAAGAGCTGAGGGCGAATGCTATTCTACAAGATCTAAGGGAAAATTTTGTTCTGCAAGAGCTGAGGGAGAATGCTATTCTACAAGCGCTGAGGGCGAATGTTGTTCTGCAAGAGATGAGGGTGAATGCTGAGGGCAAATGTTGTTCTGCAAGAGCTGAGGTTGAATGTTGTTCTGCAAGAGCTGAGGGAGAATGTTGAGGGCGAATGTTGTTCTGAAAGAGCTGAGGGCGAATGCTGTTCTACAAGAGCTGAGGGTGAATGCGCGCGTGATATCAGCCGTTAATGTATTTTTTAATAAAATCATTTTTATGTAGCGCGCATATAAGTGTCGTATTTTTATGTAGCGTGCATATAAGTGTCATATTTTTATGTAGCATGCATATAAGTGTCGTATTTTTATGTAGCGCGCTTATAAGTGTTGTTATACCGACGGGGGACAAAGCGTCGCTATTGCGACGGATGCCTCCAAACATCGCAACTGCGACACTTAGACATTGTGTCGCACTTGCGACGTTTGGAGGCAGCCATCGCAATAGCGACGCTTTGGGGCATACTATCACAATTGCGACGTCTTCCTCCAAATGTCGCAATTGCGAAACTTTGGCTAAGTGTCGGTATTGCAACACTTTTCTCTAAATGTCGGTATAGCGATGGTTTTGGGCGGGATTGAAAAAATTTGGGGAAATTTCTGACATTTGGTCAAAAGCGTCGGAACCAAGTGTCAGAATTTCCCCCAAATTTACTAGTGTAAACAAGAATCCCTCGTGCTAAACAGCACTGCAACTCAGCTAAACAGCTGGAGACTGAAAATAGCCTAAGTAGAATGTAGGGAAAATGTTGTTCTGCAAGAGCTGAGCACAAATAATGAGAGCGAATGTTGTTCTGCAAGAGCTGAGGGAAAATGTTGTTCTACAAGAGCTTAGGGCAAATTCCGAGGGTGAATGCTGTTCTGTAAGAGCTGAAGGCGAATGCTGATGGTGAATGTTGTTTTGCAAGAGTTGAGGGTGAATGCTGTTCTACAAGAGCTAAGGGTGAATGCTGAGGGCGAATGCATTTCTGCAAGAGCTGAAGGTGAATGCTGAGGACGAATGTTGTTTTGGAAGAGAAGAGGGTGAATGCACGCGTGATATCAGACGTTAATGTATTTTTTATTAAAATAATTTTTATGTAGCGCGCATTTGATTTTTTCATTTCAAATCATTTTTATATACATTTGATTTTTGCATTTCTAATATAAGTGACAAACAAATTTCTACAAGAGGTTGAAATTTTTACTAGAATAGCCATGAAATACTAATTAAAATGGCTTAAAATGCAAGTGGATCTTCAAAATAAATGTAATTGAAGGTTCTCCCCACTAAATTTTTGCAAAAGTGCTTACATTATTTAAGTTATCTAGGATATTTTTTTGTCTCACACAATCTAAATTGAATAATGAAATAGTTGGGTAGCCTTATTGTTTCAAATTAGGACACAATTTTCAAATGGTGATGAAGTTTCATGTGATGATTAACTGAAAATATTCTCCTTTCCTATCCTTGAAAAACTATAAAAGTTTCCCTGCTGCCACATGAAACCCTAACTCATGTAACAGCATAGGACCAGTCCTCCATTTTTCCTGTCATAAGGCATTTTGCACGTATTTGACGACTAGAATTTGTGGATTCCTGTTTTCCGTGATGTGTTAGGAAGGATAGAAGACTTAATTTTGACGTTTGAAATTTTTTCAAAAACGTTCTTACACCCTTTAATTTCCACTTACCAATAATTTTGCAACACTATTCCTCTTCTCAATTGCAAGGCTGTACTCAAAAAGTAAGGAAATTTACTTTTTTGGCTCAGTCAAAATTAAAAATTTAATAAAGGAATTACCACTTATCATTATTGATACTTTAAAATTAGAATCAACTTAGTTTTCCCCTTCCTATTACAAAAAATTCACAAATCCTTTCTTTTACATAAAACACCAAAGAAAGAATAAAGGCCATTGCCTTGCAAACTTCCAAGGTTGTGATTAGTGAAGCAGTGAAAAAGTACGGCTATAGCACTAAAAAATTAGAATGCCAATCTACCCCAACATGAAGTAGTGTTAATATAGCTGGTGGCTTGGCTTGATGGTCAAACAGTGAATTACACAAGCACAAAATAAAAGCTTTAAGGCATCTAGATCCTTACACTCGCACTCTCAAGGCATTCATACATAGGCCAAGCTCAATATTGGCTCCGAGGAAACTATATTGGCTCATTAACCTGCCATATTTTAATTTCATAAGGTATGTTTGAAGTTTGAACTGTTAGGGTAATTTATTATTGTGAAATCATAGTTCTAAATTATCTCTTATTCTGTGAACATTGTAATCTATTAATTGTAAGCAGATTCATTAAAAAAATTGAAAGTGATTTTAGCATGAATGATGAAAATTTATATATTAATTAATTTTTAAGATTATTTGTATTATGTAGGAGCACTAGAGAAAAACACATCCTTCTAATGTAAGGAACACATCTCAACACTCATAATGGAATTCGAGCTGGTAATCTATTGCATGGAGTGCCTTAACATTGCACCCTTCACCATCAAACCAAAGCCTATTGGGCCATGAAAATTTCATATTTTGAATAATGTAAATGTTAATAATTTCTTTAAATAGAAATTATTACAATTAAGTTTACATTATCATTTACTTGATGTGTAGTGAGAGACAAAATTTGGTTATTTTTCTATGTTTTGGAGTTTTTTTTGGGTATGTTTCTTAATCAAATATGTTTGAAAAATAGTAGAGATTTGTTAGAAATATAAGTTTGACCTATATATTTTTCACAATCCAATTGTTATAAAACATTGAAGGTTACCAAATCCATTTATACATTAATAATACATTTGAAGGAATTAAAAATCATAATCTAACCAAAACTTCATTTAGCTATACAAAAGCCAATAACAAAAACTTCAATATGACCTTTTAAATATTATCACATACTAATTTTTTAAAATTTAATTTCCTTGAACTTCAAACCCTGAGATCTCACACACTTTTACATTACGCATTTTATGCATAAGAAGTCAACCTGGACACAAGTTTCTCACATGTCACTGTATGTTCTTTGCATAAAAAAGTGTTTCCATCAAATTACCACGCCTTCTACTTGCTATTACCACATTCACTCAATTTCCCATTACTTTATGAAAACCCTCATTTAACTGAGATTGGCCATTTCAACGATCCAATATCCATTCTCCAAGATGTGTTCCTTACATTAGAAGGATGATATATATTAATTGGTTTTTTAAGATTATTTGTATTATGTATTATGTATTTTATTGGGCTGAACTGGAGAAAATTGAATTTGAATAGCGAGTTAATTGTAAGATCAATGGACCAAGGCCATACATCAACATTGACCATAGCGGGGAAGTATAAAATCATGGATATTCATGCAAGTATAGTTATTAATGTAAGATCAAAGTTAACTCTTAGCTTCACTAAAGAAATAGAAGGCAAAGATCTAGCATCAACTAAAACTCACGTGAAAAAGTAGATGAAAAATGTACAATCATCCAATGGAGAGGTAATCTATAATTATCCAGTAAGACTCTTGGCTATGCCTTGAGACTAAAATAATTCTCAATATTTTTGAATAATCATCCATTGGAATTTAGTAGGAAAACCATAGTAAATCATTGTCCAATGGCCATGCAAAAATATATAAAAATAATATTTGTTGGTTGTTTTTCAATAGGTGGACCATGATGGGACCACTGAGAAGGTGGGGGTGTTTTTTTAATCATGGAAGTGAGGTTTAGTAGATAGATAGTCAAGTTACCTTTCCCTATAAATTTTCTCGATCAAGTTATTCATTCATTGAACTTTGATTCATTCCTACTGTTTTGATACACAATCCAATCCAGTTGAGTCTTGAGTCTTCATTGAGAATGGCATTCATAGGTTGTCAAGAAAGAGGTTATCATGCACATGCACTCTTCTTTTCTTGGTATCCTTGTAACTATGTTCAGCGTGAGTTCTATATTTTTAAATTATCATAATATTTCGTGATTATTAGGCTTTTATTTTGTCTTTTAAGAATTTTAATTTAATTATTATTAATCATTAACAACTTTCATACATGAGAAAATAGATACTGACAAATGGTACATCATGGCTTGATTAATTTCGCTCAGCAATTTCAAATGGTATAACATTTAGTCAATAGTAATCATTAATTTCTGCACACAGAGACTAATTTCTCTGGAAGCCTGAGATTTTTTTGGCTTGTTATTCTTATAACTACATAGACATAATTAATAGAGAGATTGAGGACAAAAAAAAATCTAGCGCTTAGTCTCCACTACTCAACATGATTTTGTGAGAAATAATACATAGATTGATTTCTCTGAGTGCCTTAGAATTCTTTGGCTCATTATTTTAATCACAAAAACAATAAAAAATGCACTGAGGATCTGTTCTTAGTCCGATTATGCAATTTTTATAAGACAGATTATGCAATATTAATAATAAACATAAATTTATTGCAATTTAGGGAAAGCTCGTTCATGTTTTTTTCTTTATATTGGAAGGTTAATTTCTTTTTGAAGTAATTTTAAGTAGATCATAGCATATATTGAGGAAATATTAGTTTGAAAAGAATCAATTATTTCTCTTGAAACTTTAGGTATTAAAAGTCCATGACACAGATATATCACACTCCAAAATCCAAAGAAAATGGAAGAGCGTTCAATTTTTTTAATCAAACTTTTATTGGTGAAGGGTTAATTTATTACGAGAACGTCATTAATGAAGTGAAAAATTTTAAGCGTAACATTTATTGACTAGAAAAACAATGACCAAAACGTCAAAAAAAATTGTGTCACGGGTAAAGAGAAATCCAAATTCCAACCCTTCCTGCCACCTGTTGGTGAGTGGAGGTTATTCACTTTTCATTTACAGCTTACCAGGTTACTCATGTTACCAATTTTTTCACATGGCTCACTTTTAGGTGACTACTTATTGTACTTATTCTTTATAAATAACAATTGGTAGCTAATTGTATTATTTGAAATCTATAACAAATCCAGGCAACAAAATTACAACAAATAGAAATTTATGCAAAAAAATCACCAGGGCACTAATGTGTGGATACCCTATCATTTCTTAGATCCTCATAACTTACCAACACCTACTATATTGTTATACACATAATATGGCATTTACCTGAAGTATTTCATATGTATCTAGAAGTAAATAAGTTGTATGACAATTGTTATGGCAGATATAAGATGTGTATTATAGTTTATATTTCAATTTTTCTTAAGTAGCATGCATGTGCGGTTCATATAGTGACTACAATTACCAAATATATTTCAGTGAAGATGTGAAGATGATCTCTCATTAGGTCCTAATTAATTAAAGCATCATTAATTAGCTTTACAAATGAATAAAATATGTTAACAAAATAGTAAAAACTAGGAAAACAAATCATGCTTTAAAAAAATATGGCACAATGAGTCACACTCTGAGATTTATTTAATTACTCATCAAGTGTCACTACAACATATATATGATCACCATTACCATATAAATGGGACATGTGACCATCGTTTTGGTTTCGCCAATGACATTCCACATCATGAGCATTGTTTAGGGTTGATTGTGATGATTTTTTTTAAACAAATCATTTATACATTTTATGGAAATTATAGACACAATTTATAATCACATTACAAGATCATGATGTATGGATATTCCTTATCATTTTTTAGATACTCACAACTTACCAACACCTAATAGATTGATATACACATCATATGGAATCTACCCCTAGAATGCCACATGTATCCTAAAACAAATTAGTTGTATGGAAATTGTTATGGTGCATATATGATGTGTATTACAGTTTATCGTATAAATTTGTTGAATTAGCATACAACAATTTACATAGTGATATGAGAACCACTCTCTAAAGTATACATCGATTTTGTACACATGGCTTTTCAGTTTCTTTTTAAGATATATCATTGGTGATGGTCACATGATTATATAATGAACCATTAAGTTGAACTATGAAATTATTCATCAAAACACACACACACACATATTGATGAATTAATCATTTTTCTTATATAATTTTTTAATCTATTTAAAAAAACAAAATTATATATAATTATTTCTAAGAAGAACAAGAGATAATTCCTTACCATATCTTCATAAAACATATAATAGCAAGAAAATTAATCTATTGAAATTTCATTTCCAAACATATTCATGGAGTAAAATGAAGATTAAAAGAAGATAGTCATGGATTTACCTATAACATCACCTCATAATTAAGAATGTAAATGTACAATATTGATGATACATAGGTTAGGAGAAAATTAATCTATTGAAATTTCATTTCCAGACATATTCATGGAGTAAAACGAGGATTAAAAAGAGATATTTATGAATTTACTTATAACATCACCTCATAAAAGTGTAAATGTACGATATTGATAAAATTTATTTATATATGATAAATAATAAACCTTTATCTCACATGTATCATATAATATTATAAACAAACACATTCTATAATATGAAATAAAAGTGAAATTACACAATCCACATGGAAATAAGACTTAGTTCAAGCAAAAGAAAATAAAAAATAAACCATAAGTGACACGGATTTTGTAAAGGCGTATAAGTGTTGTTATACCGACGACGGCCAAAGCGTCGCTATTTTGACGGATGCCTCTAAACGTTGCAATTGCGACACTTAGACATTGTGCCGCACTTGCGACGTTTGGAGGCAGCCGTCGCAACAACTACGCTTTGGGGCATAGTGTCGCAATTGCGACGTCTTCCTCCAAACGTCGCAATTGTGACACTTTGTGTAAGTGTCGATATCACGACACTTTTCTATAAACGTAGGTATAGCGACTGTTTCGGGCGGGATTGAAAAAATTTGGGGAAATTTCCGACATTTGGTCAAAAGTGTCAGAATTTCCTCCAAATGTACTAGTGATTTTATTTCCGAATTCAATTCATATTTTCCATTGTCTTTATCATGAATTTTTTATTGCAGGTTCATGTATTAAATCCAAGGACAACTACACCACCACCTTTAGCTTCATCTCTCACCCTTTTTCATCCCTCTCTTCACCAAAATCTCCATCAGCCCTGTTTTCAAAAATTTCATCCCTACACCACGAGCACAACCTAGGGGTGCAGTAAAAGCCTCCTAAGAGGTTTTGAACTTGGCCAATGGGTGGGCCACCTTCCACTCATCTAAATCCACCTTCGTTACACCTTACGTACCCTTTTCACACCCATTTTTGGCCTCAAATTTCCCTCAGACTGTTTCGTGTAGAAATTCACGACTTTCCTATAACACTACAAGAAACATGTAGTAGTACTTGAAGTAGTACCAATGAGCCCCTCCATAAGCCTAGAAACTACCAACCACATCCTTTATACCGACCAAAACAACCGACACACGTTCAGCCTTGCACCCATGTGTTCAAGCCTTCCATAAGCCACCTTAGCGCGTTATTCTCCTAGTTGCAAAACAACACATTTACATGCATAGTTAGGTCATGATTATTTGCATGATTAAAAGCATGATAGATAGAGCATAGAGTGTGTTTAGCCATTTAGCCCAGCAAAGTGTGATTAGGTTATTTTACTTTGTGCAATTTCAATTCAGCAATTTACTTCATGCAAGATGACTAGTTTGCTTTCATTTTTTATCATAGCTTAATGTGTGGATTTATTTCATTGTAGAGTAGTTAGATGTACTTGCTTCTTGTAGTGTATTTCAGTACTTGCTGATAGCACCATTGCTTTGAATCATTTGTATAATGAGGCCTAAAGTTATAAGTGTGATGGACTTCATCCAGAAACCCTAGAAGTAGCATCCTTTTATAAAGCTCAGAAGAGGATGACATGAGTAGAATGCATGTGTTGTGTATATAGCACTGTGACCTCCAAGTTTGTGCGAACCCTGTGTTGATAAATTAAATTAGGGCATCCTCTAGGATTTGCTTCATTCTTGGTGCAATACCACGCTCACCACAGTGTATCATCTTGGATTTGTCTAGAGTAGTAGTGTGGGATGTTTTTTGGTGAACTAAATTTTGGGGTGCTATATCCACAATAGTGAATGGTGTGGCCCTATGTTGAACACTTGTAGGCCAGTTTTTCTTCATGGATATTGCATTACTGTCATGTTTATCACTTTTTCTTATATTCTCATTTGGTATTGTTTTTGTTTGGTATGGGTAAAGGTGAATAAGTCTCGAAAATTTGTATACATATTGAGATTTACGACCTCAGTTTGAAGTCATTTTTTTAGAATTCACAACTCTAACTGATGACATGTAAACCATGGAGAACGATACTATCATGCCAAAGTCAAAAATGAAGATGCCAAATACTAAGATGTACAAAGCCAAAGTAGTGGTGTGTTCCATCATATGAATGGTGTGGTCAAAGTTTTTTTATGTTTTTATAATAGACTCGTGACTATGGTAAATTATGAGTCAATATTGTAATTAGAGAAAATCTACATGTCATTTATTGTTTTTAATGGTTATTTGTGGTCCTTGAAATGTTTTTATTTACATGTTGTAAGACTTAGAGAGGCATACATACCCCTTTGTTATGTGTTCCCTCTGTTAGAGAGTGTTAACACCTAGAAGAGTCTTTCATGCAGGATCGATACACTTGGGTGGGGCGTATTGGATATAGACTCTATGAGGTGAAATTTTATATCTAGGGGGAGTTCATCGAGAGGTTGGATGAACCATGTATTTGAAGGAATTCCTAGAAGACTGGCGGTTGCAGCGGTTGGGGGCCCATGCATTTCAGTACATGGTTGTTCCTTTATATTGACATCGACAATTGCATGAACAAGGTACAAGGAATAAATACGAGAATGGTCCAGATGTAGAATTTGCAGATGGATATCAAGAAAACTAGTCATTAAGGGGCTGCGTTGGAAAATTTAATTCCTACTTGTCTCACTTATGATTCTTGTTATGTAAAGAAGTCTGTTACTATTATTTAAAGAGTTTCTTCCTAGTTTGGTGTGTGGTTGAGATATTCTCTCAACCAATAGATTGTGTGTCCAATATAGTTTTCTATATTGAGACAACGCTTCTTGTATATTTGTAATATCATAATTGATGAATAATGAAGTTAGATTTCCTTGTGGAAATTTGACAGTTTAAACTTAATGTTTGTGACAACCCCTTAGATTGCAGCAATTCTTGCATTTTTATTTTCCAAGTATGATAATGGTTCAAAGTACATAACTCTATTATCCTTAACTATACCATAATTTCAAAACACTAATTTTACTAGAAGATAATGCCTAAAAAAGACTTACCCAACTTGCTTTTTACTAAGTGAAAAAATTTCCAGGAATTTTTACTACAAAAATGCCAATACTATTTTCCCACATTCTCCTTTTTACCCTAGGTGATAATTTTTTCCCAATTTTGGTTTTAACCCAAAAAAAAAGTTCTCACATCTTGTTTTAATATGGGAAAAAAACTTCAGCCTTAAATAATTTTTTAACTATAATTTTTCTTATTGAAAGAGGGAAAATTAAAGTTTGACACAAAAAGAAAACATTGCCGATTTTCCTTTTTGTTGAATGTGTTTTTCTCTACCATTTTTCAAATACACATTCCTTTTTATTATATATTCTCCTTTTTTCTGTGGACAAAAAAAATGCATTTCTGTATTTAAATAAAAATGTTAACAAATTATAGACATACTTTCTTCCTTTCGAAAGTTTTATGTAGGAAACATAAGAAAAAAAAAATCATTTATGGCTCACTCTTGAACGAATATGCATGTACTCTAAATGCACTGATCCAATCTCCAATATATCTTTGTCATTTTAGCTTTGGAAAATTACAAGACTTCCACCACCAACTCCAAACACCACAATCACGAATAATCTTTGTCACACATTCGTTTTTTATTATGCCTTCTCAAAAAAATCATTTTTTACTATGCCTTCTCAAAAAAATTTCTTTTTCCATTAAAAACATAAAATGTGGGAAAATTATAAACATACTTTCTCCCTTTTTAAAAATTTATGTGGGAAACATTCAAAAAAAAATTTGAAAATAATTTATAGCTCACTCTTGAACAAATCTGCATCAACTCTAAATGCACTGCTCCAATCTCCAATATATCTTTCTCATTTTAGCTTTGGAAAATTACAACACTTCCATCACCAAATCCAAAAACCACAATGACGAATAAAAATGAAATTTCACTTTAATCCAGTTTTAGCTCTCGACAATTACAACACTTGCACCACCAACTTGAAACACCACAATTACGAACAAAAATGGAATATCACTTTAATCTAGTGGCTAGAAAAGGTTTGTGAAAACGTGATATTAGAAAATGAACTAGCCTCACTTACACACTACCTTGGAAATTAACAAAACCCCAAATAGATCTAGATCCAAAAAAATTTATTAAAATATTTAAAATACAACTAGAAAAACGAGAAGGTAGATCCAAAAAATATATTAAAATATTTAAAAAGCTTTGAATTAAGCTTTGATACCATGAAAGAGTGTCAAAATACCCAAGGATAAGACTACAAAGCTAAAAAATCATTCTACCAAGAGATCACAAGATGAAGAAAGAAGGGAAAACAAACTTCATTGCTTCCTAAAATGAGCTATACATGAACCTAATTTATAGGAACAATATAGCCTTTTAGTGATATTTAGAAGATAATAGTGATGACTCAATAGATAAGGATAAAAATTACAATGCAACTCATAATATCGCTAAGTAAGATTATAAGTTTCAATATTGATTAGAACTCTTACATTATTTCCTTGAGAAAGTCTATAACAAAGATATGGAAGTGGCTATATTTCTGACCTGAATTGAGAAAGATGCTCCTCAATAGAGGCATTCTCCTAGATAATTCATGGAGGTGGGAGTTGGAACCATAAGTGAGGGAGATCTGGCATATAGTGCAACATGATGGTAACAATATAGGTCGGGAACAAAAAAACCCTTGATCGGAGTGGCTAGCGGCAAGGAGTGGGTCGAGAGGACACAGTGGCGAAATGGGAACACCAGATGGAGAGGTCGGACAACAACGTGGCCATCGAATGCAAAAAGGGGAAAGTAATGGCCAACGGGTTTATGGAGAGGACACTTCCCAAGCAAGAACATAATTATGGTAATTAATTTGTATGTCAAGCAGCTGGAAAATTTAGCGAAGATGTCAGAATTTCATTGGGATAAGGGCCAAAGGAATGTCTCGAGACAAGTTAAGAACAACAACATTGTAACCTTTCTCATAATTTTGTTCTATTGTGGAGAAGTCAGCTCCTCCTGTGTGCCCTCCGGAAGCCATCATTGAAGAAGCTGGTGGAATGCGTGGATGGCTCGATATGCATTCTTAATCCTCCTTGTTGTGCAAATGAAGTTGGTATTGGAATTTCGCAGCATGTAGGCAAAATTTTTATTGTTTTTAGATTTTTTGTATAATGGTTATGCCAAGATTTGTGATTTCTGTAGGGTTGGCAGGGTTAGTAAAGTGAGTGGTAGAAGTCGTCATAGTTTTGTAAGGTTAGGAAATTTAACAACTGCTTCTCTTCATCCTCGTGAAATTAGAAGGTAAGACAAAAATGTATGTGGGTCTGCATGAGAAATTGTCTGCATGCAGATCAATGATGTGAATGTTTAGGATAGTGTCTCGGGGGGTAGATTTGTGCTCTAAGGTGAGGGTTCTGAGTATTTTCATCTGTTGTTGAATAGGTGAGTCAGCGGTTTTGACTTATGGGGTTTAACAATATGGTGGGTTTGCATAATTTTGGTTCTGGGTAGGGTTGGAATTTTTTTGTTTTGCTATGGGCATTGGTTACTTTGTTTCGATTTTATGCCTTTTCTATGAGTTGGGGTAGTTGGTGTCATAGGTAGGAAGACTAAGGGGCAAGGCCAGATTGTTTTTACATTATTGAAGGGGCAAGGCCCCTACGACTCCTTTCCATCTGTTGATTCACCCAACTACTGTAATTTCAATTACCTGAAAATTAATTGTCTTGTAATTTTCTATCGTATTGCTGCTCTAAGAGTGTTGGTTTTCTTTCTATTCAATATGTTCAAGAAAACAAGAGGAAGAAAGCCCAAAGTGGACAAAGGCAAAGAATCTATTTCATCCTCGCCAACCAAGAGAGGTCGGAAATCTACAAAAGAGTTCATGGAGCCCTTAATTCAAACCTTTACAAAACACACACCATGTTCTTTAAAAGCTCGTATTTTTGGATGGGAAACTGAAGCCACAAATAAAATGGAAGAAGAGGATGAATTGACAGCAGAAGAATTGCAGCATATGATTGATTATCCAGGGTATACTCGTGGGAGAATCTCATTGTTTCAGCACTCAATCAGAACATATTGGTTGGTAAAATTCCTGTTGGTAAAAGCCATAATGTCAATTCAGGAAACATGGGAGCCAAATTTAGTCTGCACCTTAACAGAGATTAATAGAAAAATTCAGGAAATGCTCGTCTTGGAAAAATGGAAAAATATATAAAATCCATCCAACAGGTTGAAATACCAAGTTCCAGTGTCAAAGATCCAGCCCTAGTGGAGTCACATGATGACTAGAGCTGATAGTTCTAGTTTTTTAGCGGATAGCTTTACTTATGTTTACAGTAAATTTTACTTATCCTTTTTGTAAATGTTAATATTAGCAAACTTTGATATCCGTTATCTTAAGACTCAATTTATAAGATTAAGGAAGTTCATGTTTTGGATGGCATACAATGCACTTAGATGGCCAAGGGACCTAGTTTCCTTCTGGCAGGATGAGGTCTAATTTTTGTATCTATTATGCCCATTTTTTATATTAATAGAAAATGGTAAGGAACTACTAAGCTTACAATAAAAAAGTGCTCACTTCTTGTTTTAATCCACGAAAATAACTTGAGTGGTAAATAATTTTTTAAATATAATTCTTATTATCAAAAGAAGGAAAATTTAAATGCTAAACAAAAGAAAAACATAGTCAATTTTCCTTTTTTTCTAAGACGCTTTTCATATTTTTTTTTAATACACTTTTTGTTTTGTTATGCCTTCTCCTATTTTATGTGGACAGGAAAAATTCTTTGGAAACTTATAAACAAACTTTATCCCTTTCCTGAAAATCTTATATAGGAAAACATAAGAAAAAAGAAAATAATGAAAATTTTAAATTGAAAAACATATAAAAAGGAAAAATAAATTATGGTTGATTCATGAATGAATCGCATGCATTGAAAAATAACTTCTTCAATATTCAATATAAACTTTTAGTTTCAGGTCTGGACAATTACAACACTTCCACCACCAGCTCGAAACACCACAATTACGAATAGGTGACAATTTTGGAATTTCACTGTAATTGAGTGGCTAGAAAAGGTGTGGTAAAATGTGATATTAGAAAATGAACTATCCTCATTTACCGTACTTCATTAGCAATTAACAAACCCCAAACATATCTAGATCCAGAAATGGATCTTAAAATATTTAATATACATCTAAAAAAATGGGAGCTCCCAGTGAAGCTCTCATACCGAGTATCAAAATACTCAAGGATAAGATTCCAAAGCTAAAAAAATATTTCTACTAAGAGATCATAAGATGAAGAACGAAGGAAAAAAACTTCATTTCTTGAGAAAATGAGGTATACATTAATCGAATTTATAGGAGCAATATAGGTGTTTAGTGATAGCTAAAAAATAATACTAATGACTCAATAAATAATGATAAGAATTACAATGCAACTAATAAGATGGCTAATTAATATTACAAGTTTCAATATTTATTAGAACTTTAACATTATTTCCTTGAGGAGGCTATAACAAAGATATGGAAATGATTATATTTATATTATAAAGGAGGGAAAATGAATACTATAGCGTTGAAAAAAAACATTTCCTTCTAAAGAAATGTAAACTCAATGACTTTGAACAATGCATCACCACAACATTTGCATTTTTCCTTTAGATAAAAAGGAATGAATATGCCCTTAGAAACTATGGTCAATGAAATTAGTGTTTGAAACATGAGAGAAATAAAAGACATAGTCACCATGGTATTATTTCTTGTACGCAAAGGTATTATTTTCTCAATATTTAAGTATTATCACATCTTTTCAGAACAACTCTCTACCAATAATACAAGATATACCCTCACTAAAAAATATTAAATAAAAGAGTAATAATTTGTAATATAGTAGTTCTTACTAATGCTAAGAACCAACATAAATATTCATTACACTCGCAGACTATTAATTGAAAAGATTATATTAAAAATATAATTTTAAAACAAGAAAATAAAATATTAAAATAACAAAATGGGAAAATTAATTGAAAGTAGAATAATTCCAAAGGAGAATAACAAATGAAACATATAATGGTGGCAATGTAATTAAATTATCATAAGAATAAAAGATTCAACATGATATCCATAAGCATGGATCCTTTGAGTGGGTTATGGCCTAATAGGCATAGATAAATCCATAGATAATACATTAACATAAATGTTTTATTGAATATTGAATGACATTTTTTAACTATAGTTTAAATTATTTTTAATAAAATAAAAAATTAATTAATTTACATACTGGAATGTAATTTATCTAAGTGTAAAGGATTTTTTTAGATCTTCTCACAAAAACCAAATGAACCTTAACCTCCATATAAGTACACTTTGTAAATAAATAGTATATCCCTCTCAATTTAGAACTACTCTATTTGAAGTTGACTTGCGGAGTTCTAAACTCAATGTTGATGATAATAACAATTTTCATGGGCCACTTCACATTGTGGTAGATACCTAATTAGTTATTCTAGTAGAAAGTAACATAGTCATGGATGGTTTTTAGGTTGTAAGGAATGAAAGATTTATAAATATAATCTTGGTAAGCTAATCATTGCTAACAACAATTTTCATGGGCCACTTCATATTGTGGTAGATTCTAAATTATCTAGTACAAAGCTACACACTCATGGATGATTTTTAGGTTGTAAGCAACGAAAGATTTAGAAATATAATCATGGTAAGCTAATCACTGTTTAAAATATATTTTAATAAATTCTTTAAGTATTCTATATTAATTTAATCATTCAATGTTAAAGAAAATGATTTTCCAATGATTAAGCCATCATTTTTATTAAAAAGAACAATTTTTATATAATTATCACAACTATAGCTATTTCAAAAAGACTATTAAATATCTATAAAATTATTAATTTGACAATGTCTTAAGAATGAAATGGGATAATTTTCCTAAACTACGCTTATCAGAATAACTAGATGGAGCCTTCTCATGATTTTAGAAGAAATAAAATTAAAAATATATTTTTTTCTTTCATATTATTTATATAAATTAAATACTTGAAATTTAGGAAGTTCAGAAAAACAATATATAAATTCGAGATATCACGTGTGCATCGCCAATCTAGTCAGATTTTCTGTAACATTTGGGGTATCGACATGGAAAGGCAAGGGGCAGGAGGAGGCTCAGACGAGCATGATGCTTTTGATAATCACATGGAAGAATTTTGTGACGAGAGAGTAGAGGATGGCCTGAATAATAATGTGGCTACAGAAGAAGAATTTATTGAGATTGAAAATGGTGATCAGATTGCAGAATTTCAAGCTACTCATTCTCCAAGATCAGAATCTGTGGAAAATGGTGATCAGATTGTAGAATTTCAAGCTAGTCATTCTCCAGGAGAATCTAGAGAAGAAATATTACGTCGTCATGAGGCGTTACAAGAAAGGCTATCAGCTGTTCTTCGAGAAACGATACGATTGTCTAATTGGAGGTTTGATAATTGGAGGCTAGCAGACAGAGAATGTGATAACAGTGAAGGCTTCGATGAAACTACTCATCGACTTGGTGAAGGACAGATCATGGGATAATGGGATAACAGTACGCTCTCTTGGTGAAGGCTTCGATGAAACTACTTGGACGCCCCCCAAAGCCATTGGCTTCAGTAACCAATTTGCCTCGACAATTTTAACTTGGGGGAGGAGGCATCTGAACTCTTCCTGTCCAATAGTATCAACTCTTCCTGTCCAATTTTCCTCGAAGATTTTAAGTTGGGAGAGGAGGCATCTCAACTATCACGATCTACCATAACGTGGTTAGGTTATCGCAATTCCTGTCCAGTCTGCCGATTCGAATTAATAATTTTGAATGATGTAATTTAATTAAAAAAATATTAATTGTATTTATATGTCAAAATTATATTTAAATAAAATAAATATTATAATTTAAATTAATTTAATTTATAAAAAAAATAAAAATAAAAAATAAAATAAAAAATCTCTAAATCAAAAAATCATTTTATCAAACTAAACCCTTGATATCGAATTATGTGAAAGATAGGATTTTTTTAAACATACCTAGATCCATCTTAACTTTGGATCTATCAATCACCGAGAGGGATCAAATCTTTAGATGTGCAAACTTCTTTTTTGAGTGAGGAAAGGTTTTCACTTCGAGAGATATGATCTCTCTCGGCACTTGATAGATCCGGAGTTAAGATGGATCTAGACTAGTTTCAGCCATGTGCATGTAAGGAAAATCTATCAAATATATGATTAATTTTATCAATAATATGTAAATACATCTAATATAAATATAAGCATTTTATATATATGCTAAATATGTCTGATATTTATCTAGTCATTTTAATTTTAAAATTTTCTTAGTTACCTCGAGATGATAAATATTGTCAATAACTTTAATGATAAAAAATAATGAAATAAAATTTTTGAATGCAAAGTGACAATGTAATAGTGCTGAATGATAGAAAATATAAATAATAAGAATGCAATCAATTACAAATAGTATTCATTGTGATCAATCTCAAATTATTTCCTTCTACTATTCTTATTGTTATATGAAAAGGATAGTTGAAATCATAAACCATTTAAATATTTAGCTCGAACTATTGCACTAAACATCATACATTGTTTCTCTTTCTCTCCAATATTAATATTTCGAGTTATTATAACACAAAAATCAATGTAAATTGTCAATAATTTTGTGTGCTTACACTGAAATCAATGCACAATGTTAATCCAATAGCTTTAAAATGTACCATCATACATCTAATTACATCAAATCAAAAGTCAACATCTACACTAAAATAAATGCATTTAATGCAAACAATCAAATAAGATTAGAAAACAACATCTACACTGAAATCAATGCATCTAATGCAGGTAATCAAATAGCATTATAAATCAACATCTATACTGAAATCAATGCATCTAGTGCAAGTAAGAAAATAAGATTAGAAACCAACATTTACACTGATTTCAATGCATCTCGTGCAAGCAATCAAATAGGTTTAGAAATCAACATCTATACTAAAATCAATGCATTTAGTGCAAGCAATCAAATAGGACTAGAAATCATCTACATTGAAATCAATGCATCTAGTGCAAGCAGTCAAATATAATTAGAAATCAACATCTACACTGCAATCAATGCATCTAGTGAAAGAAATCAAATAGGATAAGAAATCCTTCTTTTCCAAGACGCTTTTCACATTTTTTTTTAATACACTTGATGCCTTCTATTTTATGTGGACCAGAAAATTTATTTGGAAAATTCTAAAAAAAATTTCTCCCTTTCTTGAAAATCTTATATAGGAAAACATAAGAAAAAAGAAAATAATGAAAATTTTAAATTGAAAAACATAAAAAAAGGAAAAATAAATTATGGTTGATTCATGAACGAATCACATGCATTGCAAATGCACTGCTTCAATATTCAATATAAACTTGTAGTTTCAGATCTGGACAATTGCAACACTTCCACCACCAACTTGAAACACCACAATTACGAACAAGTGAAAATTTTGGAATTTCACTATTATCGAGTGGCTAGCAAAGGTGTGGTAAAATATGATATTAGAAAACGAAATATCCTTATTTACCGTACTTCATTGGCAATTAACAAACCCTAGACATATCTAGATCCAAAAATGGATCTCAAAATATTTAATATACATCTAGAAAAATGGGAGCTCACAGTGAAGCTCTCATACCAAGTATCAAAATACCCAAGGATAAGATTCCAAAGCTAAAAAGACACTTCTACTAAGAGAACATAAGATGAAAAGCGAAGGAAAAAAAAACTTCATTGCTTGAGAAAATGAGTCATACATGAATCTAATTTATAGGAGCAATATAGGTTTTTAGTGATAGCTAAAAAATAATACTAATGATTCAATAAATAATGATAATAATGACACTACAACTAATAATATGGCTAATGAACATTACACGTTTCAATATTTATTAGAACTTTAACATTATTTCGTTGACAAGGTTATAAAAAAGATATGGAAATGATTATATTTATAATCTAAAGGAGGAAAAATGAATACTATAGGGCTGAAAAAAAAAAAAAAAACATTTCCTTAGAAAGAAATGTAAAATCAATGACTCTGAACAATGCATCACCACAACATTTGCATTTCTAAAGGAATGAATATGCCCTTGGAAACCATGGTCAATGAAATTAGTGTTTGAAACATGATAGAATTAAGAGACCCTCATCCCATAGTAGCCACAATAGAAATGAGTGATCTAGTGGTATTATATCTTGTCGTTGGAGTAGAAGTTTCTTCATAATTGATTCCTTCTTGTTGAGAGAATCCTTTTGCAACAAATCTTTCCCTATACTTGTCAATTCTTCCATCAACAACAAGCTTGATCTTGTACACCCATTTGGAAGTCACAATTGTTTTGTCTTTACGTATAGGAAAAGTTTCCCAACCATCTTTATTCATTGTAGACTCATATTCTTCTTTCATTACATTCTTCCATTCTTCACGTTTGACTTCGTTTTCATAACTCGTAAGTTCTACTTCAATAGGTTTAGTCATGTAAGATACATAACCTGAATATCTCTTAGGCTTATTTCTTTCTCTGAATCTTCCTTTTGTTGTTTCATGATCGTTGACTTCTTGGAGAGTTGACCTTAACCAAGTTGGGCTCTTTTGAGTTTCTGGAATGAAGATTTGTTGCACAAGTTCACTTGTTCCTTTAGTATCTTCATAATTATTTGTAGGTTCTATAGCTTTTTATTTCCTTGAAACTTCTTCATTTGTAAAGATATGTTCTTCTTCTTCATTGCAATCAGTGGGAATATCCTTGGACTTCTTGTATGCAATGCTTTCAGAAAAAATGGCATCTCTGCTTACTTCAATACAACTTTCTTCCTTGATGTAGACCTTTTATGATTTATATGAGGTGTTATATCCAAAAAAGATGCATTTTATACCCGTTCGGTCCAAATTTTTCCTTTTGTCTTTGGGAATGTGAATGTATACGAGACATCCAAAAATCTATCTGATGTTAGGCTCAGAGAGTCAGTTTTGAAGGAACAGCTTCGAAAGGCACATGTAGAGAATCTAGCACTACAAGAGAAGCTTTAGAAAAAGGATAAACAAGTGGCCACCATGGAATATTTTTGCACGGAGGCCATTCAACACAGATATCCCTCATATTCGTATGTAGTTTACCTCAAGGAGAAGTGGCTCCTATTTAAAATAAAAAATTTAGCCTCCCATGGATCCTTACCTTTCCTAAACTGTAGAAAATTCATTGATTTCTTCTACTAAGCAGGTATGGAAGAGAAGGCAAAAATAGAATAGTTTTACATGCATAACCTTGTGTTGAAAGACTTGATCATTTGGGACCCAAATCCTAGGATGGGAGATATGCAATTTATGGAATTGGCATCATGGATGGTTAATGAAGATACCAGAGCACAAGAAATGAAAATGGTTATGAAAAGAGAAATCAGAGAACCCTTACACATTAAGGCAGAACTATTTAGCCCTAGTGGATTCATCAATAACCATATAAATATTGAAAATGATCCTGCACTTGCAGAAAAATACCTCCATACACAAGCTCAAGAAAAGGCTCACTTTGTTGATGTTTCTAGGTTTATGAGTGCATAATGGATAGCCAAACAAGACGGAACAGCCTCCCTCAGAACCTTAGAAACATGGGGTACCACACACCAGAAAGATTCAAGGGTGCCTTGGAGAGAGCACCATTCTATAATAGGGCCATGCAGGTGAAAAAGATTAAGTTGCTTGTCTTGAAGCTCAATCCACCCTTGTTGCTTGGTCTGAGTGATGGAAAGAACCAGGATGAGCATAACAAAAAATGCGAGGAAGCAGAAAAGAATCATGGTTTTTACCCTAATAAAGGGACTCCCACACTTCTTCCTTGGGAAGTCAGAGGGTCCATCAAAGACATAATAGAAATGAAAAAAGAGGACTAGTTGCTCAGAAGATGAGCAACCATTTAGTAGGAGGGTGATGATGAGCTCTATCATTAGGTACCTTTTGAGGGGTTAATGGTTACATTTTTTCCTTATTAAGTCTCTTTTTCTTGCATTTTAATTATATTATGGACTTATAATGCTAGTTTATATGGTGATTGAGGCTTATCATACTTTGAGTACCTAACATGATTTAAATGTAGGAAAATCATGAAGATATTTCATTTTTGGTTAATATTTTTCCATTAATACTCGAAGTAGACAAGAAGGAGAGATTCTAGGGGGATTTTCCACCTCCTTAAACTCAAAGAGGCAGCCAAGGGATCCGCGATATTCCCTACAACATCTCGAAATCAAAGGTAGCCAAGTGAACTCGAGATTAAGTGTGCCAAAGGTACACTTCACTTGCAGTAAAGTGGACTCATCACCTACTTTTTAGGGAGTTGTTGGTAACTACCCTTTAGGTTAAATAAGGTTGAGAAAGAGCTCATTAGGATTCGAAATTTGGAGAAAGCCATTTTTTTTTCTAAGTAAGGTTAATCTATTAACAGTGGGAATAAAATTAAAGTATGACCGAAGTCAAAAACATTGCCCAGACTGATGGAAAATTTGTCAAAAAATCAAAAAAGAAGACTACCCTCATACGGGGAAACCAGTCTTGAACGTTTTTCAGGTCGCTGCATTGCCCACGCAGGGGAACCATCATTTGATATCTTTGACGATTACAGTGTTTACAGAATTCAAAAATAAAACAGAGGCCTAGCATAGTAATATAAGCAAAAACATGCCCAATTAAGTGGGCCGCAAAGCAAGAAAACCAAACCAAAGAGAAGCAGCTACTCATCCAATGGTTCTTCGACAATTCGGCACCATCCGTCGGCAAACATAAAAATGAAACATTAAAACAGGATAGTAAATCTCCAATATTTGTTATGACTTATGGGCGTTCCAATTTTTATGAAGATAATTCGACCATGAAATATTAATATAATAAACCACCCCACAGCACTTCGACTATAAAAAATCATATAAGCATGGCTCTGTATTTCAAAAAACAGGTTCAAAATAGAAATAGGGAAACTTTTTTTTTCTAAGTAAGGTTAATCTATTAACAGTGGGAATAAAATTACAGCATGACCGAAGTCAAAAACATTTCCCAGACTTATGGAAAATTTGTCAAAAAATCAAAAAAGAAGACTGCCCTCATACGGGGAAACCAGTCTTGAACGTTTTTCAGGTCGTTGCATTGCCCACGTAGGGGAACCGACATTTGATATCTTTGACGATTATAGTGTTTACAGAATTAAAAAATAAAAAAGAGGTCCAACACAGTAATATAAGAAAAAACATGCCCAATTAAGTGGGCCGCGAAGCAAGAAAACCAAACCAAAGAGAAGCAGATACTCATCCAGTGGTTCTTCGACAATTCGGCACCATCCTTCGGCAAACATGTCACTCTCCATTGCGGGAGTAGCTTCAGACACGGAAGGTCCAGGATCTCCAAACGCTATCTCCACATCACGAGCCCTACGAACCTGAGCATCTAGTTCCTGCACATTCACACCACCACTCCCCTCCTGAAGGCCCGAAAGTTGGGCTTTTTCTGAGCTCAGACCCGCTGGACGAGTGCATTGTTCCTCCACTTGGGCCTCTTCAAGGAAAACCATGGTGATTGAAGCTGTGATTCGTGGGTGGTTCAGAGAGAAATTAAAGGAAAAAAGCGCAGTGAATGTAGTGGGAGAAGGTGAAGCGGTGGGGAAATGAGGAGCAGGGGAGCCCATACGGTGGCCAGATCCTAAAACCCGACCCCGCCCACTTCTAGAGTTTCGATAGCGGCCTGCGTAATAATCACTGGAGTGGGAAGAAGACTCGGTTGAGGGGCTGGAGGGAGCGTGCAAGGGTTGGCCTCTGCTGCTACCCCTGTGGAAATGCATCCTTTGACGCAGGCAAGGCATGGGTGCAGTCTCAGCAGTGGGCATAAGACGAGACGGAGAAGCAGGATTCCAAGAAATCGAGGAAGACAGACATAGACCAGACCGAGAGAAATGCAGATTTGCACCAAGGTCTAAGCAGTAGTTCAGCTGGCTTCTCCTTCTCGTCACAGTGAGTAAGCAGTGTAACGTAGCAACCGAAGAGCATCTGCAATTCAAAGGTTGCGGCTCGTCTGAGAAACCATAGCGAAACACCATTTTTTCGACCCGACTACAATGGCATCGAAGAACGCTCGTCATAAATCTCTCATTGATGAGATAAAAATGCCGGAGCATATTGGAGCATGTGGAATCGCTAACAGGAGTGGAGGTCCGATCTTGAACAACGTTAAAACTTAATGTGATTGATTGAACAGTGTTAAAACTTAATGTGATTGATATGACAAGCCAGAGGAGGACATGTGGTAGAAAGAGATTGGAGAAAATCTTTGTTTGGGCCGCTTGCGCAGTGGAAATCCAGACCCGAAAAAGATTAGGGCGAATTCGATAAGAAATTCACGTCACAACTGTCTCTCCGTACGCCAGCCCAAATTCGAACCCGAAAAAGATTAGGGAGAAATTCATTTCGTTTTCACGTCACAAAATTGGCCGACATTAGCATGCTATTTTGGAACTCGAATTTGGTTTGAATTATGGTTTATTGCTGTTTGAAGTCCAATGGGCTCCACGGCTAAAGGGTTCGTTTGAAGTTTTGACAAAGGTTTTGTTACATGTTTTATATAATGCGCAGCGTAATAGTTTTATTGTTTGTTAAGGTCCCACACTAGTTTTGGTAATATTTTGTTTTAAATGCGACGTATATATGTTATATATATATATATATATATATATATATATATATATATATTTCATATATATATTAAAACATTTATAAATTGTGGACCCCAGGAGCATTTTAATACATTTGTTATTTGCATAGTTTTGTTATGTTTTTAATATATGCGTTGCATATAAAACAAAAGGGTTGTGAGCTTGTTTCGGAATGTATTTGTAAAGTTTATTATTACACACAATAGAAATGTCAGTGTTTTGAAGAGCACAATAGTGCGTAGTTTTAGAGACAGAGAATAATTTTGAGTGCACTGCATTTTGCAGCAGTCACATTTTGTAATCCCTCTCAGTGAGGAAGAATTTGTAATAGTTTTTTTTTGAGGGAATAGAAATTTTTCAAAGTGTTGAACTCTATTTCCAGTGAAGAAATTTCAATATTTTCTCTGTGTTAGAAGAGGAGAGTATTACTCTCTCCATTTTTATTCTGGAATTTTCAAATATTCCAACACATGGCTATAAATGAAGGAGATTTCTACGCATCAACATCAACATGTTTTCACGTAGGAGCTGCCTAATTTTGTAACAAACTTCTCTCTAGATGTCAAAATTTGCAGACACTGAAGATTACTCAGGTGATGCCTAAAATTTCCATTGAATTCCTATTAGAATCTTAGATTTGTGACATAAATCCTTTTGCTAATATATTAGCTTACTCCTTTTAAGTTTGTCTCATTCAACTAATAAAAAATGTTTTAAGGACTATAATGAAAACTAGATTATGTGTGAAGCATAAAATAATCATTGATGCTAGACTTGGAAGTTAACTATAATAAGAAGTAGATACACTTCTTTAAAGAATAATACCATTTTTCTGAAGCATAAGACAATCATCGATGCTAGACTTGGAAGTTTGAATAAGACGAGATAAAACAATGAAAAATGAATTCCATTAATTTCATGAAATATGAGTACCGCCTTTTACCAGTAAGATGGGAGCAAGGTCTAGATTTTGACTGGCATCGATTCTTGTGAACTCAAATTTCACTAAAAATAGAGCTTTTTGTATGTTTTTTAGCACATGGTTAAAATTTATAGTGCATCAAAATCTATATTGTTGGGCCGAATACATAAGTAATCAAAAATTCTCTTTACCAAGTTACTTACTTCATCAAAAGCCTGATATTAACATGTGACACTTTTTCTAGGGATAAATATCAAGTGGGTTATGACATTTTAAAACTTGGTTCGCAGTGAAGTGCCCAAAAGGCAAGTCTATCAAAGCATCTGCGACCTGTGTCATTTAATAGTAGCGGATGATTTGATATCATAATGGAGGTGCTCCAATTCAAGCAGTGTAGAAGATGTTGGGAAAAATACTGAGAGTGGGGGGTGAATCAGTATTTAGGAAAAATTGAAACTTTTTACATTTTCATGCTCTAAAACCCATACGCTACTTTGCTGAAGCCAACTAGCGTATACACGCGGATATCCTTCATAAAACTCGCGTATACCCAGAGATCTAATTATGTCATTAGTTCTTCACTTATATCATTCCATCATTCATTCATTAGATGTTCTATAAACAGTAAACATGTGCAATAAGAACAGAATAAACCATCACACAAAGCATCACACATGAACACCAGGATTTTTAGGTGGAAACCCAAGTCGGAAGAAAACCACCGCTGCAGTTGCTCAGCCTTCAATATTTTATTATAGAGAAAACATCTTACAACATATGTGCTGGCGCAGACTTGACCAGCACGCAGGCACCCACCTGCGCTCGTTTACCAGCCTCTCCTGGAAGGGAGCTCCAACCCCCTGACTCGTTTACCAGCCTCTCCTGGAAGGGAGCTACGACTCCCTGATCTCGTTTACCAGCCTCACCTGGAAGGGAGCTACAACCCCCTGATCTCGTTTACCAGCCTCACCTGGAAGGGAGCTACAACCCCCTGACTGAAGGCTACAACCCTCAGCACCTCTATGGACCACGTTTCATCAATTTTCACATTGGATCCAAAGCTTCCTTTAGGACACAACTTGCAGGCCACGTTTCATCATATTTTCAGACTGGACCCACTCCATACTTTTAAGCACAGTCAAACATGAAACTGATACATATAACTCACTGACAGATATCTGTAAACCAACAGAACAGATCAGACTTTTCTTACATTGCAATTTTTAAAGAACCCGTGGTTTGCACACGTTTCCTTTTCACCGATGTTGCGTATAGCACGTTTCTGCCACATAAACCAACAGATACCCCCATAGAGCATTCAATCCACATCCATGCGCATACGCGCTTTCTCTTCAGCGAAGCCGCGTATATACGCGCTTCCTATGCAGCGAACTAGCGTATAGATCTTCAACCATTATAGAGCAACATACTTCTTCAGATCAGATATTCAGTTCAGATTTACCCTTTTACTTCAGACAGATGTTCGCCTCATCTCAGATCTAAGCCTTCCATAAACAGATCTAACAGATACAAATACATTCCAGATCTAGATATTCCGCTTCATAATTTCTTCATAGGTGTATCATAGTTTTAGATCTATTATCAAACCTTTACCCTTTCCATACAGATATACTTCATAGAGAAGTATTCATTCAAGCTCAGACATCTTGCTCCCACTCATCATTTGCATAATGAATTTCATCTCTTTATATAGGTTTATCCTTTTTCAATACCATGAGCCCCTTTTTTCAATACCATGAGCCAAAACAATACCATGAGCCCAAAACTACATTACTTCCGATGGTATTCCTGGACGGGGTCATTTAGACGAATCATTACCCAATACAATGGGTCAATACCATGGTGGTTACCCCTGGTTTTGCACTTTATGAGCGCTTTTGCCCATACGCGACTTGGCACGTATTTTACCGCGTGCATACGCGACTTCTCCTAGGCAAATCCGCGTATGCCTTGAGACATACTCTTTTCATCATAGATCTAGCACATATTGAATTCCTTTCTTCATTACCTTTTGTACTCTCTATAGATACATCAGATTTTCATCTTTAAACAGGTTCATCAAGACATATTCTATCAAGCACAACTTCATCAAGTAAGTTGCCATCATCTTCATCAGGTGGGTTTCCATTCAAGAACAACTCTCTACATCATATTGTCAAAAAACATCATATCACATCAGATTTACATCATTTACCAAGTCCATCAAGTCAAGAATAACTTCATCAGGTGTATTGCCATCAAGGACAACACATGCCAACAATCTCATGTCTTCATCTTCATTCAATGGGTTGCCATCAAGGACAACACTCTGCATCATATTTCCAACAATCTCCCCCTTTGGACTTGATGGCAACCACGATGGTGTTTGGTTACCACAACAGATAAGTACATTGACACCATGTCACTTTCTCAATTCTTTGACACCATTATCTGCATTCAAACACCATGTCACTCTCCCCCTTTGACATCAAGGGCAAAGGGCGGACCAAAAGCCAACATACTCTCCCCCTTTTCTCCTCATGTGGAAGAAGCGTTCTGCAGATCTGATATATACTGAAGTGACCAAGCTCCCCCTGAGTTCATGCTGAATCTTCAAACAGATTTTCCAATGAAGTACATGACTCTATGAACTTCCTATCACCAACGACTCATACTTACATCAAATATCCAACCAAGTGGATTTACATATGAGACTCAACGACCCAACCAAGTGGGTTTACAAATTTGACTCAGCTACCCAATCAAGTGGGTTTACAAAATTTGACTCAGCTACCCAACCAAGTGGGTTTACAAATTTGACAAGTCCTTACATGACTGAATATTACAAATTTACATCATGGGTCTCCACATGACCTTTTCATCAACAAATATGACTTTTCATAACCAATACCAAAAAGACCTCAAGAGAGATCATATATCAGAACCACCATAATGCCAACAATGCATTATACTCAGCAAAGCTAATGCTCCCCCTGAATCTGTGCATCCAAGCATCCTTTCAATATGACTAAGGCTCCCCCTTAGTTTGTGCATCCTGAACACTTTCACCAACAAATCATCAAAACATCTTCATCAAATCACTAGAAATAGAATTATGAGAACTGAAACACCATCTGAGATACCAGACAGTATCAGAGATACCAAACAACACTGCAGCTATGCTGAGGAGAGCTGACTCCAAACTGAAAAATGTCAGCAATCAGACATACGTGGTTTTCTGTGCATGAACTCGCGTATATACGCGACTGTGTTTCAGGAAACCCGCGTATCCAATTCCATCTTCTAAATTTTAACCAGATATGATCCTCTGTGAGAAAAAGACAGTGTTCAGCTTCTTTTGAATGCTTCCCTGGACTACAGATAGATAGAACAGTGCAGTTGTGTCTTCAAGCGTCATCCAACGGTTGTAGCATAAGCACATTAGTAACTAAGCCTTCATATTCTTTGCAGCATCAATATAATCTTTCCAAGAGAGATTATCATACCAAAACAACATCTTCAAATATGTGTCAAGCAATCATCCATGTGGTCCAATATCATCAAGATCTTCAAGATTTAACATGAAGTAACATATGTAGGCAAAAGATCTCAACCATAGTAACAAAGCTTTGCATGATTTTTTTCTGAATCAAACGACTTCCAACTCATCCATGTGTGAACACAAAAGATACTTTTCAGTAAACCGGGATCAAAATCTCATCATAATAAACCATGTACCAAGTCATCATTAAGCATGAGTATCACAATAACCAAGAATAAGCAATCATATTGCCAACAATGCAATCATTAGTATTCAACCTGCTGCTCCCCCTGAACTAGTGCTCCTCCTTAACTAGTGCAACCTGAATACCTTTATCAGCAAGTCATCAGCAACAATCTCTGCATGATCTGTCCTTATCTCTGATTTATAAGACTTTCATCTCAACAACGAATACTCTTCATCAACAAGCAACCAGGACTCATCCATAATCTTCAACATAAATAACCAAGTATCATGTCATCATTATTTAAAAATGAGAAATTAAGCTGATATAGAGTCAATAATACAATTATTAACAATCAGACTGATGCTCCCCCTGAACCTCTGCACCAGATCTTCAGCTATCATACCAATTCTCTTATCATAAATGCATACACGACTGTGTCTGCTGAAACTTGCGTGTATACGCGACTTTTGTGAATAGCACCCATGTATGGAAAGTGAAACATAGAAATTTTTCACATTCCTTTATCTCCCCCTGAACTTGTCCTTCCTGTACCTGTCTTCTTCATATCAGATGTTCTGTTAGAAATACATATAACCAGAATAATCAAATCAACCATGAGAGACATCATACATTGCTCCCCTTGTGACGATAAATTACTAAATCTCATAATGTATCCCACATCATTCCCGCAGTCAATCAGAGAAGTAAGCTTCCAGAAGTGGATGACTGCAATAGGGTCTGAATTCCCTACGTTTCTGATCGGTCCTCCTTCTTTTTCCAAATTTGCTTGAGCTTTCCAACTGTGTGCTAAAAATTGTCCACTTTCCCAGATCTGTTCATCCTGCATTATTTTCCTACATGTCCATACTTGTTACAAGCATAACATCTCATGTGGCCAGAGAAATAAACATAAGAATCATAATGAGTATTTCTGTTCTTCCTCCTTTTACAATCGGCTGCTTTATGTCCATACTTGTTACATGAAAAACAATATCCCTTGAATAAACCAGAGTACCTTTCTGAGTAGAATCTGTTTGTTTGAGGCTGAAATGATCTTCTCCTGCAATTTTCTGCAACATGCCCATAATTATGACATTTGAAACATTCAACATTATTGAATGATTTCCTTTGAGATTTCATCATTATTCTTTCAACTCTTCAGGTTTTGTATTGACTTCCTTTGAATCTTTAGCACTTCCTTGTGAAATAGATTCTCCTTTAACAGTTTCATGAAAACCAAGACCAAGTTTGATAGAAGGAGACCTTTGACTACTAAGAATATTATCCAGAATCTTAGTACTATCTTGAAACCTAAAAAGTCTAACCTTTTCTTCTAATTTACCTTTGAGAATGTTTACCTCAACCTCCAGGGCTTGACATTGCTTTGTCATGCTTTCTTCTTTCCTTCTTCCATCTTCTACTTGATCCTTCAGATTTAGAATCTCTTCTTTCAACCAATTTTCGTTTACTTCACATGTTTGTTGTAGCTCTTCATTCTTCTTCTTCGATGCTTTGAGATCTTCTTTCAGAGATATGTTTTCTGCTTCAAGTCCTTCTTTCTTCTTATTTGATTCTTCAAGATCTGCTTGCAGAGAGATGATTACAGCTTCATATCCTTTACTTTTACTGTATACATCATCGAACATCCTTTTCAGTCTAAATATCAAAGCTTTGTTAGCAGATTCCTTCTCATTAAATTTTCTTTGTTGATCTTTGATAACTTCTTCTAGATCCACAATTTTTCTCTCACTATCTTCATCATTGTTTGCACCAATAAGAAAATTAGGACCCTAATCACTATCAGATTCATTTTTGTCAAATTCAGCTATCTCCTTACTTTGAGTAGCCTTCTTCTTTTGCTTCTTTGCCATGAGCACTTGTAGAGCTTGGTCATAATCTTCTTCATCTTCACTTTCAATATCATATCCTTTGCATATACAGTTAAGTAAAATACAAGAGCAACGATCAATACCTGTTTCATCTCCTTCAATTTCTGCTATACATGATTTCTGAGGCTTCTTCTTTCCTGGAGTAACCTTCTTCTTTTGCTTCTTTCCCATTGCGACGGATCTCCTTCAAGCAATCAAGCTTCTGTAGAAGGACCTGCAACGATACCAATTGTTGTGAAAAATACTGAGAGGAGGGGGTGAATCAGTATTTAGGGAAAACTGAAACTTTTTACTTTTTCATGCTCTAAAACCCATACACTACTTTGCTGAAGCCAACTAGCGTATACACGCAGATATCCTTCATAAAACTCGCGTATACCCAGAGATCTAATTATGTCATTAGTTCTTCACTTATATCATTCCATCATTCATTCATTAGATGTTCTATAAACAGTAAACATGTGCAATAAGAACAGAATAAACCATCACACAAAGCATCACACATGAACACCAGGATTTTTAGGTGGAAACCCAAGTCGGGAGAAACCACCGCTGCAGTTGCTCAGCCTTCAATATTTTATTATAGAGAAAACATCTTACAACATATGTGCTGGTGCAGACTCTACCAGCACGCAGGCACCCACCTGCGCTCGTTTACCAGCCTCTCCTGGAAGGGAGCTCCAACCCCCTGACTCGTTTACCAGCCTCTCCTGGAAGGGAGCTACGACCCCCGATCTCGTTTACCAGCCTCACCTGGAAGGGAGCTACGACCCCCTGATCTCGTTTACCAGCCTCACCTGGAAGGGAGCTACCACCCCCTGACTGAAGGCTACAACCCTCAACACCTCTATGGACCACGTTTCATCAATTTTCACACTGGATCCAAAGCTTCCTTTAGGACACCACTTGCAGGCCACATTTCATCATATTTTCAGACTGGACCCTTTCCATACTTTTTAAGCACAGTCAACCATGAAACAGATACATATAACTTACTGACAGATATCAGTAAACCAGCAGAACAGATCAGACATTTCTTACCACAGACTTCAACAAACCCTAGTTTGCATACGTGCTTTCCTTTAATCGTATGTCATGCATATACATCGCTTCTCGTTCACATATACCAACAGATTCGCACATACATGAGAGCTCATTTCATTGCGCATACGCGCTTTCTCTTCAGCAAAGCCGCGTATATACGCGCTTTCTCTGCGGCGAACTAGCGTATAGATCTTCAACCATTATAGAGCAGCATACTTCTTCAGATCAGATATTCAGTTCAGATTTACCCTTTTACTTCAGACAGATGTTCGCCTCATCTCAGATCTAAGCCTTCCATAAACAGATCTAACAGATACAAATACATTCCATATCTAGATATTCCGCTTCATCATTTCTTCATAGGTGCATCATAGTTTTAGATCTATTATCAAACCTTTACCCTTTCCATACAGATATACTTCATAGAGAAGTATTCATTCAAGCTCAGACATCTTGCTCCCACTCATCATTTGCATAATGAATTTCATCTCTTTATATAGATTTATCCTTTTTCAATACCATGAGCCCCTTTTTTCAATACCATGAGCCAAAACAATACCATGAGCCCAAAACTACATTACTTCCGATGGTAATCCTGGATGGGGTCATTTAGACAAATCATTACCCAATACAATGGGTCAATACCATGGTGGTTACCCCTGGTTTTGCACTTTATGAGCGTTTTTTCCCATACGTGACTTGGCACGTACTTTACCGCGTGCATACGCGACTTATCCTAGGCAAATCTATGTATGCCTTGAGACATACTCTTTTCATCATAGATCTAGCACATATTGAATTCCTTTCTTCATTACCTTCTGTACTCTCTGTAGATACATCAGATTTTCATCTTTAAACAGGTTCATCAAGACATATTCTATCAAGCACAACTTCATCAAGTAAGTTGCCATCATCTTCATCATGTGGGTTGCCATTCAAGAACAACTCTCTACATCATATTGTCAACAAACATCATATCACATCAGATTTACATCATTTACCGAGTCCATCAAGTCAAGAATAACTTCATCAGGTGTATTGCCATCAAGGACAACACATGCCAACAATCTCATGTCTTCATCTTCATTCAGTGGGTTGCCATCAAGGACAAAACTCTGCATCATATTTCCAACAGAAGAGGCAGGAGCCTACAAGGCAGATCCAAACTTTGGAGAAGAGCAAGGCAGATCCTGGGAAGAACGACGAGTTTGGGAATCCGGGATCTCTTCCAAAGGCCATGATACCAAAGGTTTGTCGTGTTTGTAGATCTTTCTCATCTACATCCAATATAGCCCTAAATTCCCATATAGATCAATGTCTATCAGGTGAGTCAAATGCTAAAAAATATATAAAAAAATTTCCAAGCCTTAAGTGAAGGTGAGAAAAAAACAATCAATCCTAGATGTAATTGTTGCACCACCTGTTTGCATGCTAGAGGATTTTGATTACAGTACTAGCAAAGAGAAATCGACCACTAATGCACATCCATTTCCTTTGGATCAGCTCAATCTCAGAGACACCACCAAGCAGAGGCAACATCACTGCAAAGATCTCAACATTTCAAAATTAATGCAAAGATCTCGCGTAGTGGTAATGCATGTATTTCAAAAGAAACAAATAAAAATGGAAATTCTAACCCATTTGAATAACCAATGTAGCAAGGGTTTACATCTAATTAGATCCAATCCGTATATCGATGGAAAAAAATTAATATAATTACATTTTCTGTAGCAGAGGAAACTTTGCGAAAATAGAAAAGGAATATAAAACGACGATGTCAAGATGTTTAGATGACTCAGTAAAACAATTATTTGTGCTTAGTAGACACAACACTGTATTCTTAATGAATTTTCTGTATAATAATAAACAGATTTGTCCAAAATTTAAGATGCAAAGTGTAGTCTCTACTACGTTTGGAAAATTTGAGGTTTATAAAAGATAAACTATGAACAGAATTGTACCACTATGATAAGAATCTGTCAGAAGCATTCCTTATGCTTAAAAAACGTGGAACTACCTTCAGAATGCTTGTGGTTGATATAAATATTAGAGCATGGCATTTAAATGTAGTAGTTATGCTAAAATACTGAATAACATCTTGAGAGTGCTCTTCAGATACTGTACGAATGCACCAAATTAAAGTTGTACCATTACTAAAGATAAATGGCCAAAAATAGTCAATTTTGATATCGTGAAGTTATGTCTTTCTCGGTAGAAAACTGGGGATAGGATGGAAAATATGAGAGAAATAAGTTCCAAGGACTAAAAAAACAAGGCCAACATAGTTTTGCCTTGAATCAGAGACAAAACAAAGCTGCCCAAAAATGTGTTTTCCACTGTCATCACCCCGAGGAGCGCAAAGTCAGTTGATGGTGCCAACCATTTGATGAAGCAGAGAGAAGATTCATGGTGGCAATGGTTGTAGCACAGTTTGTTGACGTGAGCCATCATTGTAACAAAGCAGATTGATGGTGCCAATTGCTGTAGAAGTCCATTGAGAGTGCAACTACTATAGTAGAGTAGTTTGAGAGCACCCATTGAAGCTCCTGTATATAGCAGAATCAACATTTTCCTATTGAACATGTTTGTATAGTCAAAGCCATAGCAAGATCAGATAGCCACGATCCTAAATGAGAACCAGAGCCAAAGCTAAGACAGATTCATGTTTAGCAGAACAAGACAGCCATAGCAAAGGATCTGACCACAGAACCAGATCATGAGAGATAGCAAGATTCTTGCTTCCACTGTGGAAATGAAAAAACTGTACAAGGGATTTGCTTCCAGCAGATTTCATTATGAGAGTAATTGCTATAGTGTTGTAAGCGCTCATTAGTAGAATCTTAAATCCATTCTGGAATTCTTTTAACCTGGAGAGGGTTTTCTCTGGTTATAAATCCTCATGTTCAAATTCAATTGTGGATTGGTTGTGTTTGATATTATGTTTTTACTGTCCGCAGTTGAATTTTTGCACAGAAAATTATCAGTCTAAAGTGAGAAATTTTTTGATGTTTATTTTTCTTCCTATTGTGAAGTATTTCGCTCAGAACTATACTCATTGTAACAGAGGTCTTGGGCATAGAACATGGGACTTGGGTTTTTTGGAATCAAACTTCAGGTTAAGATGCTCATCTGAAGAATGGCACAGTGAGCCTTAGCATGGAGTTGGGAGTACCAATTTGAAGTGTAGGTAGGGAATTATACAATAGACCAGTTAGATTTCTGGACCCTAATACAAAAGTTTCTTCTTCTTTCAAAACATGTTTCTTGTTTTCTGTAACCAATGTGGGTCATGTTATTGTTTCAATTGGGGATGGATCAGCATTTGTTATTTCTCCAGATGATCACACTCTGGGTAGCCCTCGAGGCTATTTGGGGGTGATGAGTCCAATATGTCTCAATGAACTGTTGCCCTCACCGGGGAATACTATTGCAGTGGAATTTGATACTATTTTGGATGTTGAATTCCACAATCCTAATGGAAACCAGTACCTTCAGCTCCAGTACCTGTTCACAAAAGAGGGTTCCATAGTCATTCATGCGTGCAGAGAGCGTGAATTGTAGGCATTGAAATAGGAGGTGTTGTTGTTGTTGCATTGGCCACTATATTGTTTGTCTGGTTATGTTACAAGCGCAGAGAATTGAAAAGGACAGACAAATTTAGTTCAGATATTGTGAAATTGCCTCGAAAATTCACTTACAAAGAGCTCAGAAATGCTACGAAAGAATTTTTTTGAATGTGATTGATAATCGATAATTGCAAGCAAGGGTAATCCCCTTGTGAAACCCAAATTTCTGAGCATTTTCTAAAACCTGATGACAGAGTCATTGTAATGAACAAGCACCTAGGTCCATATTACGTCCAAATCTACCAAGCACGAAGATCTATAAAAAAAATCCACAGTATCTGCGAACTAAGAAGAAGAGGCAGAAAATGTATTCTGCTTACCTGTCTGAATAGTGGTTGGGGTTTACCATGACAAAAATTTGACAGAGCCCATGTAGCATTTCTTATGATTGAAATTCTGGCAGCATCATTCAACTGGGCAAGCACCTGCCTCAGAGCTCCATGACTGAGGGAAAGATACATAAATGTTGCAGAGTCTGCAGCAATATTTTCGAAAGCCCAAATAGCCTTACACGAACACCAGTTGAACTCAAAGTTGGGTACTATTTTTTAAATCAAATTCCAAAATTATAGACATATAAAGATAGTTGGGAAGAATAATTTTATGCCTCTAAAATAAACATGCTACCTGTTCTCGAACATTATCATTCCCAGAGGTAAGAAGTTCCACAAATATAGGCAGTGCCCTGTAATCAATCACAACCTTTGTATTCTCAGAGGTTCCTGAGACTATATTAGTCAAAGCCAAAGCTGCTTCAAACTGCATTATCAATCAAAAAGTATCACCATCAAAGCTATAATTTTAAGATAAAAATTTATCTATCATTGAAAATATAATTTTAAAATAGATACACCTAGTGATATAGACACCTAGTGAGAGTAGAGGTTAGGAAATTATAATAATTATTATTACAAGATATCACTCACAGTGCAGTTGATTGTTCATTGTCTACTGTAACTATAATTTTAAAGAAGACACACTTAGTGATATATACACCACCAAGTGAGAGCAGAGGTTATGAAATTATAATGATAATTATTTCAAGATATCATATTACTCATAGTACAGTTAATTGTTTAATGTTTGGTGTAATAATTGTTTATTATTTATAAACACAATCAAACATATTATGAGGGACGGTGATGAAATTGACAACGGTCTCATAACAAACCATAACGGGCACATCCCCTGGCAAGATAGACTCTGAATAAGAAAGAAAGCAAAACAAAGTGATTACTTACAGGATCATAGGCTTCCTGAAGAACAAGATCTAGAGTAGCATCTGTAACCCCTAAAGCAACACCTCTCTCTACAAGATGAATCACTACATCTTTCATATGTAGTCTAGCAAATTTTCTGAGCTCGTCACAAGAAAGAGGATCAAATACAACTATCTCATCAAGTCTATTCAATAGATCTAGCCTGAAATGTCTTCTAACCTGCAAAAATATTCAAAGGCATTTCAAAGCACTGTAGCCAACTTCGTGATAAAATTATATGAAAAATATGCATACACAGAGTCTAGGAGAATGAAACAGCAAGTGTATTGGCAGTTGCCGAAATGCAACAACTAAAATGACAGGTGTATTGGCAGTTGTGAAAATGCAGTTACTAAAACAATAGGTCTGTCGACGGTTTCAGGTGTGTGGATTCTTGCTGGTATTTTTACACTGATTTCAAACCTAGAAGGTAACCTGAGAGACTGTGACCATAATATTAAACAAGTAACAGGTGTCGTGCCTAGAAAAGAAGAGTTTACCAAAAAAAATTGATCTCTTTCATAACAAAAGGCCTATCGGCCTAAATATCTAGGACATGTGGCACTCCATGATAAAGACACATGGTGTGTGGATTTGAGTTTTTCAGGTGGTCAATTGGGACGAAAATAGGTGAAATGTGGCACCACTCAGACATGAACATGTGCCAATTGGTACAAGTGGTAGACAATTGGCATGCTCAAACAACGATGTGATGCAGGAATGACATGAGGGAGAAAATATCAAAAAATCCCCAAATCTAGAGAATTAAAGCTCATCACCAACCTGAGATTGACAACTTTACATGATGTAACCTATGAAATCGTAAATGGAGAAATCATAGTAACAATAAAGTAACCTATGTAACAATAAAGTTGGATTCATCCTAGGAGTGGTAATGGGAGAAATCATAGTGAACAACAGGAAACATGCAAAGTTGCTTACAATCAAATAGATGAAAAAACACATACAAAAAACCTAGATAATAATCATGAACAAGCTTAATATTGAATTATGAACTGTAAAGGAACTTACAAAATGTGACATTACGAACCTAGTAAAGCGCACAAGCAAAAATATCCTGGACATGACCATGGTTGACAAGTTGTATTGCTCATGATGCAAGAGGATTTGTACCTGCACTGCCAAGTCAATCAAAATCCATCATTATCTATACAATAAATACAAGTAATTGATGTTGTATTTTTTACTCTAAGATGCATTCTTATGATAATGTTAGAACATATGTTGAAAATGTCAAAACATACCTGAATAAGCTCCTCTTCGTTTCAAGAACAATTTATTGGAGTCGTATGAACTTGGAACAAGCCTCCCACGATCTGAAAGAGTAGCAACTAAGTCAACAGTGACTTTTTTGTTGCTACGCTGGATCGAGGGAGGTTTGCTCCAAGATTAAATCGCTCCAATAAATTTTTCTCTACTAAACAGGGCCAACCACGTGAAGGTGGAAGCTCTTATGGCCCCTCCCCCCCCCTCACATCACTCTCAATTCCCCAATACCCAATCTATATTTCATTTTTTACTTTCATGAGCATAAAAAAAAATATTCAATAACTAATAAAAAACAATTCAACAAAAAGTATGCAAGGAAACATTACAATTAATGCTTGACATAAAAATAGTATGATAAATGAGTTTTTTATATAATGCAAAAAACGTTCCAAGTATGGTAACATTTGTCTTATAATAATACAATATTTTACATTATCAAATTTTATTTTTCTTCTTCCTATTTCTAAAGCTCCTAATTACATCATCAATATCATTGTGCTCTGCTCCTGTTTCATGCCTTTCGACCCGCACTGCTGACCTAGTTGCGTATTCACGATGTCTGGGCTCATCTAGTGACTGGGCATCACCTACAAAAACAGATAATATTAAATTTTAATTGTCAGTTTTTAAATATCATTGAACTAGTTCGGTAATATTAATAAAAAAAATTGCAATGAGATTATTTACCTGTTTCACCAGTTGTCGTTGTTGGGACTGTTGCCCTGTCTTCCTCTCTGGTGGTAAGATCCTCAAGGGAAACATTCTCTGTCATTTAAACAAAAAACGTAATAAGGACAACCATCAAGGTATAATTAGAAAAAATTATAAGTGGAAACTAATTACCGTCACGGCCCTCACTGATAGTAGCATTGTCGGCCTGGTCCCCACTACAATGATTAGGTTGCACGTGAGGATCATCTACATCTGGCTCTAAAACTAGGTTATTTGCCTCGTCGATAGTGCTGCTCCCCTGATTTAAACAAAGTTGTTAGACATTAAATTTATGGACGAAAACAAACATATTGAAAGGTTAATGTTTTACCTTATCAGACATTCCGGATCATGGGACATGCCCCAAGCTTCTACGACGTTCAACTACAGCTTGATAGCCGAAATGGAAAGCGATATTTTTATCTTTCTCTGTAGTTTCTATTCTGAAGTCATCACCCTACATTACATATGATTATGTATTTTTAATCATATTTTATAGGATTACAAAAAAGTTGGAAGGCGATACAATTAATTATAAGATGTTTAGCTACTTAATTACAATTCTTGCAACTAATTTCAAGTAGTCGCCCTGGCCTAGCTTGTGATGGCCCTTTTCTTCAATCCTAGCTTTGGTTACCTTTGAGGTGTCAGGCAACCTAGCATCAAAATATTGAAGTTAGATATGACGTAGCACACTTTTATTTTAGACATAGAGAAAATTAAAGCTATTGAATTAAAGTTGTAATTTACCTTGCGGGTCTAGTTGGCATTTTTCCTTCTTTCTTTTCCCTTTTCTCTTTTCTTTCATCGATGAGTGCTCTCCACTCACTCTCTGGAACTGTGAGAGGAAGCTCATATCTAGGGTTAAATTGAAATTGCGTCCTATAGGTGTCCCTATTATATTTCAAATATTTTTCGGCTACCCGAGCCACCGTTGTTCTGTCAAATGTGCCGACCCCAAAAAGGGCTTCTATATAATCTAGAAGTTCTTTTTTCAGGTTGGAATTCTGGGAATTCCACCCTGTGCATATGGTTGGGCCAAAAATTACCAATGCATGGCTCTCCAAAAACCTGTAGAACTCATTGTTTCCTACATAGAAAAAAAAGATATTATCATTAATTTAAAAATAAAAATCATGATAAATATGTTTTAGATAGAGTACATGAAATAGTTAAAATATTAAAATTTACCTGGGAGTTGTACATGCTTTATAGGGACACCTTCATCATTCACCAACAACGTGCCATTAATGGTCCCCGTGGAGCTGACACGTGTAGCTCTAGGAAACGCAATAATGTAGTTGGCCATATCAGCCTCATCACTGCCAACACGTTCAGTGGTTGGCTGGGTGTCTGCTTGGGCAGGGTGTGTTTCTTGGCTGGCACCTAAAGGAGTAGAAGGTGTACGAGAGGGTTGCTAGGCAATCTCTTGCCCTTGTGTCCCACTACCACCAACACCGGGTTCAGCAAGTGCCAGAAAACGCTACATACAAAAGAAATTTTTGTTAGTTTAGTCAATGTAAAAATTAAAAATCAAACTATCACAATTCATCTCATGCAGAAAAAAAAAAATATCCTTTTGAATTTTTATTATTACCTGATATGTTTCTAGCTGGCTCATAATTTTTTTTATCCTCTCTTCTATTTAAGGTGTTTGAGGCGCGTCTATCAAAGTATTAAATTCCGACCTTGCATCTCGTGCCTTTTTTCGCAACAAGAACACTGGAGATAGGGATGAAGAAAGCTCTTCCTCAAAGAGGGAATCATCAGGCGTACCATGGCTAGGTGTCTGCATATTTGAAAAAAAAAATATTATTTCAATTATTTAAATAACTAAAATACCTGAAGATAGAGCAATGCTGGCACTTTACATGTTCTTCCGCTGGCCTCTTTCCATGATCATCCCTTATCAGGGTTGTTCATGTACTGCCTTAATCATTCTGCCACATTGCAATAAAATTATAAATGTAAAAGCTTGAAAACAATATCTAACTTGAAAACACAAAATGAAAACTGAAATAATTTATAATAAGACGCCAGAAGACAGAGTTAGATTTTCAAATATGCCTTGCATTGAATTCAGTCCTGGAAACATGTCATTGCACATTAAGGCACCCAAAGAAGATATGAGTTGACAATGAAGACCTTATTGAATATATTGTTGGAGCAACTTCTAGTAAACTTGTTGTGAAGACCTTGAGGACATTTTTGGAGCAACATTGTTGAAGTTGATGGTATAGCATTGTTGGAGACGATCTTGAAGGGCCTTGAAGTGAAGCTTTTGGAGCAACTATTGAAAAATCCTTAGAGCATTTAAGTGAGGAACTTTCTATCTTCCATCACCTTTTTCCTTTCAATATCCTTTAAACGATTTTGTTGATATTTAATGTTTGAAATCACGTTATAATTCCTTGATTATATGTGTTTGGGGACTTTCCCTTCGAAATTACCTAAAAATACCCTGGCAATTTTATCTTCAAGATGCATGTCTGACCTTATTGTTCAATATTTTGATTGATAGTAGTAAACATAGAGAGTTGAGGGGCTCTTGACTTGGTTTGGTTGAGCCATTAGATCCCTAACATCTACTAGGGAGAACCCCCCTTGAGTTGGAGGAGAGCTAGCCCGAAGTGAAAAGAGGTTGGTGAGGTGACAATGGGGCTATTGAATTACACATGGTATCACACTTTAGCTTTAGGACTTTATCTTGAGAAGTGCGAGATTTCTCTATATAAATTCTCAAATTGTTTACAACACTATTGTTAAGAACTAATAAGAAGTGATGTTGAGGGTTTTTTGGGTATAAGAAACAATGCCATTTAAAAACTAGGGTTCTCAGTCCTTGGCATTCCTTCACCTGGGCCTAGGGGCACACTAGAATAATTTCACACTAAACCATGCAAACTTAAAAGTAACTTAACATATCCATAAATTAATAATAATCATAATTCCTAATTTCCTATTGTACGATATGATGCAAATTATTCAAACATGAAGCAATGAATACATGCAATGTATGAATTTCAAGATTGATGAACCAATACAAGAAGTTAGAAACTACAACTTTGATTCAATACTCTGTGTCCTAACTCCAGGAATGAATCTAGTTTGTAGTACAGAACATGCATCGTGTATTATCAATTCTTAATTGACAACAACTAAAGGTCATCTACCTCATCAATTCCTTCCCATTTGTGTTTTTATGTTATATTCCTTATAAAAGTGTCAAATTTCTCTCAAAGTAAGCAACCACTGAATAAAATAAAAAATAGTTGAGATATGATTGAGAAATGGTCATTTATTTCTTCAAAGGATCTTCACAATTTCTTTGGTTGTTTTTCATCTCAAGAAACAAGAAATGACCTAAGAAACTATCGTGATGTAATATAAGAAACAACATGGTGCAATGGCCATTTTCAAAGCCAAATGATGTCCATTGAGGACATGGCCTTTATTTGGTTCCTGTTTCATAGGATTTTCGGGTAGAAATGGAACTTTGTTGTACCATTTCCAGTAGTAAAAATGGAAAACCTTCTTTTTCCATGATTAAATTTACCTTTCCTTTTTCAAGATAATCTAAATCACAAAAAATATGAACTATACTGCACACATTCTTGGATAATGTGAAAGTGGAAAAGGAATACCGTACACAAGTGATGCACACATGTACATTTGAACACTAATAGATTTTTGTAGTTGAAATGCAATGCTTGTTTTCATTTAAATGTAGGGTTTTTAAAGCAGGGAGAAATAATGGCCGCCAAATTAATAAGCGTTTCTTTGGGAAAAATTTAAATCTTGTATTGGGTGATGAAGATAATAGAGGGTATTGAATCTTGATTCTTGACATCTAGAGAGAACCCTACAGCCTAACACAATCCAATGGAATTGACCAAAAAACCCAAATAGAGTCAACCCTACTATAGGAGGAAGGGCCTGCAGTAAGAACTTACCATTTTGCAAGAGCTGAGGGCGAATGCTGTTCTGTAAGAGCTGAGGATGAACGTTGAGGGCGAATGCAGGGTGAATGTTGTTCTACAAGAGCTGGGGGCGAATGCTATTCTGCAAGAGCTGAGGGCGAATGCTGTTCTGCAAGAGCTCAGGGCGAATGCTGAGGGCGAATTTTGTTCTGCAAGAGCTGAGGGCGAATGCTGACGGTGAATGCTATTCTGAAAGAGCTGAGGGTGAATGCTGAGGGAAAATTTTGTTCTGCAAGAGCTGAGGGCGAATGCTGAGGGTGAACACTAATATATTTTTGTAGTTGAAATGCAATGCTTGTTTTCATTTAAATGTAAGGTTTTTAAAGCAGGGAGAAATAATGGCTGCCAAATTAATAAGTGTTTCTTTGGGAAAAATTTAAATCTTGTATTGGGTGATGAAGATAATAGAGGGTATTGAATCTTGATTCTTGACATCTAGAGAGAACCCTACAGCCTAACACAATCCAATGGAATTGATCAAAAAAACCCAAATAGAGTCAACCCTACTATAGGAGGAAGGGCCTATAGTAATAACTTACCATTTTTCAAGAGCTGAGGGTGAATGTTGTTCTGCAAGAGCTAAGGGCAAATTCAAGGCGAATGTTGTTCTACAAGAGCTGAGGGCGAATGCTGAGGGTGAATGCTGTTCTGCAAGAGCTCAGGGTGAATGCTGAGGGAGAATGCTGTTCTGCAAGAGCTGAGGGTGAATGTTGAGGGCGAATGTTGTTCTACAAGAGCTGAGGGAAAATGCTAAGGGAAAATGCTGTTCTGCAAGAGCTGAGGGTGAATGCTGAGGTCGAATGTTGTTCTGCAAGAGCGGAGGGAAAATGCACGCGTGATATCAGACGTTAATGTAGCTATTGCGACGGATATAAGTTTCCTATTTTTAATAAAATCATTTTTATGTAGCACGCATATAAGTGTCATTATACCGAGGGCGGAAAAAGCGTCGCTATTGTGACGGATGCCTCCAAACGTCGCAATTGCGACACTTAGACATTGTGTCGCACTTGCGACGTTTGGAGGCAGTCGTCGCAATATCGACGCTTTGGGGCATAGTGTCGCAATTGTGACGTCTTCCTCCAAACGTTGCAATTGCGACACGTTGTATAAGTGTCGGTATTGTGACACTTTTCTATAAACGTCGGTATAGCAACGGTTTCAGGCGGGATTGAAAAAATTTGGGGAAATTTCCGACATTTGGTCAAAAGCGTCGGAACCAAGTGTCGGAATTTCCCCCAAATGTAGTAGTGAATACTGATGAGAGAAATCTCATCTTATTCATCATTATGATCTTCTTGGGCTTAGACTCACAGACTGAGCCAAGAAATTTGCTTTGATAACACTGTAATGTTCCCGAATCGGGACAGCTAGCATGGCATGACTAGAAAATGCATTTTCCAATAATGGCTACTACAGGATTTGAAACCATGACCTGGATCCCTTACAAAAACATGTCTAAGTGATAAATCCAAGAGGAGACTCCAAAGAAATCCTTCTAGAGTGGGTAAACATATCTCCCACTACTAGATGTCCTCAGAAAGTGCTCGATGAGGGCCTGCAATAATTCTTGAGCAATAAATGGAAAGACAGCGTTATTCCACAACCATGAGAATATGAAGATCTGAATAGCCATCAAAAAATTTTATATCAGCAAAAAGAGTACAAGTTCTTGAGGAAACATTCAATCAAGAAAGGTAATGGAAGCCTCAACAAGACATGTACATGAAATACAAAACCACAGCTATTTTTGCATAAAACCAGGCTATGAGGACACAGTTTATAAGAGGTACTACTCCATATTACATAATAACAGGAAGATATGTCAATATGTGGCTCAAATAAAGTGGGGGAGAAAGGTTGTAACCCCTGAAAGCAATAATACAACAATCCTCCGAAGGATTGGCTGAAATATACAAAATAGCAAAATGTCGGAGTTGTTGGGTAGCAGCTGAAAATCATAAACTAGAAGTACATAGAGAAGGCTGAATAGGATGAATGATTTGAATTAAACCTCCTCCAAGGGATTTCCAAGTGAACGCTAATCCTATCAATGGAAATCTCACCCTCCAATCAGCAATGCAAAACCCCACAGCAAATGCACCGTGAAAATAACGCAGTTACTGAAGAAAAATGTGTTGTAGGGGCAAAGGAATGAGTTGGCCCAGTACCAAGATCTGAAATAAGCTCCTTGATCTCCCTCACTAACCTCACAGAGGAATAGAATCTCCCTCCTCTGATAGATGAGCCAAGGAAATGGTGTATGGTGTCCTCCTCTGCAACACCCCAGCAACACTATGTTATACTTGAGCAGAAATAATGTAGTAACTGAAAGGAGAAGCTTTGGCCTTGAGCCAATAAATATGGAGAATGAAGAACAATCCTTCAAGAGGCCTCTCAAGAAGGAGAAGGAATCCTAAATAGGTATTCCCCAGCAATTCTTTCTAAACAGCAAAAGAATGCACAATGTCTGAATAAACATGAAATGAATAATTCCAAGCATGAATAGCAATGGCTGCCTTTCCCTACTTTTAAACACATGAGAGCTCCTTCTCCATGGGTTCCACTCCATTATGGTTTCCTCCATCAAGGAATATTCCCTCCTCTATCTTTGTGATGTCCCATGTAGTGCTTTCCACCTCATACCCTGTGTTGTTTGACTTGGTCAAACTTAACCAAGCCTCTTTGAAAATGTCTCCTTTCACACATGAGGGTGTGAAATCTAGTTCCAAGGCTGATCCCCTCTCATAATAGAGGGATTTTATCTATTTTTTTATTTTCATTGGGCCTCCTTACCCAATTATTCATCTCCTAAGTGAAAATGGACAAAATTAATGTTCCAATTTATTAAAGGGAAAATTTGGAACATTACACTCGTCCCATGATCCGAATGGGAAGTGGCCTACTATAGGTTTTAACCCTGAAAAGAAATTATCTACACACAAATCTTATAACAGAAAATAAACAATAGTGAGAGAATAAAACATAAAACAGATAAACACAGAGATTTTCCCCTGGATCCCAAATTGGGATGACCAGCTTGATTTTTCATTATATTCCTTTTAGTGTTACAACACATATATATACATGCCGAAGCATACATAAACCCCAATCCATTAACCCCTGATTAGAACATAACCATAGTTCCCTGACTAGATATACAAAAAACCAAATAAACCATCGACCAAAACCATAAAAAATCATGCACAAAATGAGGGTGGGAGTCCGCCTATGAGTGGGTCCGAGACAACTAAACAAATTCGGCAGGGAGCCGCCTGACCCCAATGTTCTGGCAGGTCAGCCTCCCCCGTGGACTTCTTTGTTACGCCCTATAACGTACATTACAGGTAAGCTAGTCATGGAAAGAATATAACACATACCCAACATTCTCCCACTTGTTGTTTTCTTTCCATAGGGGGCCATAGGAGAGCTTAGTCATTGGGCCAATTCTTCAACACCCATTGTTTCTCTACACCAAGGGAACTTCTGAGTGCTCACAGACTTCATCAATGCATCTGAAACATTCTTCAAAGTGTCCACATTTACCAACAACACCCTTTTCGCCTCAACCATATCTCTAACAAAATGATATTGAGCATCAATGTGCTTTTTCTTTGAATGGTAAGCAGGGTTCTTAGCCAAGAAAATTGCACTTTGGCTATCACAGTATATCCTTATATCTTGTTGTACCAACCCCATACTTGAACACAATATTTGCAACCAAACTGCTTCCTTGCTTGCATGAGTGGCTGTTATGTATTCTGCCTCTGTAGTTGAAAGAGCCACTACAAACTGTCTTTTACTCATCCAACTGACTGTGCCTCCAAATAGGCTAAACACATACCCACTTGTAGATCTTCTTTGGTCCAGATCTCCAGCCCAGTCTGCATCAACAAAACCACGAATGTCCAACATTCTTTCCAATCCTAGTCTTCCCTAGTAGCACAAGCCATAATCACTAGTGCCACGTAAATATCTGAAAACCCGCTTCACTACTGTCCAATGCTCCTTCCCTGGGTTTGACATAAACCTGCTCAATACTCCCACTGCATGTGCAATGTCTGGTCTAGTACAGACCATTGCATACATCAGGCTACCCATTGCACTTGCATATGGAACACGGGACATATACTCCTCTTCTTCTTGTGTCTTGGGACACTGTTCAGCAGACAGCTTTACACCTACAGGAATAGGAACCTTCACCGGTTTACTATCCTGCATATTGAACCTCTGCAATATAGTCTCGACATACTTCCTCTGGTTTAACCAGAGCTTCCTCTTTGCCTGATCTCTCTTAATTTCCATGCCCAAAATATAATTTGCAGCACCCAGATCCTTCATGTCGAATTTGGAGAACAGTTGGGTCTTCAAATCTTGGATAATTTCTTTGTCATTTCCAATCAACAACATATCATCCACATAAAAGACCAAATAAATAACACGGTCATCAATTAATTTAAAATAAACACAGTGATCCTCCTTGCTTCTGGTGAAGCCAAGTCCCCGTATATAGGTATCAAATTTCTGATACCACATCCTTGGTGACCGTTTTAACCCATACAGAGACTTCTTCAACCTGCATACCAGTTCTTTCTTACCCTTCACCATAAAACCTTCAGGTTGCTTCATGTAGATCTCCTCTTCTAGATCCCCATGAAGAAATGTTGTCTTCACATCCATCTGTTCTATCTCAAAATCAAATGCAGCAGCAATAGATAAAAGTAATCTAATAGAAGTAACTTTGGCAACAAGAGAAAAAATATCACCAAAATCAATTCCCGGCACCTGGGAATAACCTTTCGCTACCAACCGAGCTTTGTATTTCTCCACCTTGCCTTCTACATTCATCTTCTTCTTAAACACCCATTTGCTCCTAATGGGCTTCCTTCCAGCCGGCAACTCCACCAAATCCCATGCATCATTTTTGTGCAAGGATGCCATTTCATCAACCATGGCCTCCTTCCATAGTTTTCCATCCTCTGAATCTACTACCTCCTTGACAGTTCTGGGTTCATCATCAGTTATAGTTAAGGCAAAACCTGAACAGAAAGTAGATGGACTATACCTTTCTGGTTGCCTTCTTTCCCGAACTGATCTTCTCAAAGCTGGAGTTTGTGGCTCTTCATCTTCTGAGTCTTCTTCTGTTGTAGAGTCTAATTCATCCTCCTTTAGCTCAAACTCTATCTTCTCAGGTTCCTTTGGTAGGAATTCATGTTTAACAACATCTTTCACTTCTCTAAACACCACATCTCGGCTGTACACAACCTTCCTTGTTTTGGGTTCCAAAGCTTGTAACCCTTTAGACCACCTTATACCCAATAAAGATGCACCTTTCAGATTTATTATCCAACTTGGTCCTTTTCTCCTTTGGAACATGTACATATGCATCACATCCAAATACCCTTAGATGTGAAAGAGAGGGTTTCTTACCAGTCCATACCTCATGTGGATTTTTATCCTTCAACGCTGATGAAGGTGATCTGTTAACTAAGTAACATGCAGTCTCCACCACCTCTGCCCAGAATTCTTGTCCTAACCTGGTACCACTGAGCATGCTTCTTGCCTTTTCCATCAACGTTCTGTTCATTATTTCTACAACTCCATTTTGCTGAGGTGTGTATGGAGTAGTCTTCTATCATGCTATACCACACTTCTTACAGAACTCTTCAAATTCCTTCTTGCAGAACTCCCCACCATTATTTATCCTCAATGCCTTTATCTTCTTCTTTGTCAGGTTTTCCACCAGAGCCTTAAATTCTTTAAATCTGTCAAAGACTTCAGATTTCTTCCTCAAGAAATATATCCATGTATTCCTTGAGAATTCATCTATAAATGAAACATAGTACACAGACTTTCCTAGTGATGGAACTGACACAGGTCCAAACACATCATTGTGCACAAGTTCTAATATCTTGTTCGCCCTCTTAGCACCAAAAGGAAAACTCACCCGATTCTGCTTCCCATATAAACAATGTTCATAGAAATTGAAATCCAGAGAGAAATTAGACATACCTTCTACCATACCATTTCTATGTAGTATCCGAAGGCCCTTCTCTCCAATATGTCCAAGCCTTTGATGCCATAGCATGGTATTTTCTCCAGAGACAACTAGGCTTTTCACTCCACTTTCAGGAACCATAGAACTGTTACACCCATCAATAACAATGCTACCTTGTAGCTTGTACAGAGTTCCAGTCTGAACTCCTCGCATTAATACCAGTGCTCCCTGAACCATCTTGCAGGCATCTTTCTTGAACACTGTTTTTACACCTGCATCATCCATCTTGCTTACAGAAATCAGATTTCTGGCCAATGAAGGAATATGTAGAACACCAGAAAGTGTTCTAATCCTTCCACCTTGCAGCTTTAGCTTGACCTTTCCACGTCCGACGATTCTGGCCTTCCTGTCATCCGCTAGGAAGACATCACCACCATCATATTTCTCATATTCACAGAACCACTCCCGATGGGGAGTGAAGTGAAAGGATGCACCTGAATCAATCAAACATGACTCATGTTCTACATGTGTATTTTAAGAAGAAGCCAAATACACATCCCCACATTCATCTGAGGTGGTTTTTGCCTCTGCAAAAGGAGCATCATCAAATCCCTTTCCTTTCTCAGGAGCTTTAGATCTTCAGTCCTTTTTGCAGTGCCCTTCCTTTCCGCATTTCCAGCATACCTTTACAAAGTTTCCAGGAGATTCAGATCTACCTCTAGATTTGGATCTCCCACTCGAAACCTTATTCTTGTTTCTGTTTTTGGACCTTCCTCGTACAGATAAGGAATCTCCATTCTGGACCTCCATATTTCTCCGTCTCATTTCCTCCGACAACAAGGCTGAGACAATGTCATCAAAATTTAAGGTAGTTGTATTGCTACCTATTGCAATAACCAGACTGTCCCACGAATTTGGTAGAGAACACAAAAACTGATGCTCTTATCTTCATCTGATATTTTAATATCAACAGATGACAGCTGACTTACCATATTAATGAAGGTGTTCAGGTGCTCTGTCACCGAGTCTCCATCCTTCATTCTCAGGTTATACAGCTTTTTCCGCAGGAACAACTTATTCACCAGAGACTTAGATTGGTACAAAGTCCCAAGTTTTTCCCACAAATTATTTGTTGTAGCTTCCCTAGATACATTCAACAATATTGAATCTGAGACACACAACCGTATTGTGCTCTTAGCCTTCTGATCCTGTTTCTTCCAGTTTTCATCTAACATTGCCGTCGGTTTAGTACCCGGATCTACTGTGATCCACTGATCTTTATCCACCAGCAGATCCTCCATCTTGAGCTTGCACAACTCAAAACTCCGACCATTAAATTTCTCGATCTCTATCTTTCTGCCACTCACCATCTTCTTTCACCGTAAGAATCGATCTCGCAGATCTCCTACTGAAGAGGATCTACCTCAAGCCCAAGCAAAAAACCCTCAGCAGCAAAGGCGTCCCCTTGAAGCCGAAATAGCTCTGATACCAAATGTAGGTTTTAACCCTGAAAAGAAATTATCTACACACGAATCTTATAACAGAAAATAAACAATAGCGAGAGCATAAAACATAAAATAGATAAACACAGAGATTTTCCCCTGGATCCCAAATTGGGACGACCAGCTTGATTTTTCATTATATTCCTTTTAGTGTTACAAAACATATATATACATTCCGAAGCATACATAAACCCAAATCCATTAACCCTAGATTAGAACATAACTGTAGTTCCCTTGACCGGATCTACAAAATACCAGGGGTTGAAAACCATCGTACCCCAAAACCATGTGCAAAATCATGCACAAAACATGGGTGGGTCCGCCTATGAGTGGGTCCACACACCAAACAAATTTTTGTTGGGGCACTTCCCCAGACCCCAACAGTGGGGGCTGCCTCCCCCCTTGTGACCCCCCTGCTACACCCGGCACAACGTATAGTACGTGGGGATAGTCATGGAAAGAATATAACACATACCCAACACCTACCCCATGGTATTAATCCACCCATGGTATTTTAAGTGACATCTATCCATGATATTCATTCACTCATGGTATGTATCCACCCATGGTATTCATCCACACATGGAATTTACCCATGGTATTTTAAATTTCATCCACCCATGGTATTGTAAGTGACATCTTCCCATGGTATTCATTCACCCATAGTATTCATTCACCCATGGTATTTACCCACCCATGGAATTTACTTGTGGTATTATGACTAAAAATTTCTCTAAGTAACAAATCGCATCTTGTAAAAGGATATATTGTCCACCACAATGTAGCTTCTACAATTATTCCTTGATTTAGTAAAAAAATTATTTGTGGTTTTATTTACTGTGTGTTCTCTCCTTTTTATGGCATTCTAATTTTGCAGATCTTTCTAGATCAATTTCAATATTTTAGATATTTGGGGCCTTCCCCCAAGATCCGGCTCAGTGCTATTAGATTTAGGTTATGAATCAAAAAGAATGAGAGTTTGAAGAATATTTCATTTGCAATTATTCCATCCATATTTAGAAAACTCCATCCAAGTTCCATCACCTCCACGGAGCATTTTCTTGGGCAAAGCGGGAATAATTTTTTTCTTTTTCTTTGTTTTCATTTTTTTGGCAATGAGTTTGTAGAGGAGATATGAAAATATTGGAAAGAATTTTTTAGAAAAAAATAGAATATATGGATTCCTTGTGAAAGCATAGAAAATTTCAAAAAAAACAATCAGTCGAATTGGTGTCCGAATGAGGAAGATATCGTTGATTTAAAATCAGGAATGTGGCAGAATTTTTTCTCACGAAAGTTCGTGGACATAGGATCTTCTGCCATTTTTTTAAGGTTTTAGTTCAAAATTTTAGAGAAATTATTATATATCTAAGCTCCCATTGAAAATCACATGATTTAAAAAAAAAACAATCAGTCGAGTCGGAGTCCGGACAAGGAATTTATCGCGGATTTAAAATCAGCTACCTTTTCAAAAAGTTTGTAAGGGAGGGATAGTTGCTATGAGTTTCCAAAGTCTCCAGATAATGATTTCAAACACACTGAAAGATGAAAAACGATCATTCTATTTACAAAAACATGTTATAAGAAAGGTTATGTGTTATACTGATCGAGTTATGCCCATTTTAAATATGGAGCAACATTCGAAGTGGGTTCCCTTTGGAAACATGCCCTCCCACACATTTTAGTAGGCACCTGCTTCACATTCATCAGTTTTAGCACAGTAGCGTTCAACTTGAATTATTTGGAGACATGCCCTCCCACCCTAGGCTATGTAGGAACCTATTACTTCATCAATAGTTAGCATCACGGTTATGGTTCAGCCACACAAAATCCTTCTCATCAAAGTCCATTTGTTAGGCCGCACACTGTTAGTATCATAGTTGGTCACAAGCATCACAAGATATCTCTATCCTTGAATCTTCTTTTTTCATATTTCTGGGTAATCCACAAACCCACACTTCATCAAATTCCATTTTCTTGGATGCACACTGTTAGCCTCACAGTTGGTCACAAAAATTACAAGGTATCTCTATCCTTGGATCTTCGTTTGTCATGGTTATGGTTCATCCACAAACCCACACTTCATCGAAGTCCATTTTCTAGGCCGCACACTGTCAGTATCACAGTTGGTCACAAGCATTAGAGGGCATCTCTATCCTTGGATCTTCGTTCATCGTGTTTATAGGTTAACCACATAAAACCCTTTTCTTCAATGGCTCTTCATATTCAACAAAGGATTCTTAGGAGAGAACTTCACGCAATGGGGAAAATTTCTTCTTAAGGATGGAAGAATGATCCAAATGGAAAGTGGCCTACACCCATGGTATTCATCTGCTGATGGTATCTTAAGTGACAACTATCCATGATATTCATTCACCCATGGTATGTATCCACCCATGGTATTCAGCCACACATGGAATTTACCCATGGTATTGTAAACAACATCCACCCATGGTATTATAAGTAACATCTGCCCATGGTATTAATTCACCCATGGTATTGTAAGTAACATCTTCCCATCATATCCATTCACCCATGGTACTTAGCCACCCATGAAATTTACCTGTGGTATTGTAACTTAAAAATTTCTATAAGTAACAAGTCGCATCTTGTAAAAGGGTAGATTCTCCACCACAATATAGCTTCTACAATTATTTTTTGTGTTAATAAAAATTTTCTTTGTGGTTTTATTTACTATGTGTTCTCTCATTTTACTGGCATTCTAATTTTGCAGATCATGTAAGATCCATTTCAAATTTTGACATCTTTGGGGCCTCCCCCCAAGATCTGGATCATCCTGTGTCACAACGGTTGTGCACCATCGATCTTCTCTCTCATGCTGCTCAAGGAATCCTTCAACTAGAGAATTGATTTAGTGCACTTCTTTTCAAATACCTTAACTTCACCAAGTAATGTTTATGAAACCTTCTTAGCTACCTTTTGCTTGAATCCTGGATGTGTTGTGCGAAGTTCCTTCAACTTCTTCTCTGCCATCTGGGAGAGTTGGATGGCCTCAGATTCCCATGGTTTTAGCCTATCAGTAATAAAATTCTCCTTCCTGTGCATCTCATCAACCTATTCCTATAAAAAATTTCCCTCTTGGAGATGGGTGAGTTGTTGCATTTGCGCTAACGTCTTAGCAGTGACCTTAATCTGATCCAGTTGTTCTTGCTTCTCGCACACTTTGGCCTGTAATTTTTTCACTTAAGGAACCTCTTATAGCGAGGTCCATACATCAATAGCTTCTCCAAAGATATGCGCACACTGCTGTATGCGGGACTCTACATGTTGTGTAGCTTCTTTAAGCTATGCGGTGCATTGCTCTCTATCATCTGGTGGAGTGGTCGGCTTCAATTGTAGCTGCAACTCAACAATTTTCATTTCCAATTCTATCCTAATTTTATCAACTTTGGCCTTTGAGTCCTTGAAAGTGATGGCCAACTTAGCCACTTTTTTTGCAGGCACTGCTACAGCCTCAATTTTCAGCTCTGGTAGCTCACTGCACACTTTGGATATAGCCTCTTTTAAGTTTTGTCGTTGTGCCGCCTCAGCCTCATGCACTTGGATAACAACATGTTTCTCCACATCCATTCTCTGGCGCTCCTCCTGGGTGTCCCGAATAACCAGAGGATTGTGTTTTTCTTGGATATTTAACTCCTTTATGATGCCTTGATTGATCTTATGCAAAGCCTGTGATGGCATCATAACAATATTTAATGTTGTGTTTTGCCATCGAAACACCCACTTCATCTTCTCTACGCTATCAAAATGCAGCGTGCCTCCAGGAATAGGAATCATGCGGGTATTAGAAGTTAGTTCTAACTCCTACACAGTTGTACTTGGTTCAGCTGATGCACCACTAGGTGGAACCGTGCTTGCTTGCAACGTACTCGCCTACACTTGAAAATATTGAAACCCTTTTATGGATTTCTTCGAGTATTTTCTTTTATTTCTCTTTGATGTTGCCCCAAAATTCTTCATTGACCTCTCGCACAGCATCCCTAATATTGTTAATGTCCCCATAAGTGAGGACCATGTCAATTGGACTAGAAAATTTGTCGAACTTGACCTTCATTCATGCACCGCCCTTCTATGGTTTCCTTCTCTTGGTGGTAAAATGGGAGGAGGAATCCAATGGATTTTTGCCCAAATCACCACCAAGAGTATCATCCCCCCAGTCTCTAAAGTTTCCACTCCATTATCCTTCTACCCTGTTGGCGTATTGGGATTCGCCCCACTCATTCTTTTCTCCTTTCCACCTTCAAACAGCATAGTTAACCAAGCACTTAGCCATCTGCTGAAGTTGGCATTTATGTCCTCCTCTTCGACCATGTACGGGAGCTCATACTAGACCCCCGCAAGGTCCTTCTTTGCCTAAATGTGGCTATGACGGAAATATTTTTTGAACTCCACAACCTATCGATATTACTCCACAATGCTTGGCTATAATAGAGGCTTTTTGGTTAATCACCATTCGTAAGCTTATCTCAACTCTCACCTAAAAAATAAATATTGGACATAACCCTGGCAGGATCTGTCAAAAGTCATAGTGAAACATATATGGCTACTTCGTATAGATCGAGGTCTGCAATGTTGAATTGATACCCTTCATGTTCCGTCCATTCCATCAAAGTAATAAGAAGCAAGAGCCACATGTAGTGGAACTGCTTTCCTCCTTCCTACGTTGATTTGTAATCCAAGAGAAATTTCTTACTTAAGTATCCAGACCAGTTATATACAATGCCCTTGGCTCATTCTATAGCTAAAGCTATGACAGAGGTAGAAACCTCCTTGTCGTAACTCTTTTCCATAATATTACCCACAAGGATTTGTGCATCAAAGTGAACAGTTCTGTCAGAAATGGACTTACTGAGATAACCTCTGGTCCCCTTGGTTAGATCATACTCATTCTTCATCTTATATACCAACTACTTGTCCTGGCTCTTACTCAGAAAATCTTCTACGGGGTCCACCCCAAGACAAGGAAGGGTCGTAATTTTTCTAATATGCATCTCGGTAATGGGGATATTCCTCCCCAACCATACACAATCCTCATGCACTAGGTCTAGAAATTGGCAAACACAAATTCTATTGATGGTACTTCACCCAAAATGTGGCACATAAAACATGCTAAGTGTCCATGACTGCTAGATACCCTTCACTAATTTCATTAGCTCTAATCGGGTGACTCCATCCGAGTAGGCCTATGGGTGTAGATACCTACTCTGGTCATTAAAATCCCAATCCTCCATTATGAGTTGAGGCACCTTTTCCAACAACTCTCCTTCCACCAGCACCTCATCTAGAATCAATGGTGTAAAAACCTTGTATTTATCTATGTCAGGATCTTTCACTAGCTTCTCAACCTCTAGCTTCTAGGGCAAAATATAAGGAGGCAACCTAGAGAGAGGTACAACCTCCTTAGCATCAATTTCCTCTAGTGTTTCTTCTTCAACTTCCTCTTCATCAAATTCGACCTCCATGACTTTTTCCTTCTACCACTCCTGAGCCCCCTTACTCTTTTGTTCCTTCCTAAGTTTCTTCCAAGGGTGAGGATCTCAGAATTGGTTTCTTAGGCTTTGCAGATGGTGCTACGCCTGTAGTCTTTTATCCTATGGGCGACCTTGGACCTTTGTTTTTTACTAGTGATGTGGTCATCATTGTGTTGTCGACACTGGGATAGATTGCATGTCTGGGTCCTTCCTTGATCAATGCTTCTTTGAAGGATTCAAAGCTATAATCCAACATGCAATAGTTTTCTCAACACCCTTGAAGACAATAATTTTATCTTCTAACACGTAGCGCATAAAGTGTTCAAAATGGGGGTTGGATCCTTTATTTATATCAAATTTCAAATTCGAACCTCATCATCACCCAAAGATGCTCCTCATAAATTCCAAATTGGGGGTGGATTTGTCCTGGTGTGCCTATTAAATGTGCTTCTTCATCTCCGTCTAATGGCCAAGTCATTTTCCAATCCATATTTACTATTCTAATGGTCATTTTTTGGGAGAATTTCGTGGGGCTCAACCCTTCAGTGCAGTCCTACCTCTCTAGGCACAGTAATCTCCAACTACACTCACAATCCATCTTCTGCATAGTACTTCAAATGCACTGACTCCATCCTTCACCATACTCCATATACATTGGATCATCTCAGTATATAGAGATATCCTCTCCCAACACAATCTTGTTGGTTAGGTCTGTTCAATCTTTTTGAACCAATGTCCCCGGCTCCTTGATAATGTGAAGTACTCTTGCTTTCCTTTATTGAAGAGCATCATTAAATGCTTCCCACCCTTCATCGAAGCTATATGTTAATAAGAATCCTTCTATCATCTCATTCCAGTCCACAGTTCCATGGCACAACTATGTTTCTAGATACCATTGTTGAGGTATCATTTCTAAGTAATTGAAGAACATGTGCACCCATTTTGGTTAAGGTTCGACACCCCAAGCTTCAATCCAATGAGCCAATTTATCACGGGGGTCCTTCTGAACATCATACTTCTCTATGATATTCATGTCAACCTGACCAAATATCAGCATTATCATCTTTCAAAACTCCTTCCATCCTCTGAAAATGTCCCTGTGTGCGCCCCACCATCGAGTTGGGGTAGATCTTAATCTGAATTCCAAAGCTTTGTACCTCTATTATTCAGGTACCTTTTGCTGAAATTCTTCTAGAAACAAGACAACATTTCCCATTCCATCATAAAAATGAAAGTCCCACACTTCTGATCTGACATAGTGCAGAGATTTGGTAACCCTGATACAACTCTTAGTGGTTACCTCATGTAACCAATTTTGTTAGTTCCCGGACTCCTAATCTGAATCTGAAACATACGAACTATCATGCTCCCAGCATATTCTACCATCCATAGTGGGATTGAACTAGTATTCATCCTACGTAGTAAGCTTATATATCTAATAAATCTCAACATCACCATATTCATGCTGGAAAGGTTCTTTATATCACACACCCTCAAAAGGAACTAATCGCACAACCTAGGTACCATTATGTTCAAATATCATCTGCCTCTTATTTAGGTTGATTTTAGATTCCATGTCATAAGACTAGTCAAACCCTAACAACGCAGGATATGGGTTACTGTGATCAACGATATCAATCACTTTGAAGTCGACCAACACACCAACGCCATTAATATATATATATATATATATATATATATATATATATATATATATATATATATATTCTAATCCCCTATAATCACCCCATAAGAATGATCTTCAGGTTATTTTACATCCAAAGTTGAATTGGCAACCATTGCATCTTAGCCATTCCCATCCACTCCCATCTCTGTTGTGGCAAAAAAATGGCATCTGATCCTAGAATCAGAATGACTTGGTCCATCTCATAATATCCAATCTGCATAATTAAACACATCTCCCAACTAGATCTCTTCTTCTTCTTGTATACTTTATTTATTGCACATTGTTTGAGTTGCAACCTTTCTTTGTTAGCATAGTTATCTATTAGTTCCTGCAGCCCTTCTACAATCCTCTAATCCATCAGCAATTTCATACATGTCTACAAGAAGGACACTAAGATAGAATGATCTACTTAATTTACTTCAGTCTTATCCTTAGGCTTGTTCTCCAATGGAAACAACTGTCTCTGCATGGTAGGCTACAAAGCTTTAGGAGTCATAAACGTCTTTCCTCCTTCCATGAATGTCTCTTTCTCATGCTGCACATTGAAGCCAACATTTTTATCTTGAGCCTTCCTGACCCATGTCTCACTGTCAAAGCCTTTCTTCCTTTTACGTGGTTTCCTTCAGTGCTCACCCTACTATGCATTACTATGTTAACTCTTGGCTATTCCTAGCATGGTTCAACCCTCATCATTTTTATATTCTAAGCCAACTGTCGATTGAACTTCTCCTGCAATTTAGCTAAAAAAATAGGACAATATTCAATTTCATGACCAAATTCTTGACAATACTTACATGAAACTGTAGTGAGATTCTGAAAATCACTGGAAAAATTTCCATTCTGTCCGCAGTTGTATCATATGATCTAAGCTCACCCACGACCTACACTTTCTCCTCGACCACACCCTCGACCTAGGAAACCTCCTCGCACGGTCAGTGAACCTGAATCTTTTTACCTTCTACCCACATCCGATACACACCAAGACTGTTCTTCATCATCAATTCATAGCTCTTACAATGTTTTTCATCATGCCCTATCGAACTGCAGAAGTTACAGAACAATTTCTTTGGCGATCTGACAAATTTCTGCAATATAAGACAAAAGTTTATGGAAAGTTGGCCTGCAACTTCATAGAGGCTACACAATACACTTAGACCTACACTTGGCCCTGCGCTCAATCTAGGCTTCAATGGACTCGACATCCCAGTACTTCAATAGTCTCTATAAACAGGGAATTTTTATTTATAATGGCCCTCCGCTTTGCATTTGATACACCAGACCTTCGTTCTCACTTTCGGGCGAACCTCCTTTCCCTTCTTTAGATCCTAGAGCTCAATATGCAAGCTCGCCAACTGAGATTGAATCTATTTCACTCATATACTTGTATCAGCTATGGGTGATGCTTCAAGCTTCATCGCAATCTCCAGTGCTTTCACCTGAGTTGTAATATTTTGTTGAGAAAACGACATTTTAAGATGAGGAAACAACGCGGGAATGAACCATTCTCTATGTTTTTCATCTGAGATCTTGAAACTAATTTGGCTCAAGAGCATGTTAAATCTTTGATCTACCTCCCATACAAACTCGTAGTCAGCTACTTAATTTCTTTGATATTTGTGATACATTAAGACTGTGACTTTGGTTTCTTGAATTCAGTGTTCAGCATGGTCTTATTCTCATCCAAAGAAGCATTTGCATTCGTTGTAACATATTTCATGTACCAGTACAATTATCTACCTTGCAATGTTGTGATCAATTGTGCTTTTTGTTATCACTCAGATTGAACCTCACGTTGAGAGAGGCAATCCCGAGGTGACCTAAAACCACGCTTAGCCAAGTAGCTAGCCCTACTGGGCCAGCAGAGGGCTCTCTCTGTATAGATCATAGCCAATATGAATGAGGAAAGAATATTTTAGGCTATGCATAATAGCTCAGGGTTTTGATTTTTTATTGTGTAGGGTTTGTTGGATCAGGAGGAGTCAAACAACTAGGGCAAGGAAATTAGGTCAAAATTTGTAGGGTTTCTGAGGGCCAAGGTAGGTATAAGGTTTGAAATTCAAAGGATGATTATGGTAAGGTGAAAATACTGGTGAGGAGTTAGGAAAAGCGTACAAGATGAATTCTCCCTAAACTGAAGAAAATAAATAAATTATGCTAAATTCCTCAAAACAGAGCATGAAACATGAATTCTGCTTTTCAACTTGAAATTAAGCATATCATAGCATGAAAATGGTTTATGAGCTAAAATTAATTCACACAAATGATTACAAATAAGAAACTATGTCAAACATTGCATACCACGTGGATCCCAAAGAAATAGCTACAAATTTATATTAATGTCCAAGGCAAACTGATACAAAAATGTCTCTTGAGATTCCAAAGCCCCAAGTGAGTCCAACCTCTACAAATGACTGATAAAATACATCATATAGACCTCAAAAACACTCTCCCTATCCTGAGGGAGTCAAAAACATGAGATAGGTATCAGTTTCACCTACTCCCGAACAAGAATCTGAAGACTAGGAAAACTCAACAATTTGCCTCTAAAAGAGAGGAAACTAATTCATTTGACCTCTAGAAGACTTATCTGATGCATCTACCCTATATGAAAATCAAAATATGAAATGTACATTCACCATAACCATTTACATCAGTAATTTTCTCATTTTCCTAAGTAAAAAGTCAAAAAGTCAAAATTTTGCTGAAGATGATGAAAACTGCATTTTCTTGGCAAATGCGCAGTGCCATGACAAAAAAATAGTCTGTCTTGCAAGAAACTTTTGGAGGCCTTCCCGATTTCAAAATTATCTCCATGATATCTATTTGGAAATCTCTCTGACTCTAGTTTTCAAATATTCCTCCATTTTCCAAAATGGTGTCCATCTGCCTTGTCAAAAACTTGTTCTCCCAAGACTTGTAAACGCGCAGCGCCAAGGCAAAAACAAAGGCAAAAACATGTTCTTAGGCTTGCTAATTTCACCTTTGCTAGGTTCCATGATGTATTTGGTTTCAAAACCCTAGGGAGTGAATGAATGAAATGAAGGAGTGTGAGGTGAAAGGAGGTGTGAGGAAATGAAGGAAATGGGAATATGTAAGGGAGCCTAGGCGAGTGAAAACCCTAGGGTAAATGGAATGAGATGAAGGGAATATGGATTTGAAAGGAGAAGCTGTGAAAAATGGAGGAAGTGATAATTTAAATGATAACCTAGGTCTAATAAAATCCTAGTATGTTATATTTTTTACTAGTAGATGTTTTATGGATATGAACATGGGAAATACGAATGAAAATGGGAAAAGAATAAAAAAAACTAGGGTTTCATAGGCTATAACACTTTCAAATCTTTAATGGAACAAAAAACATGTGAAAAGAGAGGTTTTTTATGTACAATTACGGATCAAAAACTCACAGTAGAAGTTTCTGAGGAAACCTAAGCTTGATGGAAGCAGTGAAATCCTTCAAAACCTTTATTTTTTAAACGCGCAGCGCCAAATTAAACGTGCATCGCCAACGAAACATTGTTTTGTAGGCCACATTTGGAGGCCTTCTCTGTGTCCAAATTGGCCCAAGATAACCCATTGGAAAGCTTCTCCTATATACTCTCCAAATATACCTTTTTGTTTCTTTTTAGAGTTCATTTGAATCGTCGAAAATTGATTCTCCCAAGATTAGTCAAAAAGTGTTGAATGAAGGGGCAGAAATGCAAAGTGTTGGTGCATGCAACTTTTGGAGGCCTTCTTCGTCTCCAAATTGAGCTCATGATAGCTCATAGGAAATATCTCTTTGTATATTTATCATTTAACTCATCACAAAAGTCATTTGGACATTCCATCTATGGGAAAACTGGATTTTCCCAAGGTCACTCTAGAAGTGCAGCAATTCTCCTGTGACACCTATATTTTTGACATTGCTCTAAAACCATGACACCTGTGTAAAATCAGAAGGAGTTTTTTCTTTATTGACCTATGAGGTAAAAAAAATTCTCTTAATTTTGTTAATTTCATCTCTTTTTGGTTATAAAAATAGTTTGAAGCGAAATTGGCCCTATGAGTGGAAAATGGCTTGATTCTTGGAATGATTTCTTAAAAATTGATGGATACATGATCTTATGAGTTGGAATGGCCTCATACTTAATGATATGACCTAAAATATGGCTCCTCTTATCATATGCATATTTTTCATATAAAACCCTCGCTTCAGTGGGAGAGGAAATTAGGGTTTAGTGCTTGTGAACAATGATGACTTGGGCACCCTTGGGAAAATACAACTCCCATTGACATTTGATCTGTTGGCGTGTGGATTTTTGAGTTGGAGGCCTTTGGGAGATTGAATAGCATGATGAATAGATGGAAGAGGGCTAAAAGGCATATACTTGTGAAGGAAAATGGGACACTGGATAAGGAAAACCACCAATGGAACAATTTTATATCATGACCTAGTAGAATGATTGAAATTTATTTAGAGTGAGACACCTAAGATGCACATGCAAATTTGTTTTGATCCCTGGTGGAAGTATGAAAATACTATCACTAATAATGGCTATAGCTAGGGATGGTAGCTCCTTGGAGGTGCCAAGAACACCGTAGACCAAGTGTTTATCCATTGGGCATGGAGTCAAAAGCTAAAGACAAATTGAATACTAAAAGAAACTTGACTCAATAAATTGAACTGACTCAGACTAAAACACAACTAACAAACTGAAAAATATGCTCAGAATTGAGCTTATTCAACAAAACCTACTCTAATTGATCCATACATCACCTGATCAATTTAAATGGAACAACCATTGCAACCATGTAAGCATTATGGCTGTTGTTTAAATTCTCCGTAAGTGCTTGCTTATGAGAAAGAAGAGAGAACTACTGAAAGGCAACTCCCATGAAAACTTGTCAACAGATCAAATCTTGGTGAAATTACAAAGCACAAGCCCATCAACTAACCTCAATAATGCTGCAAAAGGAAATTCTTAGGAATACATAATTATTTCTAGCCCATCTAATATGTTACTGCTCTAATCTAGGTAGTCTTCATACCTAGGTTTTAAAATTTTCCTAACATCTATGCTTTCTTTCTTTTATGACTGCAGCAAGTTGACAAAAGTATCCTGAAACTCATGAATGACTAATTTTTCATGATGATCAAAAACAAAACAATAATATTCTTTATTACTCTATGGATATGACTGCAAACCTTGGTATGAGCTTTGTAATGAAACACATGTTGAACAAAACAATGAAGTTGGCTGTCGGATCAGGTTTATATCAACACTCTTTTTAGGCTCACAATTAGCTAATGGAGAACAACTTTTACTGTAGATATCATCTAACACATCAACTATTGGGTCATGAAAATTTTGAAAAGACTGATGCAAACTATTTTCCATTGTTTCTAATGAGACTGCATGACTTTCTATAGGTTCTCATTCTTTTCTTTAGATATATTATGAAAAATTTCCTTTAAAAACTGAAATGCTTCAAAACATAATGGTACATAATCATCTTGTATCATTTGATCATATGTTTTAGCTTCCAATCCTTCATCTGCAACTTGAAATTCAATGACATTCGGTGGCTGCAAATCTGGAGCTAAGGAGGATTCTGTGTCACAAATGATTTCCTCAACCGTTTCAGAAGAAAGTTTCTCATTAACAACTTGCTCAAGAAGTTCATTATCTACCTCAACCTCGACATCAAAATTAAAATAGTGTTGATTTCTAATCTTGGAAAAATTTTCTTTCATAAATTTTCTTTCACTTATTTCAAAATTTTCAGCATTTTCCTCATCTCTGTCATCATAAATATGCATCGGCTGATCACTATATTCGAGTTGTTACAACTAAACTTCGTCCCACAAACCAACTATTGATTTCTCTACAAGATTAGCTTCATTTTGGAGAACATAAGCATCATCATATTGATCAAACTTTGGAAAATCATAAATATAATTAATGTCACAAATCATACACATTATATTATCAGATTGTTTCTCCTCGAATTGATCTACAAATCCATTTTCTGATCTATGGTGGCTGGGATTAGTAGGAAAATCTGTAGGGTTTGCAATCTCTTTTTTTTCTGGGATAAGTGGGTCATGATGATATTGAATGGAAAATACATCTCTCATGGTGATATTTTGCATCATTTCCTCTATTTTACTTACCAAAATGTCGAGCTTTACCTCTGAATATGTTAGGTGCTCTACAATGTTCTTCTTCTCTTCTTCCTTCAGCTTTGCTCTTCTGATAAGTAAATCAGCCTCTAAATCTATTGCACTGTTCTGCATCTTTTCAAGTGTTGCAAGGTTTCTTTCTCTCAGTTGAAACTCCATTTCCGGATCAAAGGAATCTGGGTAATGTTAAAGAGTTGATTGAGGAGGGGGTCTTATATCAGCAGGTATCGAATAATAGACTTGATTGAATTTTGTAGAAAATGGTTGTACTATCTTCCCTAGCTGTCTTTTCAGCTAGTCATACTCCTTTAGAATTAGGAAATAGTTTTGTTTGACCACCCACCTGTCGAGAAAAACTTTGACAAACTATAGGAAATTTGAGATACTCACGAAAGGTAATATTTTGAACCAACTCTTGACTCTACCTTGCAAGGAAAGAGAAAATTTCTTGATACTGACATCCTCTTCATCAACTTCAAAAAGGTCAAGGAAAGTCTCAAAATTCTGCATATGTCTCTCAGTAGTGATGTTGTCATATTCACCCTTAAACCTCAGTAGATATAGGTAATGATTTTTAGGAAAAGCATGGAGTATAGGAGGTAAGATGAGTGGTTTGTATCGATCTAGAATTTTATAAGGTGTAGGAGTATGTACAGAAGTTGTAGGATTAGTCTTGATCTCTTTGGGCTCATCAATTTGAATATGGTCATCATAATATTCAGAAAAAATATGTGGGACAAGATCAAAGGAAAACACGATATCTACACTTTTCGAATAGGTAGAATAAATATTTTGATCATCTTTATCATACAACAAACTCTGGAAAACTTTCAAGATAGTTTCTAAAAAAGAAAAGAAGAAATTTACAAGAAAGCAGATTAAATCTTGAATACAATTCCACTTTTAATACCTGACCTTTGTGTAAGATCCTTCCATTTTCCTACTGACAAGGTCGATCCTCCAATGGAGTCTTTACATAAGTTGGAGTCACCAGGCGAATAGTTCAGCCTTCATATGCGTCTAATTGTTGTCCACCTTCAGCAATCAGATCAAAAAAAAATTGTTCTTTCACAGGGAAGATATGATATTTCTTCTTCCCCAGTGGATTCGCCACAATTTTATCACTCAGATTGAACCTCAGGCTAAGAGCGGCAATCCCAAGGTAACCTCAAACCATGCTTAGCCAAGTATCTAGCCCTACTAGACCAAGAGAGGGTTCTCTCTATATATATCACAACCAAGATGACTGAGAAAAGAATATTCTAGGCTAGGTATAGTAGCTGAGGGTTTTGATTTTTTATTGTCTAGGGTTTGTTGGATCATGAGGAGTCAAACAGCTAGGGAAAGGAAATCAGGTCGAAATTTGCAGGGGTTCTGAGGGGACAGGTAAGTAGAAGGTTTGAAATTTAAAGGATGATTATGGTGAGGTGAAAATACTGGTGAGAATTTCGGAAGAGAATACAATATTAATTCTCCCTAAACTGAATAAAATAAATAAATTATGCTAAATTCCCCAAAACAGAGCATGAAACATGAATTCTTCCTTTCAACTTGAAATTAAGCATATCATAGATATTAAAATGGTTTATTAGCTACAATACATTCATAAAAATGATTACACAGAAGAAACTGTGTCAAACACTGTATACCACATGGATCCCAAAGAAATTTTTGCAAATTTATATTAATATCCAAGCCAAATTGATACAAAAATGTCCCTTGAGATGTCAAAGCTCCAAGTGAGTCCAACCTTTACAAATGACTGGGAAAATTCATAATATATACCTAAAAACCACTCTCAATAGCCTCAGGGATTTGAATTCATGAGATAGGGATTAGTTTCACCTATTCCCAAACAAGAATCTAAAGACTAGGAAAACTCAACAATTTGCCTCTAAAAGAGAGGAAACTGATTCATTTCACCTCTAGAAGACTTATCTGATGCATATACCCTAGATTGAAATAAAAACATGAAATATAAATTCACCATAACCATTTACATCAGTAATTTTTCCCATTTTCCCAAGTAGAAATTCAAAAATTCAAAATTTTGTTGAAGATGATGAAAATTGCATTTTCTTGGTAAACGCTCAGCGACATGACAGAAAAAATAACCTGTCTTGAAAGCAACTTATGAAGGCCTTCCCGATGTCCAAATCATATTCATGATAGCTCATTGGAAATATTTCTGAGTCGTATTTCCAAATGTGCCTCCATTTTCCAAAATGGTGTCCATCTATCCTGTCAAAACCCTATTCTCCCAAGACTGATAAACACGGAGCACCAAGGCAAAAACAAGGGCAGAAACATTTTTTTTTCAGTGGTTTTTTGCCTTTTTGAGGGACCAGTTCTCCTCCAAATCTTATAAAAAATGATGGATTTAATGTCCTCATCATTCTGAACATGATGGTGGTGGCCATTTTGCAATTGGATGCCCCAAAAAAGAGCGCAGCGCCAGTGGTGCTGTGCATTTAGCGAAATTTATGTTTGTCAAAATTGCCCAAAAACCAAAATTTGCACTAAAGTGCCAAATGTGCCAAAATTTGTCCAAAATTGTGAGGTTACTTGGTTATCAAGGGTTTGAGGCATGAAGAAACACCTCAGCAAGTATAGCTAACCTCTCCTTCTCCTTTTTCTCGGTCAAAGCTCGAATTTTTGCATGGGCTCGTTTGAGCTTGGCCCTTGCAATTTTGTTTCTCATGGCGTAATGCTTTGCCATTTTCCTCTGAATGTCATTGTCCTTTGGTCCTTGGCCAAGGGCTGCTGCAAGTTTTCTTTTACCTTCTCAAACCACGCTTCTTTTCCTTTAAGAACTACATTGGTGATTTTGTCCTCATTTTCCTCACCTAGGTAAATCAACTGAAATCCATGTTGTGTCTCATGTTTTCCCTCCTCATCATCAATGTTTGGCTCTAGTACCTTTTCCTTAATTTTGTCTACCTGTTGTGTTGATGAAGAAGGCATGGCCCCTTTCACTCCAACTAACGCAAACACGTCCCTATGACCTCTCTAATAGGTATGTACCAATGTGCCCAAATCAGCCCTCTTGGGCTTGCTAATTTCACCTCTGCTAGGTTTCCATGATGTATTTGGTATTAAAACCATAGGGAGTGAATGAATTGAATGAAGGAGTGTGAAGTGAATGGAGGTGTGGGTAATTGAAGGAAATGGGAATATGTAAGGGAGCCTAGGCTAGTGAAAACCCTAGGGTAAATGGAATGAGATGAAGGGAATATGGATTTGAAAGGAGAAGTTGTGACAAATGGAGGAAGTGATAATGTAAATGATAAAATAGGTCTAATAAAACCATAGGATTTTATATTTTTTACTGATAGATGTTTTAGGGATATGAACATGGGAAATATGAATGAAAATGGGAAACAAATAAAAAAACTAGTGTTTCATAGGCTATAACACTTTCAACTCTTTAATGGAACAAAAAACATGTGAAAAGAGAGGTGCTTTATGTCCACTTACTGATGAAAATCTCGTTGGAGAATTTTATGAGGAAACCTGAGCTTGATGGAAGCAATGAAATCCTTCAAAACCTTCACTGTGTAAACGTGCAACGCCAAGTTAAATGCACAGTGCCAAGGCAACACCGTTTTGCAGACCACATTTGGAGGCCTTCCCGATGTCAAAATTGGGCCCAGGATAGCTTGGTGGAAATTTTATTACGTCTACTTTCCAAATATACCTTTGGTTTTCTTTTTGGAGTTGATTTTCATTGTCAAAAGTTGATTCTCCCGATATTGTTCAAAAAGCGTTGAATGAAGGTGAAGAATTGCAGAGTGCTGGTGCGGGAAACTTTTGGAGGCCTTCCACAACTCCAAATTGAGCACAGGATAGCTCATTGGAAATATATATCTGTCTAGTTATGATTTGACTCATCAAGAAAGTCATTTGGACACTTCAGCTATGAGAAAAATTGATTTTCCCAAGGTCACTCAAAAAGTGCATAAATTCTCCCGTGGCACCTATATTTTTGACATTGCTCTAAAACCATGACACCTGTGTAAACTATGAAGGAGGGTTTTATTTATTGACCTATGAGGAACAAAAAATTCTCTCAAGTTTGTTAATTTCATCTCTTTTTGGTCAAAAACATAGTTTGAAGAGAAACTGGTCCTATGAGTGGCAAACAGCTTGATTCTTGGAATGATTTCTTAAAAAATGATGGAGACATGATCTTATGAGTTGGAATGGCCTCATACTTATTTACATGGCCTAACTTATGGCTCCTCTTCCCATATGCCCCTTTTTCATAGCAAACCCTAGCTTCAGTGGGAGAGGAAATTAGGGTTTAGTGCTTGTGAACAATGATAATTTGGGCACCCTTGGGAAAAGACAACTCCCTTTGACATTTGATGTGTTGGCATATGGATTTCTAAGTTGGTAGCCTTTGGGAGACTGAATAGAATGATGAATACATGGAAGAGGGTCAGCAGGCATATAATTGTGAAGGAAAATGGGACACTTGACAAGGACAACCAGCAGTGGAAAAATTTTATATCATGACCTACTGGAATGATTGAAAATTATTTAGAGTGAGACACCTAATATGCAAATGCAATTTTGTTTTGATCCTTGGTGGAAGTATGAAAATAGTGACACTAACACTTTATTCATGTTTTTATTTGTAACATTATGTGAATTCCATATTACTTCTACTACAAACCAGAACTACTCAGTGTCATTTGTTCCCTTGAACACATGCATCTTTAGGGGTTGTGACATGGTGAATGGAGGAGGTGGAGGTGGATGTGGATGGATAAAATGGGATGGAGTGATGATGGGGGTCGAGGGTTTGTGAATTTCCTTAAAACTTTTCTGAATTTTAGATCTGAGCAATAAACTTCGTGGAGTAGAAGGGTTTCTTTCTCCTTTTTCAGGTTCAAACGGTGGTCTATATTCAGTTTCAATGTAAGTACCCCAACCTGTTTTGAATATTTTACCACTTCACGTAGCACTAGGTTCTCTTTCGTCAACCATCAATCTGAGTACATTTGTAATATACCCTTTTCACACAATATAATTTTAATGCATAAATTCAGTGAATTCAGATACTTACCTCTAGGGTTTCTGAAGAACTTGCACTCTGCTTCGCTATAAGACACAGATCTCTTGATCATGAACCATGTGATGAACCCTCCAAGGATACTGTCTATCCAATAATCAATAGCCCTTGATTTCATTATCGACCCTTTTCATCTTCTCAATCAGCTCTAATGTCCACATAGTAGGTGTATTATTGAAATAACCCACCTGTGCTGCTAATCTTGATATCCACTCGTACAGCTCGCTAGCAATGATGCAAAAAATATCTCATACCGATCTGTATATATATACTTTTGTAGCCAATGTTCAATAGATATGCATGGAATTTTGTCTTCTTGCAAATCAAATTGATGTTATTTTAGATCAACCCAATTTTCAATCTCTTCCTTAGATAGATTCCACGTCCAAATATCCCTCATTCAGATCCTGATCCCGGCAACGAAACCATTTTTTGGCTTGATGGGGCCTAGACCCAGGTTCAAAGTGACTGCATAGTCCAACAAAACCCACTATTACTAGCCCTTTCAGCAACTATCTACTTCTGTAGCCCGAAGTCTCACCCAAGGCAATATAGGGGTATGCTAGAACTAGGTTTCTTCATCCAGAGGGACACTGGACTATGGATTTAGGGCTTTTCCTTATTAACAAAGCTTCACAAGCTAGATATATCACTAATAATAGCGAGTTTCAAGACATCTGTTTAAATTACTCATAGGCTACACTATCTTTCTTATTCATACATTAAATAAAGTAAATAATCATACTTGGGACTACATTACTCAATTATAGATCAAATCAATTTTCACACGTAAATATTCAGAAAACGTAAGTAAAAGCAAAAAAAATCAATATAACTCAGATATTTCTCAATATTTCTTTCATTAATAGCAAGATCATTCTCATACATCCAATTTCCACCCTATGCACATAGTTGCAGGGTTCTATGCACACAGCTGGAGGAGCCTCTTCATCTAACCCAAAACAGACTCTAACTCAAAGAAATCTTGCATCTAAATGCATCATTCAACTTCCACTTTCCTTCCTATGACTTCTATCTAAACTCCTTATATAGGTTTGGCATTTACAATACCCTGGTCCAAAACCATGGGCGGAGTTCAACGTTCACCAAATATCCCATCCCATTACATAATAAGGGGCTTTGACCCACCCCAAATCCCCTAAGACAAAAAATATCATTCACGTTGCACGCTCCACTCCTCGATCTGCGGAGTATTTACTTCGTGAAGGATCCCAGCTCCAAAATTCCTTCTTCCACTCGCTCCTTTAATTTGAGAATCCCTTCTTTCAACCCATTTCTTTTTCTTCAAATGCTTAAATTAGCTTCATTCTGCTTATCTCATTTTTCAAGATCTACTCTTAAATTGACGATCTCGGATTTGAGGCCTTCACAATATTTTTTTATTATATAGTAGCATTTACCAATTTAATATGATCCTTTTTATCATATGCCTACAACTTAACTTTAATATTAACAATAGTTTTCAAATAAATATTAATTTTTCTTCTAAGATTGACAATTTCTTCTAACTCGACTTCTACTTAATTAGTAGTTCCATCTGACATAACAAAGGTTGTTTTATCATCATGTTTATTTTTTGACACATGGTTAGAGATAATATTACTTGGTAGTTTCCCTAATGAGCAACCATCCTTTGTGTTTTCTTCATGGATTTCATGTATATTTATATCCCATGCTTACTTTGCAGTTCCATAATGCATAACCCTATTTAATGTTGAATTAGGTATGTTATTAATGATGTCACTCAATGCCTTACTAATTTTTTTCACTTCCTCCTCTGATGGAGGAATTTTTGTGTAGCCATTGAATACTAGATACCAAATAACAAGGTTCATGAGATTAGACTTCATATTTTCTTTCCATTGTTGATAACTATCCTTGATTAGCATAGGCACACCTTCATTGTCAATTGTTTCTGACTTGCCTCGATTTTTTACTTCTAGGATCATCATTTTTTAATTTTTTTTCTATTTAGAGTGCGACTGCAAGTTCACTATCATAATAACTATCATCATTGTTGCATAGAAATGGAAATGGACCACATTTAGAACAAAAGAACATACCTAATAATTATTTGTTACATTATTCTTCATTCTTGATCAATACAAATCGAGGTGACGCCAAACTTGAATATTTGCAGACTTATGTAGCTATCACTAAATATGATATATCACTGTCACAACTTTTTAAATCCTTTCTTTGAGATATTTTCTTCTTTCCCATCATCCTTGATACACTCCAAGTGGTTAAGCATCAAATAAAGTGATGTTCTTTGATTCCAATTGTTGGGAAATTTATTGAGAGGGGTGGGCAAGTGAATCAGTGTTTTAAAAATCACATAAACCTTTCAATTTCTTATTCACATTTTTGTATGAAATTTTTATAAGTAAACCTATGTATGTACACTATTGGGATGAAGACAAGTAGCATATATCTAGTTAACTAATTTTTCATTTAACTCATTATTTGTTTAACTTGAACCAGTGCATCGGTATTGCATTATACATTATTTAAATACTAACCATGAGTAGTAGGAATAGAATAAACCTTCACACATAAGCAACACATAAACACAGATGAAAACCAATATTTTTAGGAGGAAAAACTATGTGGGAGAAAATCACCATTGTTGTCATCTTTGTCTTCATATTTTATTATAAAGAAAACTTGTTATAATATTGTACTGGTGCAGACTTTTACCAGTACGCAAGAACCCACCTGAAGGGGGATACAATCGTTGCTTGTTCTTCAACACCCAGTGGAACAGAGATCCAACCCCCTGATCTCGTTTTCCAGAACCCACCGAAAGGGAGATCCAAACCTCTGATCAGAATTACCAGCTACTACAATAAGGAAGCTTCGACTCCCTCACTGAAAGCTACAACCCTTAGCACCTATGTGGACCACGTTTCATAATATTTCATACTGGATCCACCTAACTTAAAACGTCACAACCTGTAGGTAAATTTTCATCATATTTTCAATCTAGAACCACTACCATCATTTAAGCCCGATACAATATAATAATTTTAAAATCAATCTCTAAATCAAAATACTTAATCATTGAATTGTTTGAGACACCAAATCAATCAACTCATTCTAAAAGAACCAAAGCAGCTATATCAACTCATATCACTGCAAATTCATTCATAAAAATACCAAACCACATACTATTCATCACAAAAACCAGATCTTGCCACTGCAAACCCTGATTAATCATGTGTCAAAATATATACACTACCGTTCTAAATAATACTCGCATATATATGCAATTTCCCTTAAGTCGTCATGTGTATAGATCTAAAAACATTGATACTTGAGTTTGAATCATTTTCATACTGAAACAATCACTCAAACACATATTCACCCCATAACAAACTTCTTAACGACACACAGATCATCACATAGAAGCATCATTACTATTCAACATTTAATTCCACAATCGATTCAGCCCAACCAGTACTATCAAACATATATTATCATGAAATACATCATCAAGAGACAACAATAAACATACCAAAACAAATCGGCCATTATCATTAGCTCATACTTCAAAACACTAGCAGATATGGGTGACTCTTATGAAGAACTTCAACGTATGTACACGCCTTTCATGCATGACACCCACATACAAATATTTCCATACTGCATAATATATATGCGACTACCCAAAAGGAAATTTGTATATGTACGTGACCTCTTTGAAGCAAACCTGCTCATAGATCTATAATCACTGAGTCATACCTTTGATACACAACCAAACATTTGTTAAACCCAAATATTAGTATATAATGTTACAAACCAACATCATAATATCGTCATCACATATCTATCAAACCATAAACGTGCTATTTAATATGTAGTCATTTCAGATCTATTAGATCTAATCCATCTTCATGCTCCTAGTGCACACATATTTCAAATCAAAACATTCATCACTGACCCATTACTTGCACACTTCACACTTTTATATCCACCTCCCTTAATATCTCAGGCCTTAGCCAATACCTTGGGTAAAAAAATTAGTAATTATGATGGTATTATTTGAGGGGATAAAATATCTATTGCCGCACTCATTACTATTGGACAATACCATGGTAAAGACATCTGGTATTTAGAATACCATGGTGTGGAAAATGTATCCAACTTTTCTTCACCATACCCGTGTATCTACGTGATATTTATTCATAGGAGCTACATATATTTTCCTAAAATTTATATTTATCATTCCTCTCCATTCTCTCTGCCACATATGTACATGCATGTATACTTATCCTACTACCATCATTTTGACATATTTATCAAGTAGGTTTCCATCAAGGGCAACACATACTCATACTGCTACAAGTAGGTTGTCATCAAGGACAACACATTAGTCATAATTCAAAAATCAAACTCAATGATCACCTAGTTAACTGATCAATCATCACAAAATATCTATTGCATGTATATAATTCGAGTTACCTGGTTGAGATGGATATTCCAAGAAAATTGAACATCAGTTGTAGACTAGTTCTAAGTGTATAGGTATTGCAAGTAATGAGATGATAAACCTAAAGGAATTGCACAACCAATTTGAGGAATTTTCCTAAAGAATAGGAGTCTGATTACTCAAGCAAGGGTGCAAGGAATTAAGAGTTGAAGCCAAGGAAAACATTTACTATGTTTGGGTCAGAGGCCTTCAGTGAACAAAGAGATAGGTTGTGAAATTACAGGGTTAGCTCAGTTGAGAAAATCAATGGTAATCCATCTTTATTGCATTTGATTAATGAAAGAGGAATTGCAATTTTTAGTAGATTACTTTATCTAGATAAAAATACGTGTTGCATGTGTGTGATTTCTTATTTCATGTCTGAAATTTCTGTTCTAAATTGTGAATTAATTTCCACAAAGTATTAGAGTAGGCTTGTTTCTGATGATTTTGATCAAAATGTCATGAGCAACTGCATATCTACACCATTATTTCTACAGTTGATAATTCCTACAGGTTGTATGTACTATATTGCATCCTCAAACTCTTTTCCTTCAATGAATGTGAGCTTTAAATTCTATTCCATTGGATTAGTCAAAGGATTGCAATCAACCTTGCCAAACATGTTCAAGATATCTCCAGTGTCCTTATTTTAATAGAAGAATATAAACTTCATATCTTGGGTTACGTCAATACCAAGATAGTAGTGAACATAACCCAAATCTATCACTTCAAATCATTTCCTAAATTCTCTCTTTATGTATGCAATGTAGCTCTATTTGTTCGCTATTAGGAGAAGATCATCTACATACACAACAACACATATAGTTTTTTTTCCAAATTTCTTGAAAAACAAAGTTGCATCATAAAAATCATAATGTTTAAAAGTGAGTTTCAAAAGATACTTAGTCAATTTTTCATACCAAGCTCATGGTGCTTTCTTGAATCCATACAAGGGTTTTAAAATCTTTCATACTTTGTGTTCCTAACCCTTCACAACAAATCCTTCTGGATCGGATATAAAAACATTCTCTATCATATCTCCATTGAAGAAAGAAGTTTTTACATCCATTTGATGGAATTTCCAACTGTTCTGAGCTACCAAGGCAAAGTGTGTCTAGATGGTAGCCCATTTTTCTATGGGGGGGAAATGATCCTCATAATAAACCCCTTTCTTCTATGCAAAACCTTTTACCACAAGCCTGGATTTATTCTTATCAAGTGAGCCATCTGCTTTATACTTTTTTTTGAAGACCCACTTACAGCCTATTGATTTGGTTCCCGATGGAGGATCAACCAGCTTCCAGGTGCCATTATTTATCAAAGCATCATATCCTTGCTACATTTCTTATTTCCATTCATCATGAGAAGCAACTTATTTTCAGAAATTTGGTTCGATATGTAGACAAACTAAATTCACAATCATAAGAAACATACATATCAACAGGTGAATCATAATCATCTATATCACATCTATTGTGTTTGGTTGAACTTCTTGTTATTATCTTTCCAACCTCATCAGATTTCAAGTGTCTTTTTAATCCATTTTGGATGACCTTTCTAAGATTACCCAATCTTCTAAGTTGATTGAGATGGGTTTGAATCAAGATTTAGTCTCCAAACTTTGTCAATCACATCAGTCAAAGTGTCATTAGTGGATATAGCTTCATGCGGGGGAGAGAGTGCTTCAGATGAATATTTGATAGATTAATATTGTATAGGGATCCCCCCTTCAAGATGTGGAATATAATTTTCAAACTATTGAAAATATTTTACGTGTTTGAATCTATCCAAGTGACCAAGTTGTTTAGAAACAACATTGTCATACTTACAAGATTAAAGAAATATCACATCATTAGATATTATAAACTTCTTATTAAATTCATCATAGAGAGGGTATGCTTTGGAGGTATTTGAGTACCCCAAGAAGATAAATGTTCAATTCCTTTCATCGAATTTTTTTCTTTTCTCCTTAGGTATCAAGGCATAACAAGTGGAACCAAAAACCCTGAGGTGCTTCAAAGAAGGAATGTGACCATACCACATTTCCTAGGGAGTATTTTTTTTATAGAATTATATGTACACCTATTATTTATAAACAAAACACATAGAAATGCATCATCCCAAAACATCAACTTAACATTCTTGAAAAATATCATGGAACATACCATATTTAAGATTGTTTTATTCCTTCTTTCATATACTCTATTCTCTTGGGGATTATAAGGCCTGAATGTTTGATGTTATCCCATGTTGGTGAAGATGGATTTAAAATTCATCTGATGTATATTATTTTCCATTATCAGTACGAATAGATCCAATATGATATTGTGCATAATTTTCAATCTATGCATGAAAGTTCTTGAATGTTTGAAAATCTTAAGATTTGTTCTTCAATAAATAAGCCCAACACACTTTGTTGTAGTCATCAATAAATTTCATTATATATATATATATATATATATATATATATATATATTACCATTTCCAGAAGGAATAGGCACTGGGCAACATAAATCAGGATGAATGAGTTCATGTTTTCCATGTGCTATGGAATGAGAAGCATGGAAATACTATTTAGTGTGTTTTCCTAAGATACAAGAATCACATTGCTTAAGTTTCCTAGGAATATTTGGCAAACTGGTAACACCATTATTATTCAACAAATGAAGGATACCATAGTTCAAATGTCCAAATATATCATGCCATAAAAGACTTGATGGAAGTGTAACTTCATCATAGTGAGAACTATATGAAAAGTTTTGTGCATGAGCAGAGGTTCCTTGCAGCTTCATAAGTCTTTCTTCTTCTATCACAGTCATGACAAATGAGTGATATGATTTTTTTATAACCTCGACCTTTACATCAAATATATGAATAGAGTGTCCTTGTTGGTATATGTGGACCAAATACAACAAGTTTCTCCTCAACTCTTGTAGGTCTAGAACATCATGTAGAAGAAATTTTGGAAGACCATGAAGTTTGAGTGTGATGGTGCCAAGCATTGACGGCCTGAGTTTTGACTTGTCTGCAAAGTATACTACTCCATCAACATTATTAATGAATTATTTAAAGAAATCTATTTTGGAAGTCATGTGGAAAGTTTCTCCTAAATCAAGAAGCTAGGCATATTCCCATGAAGAAAGTGAAGCATTGAATAATTCTTCATTTACTCTAATGATGAAATGTGGCACATCATAATGATCAGATTAAGGTGATTTTCCTTTCCATTTACCAATGTTTTTACCCTTTTCTTCATTTATTTCCTGCTCAATTTTTTCCAAAGGAAGCTTACATATCGAACCATCATGTCCATCTCTATTTCATCTTATGCAATGAATATCAGATCTTTCTCCTTGGAAATTTTTGACCTCCTTCCTCTTCCTCTTCGGCCACCTCTTCCTCTAGAATAATATTTTCCATGATTCTTCTATTTTTTTGCAAGGCACAAAAATTCGTCAAAATACTGAGGGGTTGTCCTCTTTCCAAAATCGTCCTCTCTTTCAACAAACTTCTTCTCAAGGGAGTCAAAGGAAATCTCCTTAAGTTTTTCACTTGCTTGCAATGAATCAAGGAAATGTGAATAGGTGGGATATAGTGCCTTGACATAGGATGTGAGAAGAACATCTATTTCAACATCAGTGACCTTTATTTCATGCATAATGGATCTTATTTTGATGCTAAGGGAAGAGGTTCATCATTTTTCAACTCAAGATTTAACAACTTGATAATAAACAGTGAACAAATTCAAGTTCAAAGTGTGAGTCATACAATTCGTTCAACTTATTTAATTCTTCAAAGGCATTTGAAAATGGAGAAATATGATGACTCACTTCTTCATTTACGAAGGCTACAGTCAAGGCATAGGCTTTCTTGTTATTTTTTTCCCAAATGGAAATCTCATTGTCTCAAGTGGGTTTTTCATATGCATTATCTCCTTCTCCTTCACAAATTCCTTTCCAAATCTAATTGAATATGAGGGTGTGTTTTATATTATGGGACCAGTCATGATATTTCTGTTTTCTAGTTAGAACAACTCCCACAATAGAAATTAAGGAGTGCATTATGTACAAAAAAAAAAGCTTCACCTCATAGGTAAAAAGATATTGTCCAAATCTTACTAAAACTCACATTGTATTTTAAACATCACATACTTTTAATCCATGGAATTTGAACCATATTTCAAAAAATATTCATATCAGCATATGCAATTCATAATATATTCTTACATATGCACTTCATAAGAGGTGAATTAACATATAAATTATGGTCTTAAAAATTTACTCCACATCAATGCTTGGCCTTTAAAAGGAACTCAACTCACGACATTCATTTTTTTAAAATCAACACGTCAGGGAACAAATAACATAAAATACATAATTTCACCAAACCAAATGTATGATATACATATGAAAAGTTTTCAGTTCAACGCACTGACCCATCACATATGATTCATGGTCTTCAAGATATATGTGTTATCCCATATATACTATTGAATACTCCTTCACTCAGTGTCTTTAAAACACATTATATCTCATTAGTCATGGTAATTTTTAGAACACATTTATGACCTTTACAAATTATTCATGCCCAATATTTAAATTCAATGTATTTGAACATGCCATCACAAAGAACTCACTTTACATTGTCTTCAAAACACATGAGTCTTTAACGAACTTTTACGCACCAATTTTCATGAGTAACCAACTGTACACCTACCATCTACAGTCATAAACTAACCATTTCAATGCAGGGTATTGCACAAACAAGATAGAGAATTCAATGTTTCTTCAAAAAACAACAAGAGTTTTATAAGGCTCTAATCCAACATGCTGAGGGATAGAGGTTAGAGGATAATAGCAAGAGTTACCGAAGTTAGAGGCTAAAATAGGACCTATCACTTTGATACCATGTCATGCCAGGAGTACCTCTAAATCAGGTTGTTGTGTTTGCATTAAGAGAGGATATGAATATATACATGAGAGGGATATTATTTGGTTTCATATCCAAATATCTCTTTGTCTTCCATCTTCTTTTATATTTTATATTTACAATATGTACATGGATTTCCTAATTCAAAATATTAGGTGTCAATAAAAAACAATATTTGATGATAAGAATGAGAAGAATAAATATCTATAATGTTATATAGATGTTGTCGCATTCATAGTGGAATATGAAAGGTTAAATAATGTGAATATTTTATGCATGTGACAACATACTAACAATTTCAAGATGAGGATTGAACATAACCGCCAACTGTCGAACTGAAAAATAGAGAAATGACAGTAAGACAAAAAAGAATGACAATGAAATCATGAGAGGGAATGAAAATAACATGCAAAGATTACTTGAAGCATTGGTTTATGAAGAATTTCTTTATTTCCAACAGTGCGCTCAACTCAGATGGAAATAATTATCCAAAAGAATGATCAACTGGGTTGATTTAAATAATTTTACATGCAAAAATTATTCATGAATGATCGCCACTTACTATTGCATAAAAGGGCTAGTTAAGGGAAGTGAAATGGGCTCCTATTTTCTAGCATTATGCCCACATGCAACCATATGGCTCATGCATGCACCCAAAAGAGTGCATGTCTTTAGCATGAAGAAGTGCACTTTGCAATGCCCACTTCTTCAGGTCATGAAGGAGTGTACTGATGCAGGGTGCACTTCTTCAACCCAAAGGAGTGCGCTCAAGTTGAGAACATGCCTTCATAAACTTGGAGTGCATTTTTTCTTTTCTCGGTGATTTTGTTGTTTTTGTTTTTTTCTGTTCTTTTGAGTGTTTTCAATAGTGTGCATGGTGAAAAGGCAAGCTTCTAAGTCAAACTGTTATCACCAAAAAATGACCACCTAGCCATTTCTCACTAGGTGGATCGAACTACACCATGTGAGTTCAATTTTACATAGTAAAATCACTTTCACTATAAGAAATAATTTAATAAACCACTTTTATTAATTTATTTTGAATTAAAACCCATGAGAATAATTAAATAAATCATTATTTATTTAATTTTATCTACTAGTAGTTATTAAATAATTATTTAATAAATATTCCTTGTCGCATTTGGATAAATCACCTAGGAATAATCAAATAAATCAGTATTTGTTTATTATTCCTTATTTCCATATTTTAAATAATTAGTAAATCATTATTTAATAGTTATTTTATTTTTACAACTTTCTTATTATTCGCGAAATAATTAATAAATCATTTATTTCTTAATTATTTCTAAATAAATATATTTAACCATTTTAAATATAGTTTCTCTATCCAAAAATATAATAAAGTAGTCGAAGTGGTTAGATCTAGATTTTGGTCAATAATATTTTATTATTCTCCATTTTCGAGATCAACCCAATACTTTTCTATAAAGAGGTTTTTTCATATATTTCTCACCATGATCATTATCATCGTCACCATTATTGTCACATACCATTCCATCTCTCATCTTTGAGTTCTACATTGTCTAGGTTTACACACATTAGAGAGAGAGGAAGATGTAAATTCCGAAGCAATGAGGACATTAAAGGACCCATCCCAATGAGGGGGACTTACGACCTTTTGTAAATATCCTTCGCTAGGTGTATTAATATAATTATTTTCTTTCAAAAGCTTTTCCAAGATTGGGTTTTACATCAAATTTTTATATTTGTTGTTTATGCTTTTAGATTTGCATACATCCGATTGTTTTACGGGTTTCCTCACATATTTGTTGCATCTTTAAAGTATGAGTAGCCACAAGTGTTGTTAGGGTCACTAGTCACTCATGACTTAAATGAGTTATTTTCGGTACACCTTCCAAAATATTTCGTACTAACAAAGATAAGTGATGATTCCACCAAACCATGGACTAACTAACTCAAGCACTTCTAATGGTTAAGTGATGATTCCAAGGAAACATTGACATAGGAGGATGGGAAACTAGGTGAAAATGTACAAATAACAAATAAAATAACATGACGACACTAAGGGGTTTTAAATGATAGTTAAAGTAGGCTCAAAATTTTAATTAGGAAAAAAAATTGGAGGGTCATTGTTGTAGTGACAACAAGACCTTAACAAGAAGATCAATCTCCTCTCCAAGAAATATTTGATGAGTACTTAAGTAGTTTATTGACCAACCTAATATCTTTATCACAATGTATTTCAAAGTATTGGAAATATAATCCAAAGTGTCAACCCTCTTTCTTTGCAATTTAAAGAGGCTTCTATGTATTTATATCCCACCCTTCAAAAGAAGACCATATATTCCAATTTATCACTTTTTTGTGGGTGTGGGAAGAATTTACTTAAACCAATGGTATTTAGATTTCAAACATAGAGAAGAAATAACATCAATTCCTATCTAGGTTTGTTTCCCCCTCCTTCCCTATTTTTTAGGGAGATCCACTCTTAAATCCATAGGTTATAATTTGGGAAAACAAGGGTATAATCAAGAGGTTCTCCATACTCTTATGTTAGCATCTGCATATATTTTTGTTGGAAAAATTTCTACTAGAGGCCATGCAATATCTTGGTGAAATAATATTTCATCAATATAAAAACTATGAAAAAAATTGGCAAAATGGAAATATATGTCTTGAGTATGAAAAATTTGCAAGGGATTATCGAAAAACTCAAATAATATTCCCATTCAACCTTTTTTTTACCTTTCAAAGTGATAAAAACTAGTTCAAAACTACAATAAACAATAAAACGCAGCAAATTTTGTCTTAAAATCAAAATACTACTAAGAGGCATAGTAATAACTTGCGCATAGTCTAAAAAAACAGTGAAATGGCCTAGAATCCGGCAAGGATTTTATCATAATCTTGTTTACAGTTGTTAAACTTTAGTATTTTGAGTGCCCTAAGGGTTTTTTATAGTTTTGAATCCATTTCCACTGTCAAAAATGGATTCCAAACACTCCAACTACCTGATATTTTGAATTTTATTTTACCGTATTTCGGGAAAAAAACTATTGTCTAGGCTATTCCACATGTTGGGTAGACAACTTCAATAACTTTAATTAGTTACAATCCTTAGTGATATAGAGACCTAACAAGGAAATGAAGGATTTGAGTCTCAAGGACAAGAATAGGTATGGAAAACACTATTTATATGTAATATCCCAAAAGGGAGAATGTAGTAATACTTCACACAATATAAGAACTTACAGCAAGATAAAAAATAAATCTTAAGTACACATCAGAATATGCAGAAATAGCTGAGCCATTTTATTATATTGGATATGATTTAGTTACACAAGTACAAGATATAGGTAGAACTAGCCAAGAAGATGAGCTAGGATCACCCTGAAAACATGTATGCAACAAGTACAACGTAACTATTGAGGCTCTGCAGCAAATACCGTGTTGTCTCTTCAACAGAATATGAACATATGGTTGCAGGCTGAAAAGAGAAATGTGGATATACTCAAAAATTGAGCTCATATGATGCCAAGATTTAGGATCTGGTCAATGTGATGGATTCCCAAGATAACCCAGAAAGGATTTTCCAAATCTGCAACTTTGGAAAATCACCTCCCTAGGATTTGATCCTTGATCTACTGGGAAATACAGATCTGAAGCTAGATATGACAAAAATATGGCTGATATATGATATCATATCATATCTATGCTTGAAGGGTTGATCCCTTCTTCAGATCTATGAGCTAGAAGCTCTAGATCTAGCTTCTCAATCCTCCAATGATGATTGCAACTGCTGCAACACAACTGCCTCTAGAAAATGCACTGTGAGGGAAAGAGAGGCCTTGTGCCTTCTGAAAAAATGCTGCAATAAACTCCAGGCTAGTAAGACTGATGGCAATGTGAGGGATGATCCCTCAGAGGATTGCTAGCTGAAATACTAGCAACTTCCTTCCTCCTTTCAGATCGACAATATGGAAAACGTTATTCCTGAGGAGAATTTTGTTGCTAGGAGGTAAATAAATTTTGGCCTGATTCCAGATCTGCAATGTGGCTCTGGGAGTGCTGATCTATAATCCCAAGTGATGGGAATAATCCCTCACCTTGTTCTCTAGGTAAAGTACTGAAGACAACTTCCACCTTCCAAACTGATCTTCAGAAATCTATAGATTTCTGAATATGAATGTTCTACAGAAAGTAGAAAAAAGGAAATGGCACTTAAAGCCTGATGTATAATGAAGTACAATCTTCTTTCTAGAACTACTCTAAGAAAGAGGTGGGATTCCCGCTTGGGAACACCCTGTGCTAAACATCACCTGCAATCTCTACTAAACAGCCCAAGAATGAAGTGGAATGTCACTTGACAATTCCAGATCTAAAAGATCATACATAAAATAATCCAATATGCCTTTCACCTTTGCCTTTATATCCTTTATAATTTTTGAGCCTTCCCAAGCCTTGGCCCTAATCTCAATTGCATAGTCACATGTGGACAAGATCCTCCATGTGGGACTGCACTATTTGACCAAATAAACCAACAAGTCTAGGTGTAATGTACACCTCCTCCATCATGTGTGCCTCATTTTCACATGATCTTCCATCACTTGATCATAAATGCTCAATGATACTTTTTTTTACATCTTCAATATCTTAGTTGACTGAATCAACCCTCCATGATCTTTCTCATTAAATGAGACATGATCTCCAATCTCATTCACATTAGTAGTTGCTCAACTACTTCATTTTGCAAATCTAGACTAAATTAATCCACATTCACACACACAAAGTGGATATTTATTCTTATTGAGGATTGTGGGTCCCTCCACCATTTTATTTACTTAATTCATTAAGAAAATCAAGGACTCTAATATTCCAGATATGATGTGAAAATTGGGAATATTATAGTCCCCCCCCCTCGGAAAAATGTTGCTTGTCATCAAGCAACTCCAAAAGTAGATGCAAATCCATCTATTCCCCTCCAAATGGCATCCACATAAGGAAGGCTTCCTCCATTTGCTGCAACATACTATGCATGTTTGGTTCCATAGTTGTCTTCAACAATACAAGGGATGATTTCCAACTGCATGGTTAGATGTCCCCCTCTTATCAGGAAGCACAAGGTGACAATCATATGATGTCCAACATCAACATAAATACATGAGATACATAAATATAAGTAGCTCTTTCCACAAAGGAAAAGCTTCATCACACAATACATTCCTCCATCCCATGTTTCAAGAATTTGATTGAGAATTATCATGCTCTCATTGTTAGCCCTGTTGGCCTTATTGGACCCAAAATTCACCATTACAGTGTTACGAACATGAATAAGGGAAGGATAAAAATGGGCAGACATAGATGTCAAACCATATTCTCCTAATAATGACCACCGGAGTAAGGCCCTTCGTTGCCATCGTCCATCTCCTCCATGTAAGATGGACAAGCCAAACTCCCCCAAAAGCAACCAAAGCAACAAGAGATCTTGTTGCTTCCTCTCCTCCTCATGTGCATTATGAAGTAGAACCATACTAATGGACATATGGAATGTCACATCAGCCCAATACAAAGAAACATCATCAATGCACATCATGAGATCATTATACCAAATTTGACACAATACAAAACACATAGAAATAGGAGATGTCATGTGGTGGCCAAACTCTCTCAAGTGAAACCAAAATGAACATGCCTTCTCTTGTTGCATTTTATCATTGATACACAAGGCATGAATTAGAAATTGATGAGCTATTGGGTGGTAACCATTCTCACCCAAGAGCAGCCAGCGCAGCCATGCCTCCTTCTTTATTTCATATGTGTTTTTCAAGGCATGGATCATAAAAATAGGAGCCCTTGGAGAGTGACAAAAATCTTCCAAAGGAAACCAATGTAACCAAGCATGTTGGCCCATACAAATCTGCAAGTTTTTATGCAACCCCTTGCTTATCCTCCTCATCCACTCATCCCCATGTGGGTGATGAATGAGGTATTGCATAATCATGGCATCCTCCCTTTGTAGAATACCATCTTACCCAAACTATTGAAGAACTTTGCACTTCATTAAATGTTGAAATGCATCTCTAATGAGATCTCTCAATGAGATTCTCTCTCCACCAAAGGCCCTCCAAAACCAAAGAATTTTTGGGTTTGCTGCAAGTAGAAGTTTCTCTTTAAGAAGTGAAATTCTTATTAAGAAAGTGTCATCTATAAAGGAGAAAATTCTTCTCATCTCAAGATGTATACCATTTGTCATCTTCATCTCCATTTCTTCATGATTCAAGCTACCTCCAAAATGCTCCAAGAATAATGGGGCCCTTTCTTTGTCATAGCCACTAAGTGAAAGCGTTGAAGATCTACAAGGTAATACATATGTTGTCTCAAAGTAAGGCACAATACTAATCTCATAATCAGCCATTGTACATAGCATAAAGCTAATCCCATTTTCTGAAACTCTACATCTCAACTCAAAGGATTGAATGTACCTCAAAAATGATGAACAGGGACAGTTTTCAGTCTCCTCCTTGATTAGATCAAGGGTCCTTTGTGCTGTGATATGTCTCTACTTCAAATCACCATTTTTTTCTAACCCTTGGTTAGGAATTGATATTGAAACAATATGTGCTGAAATTTTATGCATACCTTGGATCAACTGATATGGGGGAACCTCTTGATAGAACACAAGAGTTCCTCCAGCCGGAACAATAGTGTCTCCAACTACTAGTAAGAGTGATGGCCTCTTTTCTTCAAGTGTACCAGCACTGGTATCTTCCCCCTCCTCCTCATACATCTCTTGATCCATGCATGGGACTCCATATGTCAAGAGCTCAAGACTACCTTGCAAATATGCAAGTGTCTCTTCTCCAGATACAAGTACTTCTGCAGCAGGTGGTGAAAGTAGTGACCTCTTGTCGAGAGTGACAAGATTGAAATTCTCCTTCGTTTCCTTGGGAGATGTCTCTTTGTGGCTCATCTCCGTCTTCTTCTCATCAAACTTATTCCTCAACTTGTGAAATAAATATGAATACTTGGTCACCTTTGCATGCTCTATGTGCCCAAACCACCAATATTCTTCTTCATCAAAGAGATGAATTGCTGCAATTTGAATAGCCTCTTCTTCAGCCATAAGATATGGCTTGAAAAATGAATCTAACTCCCTACACCAAGCCTTGACATTGCGTGAGGAAGATCCATCAAATGTAGGCAAATAGAATCTATTATACCTCTTTCTTCTATTGCTGCTATAGGATCCTCTTTCTTCTTTAATCTGGAAGAATTGTTAGAGAGTTAGATTCTCCTTGAAAGCTTGAGACTGGGATTTGTACTCTTCAATATATAGACTGAGAGTCTCATGAGTCTCAGGTTCATTCCTTTCTTCACTTCTATACCTCTCATCTTCTTCAAAGAAAGTGGGCATAGTGGATCTATGAGGAGCTCTAGGATTCTCCGATCTTCTTTTCTGCTGATAGGAAGTACTTTCCTCATCACATATTCTTCATGGATCTTCTCTCTGTCCTTGCTTCTTCATTTGATTGACCTCCTTGGAGAGATATTTCATGGATATAAAGAAAGGAGTGACAGGTTTTTCATCCTCCATGATAGATCTCATCTATCTTCTTCTTCTTTAGATGCAAAAGATGAAGTTTCCACAAACTAAACCAAAGATCATGCTCTGATACCATTGTAATATCCCAAAAGGGAGAATGTAGTAATACTTCACACAATATAAAAAATTACAATAAAATAAACAATAAATCTTAAATACACATCAAAATATGCAAAAAGAGCTGAGCCATTTTATTATATTGGAGATGACTCAGTTACACAAGTACAAGATATAGGTAGATCTAGCCAAGAAGATTAGCTAGGATCACCCTGAAAACATGTATGCAACAGGTATAGCGTACCTTTTGAGGCTCTGCAGCAAATACTACGTTGTCTCTTCAGCAGAATATGAACATATGGTTGCAGGGTAAAAAGAGAAATGTAGATCTACTCAAAACTAGAGCTCAGATGATGCCAAGATTGAAGATCTGGCCAATGTGATGGATTCCCAAGATAACCCGGAAAGGATTTTCCAAATCTCCGACTTTGGAAAATCAACTCCCTAGGATTTGATCCTTGATCTGCTGGGAAATACATATCTAAAGCTAGATTTGACAAATAGATGGCCGAAATATGATATCAGATCATATCTATGCTTGAAGGCTTTATCCCTTCTTCAGATCTATGAGCTAGAAGCTCTAGATCTATCTTCTCAATCCTCCAATGATGATTGCAGCTTCTGCAACACAACTACCTCTAGAAACTGCGTTGTGAGGGAAAGAGAGGCCTTTTTCCTGCTTGAAAAATGCTGCAATAAACTCTAGGATGATGATAAGACTGATGGAAATGTAAGGGGATGATCCCTCACAGGATTGCTAGCTGAAATACTAGCAACTTCCTTCCTCCTTTCAAACCTGCAATATGGACAATGTTATTCCTGAGGAGAATATTGTTGCTAGGAGGTCCATGACTTTTGGCCTAATGCCATATCTACAATGTGGCTCTGGGAGTGCTGATATATAAGCCCAAGTGATGGGAATAATCCCTCACCTTGTTCTCCAGCTGAAGTACTGAAGACAACTTCCACCTTCCAAATTGATCTTCAGAAATCTGCATATCTCTGAAAATGAATGTTCTACAGAAAGTAGAAAAAAGGAAATGGAACTTAAAGCCTATTGTATAATGAATTACAATCCTCTTTCTAGACTACTCTAAGAAAGAGGTGGGATTCCCTCCCGGTAACACCCTATGCTAAACAACACCTACAATATATGCTAAATAGCCCAAGAATGCAGTGGAATGTCACTTGACAATTCGAGATCTAAAAGATCATACATCAAATAATCCAAGATTCCTTTCACCTTTACCTTCATATCATTTATAATGGTTGAGCCTTCCCAAGCCTTGGCCCTAATCTCAACTGTGTAGTCACATGTGGACAAGATCCTCCAAGTGGGACTGTGCTATTTGACCAAATAAACCAACAAGCCTAGGTGAAATGTACACCTCCTCCATCATATGTGCTTCATTTGCACATGATCTTCCATCACTTGATCATAAATTCTCAAAGATACTTTGTTTGACATCTTCAAGATCTTAGTTGACTAAATCAACCCTCCATGATCTTTCTCATTAAATGAGACATGATCTCCAATCTCATTCACATTAGTAGTTGCTCAACTACTTCATTTTGTAGATCTAGACTAAATTAATCCACATTCACACACACAAAGTGGATATTTATTCTTATTGAGCATTTTCGGTCCCTCCACCCTTTTATTTAATTAATTCATTAAGAAAATCAAGCACTCTAATATTCCAAATATGATGTGAAAATTTGGGAATATTAAATTATACAAGATTGGCATCCCTTAATACATTCTTATTGATATTCTCATAGCTTTAGAACTCTCCTATGAAGAAGTAGAATGTATTTACAACTATACAAAAAATCCAACAAAAGGCATGTAACACACTTTAGTGGCATTGGAAGTATTTGAAAACCATGTCCTAATGCTAAAAGCTTAAAAATGAATCACAATGAATTCTACCAAGAAATAGAAGTGGGAGATGAAAAATAAGAAATGGAAAGGTAATGAAAAAGTATTAATTATTCAAATTGGAAGTTCGCCCTCCCCATCCGTGAAAAGGCCTCCTCAAATCTTTATTATTCATATTAAAAACTAGAAATGTGATAATAAAATAGGAAAAATAGTGGATATGGATATAACCATGAGAATATATAATTAACTCTTTAAGTATAAAGGATATGTAGGGTAGGTTCTCCATGTGGACACCCCACCCCCCCCCCCCCCCTTTCAGTTAACAAATGCCAAATAGTTCGACCAATTTTTAAAATTGACATGTATTTCTTTTCTATTTTGTTATGTAAATACTCATGAGGTTATAATTATGTAATGTTAGAATAAAAAACATGTATATAAAATGAAGGAAACATCACTCATGGGTTGTAGAGTTGACATATATGGAATCACCCCTTCTAATACATTGAGGTGCTATCTCCTAAACAACTAATTTATGAACTAAATCTTGTTTAGTTAAGTAAAATTGTATATATACAAACAAATATTTTGTGCACAATTTTCTTATTCCCTCCTAGGAGTATAATAGAAATCACAATTTTAGCTACAACACATTCAATTGAAACAAAACAGTGTAGTTAAATTAGAACAAATTAATGAATGCAATTAACTAATAATTAGTAAAATACCTACAACATTATTCAATATAGAAGTAGTTAATTGGTCCCAAATTATTACAACTCCTTATTTCCTTACTCTTTTAGTCAAGTGTTTCCGAAATTGTGATTTTTCCTTCTAGCCAAGTAGCAACTTATCTAGATGCTAGTTTTAGGAAACCTGCCTTCCAAGCCCTCCATGCCCATATATTTAACAACAACAATAAAATATTTATTTTAAAATCCCAAAATATCAAGGTAATCATATCTCTAAATCACAAATCACAAGTTAATTACAAGAAAATAAAATTTTCCTCTCTCTTATTCATTTTCTTCCTCACAAAATATGCAACCCCATTTCCTTCTCCAACACCCCCCTTTATGCCCCTTCATCCCCAAAACCTTCCTAGCCTCTTCTAATGATTCATATGAAGGTAAAAATATACTAAAACTCCCCCCCCACATACCCCACATTAAATAACCTAACATTTTATCAAAGCAATTAAATTAAATTCTTTTTGGGTTGGTAATTGAAATCTAAGTCCTAAATGAAATTAGATTTATTGTTTTTGTAAAATAAAATAAAACTTAACTTTGAAAATATATAATAAATCCAAATAAAGTTAAATTATAGTTAGATAATAATACATTTTTCGACATATTTATCAACCATAATCATTATACATTTTGAAATGATATTAGTGAATGTGCACAATGTATGTCTAATGTACCAAAATTTCTAATACTTGATTAGGGTTGTGGGTTTTATCTAAACCATCCCTCCAGTATTAAATTATTGAGATGGGATTATAAAAATAATCTTTCTCCAAACTCCTCAAAACTTGATTCTGACACTACTATTGTCTCCTACTCACTGCGAGATTTCCAATGATATAAACCTCATCCAAGTGAGTTCTATACATAACATTGTGCCCCTTTAAAGGTCAATAATTATATTCACCTCAATAAAATACATCCATGTGGCCCCACCTTGTTGTATCATGTGGAAAATTAGCCAAATAAACATATCGACTATCAATTCCCCAGACCTACTCTAATGTTTTTACGGAAATGTTCAATGGCTAATAGTTGATACACTAACTACCCGGCCCCTAATTTATCAATGTGTAAATAGACTAATAGGTCAATCAACTAGTGTTCATGTTATCAATGAGATACTAGGAATATGGGTCAATTTATTGATTCCCAATCTACCGATGGATCGATGACCACATTAGTCCACCATGGTTGCCACTTGGAAACAAGATTGGTGCCACATCAATACCAGGGAAAATTTTAGGGGCTAATATTCACAGGTGGGAAAAAATTCCATGCTTTTTCAAAAATAAAGATTCACCAATTTGCATTTTTTTCTAAAAACAATTCGCCCAAATTTATAGTATAAAATAATTTAACCTTAGAAATCGCCAATATTGTATAGAGAAAAAATATAATCATTATAAATTTCAATACTTCTACAAAAATATTGCCAAAAAAATTATGTCTTGCATATTAAGGAGTAGTAAGATTCACCCAGGTTTCTAAATTTCAAGATAAATTTCCATCTTTAAAATTTTCCATGATCAATACCACATCATCTATTCATATTTTCACCATGTGTATCCATGTAAAGTCCATGTAGTTGATACATCATAACCAAATCAAATCCTACCACATTATACTACTTATCAATTTTCAATGATGTCAGGTAGGTGCATTATTGCAAAAGGTATATTTATCTTTAAAACCAACACATTGATCATGTGACATCCAAACTTGGTAGCTCAATAGCCCCTCAAGGGTTGTTTCCTAGTCATAATGTATATTTTCCATGTGAAAAGGGGCTATGAAGAGCCACTCAAACACCTACAACTTGGGATATGGAATCTTGATCCTCTTGAAGGGTGACAAGGGGTTCTATCTTCTCCAATAATCCAATTTTGAGAGCTCAATGACCCAATTTGCAAAAACTCTTGGTGAGGCTTTTATCCATTGATATATTTTTCAAGAATGTTAGTATAGGTTATTTCCATGTAGGTGTCTCAGTGAAATTCTTGATCACTGATAGGTCAATATCTTAGTTATAGATATCCTTATACTCCATCCTCTAATAGCCAGAAGCATAACTCCTCCACCCATCCATTCTTTATTGTTAAATGACAACCTCGAGCCTTGATAATCACTCTATAAATAATATGTCAAACTTGTTGGTGTCAAGTGGTTCTTGAATGGAGGAAGCTTGTTACCTAGGGCCCAATACCCCAACACAGAATTTTAGGCCTCATCTAAGGGTTTAAATATGACTTCAATAGGGAAAAAAAATTCCTAGAAAACTCTGAAAGCTCAGAAAACTCCCCAACAACCTATAAATTCCATTCAGTATGATACTTTTAGTCAAACATGTTTCAGAAGAAAGGAAGGGATATGGCTTGTGGCCATCATACTTAACTTTACTCAATTAAAGGGACTTCTTCTTACTCCCTTTATGGACTTCAACTCCACATTAAAAAATTATCTTTCTCTCTCACATAGGAAAGCAGTACTATGGCTTACCTTCTAAAGGAAATGGGCTTCAATATTAGATAAGGACCTTCAAGTCCTATCAATATCAACAATAACACAATCACTATTGTTCTATCCAAGTCTAGTTTAGATCACACCATCCACTCCAACAAAATACAAGGATAGGCTTAGATAAAGTATTAACCTTACATAAAATTTGATAGTCACACTATTCATATTTATTATGGACAACATACCTCAAGGTATTTCTCTTATTCCTAGGAGAAAATTTTAAAACTAGAAACCAAGCACAATACCCATTTTCTCATCTCATTGATATGGCATACACAACATATCAACATAATCAAACTTGATGAAAAATAATTAGAATTATCATTTCATGTGAATTTATTGTTAGGATAGCTCAAGTAAATAAACTAGGACATGATATTTATATCAATATGTGTGTTCGTAAACTTAGAATCACATTAAAATATGTAGAAATATAGGGTATATTGGTTGTCACATCTAACACTAAGTACTAAAATTTGCTAATCAAGGTCAATAGTTAGAATTATAATTTTAAAAGACTAATATAATAAAGCATGAAACAAAAATTTAAACTAAACACATTGTTTGGAATGTAAAGCACACACACTTGAGTCATGAACACTTTGGATTGGGCATGCACTAAGGCCTCTCACATAGGTCATAGCACACAATCATGTTTAAGGATTTCAATTTTTCAATTGAAATGTTTGTAAATGAATGAAAATTGAAACAATTATTAATGGGTGTTTGGTTTAATATATTGTTAATTCATTAGTGAATACCTTCCTAATGGAAGAAGGTGGACACTCCAGTAGTCCTTTATTCAATATAATAGACTTCAACCCAATACCAATTTAAAATATGGGAATGCACAATTACCTTTCTCCATTTATGAGAGTGAAAATGGAAAACACTCAAGTATTATTCTACTCATCCTCTTAGTTAGTGTGTACCAAAATCATTGATTTATTTTAATAAAGAAATAAAATGGTTGAAATCAATGAACTCTGATGTTGGTTAATATAATACTAGAAAAAGTTGTCAAAAGGGTTAGGCCCTTTTGCACTGAGAAAGGTGGTGGATGGGACTCCCAATCCTTTTCTCAACCTTGCCAATTATATTATACTCATAAGAAACAACTACCCTATGATAAATAAATATTACAAACAATACTTGAAATTATTAAACATAAACAACCATATAAACAAATTATCAATAGGCGAATGGAAATTAATATTATAGTGAGCAAACACAAGCATAAACAACTAATATAAACAAGAAAATTAAATATTTATAAGAAAAATAATATGAACATAAAATAGCATATATACATAGGTCATACCAACATATACAAAATAAATGAACAACACATGGAAAGTAGTGCACAAGCGTTGGTTTGTGGGGGCCCTCCACTCCTCAACAAGCACACTATATTGTCTATCATAAGTTGAAAGGTAGAAGAACAACATATATTAAGTGAAATAAGGCTTCAAAATATTGAAGTATAAAATATAAATATTTTTCTCAAAGTATTCTAATAACAAACTTTAAAAACATTGTTTTACAAGAAATGTTTTCTTACTTATATAATCAAAAACATAACAAACTACTAAAAAATAATTATTATTGTTTGTTGTGGCTGATTCTGAGGATGGATTTTGATTAAATTGAAATTATTTAGCACTTGTATCATGGATCAAATCAAGAAAAAATAGTTTTAAGTGAATTCCCAAATTGAACTCTGTTTTCCTTATTAAACTGAGCATGTTTATTAGGCTCTCCAAGATCAAATTTTAATGGATGTATGGTTATTCATCCATCTCAGGATACCGATATTCAAAACCCATATCTCGAAATTTTCCGAAATGTTTGTCAACTATCATATGATCTATGATTTGCGAGATAATACAATCTCATATAAATTTGTGTTATAATACATTTATTTCTTAAAATAAAAAATATGCAACAAAATACCTTAGGAACATTTTTATTGGGTGCAACATGCCCTTATGTCATCAAAAATAGCTAAAAATGGTTTTCTTAAGGCAAAATAAGTTAATAAACCATAGAAAAAAAATATATCATAAAAGAGGACTAACACTTATTATATTTTCACAACATATATATTTCGATTATAACTAGTGGTATAGTAACCAACGTCTCAACATACATAACAATTTTTTAAAAATGTCATTTCATTCATTGAAGACGAGTATACTTATCTAGTGTAGTTAAATTGTTAGAAATAGAAGGAGGGTGAGCTACTCTCCACCCAAACTTAGGCTCAGCTACACTATAATGTTTCTTATTGTTGTCAACACACAATATAGATATAATTCCTTAGGAAAATCTCATTCAAGGTCAATTTAAAATTGTTATCAATTAGTAAATGTGAAGGACGCTCTTCTTAAATTATAGGATTCAGGAATTTCACTTCAGTAGTTGAATCAAAGCTCTTTACACAACAATTATTGCCACTTGTGACCTAGACAACACATAAGGGAACCATTCATTGATATGGTAGTCCCTCAGTGCTTCCCTTCTCCATTGCACTATTTTATTCAATCATATATACCTATTTAGAATTCTCCTAAGCCCCAAAACTTGGGTGAAGGATTCTTATTGATTCCTTGTCTAGTTCACTTGAAAACTTTCCTATACATAATGGCCATGACTCAAAGGATTTTATTTTCTTTCTATTCAATGTCACATCCCTTACATTTACGTATGGATCAATTCTATTCACATACATCCTGACTTACATGCTCTCTATAGTAGGAACTCTTATTACTATGCTCTTTATCTACATCTAGCTACCCCCCCACAGGCATTTTTACGAGTGTGAGAGTTAATGGTTCTCCTTGGGTTGTGTGGTAAAATATTGGAAATCTACAGTTAATTATAATTCCCACACCATTTTTTTATCCAGTACCACTCTTCGCTATTTCTCATAATTGTTGGAAGTGTATGGCCCAACTTCAAAATCAGGAAAACAAGGCATAATTTAATTCAAGGATAAGATTTTTTTTCTAGACACTTGTCATTATCTAAATGTTTGGTGGCACTTTGTTTTTTGGCATTTATCTCAATTGGACCAGAATTAAGGATAGAAGCACCAGATGTTGGCATTGATGAGCATGTTGTTTAGGGGGAGTCCCATGATTGTTGCATTATTATATACAGAATCATCTTAGTATCAGGCTTAATCCATCAATATATTATTATTTTGACTTAGGAGTCCTACAATTTGGAGGAGATTATGTCTCAATAGTTTAGCTAATTTCTTCCCGAAAGTGGTATAGTTGTAAAGTTCCTACAAATAGCTTTTCAATGGTATGTGGAATATTGCAAATGGGATATGGATCAAAATTTATTATCAGCCAAATTAAGGAATTTTAAGCCCTTAGTAGCAGAGCCATAAACCATTGATGTTTATTTGAAACTATTACAAGATTGTAGAGAGTTGGGGTAGCGGGAATCTCGAAGGCTTTGAACCCTAGTTGATTATTTAAAAAAATTGTTACAGGATTGCAAAGAGTCCGGGTAGTGGGAAGTCCATAATCCTAGAACCCTAAAGGTTTATTTAAAAGGTGTAAAATAATGTTAAGGAGTCATTATATCAAGGGATAGTAGTTTAAGATCCATGGATTGACAAAACCCATAACAAAAATTTCTCAGAAATTCGAAAACATGGAAGAAATTTCAATGGAGTGTCGTGAGACGGAAATTTTGTAGGAAGTTGGAAATTCCATAAATTGATGAAAGGAACACTTAGGTCAAGGTTTTTCGATGGTTTCATTTTTTTGTGACCAAGGAACTTCGAGATACTAAAAAATAATATCCACTACTAGAAAGAATTTTAAAGGAGCACATGGAAAAATCAAAGGAAAGGCACCAAGGATAGTGCACCCTCGTGGGCCAATACCCAGAAGGCTAGTAGCCCATAACTCTTGCAAAATTGTATTTAAGAAATGTTATAGGTACCAGGGCTTCTGATATCCAACTCTGTACCAACATATGTTCAAAGGATGTATGAGTCAGTAGCTCTCCACATGAAATCCATTAATTATTCAACAACTCCAGTGTACAGTTTACAGAGGATGTACGAGTTGGAAACTGATAGTAAATGTGCAGAGAGATGTTGGTGCCATTTGATTAATGGTGACTATAAATTATGTCCCAATCTAACGAAAGCCTCCTCTGATAATTACTTGTATGTCACAGGGATATAAATGAAGAGAATGGCTCCGCGAAACCATATTAGTAAATCTATGGGCTCTAAAAGAGTCATGCAACTACTACAGGAAGGAGATCCATGCCTTCAACACACTCGACCCTATGAGAAATGATTAAGAAGGAATAAGGATCCTTGTTGAAGTATGAAAGTTGAACTTAATGAAGGTTCTTGTTGAGTTTGCAAGGAATATTGGGATTCAATTCTCATTATGAAGAATCCACAAGTAGCCCATTCTTATATTTAACACAGTTGCAGTGTCCTAGAATTTTTTATGGAACAACAATAAATAGTGCCACATTCTAGCACACTACTAGGTATAAAGACAGTAGAGACAAAAGTGTTCCTAGTGCAGCAGAGAAATAAAACTGTGAAGAGTAGTTGATCAAAGTGGTGGAATGTATAATAATTGTTTTCAATTACATAGTGCAATGTTGTGAGTGAGTAATTGAATGTGTGACTGGGCCAACTGTTGACTGAGAGATAGTGTAGGAAAGGGTTTATGCCAGAACTGGTTGAGTAGAAAAGAGAACTATTCAAAGGATAACTACAGAGCTGAAGGAATGAAGCTAGTATTGTAGTGGATCATATTTATACTTTTCTGTATATGCATTAAGCCTCTATTTTCAGTTTGAAAATTTTATTAAAAGTAAAAAAGTGGCTAGAATAGGGAGTGATCTGCATTCATAAGACGTTGGTGCCTCTTGGAGAGTAGCATATTTATTTGAAGGGGATTGGGGCCTCCTATTAGTGGGTCCTCACAAAAAAATTGATGTAATTAAGTAGGTTCTTAATTTACATCATAACAACAAACAAATTGGTGGTTTTCTCCCTTCGAGTTTTCACGTAAAAAATACATGTGTCAATATGTGTGTGATACTCATTTGATGGATTGTGTGTACATGTCAATGTCTTATATTGTTGCTGATTTATATTATATTATTAATGTGCTCACAAGTAACTATATGAAATGAAAATAAATAAATTTTCTTTCTTAAATCTCTAAGAACCTCACAATTACTGATTCACCCCCCTCTTAGTAATTCCTTATTCCAACAATTGGTATCAGAGCCAAGATTCTTTAGGAATAGTTTAACCACTAGAAGGTAGATCCATAAGGAATCATTTCTATGCAAAATAGTCAAGACACTTACTCAAGAAAGATACCAATCTTCAATGGGACAAACTATTCTTTCTAGAAAGTTAGGATGGAAGCATATCTTATGTCTCTAGGGGTAGATTTTTGGAGCTATTTTTTTATAGATTATGATGTTCCTAATATCCCACCCACAAATCTAGACATTAAAAAGGTTTATGGAAATAATTTTAAAGGTAAGAATGTCATTCTCTTTGGCGTTAGTGAATCTGAGCTAGTAAAAGTTATGCATTATATATATGTCAAGGAAGTTGGGATGAAGCTCATTGAGAGTCGTGAAGGATATGACAGAGTCAAGCAGGCCAAACTTAAAACCTTCATAATGAGGTTTGAAAGCTTAAAAATGAGTGAATAAGAAAGCATATTGTCAGTCTAATTTATTGATTTGAATTAGAGCATATGTTTTACTTATCAATCCGGGTTGGTAAACTTAGAAGCACACCAAGTTATATGGATCTTAGATTAAGATAATGAAGGAAGTAGTTGTTTAGGTTAATATAAAGGAAATTCATTTTACAAATATAAAATATAAAATAAAACATTATAATTATGATCTAGAAGAAAGAGTAGAATGAGTCTTTGTGGAGCATAGCCTACGAGAAAGAGCCTCTAAATTATATTTCTTGGTTGTACTTCCTAATTATCCTTATTCCAACAAGAAAAATTCCACCATAAACCATAACACGATTAAATTATGAAAGTAGTAAAGATCAAATGCATAAACACAATTTCTAGTTCAATTCTTAATCCATAAGGAAGAGGATCTAACTTATATGCCTTGGTTGACCTTCCCTAATTAAACCAATTACTAAAAGGAAATCATTTCAAAAACATAAATGATCATGGCATATAATGAATCTACTCAGAAAACTTTTCACAATAAATTGTAAAGGAAATGTTCAACAATCTAAGATATTCACAATTATGCACAAAAAGACATTGAGTGCACTTGGCTTGTAATGGGGGCCAGCTTATAATGGGGGCCCTCCACCCTTTTCTTGGTACACTTGAATATTATTAGCTACTGTAGATCAGCAACCAAATCCTATAACAAGAACAACAAGAATTAGAAGGAAAATTTCTTCAAATTATATTAAAAAATAGAGAAGCCTCAATAATCATAATACATGTTCATAGTTATTGAATAGTTGTGCTTAAATAAGCCAAAAGTATAACAAAATCAATTGAAATATTTGTAAAAACCTATAAGATTCCTAATCCATATAATCACGTCAAAATCATCCCTTTTTTTTGCACAAAATATGGTAGGATCCCACTAAATCACAAAATTGCCCCTTTATTTAGGGATTTCTGAGTGACTGGTCAAGTTTGACCAGCATTGACCAAGCATGTTCTTACTCATTTGGACTATTCCAATAGGATTTTTTCCATCCTTAATTCCCCTACTTCTCCAATATATCTTCAATTTCCACCTAGGTTTCCTGCACATACAACTTCAATGGAGCCATTACGAAAAATTTTGTTCTAGTCAAAAATAATTTTTAATACCCATTTTTTACTAAAAATTATAAAATTTAAAATACACAATTATTTTACCTTTATGTGCAATAAGAGGAAAAAATATGGAAAAAATTACCATGGTATGATGGTAAGGGATGATATATAGATGGATTATGCACGGTGAAAAAGGGTCAAAACTGAGGGCCAATAGATAGTAGAATACTTTCTCAGAGTTAATGAAGTAACTAATCTGATTAGAGGACTTGGTAAAGGTATATAAGAAGATATAATTTTTAATAAATTAAAGATCTCTCCCTATGATATTTAATTCCAAAATTTATTCCATTGAAGAGATGTCTAATATAAAAAGTCTCACACTAGACCAATTTATTGGTACTCTCACAACACATGAGGTGAGAATAGGAAAAGAGAGTTTTGAACCAAAAGGAGGCATATTTCAAGGTTTCAAATGAGGCGAAGGAGAAAAAAGACCATCAATTGTTCTCGAATCTGATTAGGAGTTGGCTCACTTTTCCAATAAAATAGAGTGAGGCTCAAGAAAGTATAAAGGGAAGTTGCTCTTAAGATGTTTTGACTATCGAAGCATTGCACATTTTTTTTCTAAAATCCCATACAAATAAAGGATATAAAATGAAGATAATCATAATTTCGAGGGGAAAACTCAAAAACATCAAAAGAAGAGGCTCTCTAAGAATAAGGGGCTCTAATCCAAAGAGGATAGCTCAACACCATATTTAGATAGTGAAAACTCCTCAAAATATGAGTCAAATGAGTGGTTACTCGTGGCATTTGGAGTAGACTGCAAGAAAACAATACCATAGACTCTGAAGAAGAAGATGATGATGATGAAGAAGAAGAAGAAGAAGAAGAAGAAGTATAATTTAAAGAAGAACTCATTAGTTCTCTTAATGAGTTAAATAAGGCCAAAAGAAAGAAAAAACAGCTAAAAGAATAATTAAAACATGTTAAAGAAGGTATGTGTAACTCAGAAAATGATAATTTTTTTTATAAAATATAAAAACTTAATTAATTTATTAAAAGTAAAGATTACTTCTCTCTTCTGCTAGAAGAAAAACAAAAAAAAATGTGAGAAACTAGAATAAGAGAACCTGCACTGAAAGCAAGAGTTGTTCAAAGTAATGAAGGAGATGATTGCAAAGACATGCAAAGAAGAATTTGTTTCCCTGAAAGTAAAATTAGAGGAAGCTAAGTGAAAATAAGAAATTCCTAATGATTTCATATATGAAAAGGAAGAAAATTATCAAAGAATCAAGTCAGAAGTTGTTACTCTGAGAAAAGATCTTGAGAGACTGGAGACCAAGAAGGTTGTAAATGAAAATTTCGCAAAAGGGACAAGAAATCTAGATCAAATTCTAAGTAGTCAAAGGTCTCCAGAGGAAGATGAACTTAAGGTCTGCAAGATTTGAGGAACCTCAGAACTTTGAAAATTTGCATCAAGAAATAATCAATGAATATAGAAAGGTAGAAAGTAACATGGCAGCCCTTCACTGGAATAAGAATTTTAACTTCTCAAATGAGTCATACCAATGGAGAATGCATCAATCAGCAAAACACCAAAGGTACCTTCATGTACAAACTCATGAAATTTCCAACTTTAGGTACTCTAATATATTTTATTGCCATTGTTATAATTATCATATATTTGGAGATAAGGTTGATAATTGTAGAAGAGTCATAGTTGAAGAGATGAAAATTTTAGATACAATAAATATCAACATTATATATCTCAAAACTCTCACTCTAGAAATGGAAATCCCTTCTCTCCCCTAATGAATCAATTTGAATTCTTCAAATGTAATATTTTTTGGCACAAGGTGAGTGATTTCAAAAGTATATTTGAGTACTCATATGTGTCCCACAATACTTGGGAGGTATCTTTTCAAAAATATAATATGAATTGAAAACGAAAGTCTGGAAAGAGCATGGAATTTGGACTTACTCTGTCAGAACATGATCAAGAAAATAGATGGTATGTGAATAGTTCTTCTTCCAAGAATATGACTGGGATAAAATTAAAGTCCTATATCTAAACAAAAAGGATAGAGGGAACAGTGTCACGTTTAGCAACAATTCTCCAACAAAATTTAAAAGCAATGGGATATTTAGTCTTGATGGAAAAACTAAATCTCAAAATCTATTGTATGTAGAGGGTCTCAACCACAATTTTTTAGTGTAATCCAAATGTGTGATAATGGCTATTATGTGACCTTTCAATCCAAATATTTTCAAATCTGAAATGAAAATAATGGAAATCTTGTGGTAAAGGCAGTCAGAACTCACAATAATTTATATGTGTTTTATGACTAAAAAGTAATATGCTATTTGATAAAAACAAATGAAACTTGGTTATGGAATAGGAGACTTGGTCATATGGATTTTGACAGTTTGATAAAATTCAGCACGATAAGAGTTGTGAGAGGATTGCCAAGACTTTCAAATCTTGATAATTAAATCTGCAAGTATTGTCAATTCAGTAAGTATATTAGGACTCATTTCATAAAAAATGAATTATATTCATCTAGGCCATTGTAGCTAATTCACACAGATATTTTCGACACGACCAAAACAAAAATCCCAAGAGGAGAGACATATTTTATGCTTCTTATTGATGAATTTCCTAGATCCAGATGGATCATGATCTTAAAAGTGGAATAATAAGCTCTTAAACATTTTAATACATTTAAATATCATGTAGAAAATGAGAAGGATCTAAAGATAAATTTATTAATATCATACAAAGGACACTTCTAGATATTTTGATGAATTTTGTGGAGAGAATATGCATAAGGAGGCAGTATTTTGTGGCCAAAACTCTAAAAAAAAATGGATTCATTGAGAGATAGAACAAAACAATATAGGACATGGCCAAAACTATGTAGGATGAAGCAGATGTACCTCACAACTTTTGGGGAGAATCATAACAAGCAACAGTGTACCTATCAAATAGAACACAAATTAGGTCTAATAGTGATAAAACTCCTTATGAGTTGTGGAAGGGGATAATGTCATCAGTAAAACACTAAAAGTTGTTTGGGAGAAATTTCGTTATCAAGAAAAATGATTAAAAAAAATTGATTCTCGTGTTGATGAGGGTATATTTAACAGGTACTCAACCAAAATTAAAGGGTACAAGTGCTACAAAAAAATAACTAAGAGAGTTGACGATTGCATCGATATAGTAGTGGATGAAGTAATGCCAAAACCCAACTCTTCAAAAAGAGACATTGACTCAGATAGAGAAGAAATCTCAACCACCAGACACTCAAAACGAAGATAAATGAAGGTATATGATGAAGATGAAGAAACAAGTACAACACCAAGGTCCAAAACTCCCTCAAGGTATGTACAGAAGCAACGTCTAGATATTCAAATTATTGGTGAACAAATACTTGGGATTCAAACTAGGAGAAGGTTCCTTAGTAGCCCAAGTTGCATCAATCTGGCTATGTTATCTCATATTTAATGCAATAAAGGAAATGAATGAAGAGTTGAATCAAATCGAGAAGAATGACACATGGGTTATTTTTCAAAGACCAAAAAATAAAAATGTCATAAGAACCAAATAGGTCTTCAAAAAAAGCTAAATGAGCAAGGCCAAGTTGTTAGAAACAAGTATTTCTTAAACTGCAAAGGATATTCCCAAATAGAGGGAGTAAATTTTGAAGAAACCTTTGCACCTATAGTAAGACTAGAAGCTATCATAATGTTTCTTGCTTTTTCTGTTCATAAAAACATCAAGGTGTACTAGATGGATATGAATTCAGAATTTCTCAATGGAGACTTGCAAGAAATGAAGGGGTTCATGCTCATCGAAAATGATTGGGTTTGTGTGTAAACTAAAAAATGCCTTATATGGACTCAAAGAGGCCCCTAGAGCCTGGTATGCAACATTGGATAAATACCTCCAGCAATAAGCGTTTAAGAGGGGCATTATAGACAACAATCTATATATAAATCTAAAGATGACCACCTACTACTTGTGGTAGTGTATGTGGATGACATAATCTTTGGCAATAGTCTAGACCACTTGGAAAATAAATTCACAAATTGTATGCAGAAAAAATTTGAGATTTCCACGATAGGAGAATTTTCCTTTTTCTTATGATTGAAAATTTCTTAATCAAATTATGGGGTATTTATCTCCCAATACAAATACCTGCGAGAAACTATGAAGAAATTTGGACTGGAAGATCGCAATACGGTTAGAACTCTCCTGGTTGCAGGTTGTAAGCTATGCAAAGAATATGAGACACCATTGGATATTTAGACTTTCTATAGATCAATTATACGAATCTTTATATATCTCACAACATCTATAATAGATGTCAAGCAAGTGATAGGCCTGGTAGTCAAATTTCAATTCTTTTCCTATGAAATTCATGTCCTTGTTGTGAAAAGGATCTTCAAATATCTGCAAGGCACAATAGACTATGGGTTGTGGTATGTCGGGAGAAGAGAATTTAGATTAAAGGCCTACATTGATGTTGATTGAGAAGGTAGTGTTAATGAAAAGAGGAGCACCTTTGGTGCACCATTATTCTTAGGAAATTTCTTAGTGTCCTAGGTCAACAAGAAACTATAATCCATTTCTTTATAAACTATTGAAAATGAATATATTGCAGTTCTCTCTTGCTACTCAAAAATTCTCTAGATGAATAATACCTTGAATGAAATTAAGGTAGAGTTGATTGATCTAATTCCAATCATGTGTGACAACACTAATGCTATAAGAATCTATAAGAATCCTTTCATGCACTCAAAAACCAATCACATTCCTATCAATTTTCACTTCTTAAGAGAACAGGTTGCTACTACTTTTGTTTGACTTGAATAGGTGGCCACTAAATAATAGCTTGTAGACATCTTTACGAAGCCACTTGGAAGAGAGTGCTTTGTGTATCTCTGGAAACAGATAGGAGTCAAGAATCCTCCTTCCAAATGACTCAATCAAAATGAGTGATGACAGTTTTTTAAGTTAAAGAATGAATTCAAGAGTCATGAAAAAGAGGGAGAATATTACTAGTGCCAAACATAAGAACAATGATGAAGAAAACCAAAACCATGCCTCATTTTAGGGGGATCTTGGTTTGTTGCCATCATTGCCAACGGGGGAGATTTTTGGATAGTTGACATTGTCAGAATGGTTTGTGGCACTTGGTTTGTCATAATTGACATCAACTGGAATAGAATTAAGGATAGAAGTAATAGATTTTGGCATTGATGAGAATTTTTTTTTAGGGGGATTCCCATGGTTGTTGCAGTATTATGTACAAAATAATCATAGTAGCATGCTTGGTGGAGAATCCATAAAAATATGACTATGTTGGTTGGGGAGTCTTAGAATTTGGAGGATATTATGTCTCAAGAGAAACTTATTTTTTCCTAAAAGTGGCATAGTTGGAAATTTCCTAGAAGGATATTTCCAATGGTATGTTGAATCCTACAAATGGGCCTCTCGATCAAAAAATATGATAAGCCAAAGTAAGGACTTTAAATCCCTTAGTAGCAAAGCGCCCAAACTCTGGAACCATGGAAGGCTGAGAACCCTTGAGTTTTATTTAAAACTATTATGGGATTGTAGAGAGTTGGAGTAGTAGGAATCCTGAAACCTGAGAACCCTAGAAGTCTTCAAACTCTAGAGGATTATTTTAAAAAATGGTTATGGGATTGCAGAGAGTTGGGGTCACGGGAACCATCGAAGCCCAGAACCTCGGAATCCTCGGAACCATGAAGGTTTATTTAAAAGGTGGGCAGGAGTGGTAAGGAACCTGATTAGCATGAGATAATACTTTATGCTACGTCGATTGACAAAAATCATAACATAAATTTCTCGGAAGTCAAAAACCAAAAGAAATTTCAATGGAGTTTCAGGAGACAAATAGTTTGTTGGAATTTTATAGTTCTACAAACTGACAAAAGGTGCACTTAGATCGATGTTTATTGGTGACTTAATATGTTTTTTGACCAAGGGCATTCAAGCTACTAATAAAATAAATCCACCATTGGCAAGAATTTTAGAGAAGCACAGGGAAAAATGAAAGGAAAGGCACCAAGGATAATGCACCCTAGTGGGCCAGTACCTATAATCCCGGTAGCTCATAACTCTTGTGAAATTGTATTTGAGAAAATTTATAGGTATCAAGGCTTTAGGAATCCAGCTCTATAGTGACGTATGTCTGAATTATGTATGATTCAGAAACTCTCCATGTCACAACCATGAATGAGTTATAAGCTCCATCACGTATTTTACAGAGGATGTATGAGTCGGTAACTGATACTAAATTTGGAAAAATAGATTGGTGACATTTGATTAATGGTGACTATAAAGTTTGTCTCCAGCTGAATAAAACCTCCTCTGATAATTATTTTTATGCAATGGGTAGATAAATGAAGAGAATGGATCAAGGACACCATATCAGTAAATTTATGGGCTCTGCCAGAGTGGTGAAACTAGTACATAAAGGAGAGCCACGGCTTCAATACACTCAAGCCTCTCAGAAGTAGTTAAGAAGGAAAGGGGAACCTTGCTAAAGTGCACAGGATGAACTCAATGAAGGTTCTTGTTGAGTGTGTCAGGAACATTGAGTTTCACTTCTCAGTATGAAGAATACCCAGGTATCCCAAGATTATATTTAACATAGTTTGAGTGTCATGGAAGTTTTGATGGAACAACAACAAATAGTTCCATGTTGTAGTACAATACCAGATACATATATAATAGAGACAATTTAAGGAATATAGATACATAATCATTCCCATTGGAGAAAATTAAGAAAACTATGGAGATAAGTTGAGAAAAGTGCGGGAATGTAGAATTGTTGTGAGTTATATATTGCAGAACTGTGAGGAAGTAATCGATTTTGTGATTGGGCCAAGTGTTATCTAAGAGATAGTGTATCAGAGAGTCGATACCAGAATTGGTTCAGCATCAGAGAGCATAGTTCAAAGGAGAACTACAAAGCTAAGAAAGTACTTGGTGTTGCATTAGATCAAATTTATATTTCTGTGTATATGTATTAGCCTCTATTTTCAATTTGAAAATTGTATGAAAATTATAACAGTGGCTAGAGAAGGAAATTCCCTACATTCATAAGAGTTTGGCTCCTATTGGAAAGTAGAAGCTTGCTATTTGAAGGGGGTTGGGGCCTCCTATGAGTGGGCACTCATAAATAAATTGATGTAATTAAGTAGGTTCTTAATTTACATTATAAAAACAAACAAATTGGTGGTTTTCTCCCTTTGGGTTTCCACATAAAAAATACTTGTGTCAATATGCGTGTCTTGCTCATTTGATGGATTGTGTGTATATGTGAATGGCTTATCTTGTTGTTTATTTATGTTATATCATGAATATTCTCACATTTAACTGGTTGTAGTGAAAATAAATAAATATTTTTTCTTAAATCTCTAAGAACATCACAATTACTGATTCACCCCTCATAGCTTTCCCTTAGTGAATCTTCTCTCCTAGGAATCAAGATCTGCATCATTTATCCTCTCCTTTTTGGTAGCACATATATACATAAAAGAATATTTATATTATGATAAATTTTGGCTTCACATCCATGTTTATTATCCATCATTACTATTCCAAATTACATTTACAAAATAAGGGCATGAAAAGGGTATGTTATAGTATGTATACATTGCTTGTTTGTGTACTAATGATGACAATCATCACCACTAGTACATATCTCCTATGTTCTCTCATCCAATCATGAAATATAGTAATATGTTAAACACGCATCTACAAATATTACTAAATAAATTGAAATAGTCCAACATGGATTTACCATAACACCAAGATCATCATCGATTAATTAATCAAACATTTAAAATGAAAAAGGAACTAAGGAATTAATCTTGCATTTCTAATTCTCAACAACATTCCTAATTACTATCAATCACCCTTCCTCCATAACATAATTCCATCTTTTATGTCCTATTATTTCCTCCATTCAAATATGATGGAGCATCAACCACGTTAATCTAACTCTAGATAGGACCTATAAGAAATGTCAACTACATTGACCAATCATCTGTAACAAGCCACTAGAAATAATCATCACACATCTAAGGAAGCATGCCTTAGTACACCTCACCAATTACTCGAGGTTTCAAATGATAAATAGGAGGTAATACCTCCACCCATCATAATATAGATATGGTTATGACCCTTTCGATACCATAATGAGCTACTATTGTGGTTGTTAGATATATTTCATCAAATGACTAGTTTGTGCAATTTTTCTTTCTATAAAACCTACACTTTTTCATGTATAATAGAAATTTATTGAACCAATAATTAAGTCAAAAGTTAAATATTCATAGTATAACCATTTCTATTTCGATGTACATGACATTATTCCACAATAGTATCACACTTATTTCTCCATCGCTTAACCTATTTAACTTGTAAGTTAATCTACTAAAACAGAGAATCTTATGTAAGCCAGGTAGCTTATAAAACAGAGAATCTTATGTAAGCCATGTAGCTTATTTACCAAGTGCATGGTACTTATTGACTAATTTCATCATATAATTTATATTTGTATTCACATACCTATTTTCCCATGCATAACCAACCCCCCATTATGATATTAAGAGTTCATAAAATAATAGGGATCCCTCTAAATGTTTTGTTTATATTATGTTTTGTAACAATTTTAAATTACTTGTTTGCAGGGTTATGTGGATAAGAAAAGTTTAGAATATGCTCCAGAGTTTGAATTTTAAGTTGATGTTTCAAGTCCACACCAGAACCCATCATGAAGAGAAGAAGATTGAGAGAAGAAGGTGAAGGGATAAAGCATAAATAAAAATGAGAGAAATGTAAAAAGGATTTAAAACCGACTAAACTAACCTTAAAAACCTAGAAACGTAAAACCCTTAAAAATAGAAATGAAACAACTAAGGGAATATAAGATTAATGATTTTAGGTTTAAGAATATAATATTAGTAAAATTTAATCTATTATATGACAAGTAATATAAAATATCGATTCGTTAATGAAATATAAACATATTAATATATATGATTATATTAAAAGATTAGTAAATAGTTAATATTATATTAATTAATAGCATAATAATATGTTAATAACATACTATTATAATAGTATTAGTATTAATGTAAGATATTAATGTAGTGAATTGAATCTATTAATATTAAGGCTATTAATTATTAATTATGGAAATATATTAATAATATCTGAGTAATTTCCATAATTAATACTTTATAATCTTGAAATTGATACATTAAATTCACTAAATTAATACTAATACTATTATATTAATATATTATTAACATATTATTATATTATTAATTAATCTAATATTAATGATTTACTAATCTATTAATATAACCATATTATATTAATATGTTTATATTTCATTAACAAATCAATATTTTATGCTAGCACAACCACATTAATAAATGTGGTTGATATACGCTGAAGTTGTATAATTATGATTATGGTTATAATTTAATATTACTACTGTTATTAATTAATCTTATTAATTAATAAAATTAGTTAATTAAATTTAATAGCATTATAAATGAATATTATTAAACCCAATGGATAAATATTATAAAATCGAGGGATTAAAACTACAATACCAAGGGATTATAAACCCAAGGGTATAATATTAAACCCAAGGGAGAAATATTATAAACCCAAGGTATATAAACCCTAAGTTAAATATTATAACCCTAAAAGAAACATGGTTGACTATGGTTGACCACAGTTGATTTTCATATTCACACAATCTTTGTCAAAATGTGATGTTAGACAATAGTTTACAAATATTTATACTTTAAAGCATAAGAATAAGATTCTACCCTAGGAATATGAATCCTTAAATTAATAAACCCAAGGGATCGATATTATACACCTAAGGAATCAATTATAAAACCCCAAGGTATTATAAACCCAAGGGAACAATATTAACCCAAGGGATTATTATTATAAACCTGGGGTATATAAACCCTAAAATAAATACTATAACCCCTAAAATAAACATGGTTGACAATGGTTGAGCACGGTTGATTTTCATATTGACACAATCGTTGTCACAATGTGATGTTAGACTATGTTTGGACAAAGATTAATATTGTAAACCCTATGAATAATATTATATCCTAGGTATATGAACCCTTATATAAATAAACCCAAAGGATTGATATTATAAATGCTAGGGAATAATAAAAACCAAGGGATCAATTCTGAAACCCCAAGGCATTATAAACCCAATAGAATAATATTAAACCCAAGGGATTAATATTTTAAGCCCAAGATATATAAACCATAAGATAAATGTTATAAACCTTAAAATAAACATGGTTTCCCATGTTTGACCATAATTTATTTTCATATTGACACAATCTTTGTCACAATGTGACATTGGACTATGGTTGATGATGATTCAATTTCATACTAAGACAACCTTTTTCATAATGCAACATTGGACAATGGTTGGACATGGTTGATTTTCATATTGAGACAATATTTGTCACAATGTGACATTGGACCATGGTTGATCTTGGATGACCATGGTTGTCACAATATGGCGTTGGACCAAGAGACAATATTTGTAAATAAAAGGGACTTATAAATTCTAAAATAAACATGGTTGACCACGGTTATTTTCATATTGACACAAGATTTGTCACAATGCCACATTGGCCTATGGCTTACCATGATTGATTTGCATATTGAATTAATATTTCTCACAATGCGATGTTGGGCAATGGTTGGCCATGGTAGACCATGGTTGATTTTTGTATTGAAGCAACCTTTGTTATAATGCGACATTGGACCATGGTTGACCTTGGATGGCAATGGTTGTGACAATGTTATGTTGTACCAAAAGACAATATTTATCAAAATGTGACCATGGTTAACCATGATTTACCATGGTTTTTTTCCATATTAAGACAATATTTTTCATAATGCGACATTAGAACATTGTTAACCATGGTTGAATTTCATTTTGTGACAATCATTGTCACAATTCAACATTTGTTAATTTTCATATTGAGAATATATTTGTCATAATGTGAAATTGAAACATGGTTAACGATGATTAGAAACCCAATGGATTTATATTAAACCTAAAGATTAATATTATAAACCCTATGAATAATAGTATATCCTAGGAATATAAACCTTTAGATTAATAAACCCAAGGGATCAATTCTAAAGCCCAAAGGTATTATAAACCTAAGGGAATAATATTAAACCCAGGGGATTAATATTTTATACACCAGGTATATAAATCCTAATTGAACTATCATTAACCATGATTGATTCTCATATTGAGACAACATTTTTTATAATGTGATGTTGGAGAATGGTTGGCCATGGTTGACCATGGTTGATTTTCATATTGAGACACTCTATGTCAAAAAATGATGTTGGACCATGGTTTACCATGGATGACCATAGTGTCACAATGTGCCATTGGACCATGAGAGAATATTTTTCATAATGTGACTATGGTTATTGACCATGGTTGCCAATGGTTGAATATGGTTGACTAGGGTTTCTTTCCATATAGAGGAAATCTTTCTCACAATGTGGTGTTCGAAATGGTTTCCCATAGTTGATTTTCACATTGAGACAATAATTTTCACAATCTGACAGTGTTAATTTTAATATTGAGAAAATATTTGTCATAATGTGACATTGGCCTTGAGATTCAACAATATTATGAACTTAGTGAAAATTAAGCATCTTCACTAAGTGGGGCCCGCAGGCTATTTTTAGGTATATGTCTATTTTTAGACATGGTGAGAATATTCTATAAGTTTCAGGATGCTATTTGTACATGGTTGATCAAATGTGAAAAATAGATGATATTATAGTTTTATAATATTAGGCGAAGTCTATTTATAGATCACTAATCTAAAAATAGATGCATGTCGATTATTATTAGCCCTTAATAATAATCCGACAATAAATATCAACTTATTCTCTTGGAGCACTTTATTTCAGTGAATATATTTGGAAAATTAATGGGCTGAAGGAATTATGCAATTCCTAGGGTGGTTGGTGACACATGCATGGAGGACTCAGTTAGAACTGAAGTGGCAGAGTTGTGACAGAGTTGGAAGAGTAGTTATGGGAGTTTTTATTTAGTTTAACTCGGTTAAGTGAGTTAAACTCAGTTGTGCTAGTTGTATCTAGTTCTAACTGAAGATACACTAGTGAGAGTTTAGTGAATTAATTATTTAATTAATTCATAACTAGACAATCACTTGCAACTAAAAAAATACAGTAGTTAACTACTTGCATGTCAGTTCCAATGGAGACCCACTAGAGAAATAGGTGAAAGTGTGAGATGGACTATCTGTTGTGACTATAGTGATGCATTCAATGCATCTGACACACATTGGAGATGCCAATGAGGATTGTGCAGTAAATCCAAGGCCAATTCGAATTCATTCATGGGTCTTATTCAACAAGGATTGTGAAGTGGAGGCAGGTTGTCACGAGGAAAGAAGTTGGTGCTTAGATATGCAAATTTCTGCACGACAGTGTATAATGATTATTGATTGTACTCAGAGCTTGATGTACTAATCTTTGTATGAGATTATTACATGATCCATTGATAAACATAATATATGATAGTTAGGGCTTTTAGATTTAATCTTTCCAGTTAAGCAACTATGTTTATGTGCGATTGATTTTGCTTCATATGTGTTTTTCAATTGGCGATTTAATTTCCACAAAGAATTAAGTGGAAGGATTATGTATTTAACATAATTTAATTTGTTAGATCAGGGCAGCCCGGTAATATACAAGCATCTTGTATAATTTATACATGGTATCAGAGCAGTGTTAATCACTGTAGATTGCAATATTGAAGCAGTGTTGAGTTTTGTGCTGGTGGACAATTCGAATTTGCTACAGAAATTTCTTAGTGCGACAGTTGAGTATTCATTGAGATGGCTTTCAATGGGTTGCGGTTAGAGTATGACCTTGAGGGTAGCTTGAACTACATAGCCTGGAAGGATAGGATGGAGGTGGTGCTTGAAGATAACGGTCTGAAGGATTTCATTGATAACGATGTTCTTATGCCTACTTCTAGTGATGTTTTATTACTTGACGCATGGCAAAAGAAGGTAGTGAAAACAAGAAGAATTCTATTGGAAGGTATGAAAGACCATATTGTGTCAAGCCTTCATGGGAAAGACACTTCATTTTCAATTTCTAAGGCTTTGAAAGATATTTTCCAAAGCAGAGTGACCATAGGAAGTTGGCGCTGAAAGATAAGCTCATAAAAATCAAAATGGAGAACGGCGAAAGTATTCCAAAATATCTCACGAAGTGTGTCTAATGTAGGGATGAGCTGAGGAGTGTGGAATTAAAGTTGCAGATGATGACTTGGTGAGCTTGGCTCTCCTTGGGCTACCAAATAGTTGGCACAGTTATGAGGACTTTGTCAATGGACAGGAGAAACTGTCGAATTGGGAGCGACTTTGGTCAAATCTAGTGCAGGAGGAGATAAGGCAAAGTACCAGGGATGGCTCTTCATCGAAGAATGATGATGAAGAGAATTTCGATTTGGCTACCAAAGAAAGGAAAGGGAAGGGGAAGAAATCCCATCCAAAATCTAAGGCTAAAGGCAAGAAGCTGGATTTGTCCAAGGTGAAGTGTTTTCACTGTCACGAAGATCGGCATCTCACCACTAACTGCCCGTAGAAAAAGAAGAACAAGAAGCTTGTTGGAGCTGCAGTGGGTGAGGCCTTAGCCTCACAATTTGAACTTTATTTCTCTTTGATCGCATGCTTGGTTTCAAGCGCAATGGAATTAGTGTGGTATCTTGATAGTGGTGCTTCCTTCCACATGACGAGAGACAAGGATTTGTTTAGTGACTTGGAGGAGAAAGATCTCCAAATGCATATAGAGATGGGCGACGATGGTAGATACAGTGCGACCGGTATTGGAACCATCACCTTTGAGAGGGATTTAGGCAAACCATTTCTGTTGAAAGATGTTATGCATGTTCCAGGTCTGAAGAAGAACTTGGTATCGGTCGTGATCTTGGAGGACAAAGGTTATGACATTGTTTTCAGCGAGGGAAAATCTTTCCTGTGACATAAAACAAATGTTAAAACCAACAGGATAGGGATTAAAGTTAAGAATCTCTACAAGCTAGAGGTAGATGGCTATGTTGCAATGATGGGAAAAGAAAAAGAAGTGGTAAGCGGGGATGAGGGTGAATTATGGCACAGGAGATTCGTCCATCTTCACCATGGCACCTTGAAGATTTTGCAATAGATTTATACTGGACTTCCCAAGGGTACACTTGTGTAATCATATCAGTGCAAGGGATGTAAGTTTGTGAAGACCACCTTTCATGAGAAGAAGAACCATGCTTCAGTGATCCTGGAGAGAATTCACACAGACATGTGTGGACCTTTCTCGGTTGCTTCAACAGAAAAAAAACAAGTATTATGTTATAATTGTCGATGAATATTCTCATAGATGTTGGATCTTCTTCATGTAGAATAAGAGCAAAACATTCTCAAAGTTCTTTGATTTTAAAGCATTGGTGGACAACGATTCAGGGAAGCAAGTGAAGGCTTTTAGGAGCGATAACGGTGGTTAATATATCTCGATCTAATTCAAAGACTTCTGTAGGAAAGAATGAATTCGAAGAGAAATCATAGTGCCTCATAACCCACAGTAGAATGGGGTTGCGAAGATTAATAAAGGAATGATTGTGGGTGTTGCACGAGTTATGTTGCATGACCAGGGCCTACCAATGCACTTGTGGGTGGAAGAAGGCAACACTGTGGTTTATGTGAAAAAAATGTTGTCCTCATAGAGTACTTAGCATGAGTACACCTGAAGAAAATTTTACTGGTAATAAGGCTGATATTTCTCATTTGAATATTTTTGGCTCATCTTCTTACATCCATGTGACAAAGGATACCAGAAAGAAGCTAGAGTCGACTGCAAAAGTTTTGATATTTGTGGGGTACACAGAAACACCCCATAATTATCGTTTGTATTTTTCAAACAGTGGGATGACTGTGGTGCGACGGGATATAAAATTCAATGAGGCGAAAGCCATGAAGTTGTTGCTTGAGAGGAAGCTACACTTGCATGCAGAGGAGGAACTTCTTGTTCCCAAAGATGAGCCACAAGATGTGGATCAGCCATAGGAGGAGGATCATGCAGTGGAGGAGTCTACTCATGTAGAGCCAGACATTAGAACATGCAGAAGGAATACCACAGAAGCTGAGAGACTGAAGCTTGATGTGGCAAAGAATGTAGGAGTCCCTACATCACATCATAGACAGAGACATTCACCTGAACAATTCACTGGATACATGGCTCTCATGAGAAAGTGTATCGTGACAGAGCCATCTTCCTTTGAGGAAGAAGCACAAGAGCCAACATGGGTAGATGCCATGGTGGATGAGTATGACTCCATTGTCAGAAACAATGCTTGGGAGATTGTTCCAAGGTCGGTTGGTAAATCAGTGTTAGGTTCAAGATGGATCTACAAGGTAAATCAAGCTACTGATGGGAGCGTCGAGAAGTAAAAGGCAAGATTTGTTGCCCGAGGCTTCTCATAGTTTGAGGGGATTGATTATGAAGAAACCTTTGCACCTGTTGCACGATATTCTTCCATAAGGACCATTCTTTCTCTCTCAGCGTAGACAGGTTTGAAAATTCATCATATGGATGTGAAGACTTTGTTCCTTAATGGGATCATTGAGGAAGAAGTGTACATTGACAAGCCTGAAGTATTTTAGATCTTCAATAGCGAGTCGCATGTGTGAAGACTCAAAAGAGAGTTGTATGGGCTGAAGCAAGCACCCTGTGCTTGGTACACACAGTTCGACAACTATTTCACTGGACTTGGCTTCATCAAGAATGAGGCAGATGCAAACCTATACCAAATTGTGGTGGAGGGTAAGCTTTTAATCATTGTTCTTTATGTTGATAATTTGATACTAATGAGTGATGAGTAGTTGATACACTCATGCAAGGAAGATCTTGCAAAGGAGTTTGAGATGAAGGATTTGGGCCTCCTTCATTATTTCCTTGGATTGGAAATATGGCAGCGAGAAGGTGAATTGTTTGTGTCTCAAGGCAAGTATGCTCGAGAGATACTTGGTAAGTTTCACATGGAGGACTGCAAGCCCATGGATACTCCTCTTCCAAGAAATTCGTGGAAAGAATATGCTACATCGGCAGAGGTAGTGGATGCTACTGTCTATGGAGAGTTGGTGGGTTCGCTCATGTATGTAGTTAATACAAGACCAGACCTATGCTATGCAGTGAACTAGCTTAGTCAAGCGATGGTTAAGCCTAATAAGATATTTTGGAAGGTAGGCAAGCATGTCTTGAGATATCTCAGGGGCACATCTAAGTATGTCTTATGGCACAGACAGATGAATGAGGTGAAGTTGCATAGCTTCATAGATGCAGATTGGGCAGGCAGCCCAATGGACAGAAAGAGCACATCAGGAGGGGTTTTCAGTATTGGATCTATAGCAGTTTGTTGGTATAGTACGAAAAAAATATTGGTGGCACTCAGTTCAGCGGAAGTAGAATACATGGCAGCAAGTCAAGCTACATGCAAGGCTATCTGGATGAGGAAAATCCTGGTCGGTTTGTTTGGTTCTAATTTAGATCCTACAGTGATACATTTTGATAATTCGAGTTTCATTAAATTCTCGATTAGTCCTTTGTTTCATGATATATATAAACATATAGATATCTAGTATCATCATATCAGATATTGTGTGCAGCGGAAGATCATGTTGCTTCAGTACATTCCCATGGAATATCAGGATGCATATATTCTAATGAAGGGGCTCACCGGGAGAAAATTCGAATACCATAGAGGCGGGATCGGGGTGAAGGATAATCCCTATCTTTTTTAGAGGGAGTTTTGAGATTCAACAAGATGATGAGCTTAGTGAAAATTAAGCACCTTCACTAAGTGGGGCCCGCAGGATATTTTTAGGTGTATGTCTATTTTTAGACATGGTGAGAATATTCTATAAGTTGCAGGATGCTATTTGTATATGGTTGATAAAATTTGAAAAATATATGAGATTCTATTTTTAGAAGATTGGGTGAAGTCTATTTATAGATCACTAATCTAAAAATAGATGCATGTCAATTATTATTAGCCCTTAATAATAAACCGACAATAAATATCAACTTATTCTCTTGGAGCAATTTATTTCAGTGAATAGATTTGGAAAATCAGTGGGCTAAAGGAATTACGCAATTCCTAGGGTGGTTCGTGACTCATGCATGGAGGAATCAGTTAGAACTGAAGTGGGAGAGTTGTGACAGAGTCGGAAGAGTAGTTATGGGAGTTGTTATTTAGTTTAACTCAATTAAGTGAGTTAAACTCAGTTGTGATAGTTGTATCTAGTTCTAACTGAAGATACACTAGTGAGATTTTATTGAATTAATTATTTAATTAATTCATAACTAGAGACTCACTTTCAACTAAACAAATACAACAATTAACTACTTGCATGTTAGTTTCAGTGGAGACCCAGTTGAGACATAGGTGAAAGGGTGAGATGGACTATCTGTTGTGACTATAGTGATGCATTAAATGAATATGACATTGGAGATGCCAATGAGGATTGTGCAATCAAGTCAAGGCCAATTCAAATTCATTCAGGGGTCTTCTTCAGTAGGGATTGCGAAGTGGAGACAAGCTATCAGGAGGCAAGAAATTGGTGCATAGATATGAAAATTTATGCATGACAGTGTGTAATGATTGTTAATTGTACTGAGAGCTTGATATACTAATATTTGTATGAGATTATTACATGATCCATTGATATACATAATATATGATAGTTGGGGTTTTTAGATTTAATATTTCTTGTTAAACAATTGTGTTTATGTGTGATTTATTTTGCTTCATATGTGTTTTGCAATCGGCGATTTAATTTCTGCAAAGAATTAAGTGGAAGGATTTTGTATTTAAAATAAGTTAATTTTTTAGATCAAGGGAGTCCGGTAATATACATACATCTTGTATAATTTCTACAATTGGACCATGGTTGACCATGAATATAAAACAAATGAGTTTATATTAAACCCAAATATTAATACTATAAACCCTATGAATAATATTATACCCTAGGAATATGAACCCTTAGATTAATAAGCCCAAGGGATTATAAACCTAATGGAATAATATTAAACCAAAGGTATAAATATTATAAATCCAAGGTATAAAAACCCTAAGATAAATATTATAAACCCAAAAATAAATATGGTTGACCATGCTTTACCTTCCTTGATTTTCATACTGAGACAATATTTGTCACAATGCGACATTGGACCATGTTTGACCATGGTTGATTTCCAGATTGAGACAATATTTGGCACAATGAGACATTGAACCATCGTTGACAATGGTTGAACATGATTGTAAAATCAAGGGATTTTACCCTAAAACAAACATGGTTTACCATGGTTTATTTTCATATTGACAAAATGTGATGTTGGACTATGGTTGACCATGATTACTTTTCATACTGAGACAACATTTGTCACAATTCTACATTAGAAAATTGTTGGACATGGTTGACCAGGGTTAAATTTAATATTGAGGCAATATTTGTCTCAATGCAACGTTGGACCATGGTTGACCTTGGATGACCATGGTTATCACAATGTGACATTGGACCAAGAGGCAATCTTTGTCATAATGCGACCATGGTTATTGACCATGGTTGATTTTGATATTGAGTTCAGATTTGTTGCAATGCGATGTTGGAACATGGTTGACCATGGTTGATTTTCATATTTAGACCATCATTATCATAATGTGACATTGGTTGGTTTTCATATTGAGAAAATATTTTTCACAACATGATATTGGACCATGGTTGACCATGATTGATACTTAACGGATTTATATTAAACCCAAATATTAATATTATAAACCCTATGAATAATATATACCCTATGAATATGAACCCTAATATTAATAAACCCAAGGGATTGATATTATAAACCCAAGGGAGTAATAAACCCAAGGGATCAATTCTAAAACCCCAAGGTATTATAACCCAAGGGAATAATATTAAAACCAAGGGATTAATATTCTAAACACAAGGTATATTAACCCTAAGATAAATATTGTAAACCCTAAAATAAATATGGTTGACCACAGTTTACTTTCATATTAGCACAATATTTTTCACAATGCAACATTGTATTATGGTTAACCATGTTTGATTTTCATATTGAGGGAACATTTGTCAAAATGTGACGTTGGACATTGGTTTATTTTCATATTGAGACAATATTTGTCACAATGCGACGTTGGACCATGGTTGACCTTGGATGACCATGGTTGTCACAATGTGATGTTGGGCCAAGAGACAATATTTGTAAACCCAAGGGATTTATAAACCCTAAAATAAACATGGTTGACCATGATTTATTTTCATATTAAGACAAAAAAATTCACATTGCGACATGGAACAATGATTGTCCATGGTTGACCATGGTTTATTCTCATATTGAGATAATATTTGTCACAATGTGATGTTGGACCATGGTTGACCTTGGATGACCATGGTTGTCACAATGTGACGTTAGAAAAAGAGACAATCTTTGTCACAATGTGACCATGGTTGACCATGGTTTATTTTGATATTGAGATCATCTTTGTCACAATGCAATGTTGGAACATGTTTGAACATGGTTGATTTTCATATTAAGACAATCATTTTCACAATGCAGCATTGGTTGATTTTCATATTGAGAAAATCGTTGTCACAATACAGCGTTGGACCATGGTTTACCATGATTATAAACTGTGTGGATTTATATTAAACCCAAATATTAATATTATAAACCCTATGAATAATATTATACCCTACAAATATGAACCATTATATTAACAAACCCAAGGGATTGATAATATAAACCCAAGGGAATAATAAATTCAAGGATTTAATACCAAAAATACAAGAGATTATAAACCCGAGGGAATAATATTAAAGACAAGGGCTAAATATTATAAACCCAAGATATAAAAACCCTAAGATAAATATTAAACCCTAAAATAAAAATGTTTCAAAAATTATTTATGATCGTTGATTTCATACTGAGACAATCTTTGTCACAATATGATGTTGGACCATGGTTGACCATGGTTGATTTTCATATTGAGACAATCTTTGGCACAATGTGACATTGGACCATTGTTGACAATGGTTGATCATGATTATAAACACAAGGGATTTATATTAAACCCTGGGATTAATATTATAAACCCTAAGAATAATATTATACCCTAGGAATATTAACCTTTAGATTAATAAACCCAAGGGTTAATAAACCGAAGGGATCAATTCTAAAACGCCAAGGTACTATAAACCCAAAGGATTAATATTATAAACGCAAGGTATATAAACCCTGAGATAATATTATAAACCTTAAAATAAACATGATTGACCTTGGTTGATCATATATCATTTTCATATTTAGACAATCTTTAACACAGTTACTGATCAAATGAGAAAATTAATGGGTACCCGTTTTTTTGAGGTAGCAAAAAAAGAATTCGATTTTGAAAAGTGGTGATGCAGAATCACCCTTTTTTTAGCATAGTTTTGTCACTTTAAATTTTCTTAGAACTTTTTTTTTTATTTCATGATTTTCATGTCAATTTTGAAAAGTGGTGATGTAGAATAACCTATTTTTTTAGCACATTTTTGGAACTTTAAATTTTCTTTGATTTTTTTTAAATGTCGTGTCGATTTTGAAAAATTGTGTTGTTTGTTTGCACTTTAAATTTTATTTATTTATCAAGTATGAACATTTGTTTTAAAAAGTTAGTGATTTTCATGCCAATTTTGAAAAGTGCTGATGCAAAATCAATCATTTCCATTTAGAGTGGTGAATTTCATCTTAGTAATAAAACATTTTTTTTTTTTAAATGACAAAAAAGAATCAAATCTAAAAAAATATAAAAAAAATTATGAAATAAACCAATAAAAGTGTAAAAAAAACAAAAATAACTTCTAAAAATGAAAAACTGAAAAAATAAATAAATAAATAAAGAGATGAAAAAACAAAAAAAATCAATCAAAATTAATAATTTAAAAAAAAAAAATTCTAAAATAAGAATAATTTAAATTCAGAAATTTAAATTAAAAAAAAAAAAATTAAAAAGAACTTTAAAGTAAAAATTTTAAAATAATAAAATTTTAACTTCAAAAAAAAAAAATTTAACTTTAAAAAAAAAAAAATTAACACACACACATAAATTTTACATTTTCAAATAATGTAAAAAAAAACATAATTCATTTTCTTTATATATATATATATATATATATATATATATATATATATATATATATATATATATGTTAAAAATTTTAAAAATAAAATAAAAAATAAATAAAATATAAATTTAAAAATATATATATATATATATATATATATATATATATATATATATATATATATATATATATATATATATATATATATATATATATATATATATATTAAAATATAAATTTCAAAATAATAATAATAATAATAATTTAACCGTCATCCTTCGAGTTAATTTTCTTTTTCTTTAAATTGTGTGCTTTTTTGAATTTTTCCTTTTTATTTATTTATTTTTTTTTTTTTTTGTTGTATTTTTACAAATGATATTTTATCTTTAAAACCATGTGTAGAAATCATTGGATTATTTTCATAAAGGTGATATTTTATCTTTAATGTCATCATTGGATTTTTAAGGCCTTTCAAGGACATGATAATAGATTATCTTTAATACCATGCCTAAAAATCGGTTGAATTTTAAGAATTTTGATATTTTATCTTTAATGTCATGTTTATCATTGATACTTTAAGGTTTTTCAGAGCCATGACGTTTTATCTTTAATGTCATTATTAAAAATTGTTGACAATTTACACACCGAAAATAAAAATGCGTTATTCCAACATCAATACTTTTCCTTTTCAAGGTGTTTTTTGCACAAAAAAAAAAATCACTATGTTATTCGAGCATCAACACTTTGCATTTTTAGGTTGTTTTTTGCAGACAAAAAATTGGCGATGTTATTCCAGCATCAACACTTTTGATTTTCACATTGTTTTTTGCACAAAAAAAAATTGGTGATGTTATTCCAGCATCAACACTTTCAACACTTTTCGTTTTCATGTTGCTTTTTGCACACAAAAAATTTGGAGCGTTATTCTACCATAAACAATTTTTTATTTCGAGGGTGTTTTTTCAATCCCTTTTTCAAGAAAAAATTGGTTTCTAGCATAATTTTAAAAAGTGTTGAAATTTGACCTTAAATAAAACAGTGCGTTCTGGAAGACACACTTTTCATTTTTGGCCTATTTTTTCATGTTTTTTGAGTTTTTTGGGGCTACAGTTCTCATTTTGAGGTAATAGTTCTTGTTTGATCGGTAACTTTGTTCTTTCTCACAAAGCGAGGTTGGATCATGGTTGAGCATGATTGATTTTCATATCAAGACAATCTTTGTCATATTGCGACAATGGACCATGGTTGATTTTCATATTGGGAAAATATTTGTCACAATGTAATGTTGGACCATGGTTGACCATGATTATAAACCCAAGGGATTTATATTAAACCCAGGGATTTATTTTTAAAACCCTATGAATAATATTACACGATATGAAAATGAACCCATAGATTAATAAACCAAATGGATTAATATTACAAACCCATGGGAATAATAAATCCAAGGGATTAATACTAAAAACCCAAGGGAGTAATATTAAACCCAAGGGATAAACCCTTACATTAATAAATCCATGGGATTGATATTATAAACTAAAGGAACTAATAAACGCAAGGGATTACTACTAAACTCCCCAAGAAAAAATATTAAAACCTTGGGTTTACTATTATAAACCCAAGATTTATAAACCCTAAGATAAATATTATAAACCCTAAAATAAACATGGTTGACCATGGTTGATTTTCATATTGACATGATCTTTTTCACAATGTGACGTTGTACCATGGTTGATTTTCATATTGATATAATGTTCATCACAATGCAACATTCGACCATGGTTTCCCATGATTGAATTTCATATTGAGACAATATTCATCACAATAATACGTTGAACCATGTTTGACCATGGTTGATTTTCATATTGAAACAATCTTTACAACAATGTGACGTTGGACCATGGTTGACCATTGATATCCACGGTTGTCATAATGTAACATTGGACCAAGAGACAGTCTTTGTCACAATGTGATTTATTATTGACCATAGTTGATTTTCATATTGAGACATTCTTTGTCACAATGCGATGTTGGATGATAGTTGACAATGTTTAATTACCATGGTTGACAATGGTTGATTTTCATGTTTAGAGAATCTTTGTCACAAAACGATGTTGGACCATGTTTGACCATGGTTGACCATGGATGATTTTCATATTGAGACAATATTTGTCACAATGTGACGTTGGACCATGGATGACCATGGTTTTCATAATGTGACATTGGAACAAGAGTCAATCTTTGTCATATTGCGACAATGATTATTGACCATTCTTGATTTTTATATTGAGACAATCTTTGTGAAAATGCGATGTTGGACCATGGTTGACTTTCATATTAAGACAATAATTGTCATAATGTTATGTTGGACCATTGTTGACCATGGTTAACCATGATTGACCATACTTTAGCATTTTTTAATTAATAATTAAATAAAAATTAATTATTAATCATTATTAATAATAATTTATTGAATTATTTATTAATTATTATTAATAACAATTCAACATTAATAATAATAAATAATTACCAACTGTTTATTAAATATTATTAATTAATATTGATATATACAATTAATTATTAATAAATTTTTTTTAATAATTAATATTTAATATTTAAATTAGTGACTAATTAATTATTAATTATTATTAATAACAATTAAGCATTAATAATGATAGATAATTATCAACTATTTATTAACTAGTATTATTATTTATTATTGATATCAACAATTAATTATTATTAATGATTAATAAAGATTAATGATTATTAGATATTACTATTGTTATTATTAACACTTAGTTATTATTTATAATAATTAATTATCAACTATTATTAATTAATACATAATTATTAGTTATTAATCAATTATTATTATTACTTATTACTTATAATTATTTATTGTTTTCAATGATTTTTTAATTAAGAAATACAAATTATTGTTTATTATTAATTTATTAATTATTAATTTTTATTTTTATAAATTATTAATTATATTTAACTATTAATTAAACTTGATGACGAAAACACACCAAGTATTTTTTTTTTCGTAAGCTTGTCAAGACTAAATCTTCATCATGTCAAATATATCACCCCCGGGGTAATAAAAGTTAATAAAGGAAAAAATAAGACCACGATTATGGGACACTTATTCCAAGCTGAATGTTGGGCAAGATATCCTAGTGGGCATCACTTATTGTGTTTATGGCTAAGGGGAAATTGGAAAAGGAAATGACTAAAGATTTGAAAGGAAAAAAGTATTTATGGCACATTTATTTATGAGAATAAAGGAAATTAGGTGAAAAGGAAGGTGAAAGGTCACATGTTTCATGTGAGGAGGAAAATGAAGGAAAAATAATGGAAAATGAATCAAATATAGGCCTAATTGATAAAAAGGATTTTTAATATCAGTTGTTACCTTTTGTTAGTTCAGTTTTGGAGCTCTCTCTTTATTCTCTCTCTCACTCTTGGACACTTATATTTTCTTGGAGCACTTTAGCATTGAATCAAGGAAGGGAAAGAAGGCAAAGGAAAGAAAATATCAATCAAACAAAGGTTGGAAAAAGAAAGCTTCAGTGGGAAAACTTGCAGGTAACAAATTACATGTATAATTTCCCAACTATTTTTGACATGCATGGTATGCACATGTTGGTATATGGTTCTTTTGTTGTCAGTGGCATGGTTTTTCTAGGTTTTGAGAGTGATTTTCATCGTTTCCTTGCCATTTCCAGATAGCATTGGTGTGATGTTATTTTTCTTGGTTTTGAGGTTTATAATTGTTGTAATATTTCATAATCCAAGACAAAGGTGGTATCAAGAACATTCCCAAAGGCCTAGGAATCCCTTGATGAGTAATGGCGGGATACATGATAAAGCCTGAGGGTGGAGTCTCATTTAGGGCCTATTGATCTAGTGTGGGTTGTGGTAAAGCCTAGAGACTTGGAGTGGGAAATTCCTCAAGGATGGTGAAGGAATCCAGAGGCATTCCAAGCTTGGTTTGATTTTGTGTTCTTGGGGCTGGTTTAGGTGAGATCATGATATCTTGAGGGTGGAGGTGGTTTAACCTCTGGATTCCCTTAATTGTTTTGGACTAGTTTATCCCATGATATCCCATATTCAAGCTTGGAATATGACATAGGGTTGATTGGATGAAAGAAATATTTGGTTCATCCATGTCTATGGTCACGTGGTACATGGAAGTCATGATCCTGGTTGGCTCTTGCCTATGTATAATGAAAACTAAGTTATCTTTCTTTTGATTGGTAAATGTACTTGTTATTATGTGCCTTTAATGATTGTTATCTTATGGTTATTTATATGTTTATATGTTGGTTATAAGCATGGATATATGACTCTTTTTAGTCATTTCTCTTTTCATGCTTTTACTTGTAATTAAAAGAATAATGGATGAAATACCTAATTGATGTTAAGAAAGCTAATGGGAAAGGGTGGTGAACCATATTTTTTAAGTCTCATATGATTTTTCAATCCCTTATTCTCAGACTTGTATTCATGACCTGTAGGTTTCATATTTACCAAGTGTTTAAGGGAATTTTAGTCCCAATTGGAGATGGTAAGGTTTATTCCTAGTTTCATTTTTGGGTATATAATCATTGTAGTCATGTACTTTATGAGTTTTCAAAGTTATATGGTTTTTTGGGCATAGGCTTAGCCCCATCCCTGAAAAATATCCTTAAGTTCCGTAGTTTCTAGTACAACACTAAGAAAAAAAGGCCATAGTCTCCCTAATGTAGGCCTATGGAAGTAACTAGGGGTTTCCAGTCTCGTGGAGGGCTTGGAAATGGAGAGACTCAGGCTCTAGATCAGGAAAAGATAAGTTGACTCTGGGGATGGACATATGGAGGGATTGGGCTACTTTTGGAGGGTCATAAGGCACCTGTGCAAAGTCAGTAAGGTCTATTTTGTCGACTCCATTTACTTAAGGTCACCTAGGAGGTTGAGTCTTTTCATAACAACCCCTCATCTCATGTTTACCCAGGTAAGCCAATTAAAGTGGGTAGATGTGAGGGGAGAGGTACGCTACATGTGGTATCAGAGAATGTTTCACTCTCTTTGGGTTGCATCTTATACCATAGGTAAGTTGTATCATAGTGGGTTGTGCTCTCTTTGGGAAAAATCTGATGTTTTCAAGGTCATGGTTTTCATGCATGGGGTCAGGGTATATTTTTGGTATGGTCATGCATGATGGTGTATATGTATATGTTTTTATAGGGATATGTTTATGATTATACATGTACATGCTATTGTGGACTCATATTGCAGATTAGATAAGCCTCCATTGAACGTCAATGATATTTGTATTTGATTTTGGTATCTATTTGATTTATTTGACATTATATACATGCAGGAAGAAGAGAATCAAGGAAGGCAAGAAAAATGGTAGAATATAATTCCTGTGACTCTCCCTACATATGAGTTGGGAAGTAAGGAGATGAGAATTATCTTGGTGTAGCAAATACATTGAGGATCTTGAGGGAAGAGATCAGAATTTGTAAGGTAGATAATGACACGTTCATTGAGGCTCAGGAAATACTTGCAAGGGCTCAAGATAAATAGATTGAGGTCAATGCAACGTTTCTTCAATGCTTGTCAGATTTGCAAAAAAAGGGATAAATGAGTATAATTCAAGAGCAGGAGGAAAAGACTAATGGATCCTATGGTAGAAGATTTCGGTCTTGATACAATTTGGATAGAGGGATACATAGTTATAGGTGGAAAATCATTAGACACACCTGACAGGAGGACTAGTGTGTATGGGCATCATTCTAGTTTCTCTTCGTGGGAACATCATCATAGTCATCCCAATCATCATCCTTATAGGAGGGGTCAGTATTTTTTAGAGGATTTCAAGAAATTTAAGCCTCCTATAGTCTTTGGAGAGATGAATATCTTATAATATGAAGATTTATGGTTTCTTGGGATGAAGAAATTCTTCAAATTGCATAGTTATATAGAGAACATGAAAGCCAAGATAACCACTTTCAGTCTTAAAGGGAAACCAGATATTTGGTGGGAGGATGTAAATAATTTTAAAGGTATTGAGGAGGATGACTTGACTTGGGATGAGCTTGAGAGGACCTTCAACAATAAGTACCTTTTGGAGGGGTATTATCTATTAGTGTCCAATATTCAGTGATCAAAAATACTCTTTTCACGTTTACTTAGTAGTGGTCCTAGGTCAAAATTTTATATTTTCAAAGTCCTTTTTCAAATAATTTTTTTTTTGTTGGATATGTCTAGGTCTTAAAAGCTACTACTTCCACTCTATTCATGTTCATTATGATTTAATAGTTCATGTCCTCCATTATCATCTAGAGTCTTAGTTCATTCACCACACCTTCATCTAGGTCAGGGTCTAGGTCTCATTTGTTTCACCACCATAAGGTCCAATCATATCATGAAAGAAAGCAAAAAAGAGTCATTTTCACCATAGAAGTTATTTTCAAAGGGAGTTAGCATAGGTAGGAAAACAAAGAAAGACAATTTGTCTTCTTTCAAATCTTGTTACATTGTCAAATTGTTCAAGAAAGCTAAGTTTTTCTCAAAAGATCATGATTTCACTAAAAGACAAAATAAGGTGTTTTATAATGTTATAAAGGGAAAAGGTGATTTCCTCAACTCATTTTAGCCTCTCTTATTCTATATAGCTCCTCTCTCACCTTAAGAACACTCTACAACTACCAAAGGTGAAAAAAAATCAAATAAATATGCAAGTAAACTCATTCTGCTATGTTTCTGAGTACTAGCGCGACGTTTTTGAGTGTTGGTCATATGCTTCTGCCACTGCGATACATTTCTACCAAATGTTCTATGATTTTTGGTTTTAGCCTCCAAGTAAACCATTCAAGCTTCAAAAAAAATTCACCAAGCTTCTGTGGCAACCAAAATCAGTAAGTGGACACTCTTAATACATTTTTGAAGTCAATTCATCAGCATATGAGTGCTTTCTCTCCTTAAGGTTTTGCTCCACTACATTTTTAGGGCCTCCTATTCTTGATTGGTTTAAGTTATTTAAAACCTTCATACCACCATATAATACCTTCACATATCTTCCACAGACCCTACCCTACTAACACTCCCTATCACTTACAATCCTCTCCACCATTATTTCTGTCAAAACCCTAATTTCCTACTACATTTCCACAAGAAAACTAAGAAATCCTTGTGTTTTCACATTTTGGTCAATCTCCTCATACCTATTCAAGAAATTTCACTTTTAGCCTAAATCAACACATCACCCTACCTCCTCAATTTTTTGAGGAATTTTCCTTCCGTATACCTCATCACAATCCCTCAAGTCATCCTATACTTATCCCCTGTTTTCCCAAAATTCAGTGTCCCTACTCACTTCATATAGATAGGTTGTATCATGTTCAGAAGCACTATCGAGGGTGAAAATATGGTTCACAAGGGAGGCGACCATTCCAAGTTTGAGCCATCCACTTTTCAAGAATTCATTGCTTTCCCTTATGCCAAGAGATGTTTTGAAAACAGTGGATGTTTGAGTTTTTGTGAGAGAATCATGGAGGTAGGCGGTCATGCTCAATTGACTAGAATTTTTGCCACTAACTTTAGTAGATACAAGGCCATCATACCAGGCATTGAAATCACTCTATCAATAGATGCAATCACTTCAACAACAGGTATTCCAAATAAAGAATAATTCTAGTTCAAAGGCATGGAATTAGACCTTAAGAACTACCCAGTGTTCCTAAAACCTCCTTGTAAAGATGAACCTGAGCATTTTTTTCCTTTCTGAAATTTACTAGATAAGGATGCCCCATTAATGAAGATAATCTTGAAATATTTTACATGTGAAGGGAGATTTTCGAGATTTTACTAATACCATGTCAGGTTATTAAGGCACTTCACAGCCACCAAATCACTCAACTTGTCTAACTATTTATTCGGTAGTTTGGTAAAAATGTTGGAGAAGGTATAGAGAAAAAGTAAAAATCATCATCCTAGTTTGTTCCACCATGGTTTGGTAAAGTTGGTTGTATTTCACCAACTCTCGACAAACAATATGACCTGGGAAAATTTCATGGAGAAATTAGCATCAACGCCTACTGCTAGTGCACCTATTGTTCATAGCACATCATCAGCATTAGCACAGCCAAAGGAGGTTGGCTCATCAAGCAGGAAAGTAGAGTTTTCAAAAGTGCCTAGGGTTGAGATCAGACAAACCTATGAGAAGGGTAAGAGGATGGCTTTTTCTCCTAAGACCATCAAAGGATTGTTTTCACCTAAAATTACACGTGAGCAAAGACAAATAGTAGAGCAACCACCTAGTCATGAAGGTGAGTCACCATTGCAAGAGCATGATGAAAAATCACCCCTAGAATTTGGGATGGTAGATCATATGAAGGATAAGTTAGATGAGGAAATCATAAAGGAAAAATATGAAGAGATAACAAAGTTGAGGGAGATTTTTTCCATGGAAAATTCTCAGATCACCATCCTACAGTAAGAAAATCTACAATTAAAGGTGAAACTACACCTCCAAGACAAGCCAAAGATGCATATTTAGGAAGACAAAGGTAAAGGTAAATAACTGGTATATGATGATATATTGGAGGATATAGAAGTTGAAACAAAGCAATGAGACTAAGTAAAATAGGTCTCAAGAAGGCACTTCAGAAATAAAAAGAATCAACTCCTACATCAGGTTGGCAAACTTTTGATGAATAATTTTCGATGAAATCAATGAAGATAGAGCGTATTGGCTTGACAGGGTGAGTGGACATATTGAGAATCTTCTGAAGAAAGCTAAAAGGAACAATGACCTCCAGGGGCATATGGAAAATCATTATTGCGCCAGAAACAAAATCTCCCAAATCAGGATAAAGCAAATAAATAAAAAGCTCAAGGAAGCCCAAATGAAGCTCAAGGAGAAGGATAACTTGGACCTACTTGATGAGGCATAATTCACTATTTAGCCTATCATCTATAGGTTTCATAAAACAAATTTTGAGAGATTTTGAGCATTTTTTATGATTTTTGGGAAATTCTGGAAATTTGGCCTTCACAGAAGCGTCGTGCAGTGGCACGACATTTTCTCTCAAATAACTCAAATGAAGAATGGTTTATGTTTTTGGATTCCTCTTCACTTTCACATTCCATATCAGGTCCTAGTTTTTCATGAAACCCCTTGATTGTGGAGAAAAATCCAAAAAAACTACCTCTTTTTCATGTTCCTGCCATTTTTTTGACCAATCATAGCGCTTTTGGAGTGAGGTTGGGAGAACCATGTTTTGGACGTCTTCCCATGGGTGCTTTCTCAATTTTGAAATTACATTGGAAAGTATACATGTATGTATACCTATTCCAACCTTTAGACTTGCAAATGGATGCTTTAAAGTGGGTCAAATTCACCTATGAATAGGCGCAACACTTCTGCTAGAGAGGTATGACACTTATGGTAATGGTGTTATGTTTCTACATTGGATTCCTTTTAGATAGCTGTGAAGCCAGGAAAACTTCATAATTCGAAGCTAATTTGTCCCATGAGGTTTCATTTCAGTAATTGAGTTTTTTTTTTTCATCTTGTGATGAGGAAACATTTAATTTAATGAAGGAGGCATGCACTCCTAGTCTTTAGCTAAATTTTACATAATAGTTTCTAACTTCCCTCAATTCTAGGAAGTGACTCATCTGATGTAATTATGATTCTTTTTTTACAGGATTTCGACCCTGTGAGGATTCATGACTCTTATTTTCCTATATGTAGTCAAAGTCAAGCCATTTTAAGGGTTGGATAGTTGTTATTTGCAGTGGAGATATTGTATAAGCTTTTGTTAATGAAATCAAAGACAGTGTTGCAGATATAGCGTTGAGACTCTAGTGGTATGCCTTTTAGCATTTTTTTTCTCAGTAATCTTATTAAGTTGAATTTTTTTCTATCCTTCTTCTACATATATGGTTCTTTATGTTAAATCGTATTAGTTTATAGGCAGAAATCATGCCTTCCATGCCCTGTTTTTATAATATTTACATGAACGTCCTTGGTATTCCGATGAATGGATTCATTTTAATGCTCATTCTAACTCCCTTTGTTCACCCTATACACAATGAAAAATTAAGCATGCTTCTAAGCTTACCTACCTGGCCTCATCCTTGCTTCTGCAATCTAACCTTTGAAATATGACCTAAACCCTAGACCTAGTTCACTACCTATCATTCATATCCATCAAAAATTCAAACAAATAAAAACCCTAATCTACTGAGCATCATAACTAGCCTAATATCATTATATCCAATCATCTCTTTGGCTGAAAAGTGACATTGAGAGATCCCTCTCTCATCTTGGTAGGGCTAGCCACCTGACCTAAAAGTTGGTTTGTGGTTAAATTCCTTCAGTTCCATTCTCAGACTTGGGAAATAGGGGGAGCAATAATATGTTTGATGCCAATTCAGGGCACTGATTGAAAAAATTTCCCTGCGAAAATTTCTTTAGTTCACTGAAGGTTAGACTTGTGAGTGAAAATTTATGGCATTCGAAGAAGGTTGAGTCAGTAAATTTGGGCCAAAGTACAAATTCTCAAGAAAACCTGGCTCCCAAAAGACACACTAGGTCAAATCCTGACCCAAATCCCTCACCAATTGTCAATGACACTGAGAGTTTTTAAGAAAGGAGAAAACAAAGTTTGAGAAAGTTGGAAATGTTATTCCTCCACTTTTGAAATTAAACTCCTTGCCTACGAGATTTTATTCAGAATATTTGTCCATACTTTTGAGTTTAAAACTTAGTTGTTTAGGTCCAAGTCTCAGTCCATTTTTTCATAAATTTTCTTTGATCCTATTGATTTTGAGACCTATTTACCATTTTCTGAATCTTCTTATTCTGAGGTTGATAATGAAGTATGGTTTAATTTTCACAAACTTCAAGGTTTGGTGAATAAGTTTCAAGTAACTTTAAAAAAAACGTATTTCCAATACCTGCAACATCCTTTTGCTTCACCACTTACTATTACACCTTCTCACATAGCTACATCATCAACTCTTCCTTTTATTCCATCCTTAACTCCACAATTGTTCACTCCATCAACACCTCCACAACCCCCTCCATTAAACATGGCCATATTCGCTTCGTTGATATTACCGCAAAAACTCACCGCACTACCTTAGAACTATGGTCAAATATTGCCTCTTTTTTATGGAACATCAGAGGTTACTGCTCACCAACACATTGTCAAAGTAGTTGATTTCATAGATCTTGAAAATATTGACAATGATGACGCCAATATGTGCATCATAGCACAAATTTTCTCAGGAGAGGTTAAAAAATGGTTTCTCTCTCTAACAGTTGGTTCAATATTTAATTCACGGTAGCTAATTAACTTGTTTATGTTAAAATGGGAGGATAATAAGAATCCATTACAAATCCTAGCTAAATATAATTCCTTGAAAAGGAATCCTAATGAGTCTGTACAAGACTTTAAAGCTAGATTCAATAGAATTTATGATTCTATTCCTAGAAATATCAAGCCTCCTCCAGGCCTTGATTTACTTCATTACCATGATGGTTTCGATATTGATATGGCTTACCAGCCGAGGGAAAGAAATCCATCAACCCTTGAATAAATGCAGAGAAATGTAGTGAGCATGGAAGCAAATATGATTATCAAAAAGTAAAAAATGAACATAGAGAAAAGGGTGACTTTCAAGGAAGAAACATCTACTTCACCCGAGGGAAAGCTAGACACCTTAATCAAAACCATGGAGAAGATGATGGACAAAATGATCATTGCTGATAGACAAGTTGAACCTTCCTTTAGAAATCCCAACTTCGGGGGACAAAATCAACAACCTCAATATAGGATCAAGAAAAGGGAACAAAGGGGTCAGGACCCACAAATTCAGGAGAAAATTCGCACTCCATTTAAGAAAAAATATACAGAAGGCCCTGATGAAGAATAGATTTCAAGAAAGAATCATTTATTTTAGGAAAATAAGAAGCCTATTTTCCTCACTCAAGAAGATCATTTTTGTACAAAATTCATACACCAGACGATCAGAAATATGTCTTTTAAAATGATGATATGTTATCAGTACAGACATAATATTACCATATGGGATATCAGAACACTCTTACTCAAGTACAAAGGTAGTATTTTTTGAGGAATAGGAATGTTCCTGTAACCTCCAATCAGGAAAAAAACAAAATTCTCAAACCAATACTCATCACAAAGAGATGAGAAATTAAAATCAAAGAAACGACAAGGAACTTGTTGTTCCTAATCAAGAAAATATATGACAAGAAGACCAAAGTTGATGATTTCAAAATAGGAGATGTTGTTCTTCAATGGGATGCCCGGAATGAATTCAAAGGTAAGCACAGTAAGTTTGATAATATATGGAAAGTTCCATAAAATATTACAACACTTAGAGGTAATAAGGAATTTTTGTTAGAATATCTTGATGGGCAGGAAATTCTGGGAGGATCGGTGTATGGTAGGTTCCTCAACCATTACCTTACCTAAGTTTGAAGAAAAAGATTCACTTTCATTGTAAATATCACTTTTATTTCCTATTAAGAATAATAAGTTGTTTCAAAATTTTGAAGCCTAAGGAAAAGGCCATGAGACTTCTATGATTAGCTCATGTTTTGCTTTCAAAAATTTCAAAAGTTCTAGTCAGTTTTTGAGTGAAATTCATTTCCAGTTAAACATTTCAATGTGTCGAAGTTTTTTCAGTTTCCAGTTTTGACTCCATTTCCCAATGGATGAGGATACATGATCTATGGTGTTCTTGACACCTCCTAAAGGATTTGCCTTCCCCAGCTGTAGCCAATGTTAGTGTCCAATATTGAGTGATCAAAAATACTCTTTTCAGGTTTACGTAGTAGTGGTCCTAGATCAAAATTTTGTGTTTTCAAAGTTAGTTTTCAAATAAAATTTTGTTCGTTGGATATGAGGCTAGGTCTTAAAAGCTACTCCCTCCACTCTATTCATGGTCATTATCATTTCATGTGTCATGTCCTCCATTATCATCTAGATTCTTAGGTCATTCGCCACACCTTCATCTAGGTTAGAGTCTAGCTCTCATTTGTTTCGCCACCATAAGGACCAATCACGTCATGAAAGAAAGAAAAAAAGAGTAATTTTCACCATACAAGTTATATTAAAAGGGAAGTAGAATAGGTAGGGAAATAAAGCAAGACAATTTGGCTTCTTTCAAAGCTTGTTACATAGTCAAATTGCTCAAGAAAGAAATTTTTTTCTCAAAAGATCATGATTTCACTAAAACACAAAAGAAAGTATTTTATAATATTATAAAGGAAAAAAGTGACTTACTCATCTCATTTTATCCTCTCTTGTTTTATAGAGCTCCTCTTTCACCTTTTGAACAATCTACAACTAGAAAAGGTGGGAGAAAACCAAATAAATTTGCAAGTAAACGCATTCTTGTACATTTCTGAGTACTGGCGCAACATTTCTGAGTGTTGGTGCTACGCTTCTGCCACTGCATTACGTTTTAGCCAAAGGCATTATGCTTTTGGGTTTTAGCCTCCAATTCAACCATTAAAGCTTAAAAAAAAGTTCACCAAGCATCTGTGGCATCCAAAATCAGTAATTGGACACTCTCAATACATTTTTCAAGTCAATTCATCAGCATATGAGTGATTTCTCTCCTTAGGGGTTTGATCCACTACATTTTTAAGGCATCCCATTCTTGATTGGTTTAAGTTGTTTAAAACCATCATCCGACCATCTAATACCTTCACATATCTTCCACACAGCCTACCCTAACACTCCCTATCACTCACAACCCTCTCCACCATTGTTTCCATCAAAACCCTAATTTCCTACGACATTTCCACAAGAAAACTAAGAAATCCCTGTGCTTTCACATTTTGGTCAATCTCCTAATACCTATATCAATAAATTTCATATGTAGCCTAAAGCTAACACATAACCCTACCTCCAAAACGTTTTAGGGAATTTTCCTTAGCATCCTTATAACTCATCACACCCCCTAAAGTCACCCTATCCTTATCCCTATTTTCCCAAAATTCGTTGTCCCTACTCAATTCATATAGCTAGGATTTTATCCTAGTCACAAGCACTATGGAGGGTGAAAGGAAGGTTCACAAGGGAGGCCACCATTCCAAGTTTGAGCCTCCACCTTTCAAGAACTCAATGCTTCCCCTTATTCCAAGAGATGATTTGAAAATAGTTGGTGTTTGAGGTTTTGTGAGAGAATCATGGATGTAGGTTGTCATGCTCAATTTACTAGCCTTTTTGCCACTAACTTTAGCAGAGACAAGGCCATCATAGCTGGAATTGAATTCACTCTATTAGCGAATGTCGTCACTTCAGCATCATCTATTCTAAATGAAGGATAATTCTGGTTCAAAGGCATGGAATTGGACCTTGAGAACTACCCAATGTTCCTAAAACCTGATTACAAAGATGAACCTAAACATGTTTTTCCTTTCCAACATTTACTTGATAAGTATGCCCCATTAATGAAGCTAACCATGAAATATTTTACATTCGAAGGGAGATTTTCAAGACTGTACCAATAACATGTCAGGTTACTAATGCACTTCACAGCCACCAAATCACTCAATTTGTCTAATTATTTATTCAATATTTTGGTAAAAATGGCGGAGAAGGTACAGAGAAAAGGTAGAAAGCATCAACCTAGTTTTTTGCACGATGGTTTTTTCAAGCTAGTTTTCTTGCACCAACTCTTATAAAACAATATGAGCTCAAAAAATTTCATGGAGAGAGTATCATCAGTGCCTGCTACTAGTCCACCTATTGTTCATAGCACATCTTTAACATCAGCACAGCCAAAGGAGGTTGGCTCTTCAAGTAGGCAAGAAAAGTTTTCAAAAGTGCCTAGGGTTGAGATCACTCAAAGCTATGAGAAGTGTAAGAGGATGTTTTTCTCTCCTACGACCATCAAAGGTGTATTTTCACCTAAAATTACACCTGATAAAAGACAAACAGTAGAGCAGCCACCTAGTCATGATGGTTAGTCACCATTGCAACGCCATGATGAACAAGCACCACTAGAGGTTGACATGGTAGAGCATGTGAAGGATAAGTCAGATGAGGAAATCTTAAAGTAAAAATATGAAAATATAGCAGAGTTGAGGGATATTTTCTCAATGGAAAATTCTTAGATCGCTTTCCTACGACAAGAGAATCTACAGTTAAAAATGAAACTACTCCTCCAAGACGAGCAAAAGGTGCATATTGAGGTAGACAAAGGTAAAGTTAAAGAACTGGTAGATGATGATAAATTGGAGGATACAGAAGTTGAAACAAAAGTAAGGAGATGAAGGACAAGTAGTCTCAAGAGGGAGCTTTAGAAAGAAAAAGAATCAGCTCCTACATCAAGTTTGCAAACTTTTGATGAATTAATTGTTGCTAAAATCAATAAAGATAGAGAGTATTGGATTAACAGGGTGAATGGAAATATTTATAAGCTTCGGAATAGATCAAAAAATAAAATTAACTATAGAGGCATATGGAAAATCATTATTGCGCTAGAAACAAAATCTTCCAAATTAGGGTAAAGAAAATGAAGAAAAATCTCAAGGAAGCCCAAATGAAGGTTAAAGAGAAGGATAACTTGGACCTACTTATTGAGTTATCCTTTTTTATTTAGACTATCATCCATAGGTTTCATAAAACAAATTTTGAGATATTTTTAGTAATTTGAGCATTTTTTATGATTTTTGGGAAATTCTAGAAATTTGGCCTTCACAAAAGCATCATGCCTTTTCACTTGCACTCAAATGAAAAAGGTTTTATATTGTTGGATGCCTTTTCACTTGCACATTCCAAACCAGGTCCTGGTTTTTCATGACACCCCATTATTTTGGAGAAAAAGCCAAAAAAACTACCTCTTTTTCATGTTTATACCAGTGTTTTTTACTAGGCGCAACGCTTCTGAGTGAGGTTGGGAGAATCAATTTTGGAGGTCTTCCCATCGATTTTTTCTTAATTTTGAAGGTGCATTGGAAAGTACACATGTATTTATACCTAGAAAAACCTTCATAATTTCAAACGAATGCTCTAAAGTTGGTCAAATTCACCTCTGAAAAGGCGTGACGCTTCTGTTGGAGAGACACAATGCTTCTGCTAATGGCGCTACATTTCTAAATTAGATTCCTTTTAGACAGCTATTAATCCAAGAAAAATTCAGGATTTGAAGCTAATATGTTCCGTAAGGTTTCATTTCAGTAATTTAGTTTTTTTTCCTCTTGTGATGAAGAAATATGTAATTTAATGAAGGAGACACACACTCTTAGTATTTAGCTGAATATTAGGGAATAATTTCTAACATCCCTATATTCTAGGAAGTGACTCATCTGATGTAAATATGATTCTTTTTTGGATAGGATTTCGACCCTATGAGGTTTCATGACTCTTATTTTCCTATATTTAGTTCAATGCAAGCCATTTTAGGGCTTGGATAGTTGTTATTTGTAGTGGAGCTATTGTACAAGCTTTTGTTAATGAAATCAAAGATAGTGTTGTAGACATAGTGTTGAGACTCCAGTGGTATGCCTTTGAGCATTTGTTTCTTCTCAGTAATCTTATTAAGTTGAATATTTTTTTATCCTTCTTCCACATATATGCTTCTTTATGTTAAATCATATCAGTTTATAGTCAGAAATCATGCCTTCCATGCCTTGTTTTTATTATATTTACATGAACATGTATTTGGTCTTCCGATGAATGAATTCATTTTAATGCTCAGTCTAACTCCCTTTGTTCACCCTATACACAATGAAAAATTAAGCATGCTTCTAAGCCTACCTACCTGGCCTCATCCTTGCTTCTACAATCTAACCTATGAAATGTGACCTAAACCCTAGACCTAGTTCCCTAACAATCATTCATATCCAGAAAAAATTCAAACAAATAGAAACCCTATTCTACTGAGCATCATAACTAGCCTAAGATCATTATATCCAGTCATCTCTTTGGCTGCAAAGTGACATTGAGAGAGCCCTCTCTTGTCTTGTTAGGGCTAGCCACCTGACCTAAAGGTTGGTTTGTGGTTATATTTCTTCAATTCCATTCTCAACCTTGGGAAACGGGGGGATGGATAACATGTTTGGCACCATTTCCAGGCACCGATTAAAAAAAATTCCCTGGGAAAATTTCTTTATTTCACTAAAGGTTAGACTTGTGGGTGAAAATTTCTGACATTCGAAGAAGGTTGAGTCAGTAAATTTGGGCCAAAGTACAAATTCTCAAGAAAATCTGGCTCCCAAAAGACACACTAGGTCAAATCTCGACCCAAATCCCTCACCAATTGTCAACGACCCTGAGAGTATTTTAAGAAAGGAGAAAACAAAGTTTGAGAAAGTTGGAAATGGTATTCCTCCACTTCTAAAATTAAAATCCTTGCCTACTAGATTTTCTTCAGAAGATTTTTCCTATAATTTTGAATTTAAAACATATTTGTTTAGGTCCAAGCCTCAGTCCATTTTTTCAGAAATTTTCTTTGATCCTATTGATTTTGAGACCCATTTACCATTTTTTGAATCTTCTTATTCTGAGGTTGATAGTGAATTCTAGTTTAATTTTCACAAACTTCAAGGTTTGGTGGATAAGTTTCAAGTAACTTCAAAAAAATCTTATTTCCAATGCCAGCAGCATAATTTTTCTTCACCACCTACTATTACACCTTCTCACATAGCTACATCATCAAATCTTCCTTTTATTCCTTCCTTACCTGTGTAAGTTTTCACTCCATCAACACCTCCACAACCCCCTCCATTAAACATGGCCATATTCACTCTGTTGATCTTATCATAACAACTCACTGCACTACCTCAGAACTATGGTGAAATATTGCCTCTTTTTTATGGAACATCAAAGGTTACTTCTCACCAAAACATTGTTAAATTAGTTGATTTCATAGATCTTCTCAAAATATTGACAATGATGACGCCAATATGTGCATCATAACACAAATTTTCTCAGGAGAGGTTAAAAAATGGTTTCTCTCTCTAAAAAATGGTTCAATAGCTAATTCATGATAGCTAATTAACTTATTTATGGTAAAATGGGAGGAGAATAAGAATCTATTACAAATCCTAGCTGAATATAATGCCTTGAAAAGGAATCCTAATGATTCTGTACAAGAATTTACAACTAGATTCAATGGAATTTATGATTCTATTCCTGGAAATATCAAGCCTCCTCCAGGTCTTGATTTACTTCATTACCATGATGGTTTCAATATTGATATGGCTTACCAGCTAAGGGAAAGAAATCCATCAACCCTTGAATAAATGCAGAGAAATGTAGTGAGCGTGGAAGCGAATATGATTATCAAAAAGTAAAATATGAAGACAGAGAAAAGGGTGACTATCAAGGAAGAAACATCTACTTCACCCAAGGGAAAGCTAAACACCTTGATCAAAACCATGGAGAATTTGATGGACAAAATGGTCATTGCTAATAGACAAGTTGAACCTTCCTTTAGAAATCCCAATTTTGGGGGCCAAAATCAGCAGCCTCAATATAGGATCAAGCAAAGGGAACAAAGGGGTCAGGATCCACAAATTCAACAGAAAATTCACACTCCATTTAAGAAAAAATATACAGAAGGCCCTGATGAAGAATAGATTTTATGCGAGAATTATTTATTTGAGGAAAATCATAAGCCTATTTTCCTCACTCAAGAAGATCAGTTTTCTACAAAATTTATACACTAGACAATCAGCAATATGTCTTGTAAAATGATGATATTTTATCAGTACAGACATAACCTTACCATATGGGATATCAGAACACTCTTACTCAAGTACAGAGGTAGTATGGTTTGAGGAATAGGAATGTTCCTATAATCTCTGATCATGAAAAAATAGAATTCTCAAATCGATACTCATCATAAAGAGACAACAAATTCAAATCAAAGAAAAGACATGGGACATGTTTTTCCTAATCCTGCAAAAGGAAATGAAGGCATAGGACAGAAGAAGGAGATTCCACACAAATATCAACTCGAGAAGGAAGATGCACCATCCAAAGGGTAGAAAAGAATTCTGCCTTTCTTAGTATTGAAAATAAAATCTCAAAACTTAAATTCTCCATTCCTTTAACTAAATTAGTCAAGAATGACCAGTATAAATTTCAAGTAACCAAGTTTCTTAGGGTAGATCATATGTCTTATATGGTCAATGTAAGTGATGATCGCCCAGAACTTTTATTTTCTCCTATTGTTGATGGTGATTTAGAAGATAGTGAGGTCCCTCTGTTTTATCTTATCCTCAAAATCCATGATGTTATCCTCCATAATTCCATGCTTGATTCCAAAGCATCTCATAACCTTATGCCCAAAGCCATCATGAATAGATTAGGCATGGATATCACAATACCCTACCATAACCTTTATTTGTTTGATTCAAGAAAAGTGAAATGTCTTGGCCACATTAAGGACATAATGGTGTCTTTAGAGAAAATCCCAACCAAGAATATCCTCATGGACGTTGTTGTGGCTGATATCCCTCTCGGATATGGAATTTTTCTCTCCCGATCATGGGGAGAAAAACTTAGAGGTACCTTGCAGCTCGACTTTCCATATGCTACAATACCAGTTTTTGGCCAACTTAGAAAACTATACTCGGAAAGTAAAATGAAGTACATGATCAGTAGTAGAGAAAAGCCTAATAATCATCCCATACATTTTTTTCACATGGATTTAGAGTCATTTATCTCATTCAATGATGAATGTTCAGCATCTTCAGAAATTTTGATTGAAGAAAAGAAAGAAAATTCAGAATTTTCAAATTCTATTTTAGAAATTATAAATGCAGAAAATCAAGAAAAGATGCCAAGTGGTTTGTAACCAAGCACATCAACCCAAAAGAGAGATGAAATATGGAAATACATGGAACCTTTTGGTACAATATACCTCTCTCAAGCAACAAGTAAAGTTTAGTTATTTGATTTGTAGCATCCCAATGAAGAAATTTGATTGTGGACCAAGGACTTGGAAAAAGCCTTGGGTAAGGAAGGGGTTTTCATTGGAGTGCGGATTCACGGCCCTATAAATCAATCTCTTAACACTCCTCCTAATTTTCGAATTTCATCTTACAATTTAACATTGGATTGTTTGAATAATGAAGTAGAGTATGAGGCTTTGACAAATGGTTTGAAAATTCTCAGGAAATTAGGTGCAAAGAAAACTCCTGTGTACTATGAATTGGTAATAAACAAAATCAAAGGGGAATACTAGGCTAAGCATCCTAGGATGTGAGCTTACTTAAATGAAATGTTAGATATCCTCAAGACCTTCACCTAGTATACTTTGTCATTGATCCCAATGGACAACAATGTTATTGTTGATTCTCTTTCCACTTCAACCAGCATGTTTAAAATTCCATTGTATCCCAATAAGAAGTATGAGATAAATTTAAAACATCACCATGTTGTTCCAAATAATTTTCAATATTGGCACATCTTTCAAGATGACAAACAGATAAAAAAATTCTTGCAAACGGAAGAGGAATTTGTGAGTTCGCAAATGGATGACCAATTTTATGAGAATGAAAAAGAATTGCATGCAACAGAAATTAAAGTACTTCAGTTGAAAGAAAAATCAATTCCTAGAGGTCTTGTGCCTTTGGAGGAGATTTTTGACCAAGATGATGTTGCATGGAAATCGAACATGCTACCAATAGAAGTAAGAGTGGAAGATCTTAATCTTGGCACTCCTGAAAAGCCTAATATGGTCAAGATTTCAAAATCCTTGAGCTCTGCAATGAAAGGTAAATATGCAGCACTCATGTATTAGTTTGTTAATTTTTTTTCATGGGGGTATTCTAATCTCAAAATATATGATAAGAGTAAAATTCAGCATACTATTCCTTTGAAACCGAATCTGAAGCCTTTCCGCTAGAAATTGGGGAGAATGAATCCCAAGATGTGCCCTCCATTCAAAAACAGGTAAAGATGTTATTCATTGCTGGTATTATAGTTCCTCTTTGCTTTTCAAATTGGATGTCTAACTTAGTGCTAGTAAGAAAGAAGACCAGAGAGATCCCCTTGTGTATATATTTCATAAATCTGAATAAAATTTCACTGAAAGACAATTACTCACTTCCAAAAATGGACCATATTCTACAAACGGTAGTTGAATATTCCAAAATTTCATTTATGGAGGGATATTCTGGGTATAATCAAATTTTATTCCATCCAAATGATCAGGAAAAGATAGCCTTTACAACACCATGGGGTACCTTCATGTATGCCCAAACTCCCTTGGGATTGAAAAATGCAGGATTGACTTTTCAGCGAGTGATGGACATCATGTCCAACAATGAAAAGGATGTATTTTTGGTCATCTATCTTGACGATATCACTTTTTTTTACAAGACGGATGAGAAACACTTGCAGCACCTGAAAACAATTTTTCATAGATGTAAGAAATTTGGCATATCATTGAATCCTAAGAAGACTATGTTTGTTATGGAGGAAGGAAAATTTTTGGGCCAAATTATATCAAAAGACGGCATCCAGATATATCCTTCAATAACTGAAGCAACTCATAGCTTGGACTATCCTACAAGTAAGAAGGAGATCCAATCATTCAATGGTAAAATCAATTTCCTGAGAAGGTTTTTTGCCAATCTTGTTGAACTCTTAAGGAAAATTACTGATATGCTGAAGAAAGATAGTGAGGTAAAATGGTCTGAGGAAGAAAATAATTCTTTCAATAAAGTTAAATTTTCTTTATCTAACGCTCCTATTCTTATTAGTCTAGATTACACACTTGATTTCATCATTTTTTCATGTGCTTCGGAGAATACTCTAGCTGTTGTCCTTATGCAAAATAAAATTCAGAAAACAGAACAACCCATCAGATTCTTCAGTAGAACCATTATAGATGCAACCTTCAAGTACAATATCATTGGAAAACAGATCTTGGCACTAGTTAAAGCATTGAAGGACTTCTGAGTCTATATTCTTCACTCTCGTGTTATTTCAAATGTCCCAAATGTTGTTGTCAAAGATGTGCTTACACAAAATGATCCTGAAGGTCGGCGTGGAAAATGGATCATTTCTATGTTGGAGTATGACTTGGATATCAAGCCTACAAAACTAATCAAGGGTCAAGGCTTGGAAAAGCTTATGGCGGACTCAAATATCTATGCTTTGGAAATTATTTTTATTTCTCCATTATATGAGGAGAAAAAGGTTAATTCATTACCTTAGATATCTGAAATATATATTTCATCACCATGGTATGTTGATATTGTTCATTTTCTGCAACACTTGAATCCTCCTCTCGCCTTGCCTAGTAGTAAAGCTATATCTTTGAAGTTGAAGGCTCTTAAATATTGCATCTTTAACAATTTTTTGCATTGGAAATATTCGAGCGGAGTGTTGGTGAATTTTTTGGTAGAAGGAGAAGTTGAAAAAGTAATGAATGACTTTCATAAAGGTGACAATGGTGGTCATCTTTTTTGGAAGACTACAACAAATAATATTTTGAGGGTTGGCTTCTATTCTTCAAGTTTATTTTCATATGTTTATAATATTGTCATGAGTTTCCATGAATGTCAAAATTTTCAAGGAAAAAGAAATCTTTTTGTCTTTTCCCTTAAAACCCATCGCAATTCAAGCACCCTTCCAGCAATGGGGTCTTGATTTCATTGACGAGATCCATCCTCCTTCATCAGCTCAACATAAGTGGATACTCACTGCAACATATTACTTCAAAAAGTGGATTAAGGCAATTCCAACGAGGCAAGCTATAGATACTATCATTATTCAGTTTTTGGAAAGCAACATCCTGTCTCATTTTGGTTGCCCATAGAAAAATATTACTGACAATGTGGTCACCTTTAAGTCTAAGAATATGATTGATTTTTGTGACAAATATCACATAATACTTGTAAATTCTACAACATACTATTCTCAAGGTAACGGGTTGGCTAAATCATTAAACAAATCATTGGTGAATATAATCAAGAAATTGTTGCAAAAGAACAAGAGAAATTGGCACTAGAAGCCCACAAATGATCTATGGGTGGTCAAAGTTAACACAAAGAGATCAATCACCATGTGACATTTCCATCTTGTGTATGGTGTTGACACAATTTTTCCCACTTCTTTAGCTATCCCAACGATGAAAATTCTGCAAGAAAACAGTAGTGAACCAAATGATATCTAGTGAAGAATCAATCAAATGATTCACTTATAGCAAACAAGAGAAGAAGTTTTCAATCACACTTCAAAAATTCAGGAGAAAATCAAGAAAATATATGACAAGAATACCAAAGTTGATGATTTCAACGTAGGAGATGTTGTTCTTCATTGGGATGTCAGGAATGAATACAAAGGTAAGCAAAGTAAGTTTGACAATATATGGAAAGGTCCATAAAAGATTACAACATTCAGAGGTAATAAGGAATTTTTGTTAGAAGATCTTGATGGGCAGGAAATTCTGGGAGGATCAGTGAATGGTAGGTTCCTCAAACATTACCTCACTTAATTTTGAAGAAAAAGACTCACTTTCATTGTAAATATCACTTTTATTCATGTTAAGAATAAGAAGTTGTTTCAGAAGTTTGAAGCCTGAGGAGAAGGCAATGAGACTTCTATGATCAGTTAGTGTTTTTCTTTCAAAAATTTCAAAAATTCCAATCATTTTTTGAGTGAAAGTCATTTCCAGTTACACATTTCAGTTTGTCAAAGTTTCTTCGGCTACCAGTTTTGACTCCATTTCCCAATGGATCAGGATACCTGATCTATGGTGTTCTTGACACCTATTAAAGGATCTGCCATCCCCAATTGTAGCCAATGTTAGTGTCCAATATTGAGTAATAAAAAATACACTTTTCAGGTTTACTTAGTAGTGGTCCTAGGTCAAAATTTTATGTTTTCAAAGTCAGTTTTCAAAAAAAAAATTGTTCGTTGGATATGAGGCTAGGTATTAAAAGCTACTCCCTCCACGCTCTTCATGGTCATTATCATTTCATCGGTCATGTCCTCCATTATCATCTAGATTCTTAGGTCATTCACCACACATTCATCTAGGTCGGAGTCTAGGTCTCATTTGTTTCGACACCATAAGGTCCAATCGTGTCATGAAAGAAAGCAAAAAAGAGTAATTTTCACCATACAAGTTATCTTAAAAGGGAGTTAGCCTAGGTAGGAAAATAAAGAAAGACAATTTGGCTTCTTTCAAAGCTTGTTACATAGTCAAATTGTTCAATAAAGAAATTTTTTTCTCAAAAGATCATGATTTCAATAAAACACAAAAGAAGGTGTTTTATAATGTTATAAAGGGGAAAAGTGACTTCCTCATCTCATTTTATCCTCTCTTGTTCGATAGAGCTCCTCTTTCACCTTCAGAACACTTTACAACTAGAAATGGTGGAAGAAAACCAAAGAAATTTTCAAGTAAACTCATTCTGGTACATTTTTTAGTACTGGCGTGACGTTTCTAAGTGTTGTTTCTACGCTTCTGCCACTGCTCTACATTTCTGCCAAAGGTGTTATGCTTTTGGTTTTAGCCCCAATTCAACCATCAAAGCTAAAAAACAAGTTCACCAAGAATTTGTGGCATCCAAAATCAGTAAGTGGACACTCTCACTACATTTTTCAAGTAAATTCATCAGCATATGAGTGATTTCTCTCCTTAGGGGTTTGATCCACTACGTTTCTAAGGCATCCCATTCTTAATTGGTTTAATTTGTTTAAAGACATCATCCCACCATCTCAGACCTTCACATATATTCCACACAACCTACCCTAAAACTCCCTATCACTCACAACCCTCTCCACCATTTTTTCCATCAAAACCCTAATTTCCTACGACATTTCCACAAGAAAACTAAGAAATCCCTTTGCTTTCACATTTTGGTCAATCTCCGCATGCCTATTTCAATAAATTTCACATGTAGCCTAAAGCTAACACATCACCCTACCTCCTCAAATTTTTGGGGATTTTTCCTTAGCATCCTTATACCTCATCACATCCCCTAAAGTCACCCTATCCTTATCCCCTATTTTCCAAAAATTCGTTGTCCCTACTCACTTCATCTAGCTAAGGTTTTATCCTATTCACAAGCACTATGGAGGGTGAAAATAAGGTTCACAAGAGAGGCCACCATTCTAGGTTTGAGCCTCCACCTTGCAAGAACTCAATGCGTCCCCTTATTCCAAGAGATGTTTTGAAAATAGTTGATGTTTGAGGTTTTGTGAGAGAATCATGAAGGTGTGTTGTCATGCTCAATTGACTAGCCTTTTTGCCACTAACTTCAGTAGAGACAAGGCCATCATAGTAGGAATTGAATTCACTCTATCAGCGGATGCCATCACTTTAGCATCATGTATTCCAAATGAAGGATAATTCTAGTTCAAAGGCATGGAATTGGACCTTGAGAACTACCCAATGTTCCTAAGACATCATTGCTGAGATGAACCTGAACATGCTTTTCCTTCCTGACATTTACTTGATAAGTATGCCCCATTAATGAAGCTAATCGTGAAATATTTTACATTCGAAGGGAGATTTTCAAGGTTGTACCAATAACATGTCGGGTTACTAATGCACTTCACAGCCACCAAATCACTCAATTTGTCTAATTATTTATTCAAGAGTTTGGTAAAAATGGCGGAGAAGGTACAAAAAAAAGGTAGAAATCATCAACCTAGTTTGTTGCACCATGGTTTGGTCAAGCTGGTTTTTTTGCACCAACTCTTAGCAAACAATATTACCTCAGAGAATTTCATGTAGAAAGTATCATCAGTGCCTGTTACTAGTCCACCTTTTGTTCATAGCACATCCTCAACATCATCACAACCAAAGGAGGTTGGCTCTTCAAGCAGGCAAGCAGAGTTTTCAAAATCACTTAGGTTTGAGATCACTCAAAGCTATGAGAAGTGTAAGAGGATGGTTTTTTCTCTTAAGACCATCAAAGGTGTATTTTTACCTAAAATTACACCTGAGAAGAAACAAACAGTAGAGAAGCCACCTAGTCATGATGGTGAGTCACCATTGCAATGTCATGATGAACAAGCACCCCTGGAGGTTGAAATGGCAGAGAATGTGAAGGATAATTCAGTTGAGGAAATCATAAAGGAAAAATGTGAAAATATATCAGAGTTGAGGGATATTTTCTCAATGGAAAATTCTCAGATCGCTTTCCTTCAGCAAGAGAATCTACAGTTAAGAGAAAAACTACTCCTCCAAGACAAGCCAAAGGCCCATATCGAGTCAGACAAAGGTAAAGGTAAAGAACTAGTAGATTTTAATTAGTTGGAGCATATAGAATTTGAAACAAAAGCAAGGAGACGAAGGACAAGCTGTCTCAAGAGGGCGCTTCAGAAAGAAAAAGAATCAACTCCTACATCAGGTTGTAAACTTTTTATGAATTAAATGTTGCTAAAATCAATAAATATAGATATTATTGGATTAACAGGGTGAATGGAAATATTTATAAGCTTCTGAATAAATCCAAAAATAAAAATGAACTATAGAGGCATATGGAAAATCATTATTGCGCCAGAAACAAAATCTCCCAAATCAAGATAAACAAAATGAAGAAAAATCTCAAGGAAGCCCAAATGAAGCTTAAAGAGAAGGATAAATTGGACCTACTTGTTGAGTTATCCTTTTCTATTTAGCCTATCATCCATAAGTGTCATAAAAAAAAAAATTGATATATTTTTAGTATTTTGAGCGCTTTTGATGATTTTTGGGAAATTCTAGAAATTTGGCCTTCACAAAAGTGTCATGCGGCGGCGTGACGCTTTCTTTTAGAGGACTCGAATGAAGAATGGTTTATATTGTTGGATGCATTTTCACTTGCACAGTTTAGATCAGGTCCTGGTTTTACATTACACCCCTTTATTTTGGAGAAAAATCCAAAAAAACTACCTATTTTTCATTTTTCTACCAATGTTTTTGACCAGGCACAACGCTTTTGAGTGAGGTTCGTAGATTAAAGTTTTGGAGGTCTTCCCATCGGTTTTTTCTTAATTTTGAAGGTGCATTGGATATTACACATGTATTTATACCTAGCGCAACCTTTATACTTTCAAACGGATGCTCTAAAGTGGGTCAAATTCACCTCTGAATAGGCATGACGCTTCTATTAGTGAGGCGCAACTCTTCTGCTAATGGCACTAATTTTATGCATTAGATTCCTTTTAGACAGCCATCAAGCCAAGAAAACTTCAGGATTGGAATATAATATGTCCCTCGAGGTTTCATTTCAGTAATTTATTTATTTTTCCTCTTGTGATGAGGAAATATGTAATTTAATGAAGGAGACACACACTCCTAGTATTTAGCTTAATTTTAGGGAATAGTTTCTAACATCCTTATATTCTAGGAAGTGACTCATCTAATGTAGTTATGATGCTTTTTGGATATGATTTCGACCCTATGAGGTTTAATGACTCTTATTTTCCTATATTTAGTCCAACACAAACCATTTGAGGGGTTGGATAGTTGTTATTTGTAGTGGAGCTATTGTACAAGATTTTGTTAATGAAATCAAGGACAATGTTGAAACTCCAGTGGTATGCCTTTGAGAATTTTTTTTTCTCTATAACATAATTAATTTTAATGTTTTTTATCCTTCTTCCACATATATGATTCTTTATGTTAAATTTTATCATTTTATACACAGAGATCATGCCTTCCATGCTCCATTTTTATAAGATTTACATGAACATGTCTCTACTCTTCTGATGAATGAATTCATTTTAATGTTGATTCTAACTCCCTCTCTTCACCCTATACACAATGAAAAATTAAACATTATTATAAGCTTACCTACCTAGCCTCATCCTTTCCTTTGCAATCTAACCTTTGAAATCTGACCTAAATCCTATACCTAGTTCCCTAACTATCATTCATATCCCGCAAGACTTCAAACAAACAAAAACCCTAATCTATTGAGCATCATAACTAGCCTAAGATAATTATATCCAGTCATATCTTTGGCTGCAAAGACACATTGATAGAGCCCTCTCTAGTCTTGGTAGGGCTAGCTACATGACCTAAAGGCTACTTTGTGGTTACATTCATTCAATTCCATTCTCAGCCTTGGGAACGGGTGGAGTTCTAACACTATGATGCCAGAGCTAAGGAGTTTTATGAGTTTCAGATGGGTTCCATTATAGATGATGAGTATAATAGCATATTATTGGATTTTTTTGGTGTGTGTCATATCTCAAGTAGGAAAACTCTAAGATTCAGTGGATTTCTAGAAGCATATAGAGACCTTATTGAGTTCGATGAGCCTAGATCACTACAAAAATCCATTAAAAAGTTGAAGCATTGTTATGAGAATTCAAAGCACAAAGTTGAGCCTAAGTGTGACTTTAAAGGAAATGAGAAAACTAAAGGAATATGGCCACCAAAGCGGGGGAAACCTTAGGATGAAGGTGATAAAGAAAATAAGGTTCCTTACAAGAAGTTCAATACAATTGATAAGGGACATCAATCGCAGCATGGAGAGAAGCAGACTAGAGGTGATGGTAGAGCACCATTTTAGTGTTGGATATGTGGAAAATATCATCACAAGATGGATTTTCCATTATATTAATGTGGTATACCTTATATCTATAATTATCAGGAGGTGAAGATAGTTGGGGATGTTGGTCATAGCATTCCTCAAATATATGTAGATGTGGACAATAGGCAAGCAGATCACCAGGCATCTATCATTGAGATGGACGGTGAGCTTTGTGATCAGTTTATTTATATTTTTATTTATACTGGATCTAATTATAGTTATGTTAATACTGACCTGGTGGATAAGTGTGTCTTGAGAAAAGAGGTGCATGCAGAATATTGGTTGGTGCAGTTGGCTATAGGTACTAATAAGAGAGTTCACCATTGTGTAAGATCTTTTTCATTTGAGTTAAATGGTATGCCTACAACAACACATTTTAATGTACAACCATTGGGATTGTATATCATGTTTTTGGGTATGGATTCGATGTACCTTCACAGGACCAAAGTGGATTGTTATGACAAGGCCATTTAGTGCGTGGATGATAATGGAGAAAAGATAATTTTGCAGGGAAAGAATAACCCTACATCAGTGAGGATGGTCGCCGCTGTGAAGGTTAAGCATAGTTGAAGAAAAGGTTGTGTGATGTTTGCAATGCATATTTCCAATGAAAAAATAAGGATGTTGAGGATGCAAAAATATTCCAGTAGTATCATGTATTGCAACAATTTCAGGATGTTTTCCCTACATAGATTCTAGATTTACATCCTCACAAGGAAGTGGAATTTTCTATTGAGTTGATACAAGGGGAAGCACCAGCATCGAAGGAACCTTACAATATGAGCATGCCAGAGTGAGTATATTTGAAGTTTCATCTAAAGGAAATTCTTGGGCAGGGATACATTAGGCCAATTATATCACCTTGGGGTACATGAGTATTGTTCATAAATAATAATGATGGTACTCTTAGGCTGTGCATTAATTACAGGAAGTTGAACAAGGTGACAATCAAGAAAAGGTACTGAATGTCGAGGATTAATGATTTTTTTGATCAGTTGAAGGGAATAGTAGTGTTCTCAAATATCTATTTGAGATCAGGATACCATTAGGTACGCATCAAAAAATAGGATATCTACAAGACCACCTTCAGTACTAGGTATGGGCATTATGAGTTTGTTGTAGCTCCATTTAGTTTGAATAATGCCCCAACTACATTTATGTGTTTGATGAATAGTGTTTTGTGTCCTTATCTAGAAAAGTTCATTATTATATTCATTGATGACATCTTGGTATATTCTAAGAATGAGGAAGATCATGTCGATCATTTAGAAGTAGTGTTGAGATTTCTAAGAGAGTATCAGTTATATGCTAATCTTAGAAAGTGTAGTTTATTTCAGACAAAGGTACACTATTTGGTACATGTTGTTTCCAAGGAAGGCATAGCAGTAGATCCGAAAAAGATAAAGGCCATCATGGAGTGGGTAGTTCCTAAGAATTTGGAGGAAGTTGGATAATTTATGGGGTTATAAGGTTATTACAGGAGGTTCATCAGGAAATTCTCATGCATTTCATATCCTATTACATATTTGCAGAGGAAAGGTAACAATTTTGAGTGGAGAAAAGAATGCACTGCTAGTTTTGAGAAGTTGAAGCAATTGTTGACCAAAGCTCTAATTCTTAAGATCATAGATCCAAATAAAGAGTTTCTAGTGTGTATAGATGATTTTAAAAGATGACATGGTAGATTCCTTATGCAGGAAGCATAGTTGGTATGATATGAGTCTAGTAACTTAAATGATCACGAGTAGAACTACGTAACTCATGACCTTGAGTTTGCAACTATTATTCATGCCTTGAAGATGTTGAGGAATTATCTTCATGGCAGGATATTTGTATTGATGAGCGATCACAGTTATTTGAGTCATCTATTTGACCAACCGAATATAAATGGCAGGAAATCTATATGGTTAGACACCCTTAGTGAGTTCGATTTTGAGATCAGATACATTAAGGGAAAGGAAAACAATGTTACAAATGCTCTCAGTGGGAAAGTACAATTGAATTGTTATGGGATAGACTTACAAGATCATATCTTACAAGCAGGACAATAGGATGATAGGTATATGGGACTTAGGAACAAGTTATAACAAAGTACAAGTGCAGGTATAGGTGCAGGTGCAGGTATAGCTGATCAGGATGCAAACTATTGTCTCACAATAGATATTTTGGTAAGATTCAGGGACATTATCTATGTGCTAGATGACAATGAGCTCAAGAATATGATCTTGAGGGAGTTTCATGTCAAGCCATACTCAGATCACCCAAGATATAAAAATATATTAACGATGGTGAATAATTTCTATTATTGGCCGAATCTTAGGAAGGAAGTGATAAAGTTTTTGGCTATATGTTTAGATTGTCAACAAGTGAAGGTTGAACGTAAGCATCCATGTGGCCTACTAAAACCTATTCTAATTCCAAAATGGAAATGGGAGGTCATTTCCATGGATTTTATTACAAGTCTTTAGAGGATAGTGAGGAAGAATGATCTTATCATGTTTGTGGTCAACAGGTTGAGCAAAGTGGATCACTTCATTCGCTTGAAGATTACATATTCATCTATTGAGGTGGCACGGGTTTTCATCACGGATATTGTGATGTTACATGGTTTTTTGAAGAATATTTTTCAAACAGGGATGCCAAGTTCACTTCCAATTTTTGGAAGGAGTTGTTTGCATGTTTTGGGACAATGTTGGCCTTCAGTATAACTTATCATCCATAGACAGGTGGACATATAGAGAGGGTCAACAGGATCTTGGAGGACATGTTGAGGATGTATGTGATGCAACAATATAGGATATGGGAGGAGTACCTTCCATTGTTTTAGTTTGCCTACAACAATGGTTATCAAGAATCATCGAGGATGAGTCCTTTCGAGGCATTGTATGCATGGAGTTATAATACTCCCATCAGCTAGAGTGATCTAGTGAAAAAGGTACTTATTGGACCAGACATGTTGGAATACATGGAACATGAAATAAAATTTATAAGGAAGCATCTAATGGCATCGCATGATAGGCAAGGAAAATTTTAGGGGCTAATATTCACAGGTGGTCTAATTTTCCATATTTTTTCCAAAAACAAATATTCACCAATTTCTATTTTTTTTAAATTGATTCACCCAAATTTTATAGTATAAAACCATTTTACCCCAAAAATTGTCAAAAATATATATACAATAATATAAAATGAATATAAAACTAAATATTTTACAAAAATAACATCAAAAATTTTACAATTTACATATTGGAGACTACTATGATTTGCCAAGATATCTAAACTTTAATATAAACGTCCATCCTTAAAATTTTCCCTAATGATAGGTAGAAGAGTTATGCAGACCAACACAGGGAATTTAAGCAGTTTCGGGTTGGGGAGGATGTGTATTCTCACATCAAGCCCAAGAAGAGCTACTTGAGGATTGGATCATGTGCCAATTTCACACCATGGTATTGCAGGCCTTTTGATATCCTTAAGAGGATTGGACCTGTGGCCTATCAACTTGCATTGCCTCCAAAAGTGAAAATCCATGATCATTTTCATGTTTCATTTCTTAAAAGGTATATAAATTATTTTATCATTTTATTGATTGGTCTGTATTAAAAGTGGATAAATAAGGATAATTCCAGCCGAAACCTCAGTGCATATTGCAGTGGAAACAACTCATGCTCCAAAACAAAGGCATCGACCAAGTTAAAGTAGAGTGGAATAAATTTCGGACCAAAAAATATACATGGGAATAGCAGATCAAATGCGGCCTATGTATCCTTCATTTTTTCCCGTTGAAGCAAAGAAATTTTGGTATTTGGACATATTTATGTATGGTTTCTATTGTAAATATCGCCATGAGCTATGTTATAAAGCTCCAATAAGCAGTATGGTTGTTATATTGTCATAGGTTACTCATTGTAGATATTACATCGAGCTAAGTTATAAAGCTCCATGGGCAGTATGTTTTATTTTTAGCATTTTTTATGAGGTATAAGTGTTGTTTGACACTGAGGATAATGTTCCCCAATGGGGAGGGTTTTGTAACAAACCTGGGCAAAAATTTCAGGTAATAAAAGTTAATAAAGGAAAAAATAAGACCACGACTATGGGGCACTTATTCCAAGTTAAATGTTGGGAAAGATATCCTAGTGGGAATCATTTGTTGTGTTTATGGATAAGGGGATATTAGAAAAGAAAATGGATAAGGCTTTGAAAAGGGAAAAAGTATTTTTGGCACATTTATTTATGAAAATAAAAGAAATTAGGAGAAAAGGAAGGTGAAAGGTCACAAGACGCATGTGAGGAGGAAAATGAATGGAAAATAATGGAAAATGAAGAAAATACAGTCCTAATTGATAAAATTTATTATGAGGATCAGTTGGTACCTTTTGTTAGTTCCGTTTTGGAGCTCTCTCTCTATTATATATCTCTCACACTCTTGAAAACATAGAGTTTTCTTGAAGAAATTCATCATTGGATCAAGGAGGAAAAGACGGAAAAGGAAATAAAAAATCAAGAACGGAAAGGTTGGAACAAGCAAGATTTATCAATAATACTTGTAGGAAATAGATTATATGTATTATTTTCTAGTTGGTTTTGACATGCATGGTATGTGCATGTTGGCATTTGGTTCTTTTGTTGTCATTGGAATTTATTTTCCATGTTTTGATAGTGGTTTTTAGCCTTGCCTTACCATTTCTGCATAGCCATGGTGTGATGGGGTTGTTCCTGGTTTTGAGCTTAGGAATTTTCAGAAGGTTTCAGAATCTGGGGTGGAGGTGGTCTTAGGAAAATTCCCAAAGGCATAGGAATACCTTCACCAGTAATGGTAGGATACATAGTAAATCAGGAGGGTGCAGTCTTAGTTAGGTCTTAGTGATCAGGTGTGGATTGCAGTAAATCCTAGAGACATGGAGATGAAAAATTCCTCAAGGATGGTGAACAAATCAAGAGGAATTCCAATATTAGTTTCGTTTTTTGACATTGGGGCCTCTTCAGGTAATATCATTATATGGTGATGGTGGAGGTGGTTTAACCTCGTGATTCCCTTCATTTTTTTGGATTGGTTTATACCATGATATCTCACATTCATGCTTAGAATATGTAATGGGGTGATTGGCTGAAAGAAATATTTGGTTCAACCATGTTTATGTTCAGGTAGTACATGAAATTCTGGAACCTGGTTGGCTCTTGCCTATGCTTAATGAAATCTAAGTTGTCCTCCTTTTGATTGGTAAATTTATTTTTTATTATGTGTCTTTAATGGCTATTATCTTATGGTTATGTATATGCTTATATGTTGGTCAAACGCATGGATATATGACTAGTTTTAGTCATGGATCTTTTCAAGTTTTTACTTGTAACTGATAGAATAATGGATGCAATACCTAATTGATGTTAAGAAAGATAATGAAAGAGGGCGGTGAACCTTATTTTTATATCTCATACGATTTTTCAGTCCCTTATGCTCAGACTTGCATTCATGACCTATTGGTTGCATATTTACCAAGTGTTTCATGGAATGTCAGTGTCGGTTGGGGATGGTCAGGTCTACTCTTGGTTTTAATTTTGGGTTTATAATCATTTTACCCATGTACTTTATGATTTATGAAATTTATATGGATTTTTGGGAAGAGGATTATCCCCAGCCTTGAAAAATAGCCTTAAATTCCGCATTTACTGGTACAACACTGAGCAGAAAAGGCCAAAGTCACACAGATGTAGGCCTACTAGGGCTCTAGCTCGGAAAAAGTTGAGTTGGCTCAAGGGATGGACACTTGTAGGGGTAGGGTTACTCTTGGAAGGTCTTGAGGCACTTGATGGTAGTCAGTAAGTTTTGTTTTGTCAAATTCATTTCCTTAAGGTTACCTAGGAGGTAGATTCTTGTCGCAACAACGCCTCATCTCATGTTTACCCAAGTAAGCCAGTGAAAGTGGGTAGATATGAGGGTGAGAGGTATGTTACATTTTTGTAATTATTTGTTTTGGCGATAGAACTACCAAGCCTTGGGAGCTTGCTTAACCATGTACATATATTTCTTGATTTTACATAAAAATTCCTTCTTGTTCCCATGTATGAATCCTTCAGGTTTGTTAATGTAAAATTCCTCTTCTAAGTACCCATTCAAGCATGTAAACATAACATCTATCTTATACACTGTTGAATTTACGAAAATTGGAAAATGATAAGAACATTTTGATAGCTTCAAGTCATGCAACTAGAGAAAAGGTTTCTTAAAATTCTATCCCCTCCTGTTGTGCATATCCTTTACAAAAAAGTCTTTCTTTTTTTCATGATCACTTTTCCATCTTCATTTAAATTTCTCTTGAATATCCATTTGGTTCCAATTACATTTTATTTTTTCATCTTGGAAAAAGTTCCCAGGTATGATTTTTATCTATTTAATTAAGTTCTTCATGATACTTTTAATCCATCATTCATCTTGACTATCCTGATGAAAATTTTGAAGATCAACTGTAGATAACAAAGCTATATTTACATGCCTAGATGAACCAATGAAATTTCTTCTAGTTTGTAGTCCAGCTTCAATATTTCCAAGGAATTTCCTTTGAGGATGATTTTTCTATATGTACATGGATGGAATATTTTTTGGAGTACCAACTTCTTCTTTGGCTTCTTCCTCTTATGCTTCATACTCTTCTCCACTACATTCTCTTTGATCTCATTGTCTAGAGATTAATCATTTTTGAATTGATCATATTGTATTTATGTTTTTGGACACATGCATCCTTCATCTACTTTTACATTTATACTTTCAACAATTTTATGAAATATTTTATTATAGCACTTGTATCCCTTGCTTCTAGAAGAGTAACTGAGTATAATACCTTTATCTACCTTTGGTTCAAATTTTCCAAGTTTTTTATCATTTCTTTTGATACAATATTTTCTCTTGGAGATTTTAAAATACTTTACAGAAGCAAGTCTTCCATAACATATTTTATACGATGTTTTTTTCATTTTTTACCCTCACATGATATTTATTGATAATATTAATTAATATTTGCATTGCTTCCCCCAAAAAGGTATGAGGTACTCTCGATTCATCAAGCACTGAAAAAGCCATTTACTAAACTGTATGTTTCATTATTTCAACAAATACTTTTTTCTAAGGATTTTGAGCTATCGAAAATTTTCTCTTGATCCCATTTTGTTTACAGAAATCAAAGAAATCATCTAAGATGAATTCACCTCCTCTATCGTACCTTAGTAACTTAACTTATAGATCAATTTGGTTTGGTTCTCTACGAATGCCTTGAATATCTTGAATTTTTCAAAGGCTTCATCGTTAAATTTCAACAAACCAACCCAACAAATTATTGTGTATTCATCAATCTACAACATAAAATATTTCTCACCTCATGGGGATGTTTTCTTCATTGTTCCACATATGTATGTATGGATAAACTCAAGAGGTTCTTCTGAAGAATATTCCTTTTATTTGAATTTAACCCTTGACTATTTACTGAATTCGCATGATTTGCAGATGTTGTTTTCAGGTGGAAAAATCCTGGGCATGTCACAAACAACTCCCTTATTGTGTTATTTAACTAGTTTCTTGAAATTGGTATGCCCTAGCCTTTTGTGCCACATCCAACTATATTCAATATTTCCCAAGCAACAATTTTCATTGTAACCTTCTATCCTTTTGTACCCCATCCAACTATCTTCAATCTTTCCCAAACAAAAATTTTCATTGCAACCTTCTAGCACATATACATTATCCAAAGTTCTACTTGATTTTATTATGGTTTCCCCTATGTCCAACTCTTTGACTACACACTCTCATGATCTAATGATTACCTCATTCCCTTGGTCATACATATGGTTGAGACTCAACAGGTTATACTTTAGGCCATACACAAACAATACATTTTGTGCCTTGGATTTTCCTCTTTAAAAAGTGTTGCCTTTAACATTTATGTTTTCTGGAGTATTATTATGAAAAGTAAAATTTTATCTCTTGACTTCATTAAAAGAAATAAATTTATTTCTATCACTTATCATGTGTTTCGAACATCCATCGTCAATGTGCCACTATTTTTCTTTAATTTTGGAATATAAAATCAATCCACATTTTCTAAAGATGGCGCCTTCTTCTTCTATATTTTTAGAGGATCTATCTTTATTTTATACTGATAAGAAGATACCAATATATTTTTGCATTCACTTTCCTTGTGCCCAAAATTATTGCAGATATAACACTCAATTTCATCCACAAGTCATGAAAATGAATTATAGAAGGACTTCTTAGACTTTCTTGATTTATTTATATTAGACTTGACCCTTGCTTCTCTATTATTGATAGTTTTGTATGCTAAATAGCGAACAACCTTGTGACCAAAGTTATGATAGGAAAAAAAATGACCATAGAAGAAATATGAGTACTTGGGAATGTAGAATATCCTTTAAAAGTTTGGACCTTGGATATAGAAAGAATGCATTTATGATCTTGGTTTCCTCCTTGCTTGTCTATGATTTGTGCGACTTGAATCATTCTTCTTTTGACGAATATTCCTTCCTTCATTTTGCCGACCACTAATTCCCTTTAGATCATTAACATAGCTTTTCAGACATGCATTTATTGAAGCCCTTAGGATTTTTATTTTTTGTTCCATTTATTCAAGACCTATCTTGATTGGTGGATATTGTTGATTATTAAAAAATTTCTCTAGTGTTTTATATCCCTATACAAACCTTATATTTAGTTTTATTTGTGAGTTAGTTTAATCAAGATCTTTCCTTAGAGTTGGAACTTCTTACTCCAGTTTCTCGTAATACTTATCTTTTTCTTCAAGCTATTTCATTAGCAACTCCTCCACTCACTTAGCTTATTCTAAGTTGAAATTTAAAAGGGTCTTTTTATTTATCGATATTAGTCTCCCTCCTTGTATGCTCAAATCTCTTCTTTCTAATTTTTGTTGATATTCTGGAGCTTGTCTATTTATTTTATTGCATTCAACAATTCATCTTTCTCATCAACAATTGCCTCAGAATCTTCTGACTTAGTATTATATATACAAGGAATTTGATCTTCAAGAGCAATGAGAATCTTGTTATCAAGGTTAGAGTCAAAGACATAGTCTATTTCATTATCTAATGGAAATCATGATCTTCCTAGGAATAAAAACTTCTTAGAGAAATTAATCTTACTACTTTTCTTAGAGGAATTCTTTCCTTTCTCTTCCTTATCAACACTATCTTTGTATGGAAATTTAGCATTAAAGTGTCCTATTCTTCCATAATTGAAATGATTAAATGAAAACTTACATTTGTAGTTTCTAGTCCCCTTTTGTTGCTTTCTAATGAAGTTTTCCTTCTCCCCATCTGAAATGTGGTTGAAGCTCTATTATTCTTTATTTTGTTTGCTTTTTCTTGTAGCCTTGAAAGAAACTTCTCTATTTTCAAATTGGTCTCCATTTGTCTCCATTCCTTAAGTTGTTAGAAACTCGTGGAGGATTTCCCTGGATATCTAATTTAAATCCTACATTTCTTAAATTGTTGAAACATTCACATTGAACCTAGGAGCTAGTGATTTTAGTACCTTTTTAATAATTGAAAAATCATTGAACTTTCACTAAGGTCTTTCATAGTGTTTACTACTTCATATACTTTGAGTAGAAGTAATTGGAAACTCTTTCATCTTCAAGCATTGTTAGATTCTCATATTTTATCTAGTATGTTTGTATTTTTCATTCTTTACCTTCATGTCCCCTTCATATGTATTCACTATTTTTTCCCGCATCTCTTTGGCGGTTTTTTACTGCATTAGCTTTACGAATTTTGATTTGTCAAGTCCTCATAGAATGGTATTAATTACCTTAGCATTAATTTCATACTTGTTATTTCTTGCTTCATCTACCATAATGGTTCAAGTTTTTTGATACCCTTTTTCAACAATTTCCCATACATATGCTCCAAGATAGTCTGATCTCATATTTATTTTCCAGAATGTAAAATTTGTTGCATTGAACAAATGGGATTTTCTTAAAAAATTATCCTCCTAATTTGTAATTTTCACTCGATCTCCCTTATAGAAACTATGTTAAGTCTTTAGGGAACCTACTCGAATACCATTTATAGAAATATACTAAGGGGGATGAATAACTGCATTGTTGCAGTTATTACCAGTTAATGTAAAACCTCCTTTTATAAAAATACTAAGTAAGTCATCGACAATACCATGGATGAAATCAATAGATAAAGTAACATAAGGAAAATCACATCAGCAACAGGGAAAATTTTAAGGAGGAAAAATTATCTTGAAGTTTAAAAACACTGGAAAATCTCACTAGTCCCTAATATGCAAAATATAAAATGTTTATTGATATATTTGTAAAATTATTCAAAATTATAAAGATTTTATATATATTATCTATATAATGTTGGAAATATTTAAGGTAAATTAATTTTTTATTATAGAATTTGCGCAAATCATCTTTAAAAAAAATGGAAATTAGCGAATCTTTTTTTTTAATCATGGAAAATTAGTCCACCTGTGAATATTATCCACTAAATATTTCCATGATGAGCAGTGTTACCCACCACCTGTGGGTAGTGTATATAGGAGAAATGTTTTCTCCCAAATGATCAATAGGTTCCTTTGTTAACCCCCTTATTGAGCTTAGATACACTTGTACATGTCAATGCCCGGTATGGAAGGGCATGCCACCATGAAGTGCCCCATTCATTCCATGAATTGTAAGCTCTTTTACTTGATTATTCTAATGATTTTTTGAATTGGAGGGTAAGGGGGTGCATAGGATCTTATGAAATATTATAGGTGGGTCTCCATTTGGGGCTTGGCCCCCCTATATGGGGTAGTATCCCTCCATAGGGCCATACTGACACTTGTAGGGTGAGCATTGAAAGCCATGGGCCTCCACCATAATAGAGAGTACTTCATGGATCCCAACAATACTCATTTATTTCTCTTATTATACCTTTTGATATGAGAATGATGCACTTGGTTCACCATTCCCAGCCAACTCCACACTTACATGATACACTTGGAAGATTATCTGGGGTCCAAACGAGGGCTTATGACATCACCTAGCCCTTACAAATGATTTACAAGTAGCTTCAATCCACTTGAAGACCCATGAGGATGTCCTTATGCACTTCACACCCACTTGGGGGAATTGTGGGGATTTACTTTGATAACAAGGGGTCAGCTCCTTGTCCACTATGTTTGAGGTCCATTCTCACATCATGGTAAACTTCAGACTTCATTAGGCGTCCTCAAAGGCCCAAAAACTCACTTTATTGATCGGTCGACCCTCTTGAGAGTCTTATTATTATATTATTAAGCTATATTAGTGGGCTTGTGACCAAGGCATGTTATTATTGCACTTTATTTTATTATTTGGGGCTCAATTAGGCCAAATTAGGAAAATTAAACTCCTTAGTAATTTTATAAATAGAAGTGAGATGATTCATTTTGGTCATCATCACTTGGATTAGATTAGTATCTTTGATGAGAGTTTCGCACTTTTTGTTGGGATGAATTTTTGGACCTTTTCTTAATGCACTATGATGTTTGGATTTTCTCTATTGTCTTTATATTTTATCTAGTGTGAAGCTCATAAATGGATATACTCTCTCTCTCATGTAAGTCAAAATTTTGATGCCATTCTTATTATTTTATTGGTTAACTGGATGTATGTTGTCATCTTTATTCTTGTGTGTGTTAAATGTAATTTGAAATTCTTATGGGACCTTGAATATGTGATTTAATGTGTGCATTGATCTTTGAGGGTCTAGGTGAATGTTCCTAGAGGCACCTCTTAGGTTAAATACCTTGAAACCTTGTGTCCTTCACAAATTTGAAGTATAAATATATATTTATCTAGTGTTCGCCCTTGGAGAGGCTAGAAAATATCAATTAGGTCTCCTTAACTCACTAAAATTAATGATATATGTGCATATTAACCCCATTAACCCCAAGAAATAAAGTATTGATCCTCCTATCCCTTCGGTGGTTAAAATTACCCCTCTTTCTTTCACTTTTCCAATTTCTAGGCCCAACCCTAGAAGGTCACCTAGGGAATCAAACAAATATCTTTGTATCCATACAAACACCTTGAAAATTATTCCACGTCTGCATTGTTTTTTTCTCAACATGTCCTCCAAATTTCAAGAAATTTCAACAATGGAATCCCGAGATATATTAATCCCTAACCAGGAGACCAAAACTTTTCCTACACTAATTTGGGTCAGTGTCCTCACTTGAGTCATTTCCTTTGTATTTCAAAAGAAAATTAGTCCTTTTATCCTATTCTCCTCCCCAATTATGTCAAGCCCCTCTTTGAGTGATCAACTGCATACCCTTGACCTAGTTTGGGTCCACTTAGCTTCTTCGTGGTCCCACAACTTTGTAACCTAAATTCTACAAGAATTATATCTAACTCATTTCCCCACAAGGATCCTTAGACCTAGGAAGACTCTTGTGAAGATATATTCTCAAAACCTAGGCTTAAGTATCCTCCTAGCCCTTCCTATAGAGCACATCACCTTGTTTTTTAAGAAATTAAGCCATATAATTGAGTCTATCTTGTGAATAGTCTCTAGGAATCACCCTCTATCCATTCATTGATCTACTCATTCTTGTGATTCCTCTTATATCGTGTCTCCTCCCATCGGTGAAAGTCCATAAAGATCAAGGAGCCTTGGCTGAGGTGACAGTGGGCTATCACTCCATTATTTCCCCTTAACCTAGTATTAGCTCTATAGGATCCCCTTCTATTACCCCTACTAGATTGATCGGTAAAATTTTTAATGTTTTTTTCAGGGACCAAAGACGTTTGTCTTTTTTCCCATATGACAATATTGATACATCATTCTAGTAAATACATTGGAAGAACGAAGCCCTAGTTCTTCATTAAGATTCAAATTTAATGGTTATAGAGTAAAACAAGCATCTATCAAGGCATTTTAATTCACCCTGGAAACTCAATTTTAATCCTAATATGCAAGATCATGAAAAAAATTTGAATAAATTTTCCATTACATTAGCCCTAGAGAAGAACAAGCCCTGTGGGAAAGATTGGATTTGTGGGCTCAATTTTGTGATCATCTGTTAGAGCATGATAATGAATATTGCATACTCAATTTCTATAACAAAAGTAGGTTAAACCTCCACAACATAAGGAAAGAGTACGAATAAGACCTCACATATTATATCTTCTCTAAGCTTGTCTATTATAATGGTGCATTCAATTCTTTGTCTCACAAGATCGCATAAATATATGGATCTTTACTATATGAGGATTTGGATGACCAAGAAAGTGAGAATCAGTTAAACTGTGGTAAGTCCCTAGCTGCTCAGGATCTTGCTTTTTCGCGAGGTTATTCCCCCCTCTCTCTTTTCACAACCCCACCTACGTGCAGTGATTGTTTCCTGAATCCATGAACTTCAATTACACATGCCTGCCCAGATGGAGCACGCTCTTGATATTCTTCAATTACACATGCCCACCCAAAAGGAGCACGCCCTTGACACCTATGGTAAATTAGGATACCACTCTTGGAAACGTGTTCTTTCAATTTAAGCAACAATGGTTAAACCTCCTTAATATAGTCGATCTGGATTACCCTTTGGTTTTGGCCATAACACTGCTTTGGATTACCCTTTTTCTCTTCCCAGATCACTGCTATGGATTACCCTTTGTCTCTTCCCATATCATCGTTTTGTATTACCCTTTAGCAGTTATTTGGTATGGATAATACAAATATGCTTATGCACTCATTTTTGTAAGCATTATTTTGGTGTTACCAGTGCCATTTTCAGAGGCGATGGCTAATTCTGAAGTTAATATGGAGACTGAAAAATAGACCTACATCATTCACATGAGAATATCCAATAAACCCAAGAATTTTAGTATCCATAAATATTGCTACATTTCATTGATAGATGAGGCTTCAAGATCCATTTCAGATCCCACATTAGTATGATATAATAAAGGATGGCTTTGCTACCAATATTACTAGCATCGAGGCTCAAGTCATGGAGAATATGGATGGATGATTGGCTCTGTATCGAGATTCCATTGGTCAACTCCAGACTGCATGATCGCTAGATTTTCTGGGGTTGAGCCCTAGTCATGGGCTATGGCCTCATCATATTTCGAGGATGGTGTTATCGTCGGGCTCATGGATACAGGAGGATGGGTGGAGAGCAAGAGCTTCAACAATCACGACTTTACGTCGGTGCCTACCATATAGAAAGGACAATGTGAAGTGGGTACATTCAATACTTTCCACTGCAACAAGAAACTCATTGGCGGTTGTTACTTTCTGAGAGGATCATAAGCAAACTATGTCCTGTCAATGAAACAATGGAATACAAATATCCTCCAGATGTGGACAGATATGGTACACATACTTTGTCTACTACAGCGGGGTTTCCAGTACCAGGGGCAAGTTGTTTTGGATTCGCTAGCGGAACACCCATAGGAATCACTCCCAAAGCTAGATTGGTTGTATAAAAAGCTTGTTGGTATGGAACCGGCTGCATCCAGTCCCCACTTCTCTTTTTTGCATGGTAGTGTCATGCTTTTACATTTTAAAATTTTTTGCAAATATGGAATTATGGGAATATGTCCAATATCTACTTCTACTTCTAACACATTTTAGGAATTTTTTTTTCCATCCATGTTATCCATTATATATAATATTATCATTAGGACATGCATATATAGCTTGATACTCTTTTCAATTTTCTTTCATAAAAGCATATAAATCTCAGTATGTGTGAGGTAACTTATTTGACATTGGTAATATAAATTAACCTAAAAATCTATTACAACTTTAAAAAAGTCACTAGTTAATATAAAGAATATCAATCACAAATATTTCATTCTTATTTTACACATTAATTAACACTTAAAAGGGGGGGGTAATGAACCTTTCACATAGTGATTAAAAATATTACATTATATCTTAGTATTTGTGTCATACAAGTATTTGAAAAACCATTCAAAACCTTTAATTTCGCCAACAATAATGTATCAAAAGAATATTTTTGTCTTGAGCCTTCATAAATTCGTGCCCCTTCCTTCTGTATCATAGGTGCATCATAAATATCATCATTGTTCTCATCATCATACAAGTCTTGGATCAATTGATTTGTCCCATTATCCTGAGCTATCTTATTATTTTCATGTTTTTCCATAGGATCATTATATTAATCTTTGACCGTATTTGCTCCATGTTCCTCAACTTGTAGAACATCATTTATAGTACTAATACTTGGAATATTCATATCAGAGTACATAGTTATCCACCTTGACCTTTGTAATAATTACAAAAAATCATGTGAAATTAGTTTGCAAAAAAAATATTATAACAAAAAATAATTTTACAAATATAATTAGTATAAATAAAATATATATAATTATTCATAAAATATAGCTTACCACTCGATGATATTCGTTACCCCCTTCAATGTGACCCATTCTTCCTACAATGTTTATCAGTTGTTTCATATGAAATTCTCCACGAACCTCCGCACCCATAAACTGTGCAAGGGAAATAAAATTTCCCATCATTGACCCCTAGTGTATTAGTTCCCCATATAATTTTTTTGACATTCTTCCCAACCAGAAACTAATTATATAAAACAAAATATTTTTTCCGCTCATAAAAAATACCTTATAAACTTTTAGAATTATTGTAGATATAGAAAATATGTCACAACATCTCTTACATGCGGGATATTTACATATTTACTTATCGGGTTAATTTTGATGTTAGATCACTAGTCAAAGTAAAATATGATCATAAAAAAATGGTCAAATTGTTGTCAAAATTTAGAAAGACATATGTCCTCACACTTGAGATGAAATATGTCATTCGTCGTGATTTTGACTCCTAAAATTAGAAGTCGTAATTGTAACATACTTCATTTGTCATCACATTTGAGACGATATAGAAATGGTATATCGCAATGTCAATTTCATAGAAATAGGTCGTCGTAATTGTGACGAATACAGGGGATTTACACTACCAAAACTAAAAAAATGACATTTTTCTTGACCTTTGCGACAATATGGGCCATACTCTCAAACTATGTTGTCACAACTTAGTCCTATATTTAGTAGTGAAAAAACATCTTATTTTGTCCTTAGGTGTTATCTACTTCCTAATATAAGGTAGATTTGTAATTATTTCCATTATTAATATGAATTTAACACATGATATCTTAAAAATAATAGCAACAAAAATAAATTTCATGATTATGAACCATAAAAAAATGGATATATATATATATATATATATATATATATATATATATATAGATATTAAATTTAAAAAATATTTTAATATAAGTAATAAACAAAATATGTCATGTCATTTTTAAATGAGATATTCCAATATCAACTTCTCTTATTATGTTGATAGGTGTGTCTATTTTGGAATAAGACTTCCAAAATATTAATTTAATCATAAATAATTATTAGGTGGATGATTGAGACAACCTCCATGAAATATTCTCAATTATTCATAACAACATACACAAATCAAAGGTTGATATTTATCTCCAAAATAGTTATGAACTCCCTTTTCCCTTTTAATTAAATTGATTAATTAAAAATTTGTGTATGAAAAAGTATCATATGTAGTGAATTTTTGTTTTATGGGCATTGATATTCACAAAGCCATGGTATTGTCCCACGGGTTTTTTTTGTGGGGAAAATGTTTTATTTCCTTCTAAATTGGAATGTACATAAAATAGCAAAGTATTTTAGGTCAATATTTCACTAATAAGATGAGAGCATTAGAAAAATTTCACCTTATGTAGAGAGCCATTAGATATCAAAATGGTCATAAAGACTAAAAGACTGAGATGTATACACAAAACCAAGCCAAATAGGCTAGCGGAATAGACTATAAGATAAAAATGAAGAATAAATAGGGGGATGAAAGGAACTAAGCAAAGGGATCATAATTAATGGGAGAAACCTAAATTAGGTCTCCATTGTTGCTGAGATTATTTCCAGTTGGAGGGGGAATGCCTAAATAATGTTCAATGTGATACAAATGCTAGTCTAGGTCCCTTAGATGTCGGTGGAGGTGTTCTAAAAAGTGTAGGATGTTAGCTCGATGCTCAAATCGACCCATTAATATGCGGCCCAAGATAAACTCCAAGTGCCATATACATGTATTGTTTGAAGCGGCCTTAGGTATGGCCCACATCCAGCACTGAGTCAACCAACTTCGGTGAGAACCTTAGAATCTAAGGGGTTTTGTAGCACTAAGACTCCTTCACAATCTCAATGATCGAGCTCATCATGAATGGGGTTAGGAGTAAGCTCCTCGAACCTGGAAACTATTTCTTCCAAGCATTCGTGTGTATGAGAGTGACCCCAAGAATATCGCTCCTACTCATAAGCTTCCCCTCAACAAAAACGTTCCAATTGGAGGGGTTTGTGGTTATCAATGACATGAGGATAGAACCAAAAGGTCAAAGGTGAATATGGGAATGTGGATGACTAAGAGAGATAGGACACGTAAGGAGGGGTAAGGAATGGATGGAAAGAGTCTAGATACAACCAAGAAGTCAGGGAGGTAGGCACTGACAAGATAATATAGAGAGTGACAGCTATAGAGTGAGAGGAAAGGCCAAGGGTGACCATATGGGTACACAAGTGGATGTGCAAGACTGACATAGGAGAATATGAGAATACATTCAAGACCACAAAAGAAAAGGAGTTTTAGAGGGGGAATTGAATCGTAGCAGTAAAAAAAAGGAAAATATAGAAATAAAACACACATGAAAAAGGAAACAACACCATGGAAATATTGCAAACTAGAGATGAAGTTGACACCTTGCTAAAGATTTCAGACACCCAAAGTGATTTTCCATAGCCCTACTCAAAATAGCTGCTTTTGTAACTCCTGCATGAGTTGCAATTTGAATTGTAAATGGAAATAGCAACCCCACCTTATTGTACCTAAGATTAAAATGTGCTACGTCTATGAATATCCAACCAGGTAAAGTGAGATTTCCAATTATGGAATGACAAGTGAGATTGCAAAGTGAGGGGACTTGGCTTGGCTAAATCTTAGAGAAGTGGGTTGGAAAGTGCCCTCAAAATGAATTATACAAGTAATCAAAGGGGAAGATGGATAGAACAAGTTGGATCTTGGGTCATCTAAGAATGACAATGAGAGTGAGTAAAAACGTTGTGAGGTAGGTGGTACACGACATCGGAAGACAATTTTTTTCGCACAAGCCAAACCATAGCAGGATTGGAAATCCAACCTAGAGTCAACGTTCATACCATAATTCATCAACACCCAGGTTGCTAGCAATGTGCTCAGATAAGGCTCCTCAAGAAGACTCATAAATAAGACATGGTTAAGGGGGGGTGCAACAACGACCCCCAACCACTTGTCTTGGTGGGGCAATGGCACCCCCACACACCCCCCCACCCCCTTTGCAATCTCGTCACCCCATTCTGAATTTCTCATGATATTTTAACAAAGTATCTTTACATATTGATAACATCAATGGTAAAATGCAGGTGAATCTTCATGGTTAAGAATCTTGTTCCATGTTTTCTTAAATGTGTAAAAGTTTAAGTTATACAATAAACTTTTTGTAATTAATAATAATAGTAATAATTTTCAATAAAGTTATAATTCAGTTAGTTTTAATGATTTCATTTTAATTTTAGCAATATGAAATGTGTCATATAGTCATTATTTCAATGTTTATTATGGATTGATACCTATCAACATTTATCGTTCATTTAATTTATATAACTAATCTAATATATAGCAATTAAAAATTTATTTCAACACATGTAATTCCTTCCTTCCTTATATACTATAAAGTAAATATTCACACTCATTACCAATTGACAACCTAATGATATGTGGACTACTTTGTCGGCATCTAGTAAATATGATAACTTATTTACTTAGAGATAGCATTCACCTTTTAAGACCCATCTCATCGCTCATAAAAACTAAAATATCAAAACAATAATTTATATGTATATCATTTCTTAAATAATTTAATTTTAAAATAATACAAAATCTTAATAAAATTAAGAATAAAAGAAAATAAATAATAATTTAAATTTACTGGTAAAGTTATCAATATAGTATTTGTAGTAAATCAAAATTATTATAAGTTTAAAACTTTGTAATATAGAGTTTAATGTCATCACAATAATATACTTATTAAGAATAGTATATGTTACTTGATTAGTTAAATTTGAATATAAAAGATAACTATCATTCTCATTAAATACGTAATCTTTATAATTATGGTAAATTGTAAACAATTTCCTAAATATTGATTTAGGAGGAAGATGAAGAGTCTCGATGGATGGGAATACTCATTTGGAAGATGAGACCCAATGTATTTTTTAATTGTATTTATGATGACTCACTTAATGAAAATAAGTTAAAATGTGAAATTATTCATATTTGATAAAGTAGTAGTATTAAATCATAGGTATCCTAATAACCTTGTGATTCTTTTCTCTATTCATTAACCATTAGGTTTTAGTTTCTTCCTCTTTTTTGCATAAATTATTTTTGTTTGGTGGTATTGTTGTTTCTTTGTGGTGTTAATTTTCCTACCACAACCTAATCTAGGTCAAGAGTGGATTGTGATAGAGATTTTTCGCCTTATTACTCGAGTTTTAGTTCAAGAAAACTCACTAATAGAATCATGCCATTGGAAATATCAACGCCAATACCATATTCTCCTTCCACCACAACATTTGGCCCATTTTCTCTAGAATTTGGGAGTATCACAATATTTAGTAGCATGGGATTTAGAAAATATCCTTTAAGGAGATAGCCTAGAGGTATTAGGAGAGGACATGGAGAGAAAAATTCCAAAGGCAGGGGTGAAGACACAATCCCCATGAGATATATGATATTTACTATGTCTATTGTGGAAATATTGGACATGAGGAAAATACTTGTCAAATCCCATGGGAGAAAACCAAAACCGACGAAAAATAAAGGAAGGAAAATGTAAAACTCTTGAACCTACTCAAGTTCTTATTACTAATTGCAATACAAGGATAAATCAACCCTTGTTCAAAAATTCATTTACCTCTTCTAGAGATACCTGGTTGCTTGATATTGGCAGAATTTTCCACATAACATTTTGGAGAGATTTCTTTGAATAATTGAAGGACAATATTGAAGTTGCAATGAAATTTGTAGATGATTTGAGTTTTAAACCTATGGGAAATGGCATCATCAAGCTAAACTTGCCTATATTCTTGAAATTTATTTTGCATGATGCCCTCTATCTTCATGAATTGCAAAGGAAATAGTTGTCTCTTATGCAAATATGATACCAATGCCATTCCATTAACTTAATTAATGAAAAAGTTGAAGTACGGAGGTCTTCAACAATCTAGTTTTCATGATAGGAGCAGAGGATGAGAAACTATTGAAGCTAAAAGAGACATTTTCTCAAGGACACAATTCTACATACCTTACACACCTTGATGAAGGTACATTATCTTCTAGTTTCTCGTGGCATGCTATATTTGGGAAAATTAGTTACAATAGTCTTCATATGTGGAATAAAAATAGTGTTTCTAGGTTTCCTAACATTCAATTGAATTGAATCAATTTTAAGCTTGCATCCTTGGAAATCACATTAAGAATCCACTTGATGGGTATACATATAGAGAAAATATAAAACTAGAGTTAATTCCCCTTTATTTGTGTGTCTCCATGATTTTTCTGTGTTCCTTTGCTAGGATATATCATTTTTTATTGGCGACTAAACTAGAATGTGTTGGTTGTATTTGTCAAAAGAGAAATATCAAACATTTGAGACATTCAAAAAATTTCATCTATTAATTTAAAATGAATGGGAATATAGTTCAAATGAATTTGAAATCTATCTTCACCAACATGGGGTCAAGAATCAAACCGTTGTGCTATACAATTCTTAGTATAATGGTGTGGTGAAAAGAATGAACATGATACATTCAATCTTATTTTTTCAATAATTTAAATTTGATATTTTTGGCTTATGCATTTCTATGTGTAGTACATGTGAAAAATATGTTTCCATTTCATGTTATTGGAAATAAGACTCCATATGAAATTTGGTATGGTTGCAGTCCTTTGATGAGGCATCTCACAATCTTTGGTTCCACATGTTATGTCATAATTCTAAAAGAGCAAGGAAAGAATCTTGATGCAAGGAGTTGGAAGCGCAACTTCTTAGGGTACAAAAAATACCACCAATGCATAATATATTTACAATGAGGTAGATAATAAATTCATTCTCTCCAAAGATGTGATTTTTCTTGAATCCACAAAGAATGAAAATTTTATTGAGAAGCATATTTATTATCTAGATAAACTCACCCATGTAAATACATATCATAAGTTTGATAATGAGACTCCACATCTTGAAAGGGAGATCCCTATCTTGGATCAATCTCTAGAATTCCCTTTTGAGGCATCGTCTCCTCCTCATGAAGAAGTTATATCCACTTCATTAGAACAGGAAGTTTAATTGTAATATGTGGTTAAGAGTATTGAAAGGGTGAACCTTTATTTAAATATCATGCCATATCAATCGGTTGATCATGTTGGACCATGTTATATAGTGTAGTTTTTATTTTATGTTTATTTTATGTGTTGTTTCCATCACTTTCAATTCTTTTTTTAATAATGTGTGTTCTCTAACAACATCCAATTACTCGTATGCTCCTTGTACGTAACAACCAACTCCAAAGAAGGTGGCTTTGGTACTCACAAGAAAAAAACACACCATTATAGGATGAAGACTCCACTTGTTTCCTTTCTTTGATCTAATGGTTGTTTTTTAGGACCTTTCTCTCTACATTTACACTCGATTATGCCTCTGTTAGTTTTTTGGAATTTTTGCAAGCCCCCTTGGAACTGTTTTTGGCTGAGAAATTCCTCTTCTTATTTTTTTCATTGATCACACAACTTTTATCACAGAAAAACGTGTGGTTCACGCATCTGTGCAAATAATAACCCACACGGGTTATAGGGAGATCAAAACTTCATTTATTTTTTCATTCCTCAGTGATAGGAAACCTTAAGTGAACATCCTTCACTTCTGGAATTTTTTATAGTTATTTATATTGTTTAAATTTATTTACTAACCACTATTGGTAGGGTAATTACTTAGTCTTTACTTTCAAAATTTTCATTTCACACATATCTTAATTAAGGGAAGTATAAGTCGCCATAATACACACATATTTTGAATTTGTTTTGCTATTTTTTTCACAAGTCACATAGCTTAATTAGGAGGAGAGTAAGTGGACCAAAATCCACATATATTTTTGACTAAAAAAAACATTTTTACTTCATAAGTATTGGGACTAGGACCAATTGTTATTAAATAAAGGAAATAGCCCCTGCTTCTCATGTGTATCTTAGATGATCCTTAGCTTGCATCTGAAATATTTCTTAATGCACCTAGTTTTTCCATATCCCTTTTAGGCACACATAGTGTAACAGGAAGGAAGTAAGTTGCCCACTATCCATATATTATTTCTATTTATGCAAGTAACAAGAAAAACATAATGCAAGTATGATATTTTGTAAATAATTATCGCATATCCACATATTTACACACTTTGTATGCTCACTTTGTCACTTTCACACACATTGCACGCCACACACTAAGCCACTCTGAAGTTTTTACAAAGGAAATCTAGTTTTAGGATATTTTTTACTTATTTTATTTTATCTTAACCATTCACACCATAAGTGAAGTAAGAATCCCTAAAAGAATCCATAACTTGAACAAGTTAAATTCCCCATAGGGGCCACAAAAGAATTTTTAGTTCAGGTTAGGACCATTAGGGGTAGGCATCCCATAATTTTCCATGGTCGTAATACATTTTGAAACATAATTTTTTTAATTTAGGGTGCTTCAAATCCTTCATCGTCCCATGGAAAATACTACTTAGGCACGTGAAAAACTCGATTCAGAGGGGGTTCGGATTAGGTTGCAGTCTGTGTGGTAATATATGGGGCTACCCGACCTATATGGTGCTCGATACTAATGACTGACTACCAATAATCTAAAGACTCGACTGCCCCCATGGAACAAAGGTATCCTAGTGTCTAATTTTAGGGCATATTTCCTTATATGTGGAGGTGCGAGAAGCACTAAAGCCTCTTCATTACCTTTGTTAATTATTTCTGTTGTTGGAAGAATAGTAAGTTTTTTCGGGGCATGGCCCCAGTACTCGTCAACCAAGGTATCTTCATAAGGCCCAATTACTTTTAGAGTGGAAAGGAAGAATAGTTCTTCTTAGGATTTTTTAACATATGAAAAAAAAACAAAGAATCTTTTGTTGTTTGATTGGTCACATAGCATAACTTAAAGGAAAAGTAACCACTTATTTTTCTCTTTGTTTTGTGTATGTGACTTATTTTCTCTGATATATAGCCCCCCTTACCACAAAAATAACACACATTCCATTTGACACCATAGGGGACCCAACAGTACCCCATCACTCTAAGTGCTTCCAAAATCACCCCCCATTATCGAGAGGTGTGCCAGGTCTCTCACCATTTTGATATAGACAACATTACATATCCACTATTATTGGTTCATCCTTTATTTGTGCAACTTAGACTGGTAACTCTCCCCTCAAAGTACTTCTTTCACTACCCCACAGGGGATTCCACACACCACCCCTCCGAGGATTCCATGCAATACCACCCCCCCACCCCGCGGGTAGTCCATCTCATAAATCCCCATAGGAAACCCATTTGAAAATTGAAATTAAAAATTGTTTATGATGGTGAACAGCACCAAAATCCTATTTCTAGCTTCCCTGAATCTCCCAGATCTAAGAAAAATGACATATGACCCCATTGCACATAAGTCTGAATTGGACCCCTATGCCAACCAAGTTACCCTCAGATATATCAAAATTTCAAGGGAAAGAGGGGGAAGATATAGGAAACCACATAATGACCTTTCATATTTTGAGCTCATCTAATAGCACCACAGATGACTCAATCCGCCTAAGACTTTTTCAATGCACCCTCCCATGCCTGTGGTCAAATGGTACATAAGATAAGCCTTTGGTTCCCATGGGACCTTTGACTCTTTATCCAGGCCATTTCTTAGATTCTTTCAACTTTCAGTATGCCATGATACGGGATTGGATATTCTCACCCATTTTCACTAAATGTATAGAATACAAATCTTGGACCATGTCCATGAATGGCGGGAATGTCGTATCCTCTGAAAGGTGCACATAGATCGGAACATCCTTCTCGACCTATTTTTAAAATATATGACATAAAATATCTCAAAACATGTGGCTGGCATGTTCCCAAAAACAGAATAAGAGGCTATTATTAAAGCTCAATAATTTGAGCTCATTTATACTTAGTCTGGGTACCTCTATCATGTTCTTACTGATGCCCCTTGGCTAAATTCTTTTAGACTAGATATACTAGGAGCATCGAGTGTTCCAAACAAGTTGATTGGAACCATAGCCCAAAATCAACCCGAAAAAACTTTCCAACAGCCTGTAAATTTGTACAGTGTCCCAACCACTTGCTAGCCATATAGTACCCCACCTGTAGTAAAACCACCATCCAACTAGGGATATTATCGTAATCAGTCTACACCATCATAGATCCCTACTATGCAGGGCAACCAATACTCAACAATTCAAGGTATGTCAATACCCTTCCATGCAAGGTGCTCAATACCCTCCAGAAGCCACAGAGGTGGTTTCCACCTTCCAAAGGACTTACACCAACCCAAGACAAGGGAATCCCTATTTCCTTTTTACAACACCCTCATAGAATAACCCACCAACATAGCCTAATGTTAGGGTTAATTTTAGGCAAAACTCTTTCCCATAAAAACGATAGTATTTTGAATAGTTGAATACGACCAACCCACCAAATCCCAACAAGAAGAAAGGAAAGAACAAGCAGAAAGAGGAACCTGGGCATGGGGCAACAACTAGCAACAACCCTCATGAGTACTGGATGAGGGAAATCCCCCTAAGATAAAAAAAAAACTATGGTAAGAAGAACAGCAACCCAAAAAATCATAACAAGAACCCCAGCCTAAATACTAATCATGTTTATGTTATTTGTGGGGAATAGGAGAATTATACCCATCATTTCGCTCAACTCCCCAAGTTGAAAAGGATGAAAGATGTCAGGGGGAAGGGAGGGCCAAACTAGTAACCTACATTTATGTAGAATCCCTTCCACCACCAGAGAGTGGTCAATACCCAACATGAGCCCACCCACAAGAAATATTAGAATCCTCCTTGAGGAAGTTCTAAATATCCCAAAAATCATGACATTTCAATGGCAGGAGAAGTTGTTCTCTCACAAACAAGAAACTGAGACTGTGGAACCCATCCAAAAACAAACCCTTCCACAACAAACACTTTTTTAGATACAACACTTTTAACATTACCTCAATACCTTGTTTAAACCATCCCACAAATGGTAAAAGTACCATTATGTCGAGTAGCACATACTTCAAAGACTGCTCATAGCTACAACACTGTAGATGATCTAGCTCAATTCCCAGCAGCTATGTTAGCATTGGAATTTTTACAAAATTTCCCTACTCAATGAAAATACTTTCCTTTTGTGTTAGGAATAGTCAACCCAACCAATTCTCATTTGATTTCTTTCGATTTAGATATTTCTACTCCTCGTCTTCCATCAATAGTCGCCTTCTAGATTTTGGTCACAAATTTGGAATATCAACATCCATTTTTGCATCGTTGATGAGGTGGAACCAACCTGTATCATGTCAGAATCATTTTTGCATAAACTAGGGTCCTCTGAGATCAAAGCATCACCCATTACACTTAATTCATACGACGAGCTCCCCTAGGCCCCCATAAGACTTTTTCAGGATGTTCTGGTAGAGCTTGCCGATAAAATTGTTCTCATAGATATAGAGGTCCTTAATGCCGAACTAAATTACAATATCTTGTTAGGACATAGCTACATGTATGTGATGGAAACAATATCTTATTCAGTGTTTTGTATCATGATGTTCCCCCATGACAAAAAAAAATTACGATAGATCAACTCACATACTACAAGAAAAGGGTGTCCACCACCCCCGATTGTGTATTACCTTTCATAGGATCCCACATGGAGGTGATCACTTATTTTACTAAAGCAGGACCAAGGATGTTCAATTCATCATCACTCCTTGGAACATACCCTAATGGCCCACCTTTAATTAAGGTTTCCCAGTAGCCCTAGTGCGTATGATGAGTTCATCAAACACACCTCAACCTCAAGAACTAGTGCGAGACACCCCTAGTGATGCGACTACTGACTCAACGTTCCTACTGTACACAAGCACTCAGGCACCTTTATTGTATCCCCCACCCATTTTTCTATTGCACAAATTCATGGAAGCACTAAAATTTCCAAATGTGGCTTTCGCAATACCTTTCTAGTATTTGGCCCCAAAGGCCATGTCAAAAAACTCATGTATTACCTCGACAGGTATCATTCATATGGCCACGCCTCAAGAAGCCACCCCAAATTGAGCTAATCTTGCATCGACACCAAAAAGTGGCAACAAAAGGGATAAGCAAAAAGGAAATAAGGTGGAAGCCTCAGCCACTTCCTCATCTAGGGTATCGCAACACTGTGAATTATGTGAAGTATCAGGGCACCCTACCAACTTGTGCCAGGAATTATAGGAGTTAAAATATCTTCTACACACCACAAAAAATCCAATAGCCCTACCTCCACCTTCAAGATAAAATGCCACACCAACACGTAATAAGGAATTACGCACCAACCATGCATGCACTATATGCATCGAGTATGGATATTACACACATCACTATCCTGAACTTCCTCATCATCAAAATTCATTGGGAGCCCTTGCTCAAGGAAATACTATGACACCATCACCTCCCTTCATTCTAGTGGCAGATGATGGGTCAAAAACCATTTATGTTTTCTTCAAGGAGGAATATTCGCACCCTATTAATCCTTTCTCCCATTGTCTTTCTACCTCTCACCTGTATTCAGTATGAAGAAGGATGGAAAATATGCCTAAGAAAATATTTCCAAAACCTTCCCACTCTTGTGCCCTATGTGACAAACTAGGCCATTGGATTAATAAATGTTTAGAATTGATCAAAATCCAAGATTTTTTTTCTCATGTTGGTCCACATTCTTCAGCCTACCCACTCAAACCATTCAATATGTGTGCACAATGATTATCACATTATCTCCCAATTTCATCATATGCAAAACTATCAATAGCTCACGCAATTTTGAGTATCAAGAGCATCCTTGAATCAAACTGACATTGGGATCACAAATTGGACTCCTCCCATCATCGATACTAGGATCCATAGGTGGTATACACCCTTAAATTCCCAACCTCATGACATCAACCATGCTTCATCATCATGAACCATGAGAATTGTTGATATGCACACAATTATTACATTTGGACAAAACCTGTATTACGTGTAGTACAAACGTGAAATATTTGTACCAACAACTTTTATAGTTCAAACACATGTCCTATGTTGCAAACATTTGGAAAACTTATCATACGATGCCACACCTTTTAGGAAATCCCTGAAGACCCTCCTCTAATAGAGGAAGATTCTTTGCATCCTAAGATGACAACATTATCACGGGACCTTATCTCACTCATCATTAAGCCACCATCATGAAAATTATCCCTCCACCTGGTGTTGAAGACATGCAATGCTGCATACAATTCACTTCCTCAACCGTAGAAAACCTTATTCATGTTGTATGCTAATAATTTCTTGGTTTTGAGACCATTTCTCCCAATGTAAAGTTATTACCACCACCAACTATGTAGACACATGCAATCTGCACATTAGCAAAATTGTTGGGTTCTACAACATCAACCATAGATTCTTTCTCTTGTTTTTCAACCAGCACCACTACTTCCCAATCCCATCGTTACGACCTCCCAGAACCTTTATCACTATTAGGAAATATTTTTCACTCCGATGAAGATATTCTTGAGGCCGTGACAAAACCATATTTTCCTTGGGATGGCATGCATCACTGCTCTTTCTTTTTACCTAATAAAGCATTATCACCCATTGATGCACCAAGCCACACCATATGCACAATAGAAACAAAGGACTTCCTACCCATAGGATAGGTAGATTGGTTCAAAAATACCATTCCTACACCAAAATAATTTGAGGAAGGGAATATTTATAATATCTCACCTATGTTCAAGCTAGATATTTCCACCAATCCCAACATAATCTAATAAATCACGTTGGGGGAAACATGTTCCACACATGAAGTGGCCTCATACAAATCCTTCTGGACATATTTTCATGGTATTACTTAGAAATGTCATCCATCAGTCCTACAACCATGGAGCACCACATTTACACATGCCTTGATGCCTACCTCGTTAGGAAAAACCAACATCAGCTCCACCCCTCTAAAGAAGAACCAATTAAACAAGAAATTGACAAGCTTCATAAGGCTAGTTTCATCTACCCTATCTCTTACACATCTTGGGTTTCTAACCCTATACTCATCATAATGAAATAGGGCACCATTCTATTTTGTACTTCTTCAGAGATCTGAACAAGGAATGTCACAAAGACAATTATGCTACACCCTTCATCGATCAAGTAATCGATGCATGTGTCAGAAATGAAGCCTTATCCTTTATGGATACCTTCTCAAGATATAAACAGATTCAGATATGACATACCAATAAATACAAAACAACCTTTACTACCCCATGGGTCACATTATGCTATTTAGTAATGTATTTTGGCCTTAAAAATGTGGGTGCCACTTTTCAATAGGCCATGAACTATATCTTACATTATTTGGCTCATTTTATACTAGCCTATTTGGATGATCTGACAGTGTGATAAAAAAAGTACTTTGGACATTTAGAAGATCTCTACCTGATTTTTCAAAGGTGTGGAAAATATAACATATGCTTGAACCCTCTCAAGTGAGTCTTTTGCATCAACACAAGATGATTGTTGGGATTCATTGTTTCCCATAAAGGCATTATATTCAACACTCTAAAGGTTCATTTCATCCAAGAAATCCCACCTCTAAAAACTTTGAAGAAATTACAAAGCTTGCAAGGTAAGGCCAACTTCTTACACTGTCTTGTCCTCGATTATGGCATTTTTTGTAACAGCCCCAAGTTAAAATTACATGTAATAAAAATTAATAAAGGAAAAATAAGACCAAGGTCAAGAGACACTTACTCCAAGTTGAATGTTGGGAAAAATATCCTCGTGGGCATCACTTGTTCTCTTTATGGCTAAGGGGATATTGGAAAACGCAATGGAAAAGGATTTGAAAAGGCAAAAAGGTATTTTTAGCATTTATTTTATGAAAGTAAAGTAAATTAGGAGAAAAGGAAGGTGAAAGTTCACAGGTTGCATGTGAGGAGGAAAATGAAGGAAAATAATGGAAAATGAAGAAAATAGAAGCCTCATTAATAAAAATACCTCAGAACATTAGTTGGTGGCCTTTTGTTAGGTCAGTTTTGGAATTGGTTTCAAAGAGGAGAAGAGCACCAAGAGGAGAATCAAAGAAATCAAGAAAAGGACAAGGAAAGAAAAGGAAATCAAGTATAAAGAAAGGAAATTTTGGATCAAGCGGCTTCAGAAGGAATACTTGAAGGTAACAGGTTGAATGTATGATTTCCTAGCTAGTATTGATATGCATGGTATATGCATGTTGGTATTTGGTCCTTTTTTTATCATTGGAATATATTTTTTGGGGTTTCGACAGTGGATTTTAGCCTTTCCTTTTCATTTTTTGGATAGTCATGGTGTGATGGGATTCTGTATTGGTTTGAGCTTTCGATTGTCAAGAGATTTTGGATGTGGGTGAGGTGGTCTCAGGAAAATCCCAAGGGTTGGGGGTGGAGATGTTTTTCTCCGAGAAGCCCTCAACAGCTGGGTGGATACAGGAAAATTCCTCAAGTGATGGTGAAGTAATTCTAAGGCATCCAAGCTCGCTTTGGTTTTGTGATCTCGACATCGGTTTAGGTGATATCACAGTACAGTGAGGGCAGAGGTGGTTTAACCTATGGAATCCCTTGTTTTTTTTTGTATTGTTTTATCCCATGATATCCCATATTCGTGCTTGGACTATGGCATAGGGGTGATTAGCTGAAAGAAATATTTGGTTCAACCCAATCCATGGTGGGGTGGTATGTGGAAGTCCAAGACCTGGTTGGATTTTTCCTATTTTTAATAAGAGCTAAGTCTCTCTTACTTTTGATGAGTAAATGTACTTTTTATTATGTGGTTTTAATGGTTGTTCTATAATTATTATTTATCTTGTTACATGATGGTTATCAACATGGTTATATTACAAATCGTAGTCATGGCTCTCTTCATTTTTTACTTGTAACTAAATGAATAATGAATGAAAGACATAATTGGTTTCATGACAACTATTGTGAGAAGGCATTGATCCTTCTTGTTAAACCTCAGATAAGTTTTCATATCCTTTTGTTTAGATATGTATTCATGACCTGTAGGTTGCATTTTTACCAAGTGTTTGACGTAATTTCAGTCCTGGTTGAGAGATTCCAAGTCAAGTCTTGGTTCATTTTTTGGTTTATAAGCCTTATTTCTGTGTCATTCATCAATTATGTAAGCTTCATTGAGTTTTGAGTAGAAGCCTAAGTCCTATTACTGAAAAAAGTGGCTCATAATTCAGGGTCATTGGCATAGAACTAAGTGGAAAAGTCCACAGTCACTGGTAGGAAGGCCTATGGGATAAACTGGAGGGTTATATTCACTTTCATGCCTTGGAAATGGAGTAGTTGAGGCTCTAGTTTAGTGAAAAAGAGAGTTATCCTAGGCGTTGGACACCTAGAGGGGTTGGGGTTCTCCTAGAGGTCTTGTGCACCTGAGGGAAGTCAGTAAGGTCTTAATTTATCGACTGAAATTCCTTAATTTCATGTAGTTTATTTTTGTCATAGTGACTCTCAACTCATTTTTACCCCAGTTAAACTGGTGAAAGCGGGTAAATGTGGGAGGAAATGTTACACTTGTGTGCATATTTTCTTGCGCCTTCTTCTTTAGGACGTTCCCTTCCATTGGGATGAATAAACCCAAAAATAATTTGAGGCCTTGAAATATAGATTGTCACAAGCACCACTGATTATCTCTCCTCACCATGCCAAGGATTATACCCTCTACTTATCAACAACTAAAGTATCCATTGTGGGGGAATTAGTCCAAGAAGGAATAGATAATAGAGAAAATGTCATCTATTACATAATAAAAAACCTCTCTTGGCCTGCTTTAAAGTATGATCCAACATAAAAAATATCCCTAACACTTGTACACTTAGTAAAAAAGCTTCAACACTACATAATCTTATAGAAAACCACCGTAATAGCCAAAATTAACCCCATGAGATACTTTCTGACTCGTTGTATGATGAACTATAAGTATGTCCGATGGGTATTTATTTTTCAAGAGTTTGACTTATAGTTTTCTTCCCCTAAAATCAAGAAAGCTCTCATCCTTTCATAATTCATCATGTATCTCCCCAGAGAATCCAAAGGTTCTCATGTCAATGATTATTTCCCAAACGAACACTTGTTCATCATATCTATGGATTACCACTAGTATGGCAATATCCTTGTATTTCTTGAAACTAAGAAGTTCAACCCTCATCTCACTCACGACAATCGAGGGCACATTTTCCACCAAGACACCTTTACCTTCTTATGGGGGACATCCTCTACCTTCGTGGAATCAACACCATTCTTCATTGATGCCTTGCCTTAGAGAAATTTGAACAAGTCTTAAATGAATTTCATAGCGGATCTCATGGTCATGATTGTATTCAATAAATCAAACGACGTGGACGTTTCTAACTATACACTCACAAAGCACGAGCTCCACAATCTCCCCTTCACCCAACCATTATCGTAGACCCTTTCTACAAATGAGGCATAGACTTCATGACTTTCAACGTGACAATCTCAAGGTGGCCATAAGTACATAGTGGTTTTTGTCGGCTACTTTAAAAAATGCAAAAAATCAATGACCACTTCTAATAACACTATGGAAATCGTTGTGCGGTTTTTCTTCAAGTATGTCATCACACAGTTTGGTGTCCCAAGGAGTTGGTCTCGGATCATGGAAAACACTTCGAGAATGATATCTTCCAAGAACAATCCCAACACCTTAGTTTTTCACATGAATTTTATTCCCCATACAATCCCCAGTCTAACGACCAAGTAGAAGTTGTCAAAAAAGTCCTCAAAATAAAAGTTGAAACTTATGGTGAATAACCACAAAACCAATTGGAATCGCCTGGTTTTTTCAGCCCTATGGGCATACCTCGCTGCAATCAAGGCATCCACAAGGTTCGCAACTTTATATTTAGTATACAAGGTCAAGGTCATACTTCCCATTGAGTGTGATATCTCTACTTTACACTCAGCTGTCAAACTCTTCTCAGACACCTCGCCTTTAGAGAAGAGACTAGTATAGTTGGAACACATCGAAGAAAGTCAGCAAGAATCTCTCCAACATAAGAAAGCCCATAAAAAGAGGAAAAAATATTCCTTTGATCGCAATGCCACACCTCATACATTCATAGAGGGGGATCTAGTCCTTCTCTATGATGTTTCAAAGAATATTTAGGACCATGGAAGTTTGAAATGTTATGGAAAGTCTCACAAATAGTTAAACATTTCCTCCTCAAGGGAAAATACATGTTAGTAGAGCCTGATGGGACTTACCTCAAAGACCCTGTCAACAGGCTTTATCTCAAAAAATTATATCTATAACACTCAATTCAGTCCTAGGATGTAAATTTATGCACCGTGAATTATTTTTTATGATGATCACCTCGTCACATATGTACTCTAAAACCATACTATCATCATGTGTTGTGGATGGATCATTCATGATCCTATCATCATGGGTTCATTTATGGTGCTTCTCGATGGTTGCAAATTCTCATTGTAGTAGCCTGGGCCATATACTCTCCAAACTTGACACCATTCCACCACAATAGGCTTTTCATATCTTTAGCCACTAATAATCAAGTTTAATATGGTGTCTTTGTAGGCTTCTTAGCTGATGCCTCCCACATAGGTATCGGTTACCTACATGTGTTCCTTGACTCCCATCTTGTTATATCATAGTTGAATAGAACCTTCAAGGTATGTAACAATATCATTTTTCATAAATCCCTACATGCACAAAGGTTAGCTTGTGGTTTCGATTATATCAAATTTTTACATATATCAAGAAATCAGAATCTTATATTCGACCGTATAACTAATAAAATCCTAGACTGGCATGCATCAAATATGTATCATCATCAAGACACATAAATCATAATTAATATATCCATCAAATAAATGCAAATTACATCACATATATGAAAATAATATCATATATAAACATCATTAGAGCTACAAAAAAATTAACTCATATATATATATATATATATATATATATATATATATATATATATATATATATATATATATATATATATATATATATATATATATATATATATATATATATATATATATATATATATATCCAAAAATATTCAAATGTACATCTATTGGCCCATGCCAGAAAAAATAAGTCATCAAAAAGGGGAGCATCCTCATAATGGGTGTTTCCCCATGGTACATATAAAAACTACATATAGGGCTGGGGCCCAACACCCCCATCACTACCTGCACCTCCTTAATGAGGCCCTCCTACCTCACCTGATACTTTAACCAAGATCAATCGATTAGTATACATAGCCACTGCAAACTGACGGAGGACACAGTGCCTCACTCTATCACATGACATTTTCCTCTTGGTGGCATCCTTCTCTATCATGTTCCATCTAGCATCAAGTATCCCCTGAATTAATATTTCCCCATGGTCCCAAGCATCCTTGACAACCTTAGCACACGCCTTAGTAGCCTCAACGTGTTCCTGCAACATCTCCACCTCAGCTCAAAGCACTGCAACCTCTCCCTCCCTAGAGGGGCCACCTATCTCCTAATTCCAACGCTAATCAAGCCTCTAAGGGTCCTCATCTCCCCTATAATCTATTTGGCATCATGACCCAGCGGCAACATCTGCCCCACTAGCATGCTAAGGATTTTTTCCCACCAACCTGGACAATGGATGCCTATTGGGAGCAACATCTGCAATCAAAAATACATGGTATCTAATGGGCCTCTAAATTAGGCATAAAATAAGGCCCATATAACCCTCCTTATGCACATAAAATATATATTAAATATCTACTTCTACACTTAATAATGTTTTCTTATGCTTTAATATGTTCTTAGGAAGGTTTAAAGGTTATTGCATATGTGTGCCTAATACTGGTTGTTTTTGTAGAGTATTGTGAGAATATTAGGAAGATTATGCAGATTTGGAGAAGGAGATCATTTAGGGACTTTCTCCCTGCCACTGGAAGATCAAGATTGAAGAATAAATGAGCACAATGTCAAGAAATTATGGAGAAATATTGGAGAGATTCAATGGGTTTGTCCACCCACCTTAACTATCAAAGGCAGCCAAGCAAACTGAGGACGAAGTGCACTCAATATATGGTTTACTTGGAGTCAAAATGGACTCAATCACTATTTTCTAGGGAGATGTTGGTAGCTGCCATGTAGAATAAATAGAGCAGAGCTGGAGCTAGGAAGGGATTCCATTCCATTCAAAACTTTTTCTGCAAGCTATTAAGCTTTTTATTATTGTACTCAGTGATTAAACTTTCAAAAATGTAATGAGGCTATTCTCTTCCTGAAATGAGAAGACATATTCCATTTTACTGATTTAGTTCCAGAGAGCTAGGCTTATGGGTTAGGCCCCAACCCATGTGTTTCAGCTTCTCTATTGTGTTCATTATTTTCTTTCTATCATTTAGCTAGTTTTTTTTTTTATATTTTCATTTTTGTTATAGTTTGTTGTTGTAAATTTTATCTGCTTATCTTTCCTGTAGAATAGTTGATGAACTCCATAAAACTGTGAAGCAGCCTTCCCCTCTCATCTCTGTCAATAGAGCTCGAGGAGGGTAAACCTTCCAGCAAACTAAAAAATATTTTTGTTTATGATTCGCTGCTTCTTGGATTACAATAGAGTGCAATAATCGTTTAAGTCTTTTGTCCACTTTATTATCACGCATTTTTCTATTTTTCTGTGCATTATTCTACAGGTTTGTTTGCAAGAATCAGTATTAAAGTTCCACAGAATTTCAGCCTCGCCTTCCCGCTTCATTTTCCATCTTTGTTTTCACGCTTCCAAATACCTCTATTATGCTCTATTCCCTCCTTTTATTGTAGTCGTCGCCCTTTTTATTCACAAAGAACTTGAAAAAACACTGAAAGCTTGACATCTGCCCTTGCGCCTCGAAACTCCCACTCACTGTACTTTTCTCATCGAAAATCGCAGATCTCTTGCATTCTCTATTTATGCTCTCCAATTCAAAGCCTTGATTGCGAGATTTCCTTCCACCTTACCTTTGTCGCTTATCAGTAAAAAATAACTTCATAAACATTAGAATCCGATCCTTTTTCCTTCAAATACTTACTGAAATTGCAAATTGCATTTCTCATTTGGTTCTTGTAATACTTACCGCTCATGTCCACCGATTTTGATATTCTTTCTGTACTCCGCCACGTCACTCGTCTCATATCGCATTTCGCATTTCACTCCCAAACAACACTTCTACTACTCTCCAGCTTTGTGGTTTTGCGATTGCGATATCGCATATCGCATCTTTCATTTCCATCACCCATCACAATTGCAAATCTTGTCCCATCGCATTTTTCATTTCGCTCCCACTCCCGAACAAAACTTTCGCTGCTCCTTCAACTTTGCGATATTGCATATCGCATATCACGCTGTCGTCCTTGCATTGCAATTCTCTCATCAAACTTTTAAAAGCCTCCCTCTCCAAATAATTTTTTTGATATCAAAAGGTTTAATGAAGTCTAAAACCCTTCTTCCACCTCTAAGCCTTGTCACATGTGTTAAGCCTTCCATTAGCATCTTTAGCCCTTTTTCCTCCAAACTGCAAGCAACCGTTTTTCAAGTTTAGTTAGATCATGAATAGTTGCATGGTTAGAAGCATAGTAGCATGGTAGATAGATCATAGGATAAGTAGAGTGTGTTTAGTAGTTTGGCCCATTAAGTGTGATTAGAATTATTTTCCTTTCCTGTCATTTCTTTTCAGCAATTTAATTTAGTTTCCTTTTTGTTGTTTCCTTTTTACAACTTAGTTTAGTTTCATTGAAGTGTGACAAACCTCACCGAGAAACCATAGAAGTAGTACCCTTTCGTAGAGCAGAAGAGGATGACATGAGTAGAATTCATTTGTTGTGTATATAAAATTGTGACCTCCAAGTTTGTACGAACCTCGGGTTGATAAAGTAAAGTAGGGTAGTAGCCCCTGTGAGTTGCAACACTCTTGGTGCAATACCAAGGCTCACCACTTTTTGGTACCGTTGTTGGGTAGGTGTCTAGTAGATGCTTTGATTATTTTTTAGAATTATTTTTGCTTTCCTTTTTCATGTTGTTTCCAAAATATTGAAAAATACAAAAAAAAAATATGATTTTCATGCCTTATAGGAGTAGGGATACTCAGAAAATTTTTAAAAATACTTCGCCAATACCAACACCCCAACTTGACCATGTGGTGCAGTAATAACCACATCACCATACAATTTTGAAGGTATAAGAGATGGATGGATATGATGACAATGAAGAATATCTCATTGGGTTTCCCATTTAATATATGGAAATCAGTGTACATATGAAGAACATCCCTCCATCTTTCCTTCCCAACTTCCATGGTATGAGGACAGAGGATCGAGAAACATTTCTCTTTGAATTTTAGATACTTTGTAGATCTTATGGCTACTTATCACACACTCAAAAACTAATATTCTTTCCTGCGACATTGAAGGATAAAGCTCTTAAATGGTTCATGAGTCTAGGTACTAATTCAATAAGATCATGGAATGATATGCAAAATATATTTCTAGGAAAATATAAAAACCTTGATATTACATAAGATTTTTCTAGAATTAACCAAAAGGAGGATGAGAGCCTTGAGGATGTCATAGATAGGTTCATGTTTAATGTTAAGAGGGAAAATTTGCATCATTTAGGATTTGACATACTAAAAATCCTCTTACTTGGAACAATTAGGGATGAGTGGATTGATCTTCTTAATCTCATGAGTGGAGGAGATGTATACCAATTTTCATTCGAAGAAATTTGTGAAACATGCAAGCGCATATCAAGAGGAAGGGAAAGGTTAAGTAAATCCGCCTCAACATTAGTAAGGCAATATGAACTTGGAAATTTTCTTGACACCTTTAAAACAGAAATTCTTAGCAATCTAAGTGAACAAAAAGAAATGTTAAGAATGAAAAATCAGCAAAAAGAAGATGTTGATATTTTTTTATCCATGCATAATCATATGCTACTAAATTTTGTCCATCATTCCCCAGGTTTAAATAATTTTACCATGAAGACAATGGAGCAAGGAAATCACCAAAGAAGTTATGTTATGTATCTCCAAGGAGACACTAGCAACCTAGCCAACTTGACATAATGCAAGGACCCACTTCACAATTTCAAGCTTATTCACATCCATATCAAACTAACTGGGACACACTCCCTCCTTGGAAACCTTTTCCATCTCAAACCCAAAACCAATCTTGGCAACATGGTTGGCAAGGAATTATTTGGAAAATCCACAATATCCTCAATATTTCCCTCCATATCCTCCATTCCCAACTCCATGTTATCCCTACCATCAACCTCCACCACAACCACAGCCTCAACCACATCCATCTCATATATTTGGCACCATTTCCTGTACCACCATTTCCAAACCCATACAATGAAGTATCTCAACTCACTTACAATGTTGAGGTACAGGAATTCCAAACATCTCCTCTTGATCTATATGGTATTCATCTTAGTTCAAGAAAGGTATTGCAAAGAAGATATTTTCTAAAATTAATTGAAGGAAAACATCAAGAAGAAGAAGAATTTTCATCATGTTTACCAACATTTCCTCCATATGTTCAAGAGAAAAATCATCAAAAAGAGGAAGATTTGAATGTCATAATAAAATAGTACATCCAAGGTGATCCAACTCAGCAAATGGGCTAGGGGCATCACAACTATATTGACATGTGTTTCCAAACAGTGATTATGTTGCAGCCACACACTCTTCTCCAACAGTGCTTGATACAATACCAGTCAAAGAAATTATTCTAAGTGTGCACAAGATTTTATCTGTCATCTTGATGTGTACATGGCTCCATTGGAAGTATTCCTATACTTGAAAAAGGTTTTGTTTTTTCAAGTAGAGTAGGAAAGTGAAAAAAGAAAAAAAGGGAAAGAATAAAATCTCAGGTGAAAACCTCTTTTGAGGCATTTGAGATTGGCTCGCTGATTGAAAACCTCCATTAGGTGGTCATTGGGTTGAAAAAATAAAAAATAAAAGAGAAAAATAAAATATCCTAGGTGAAAACCTCCTTTGATGCACCGAGGTAGACCTACCAGTTGAAAACCTCATTAAGGCAGCTAGTAGGCCTTAAATAAAAATGCATTTCTCCATGTATCTCTCTCTCTCATGAATACAAGTTCTCTCCAACCTTTGCAAGTAGAAAACAATGAGTTGGCACAAAAAGAAAATTTAGTCAACACTTTAGTCAAAGGTAGTCAAACTTGGACTTCCTCCTCATGTGCAAGCAAATCGCCACATGCAGCTTCAGTAGCAGCTTCAATATCACCTGCAAAAAAAAATCAATGGTAAGTTTTGGCTCAAGGGTTCCTAACCCAGGTTTGGAGGTTAATTTTTTCCAACAAACCCCTATACTACTGGCCCTTTCGGTAGTGACCTGCTTGTGCAGGCCAAAGTCTCACCCGAAGCAATATGGGAGGGTGCTGGAACCAGGTTTCCGCACCCTGGGAGAGGGTAGATAAGTTAGCGAGAGCTGCGTTAGACTTCACAAATATCATATCATATATCAAAGAACCTAGATCTATCAGTCCCTTTGCATCCACGTTCACAATACCACTTATAATCACAGTACAACATATATAGAACAATAAAGAAACTATCGTGTCTATTCTTGCATAAAGTATAACAGACAGATTCAGATCAAATGTCAACGCAGCATAAGAAAAAAACATAGTTACTTTCGGAGCTCAACATATAACTATGCATAACATAATAGATATCATAGAGCTGCATTAACAAATATTCCAACAACCTTCTGCTTTCATTAATCCTTCAGATCCTTTTACAATACCCAAAACCCAACCTGCACACATAGTAGCAGGTTCCACACACAGCCAGACAGAGGATCTCCACGCACACAGCCTGCAGGAGTCCTTTCCTTAATAACCCAAAACAAATCTACTAATTCATGATTCGCATCAGTCTTAATTCAATTTCTTGCCTTACAACTCAAAAAAGGTTCAACTACTTATATTGCTTTAGCCTATGCATCCAATGGTCCGCAAACTGTGGTTTGCAGACTCTTGGTCTAGCCTTGACCCACTTACAATGAATTAGGGGCTCTGACCCACCCCAAAACCCCTGCATTAGACTAAATATAATCAAAAATATACAAAATGGACCAGATTCACAACTTTGTAGGACACCCTGTTCGAACAGTCCCCCGACACAATCTTGTGACTCGTCTCGAGTAACTGTGGTGGTAGAGTCTCCACCTACGCGCGTAGTGTAGTGATGGCTGCGACCACTGGAGGCAACACTTCTTGACTCTGAGTAGCAGTGCTCTATGAAATATCTATGAGCTTCTGTGATGTTAGTCCTTCTATCGCAGCAGTGACACTCTCTAGTGTTTGGTTTAGTCGCTTAACAGCAACATCAACATCCTGTGAGAGCTGGAGGGTTTCGGCAGCCCAAGGCTTCAAGCGTTCTCCGATGACATGCTTCGTATGGCAGAGTTCCTCGATCTCATCTTGGAGGGTGTTGTTGGTCCTCAATTGCGCCAAAATTTGTGCAAGAACCAAGGTGGGTAATCTAGCCTCAATCTGCTCGAAAGCTTCCTCCTTCTATCGCAAGTCTTGATTTATTTGCCGGAGGATCGAATTACGCTGGACCTTGGTCCATAGCTGCATGGTAGTCTCTAATAACCGCGCGTCCTGAGAAATCTTCCCTGTAATGGTGTTTGTAGCCACGGTCACTAGCGCATCGTGATGGGCTTGTACCTTCGGGGGTGTTTCGAGCTGCAATTTTGCCTGTAAGTTAGTGATTTTCTACTCTAGCTGTGTCCTAATGACCTGCATTTCCATCTTGGAAGCTTTCAACACTGCGACCAATCCTTCAACCTTAGCCCGAGGGGTGGCTGTGGCCCGCATCTCTTCTGTAACCTCCGTGCAGAGCTGATGGATCAAGTTTTCAAGCTCCGCTTGCTGCACAACAGCGAGGAGCACTTCCACGTTCTGCTATGCGATGGTCTGTTCAACCATGCTAAGTTGTTGGTGTACTTTCTAGTCCCAATGGTGAATCTCCTGAAACACAGCAGTGTGGAGACCCTGCAATACGTCGTGGGGTAGCTTGTCTAGATTCAAATGCACCGTTGCACCTGCTTGGAGTTTTATACCCTGGTCCGGCAAACTGATCACAAGGGCAGTGCTCAATAAGGAACAGAGATGGATTTCTTCCGTCACTAGCGCTGTACTACTAGATGCCAAGGGGATCTGTCCTTAAACCATGCTGGTTTGTAGTGTGTTTTTCTTTAACTACAGGGTGCGAAGCACAGCCTGGACAGCGTTGATCGCAGCCCTCTGTTGTTCCTCTAAAGCTACCCATTTTTCTTTTGTGGCCAGTGTGACTGCATCTACAATTTGCTCGAGATCTCCTTCAGTCAACGTAACAGTCTCATCTCGTTCCTTCTACTAGGCGTGCTACTTCTTTCGAGGTCCCTTGATAGGCTTGCCTGTTTGCTTTGTGCCTTCGATGTTTACTTCCCCCGTGCCCAGATCTGGCTGTGAATCGACCTGGGTGTTAGCCTCGGTGTTCTTCGTGGTGGTCTGCTTCAGCTGCGTGTCCTTTTTTGTGGCTACGCCTAAGTCTATCCCTGTGCCTCTAGTCTCCATGATGATAACAGGTGGCAGCACCTACGTCGTGCTAGTACTTGCGGTGCCCCTTCCACTCGATTTGAAGTATATCTTCTAGGTAGGAGGCCATAGCACAATCACATTGCCAATTTCCTCATCTACTACCATATAAGGAATTGACGTCCATGTTTTATCCTTGTGGCCACGAATATTAATGTCGTGCATGGTAACCTGGAATGTTGCAATACTTTTGTATTTTTCATATACTATGGGGGACAGCCGAGGTCGAGAATTGATGGTTGTGGCCACGCTACTCTAGAAGAGGACCCAGAAGACTTGGTTATCTTCTATGCATTGCGCATCCTTGGAATCCCACAAATGGGCATATCGAGCCCCTTCGCACATTTCTGGGGTGAGCTCGGGGAGGACTGACTCCGCAGGGGTTTCGCAAGCAACTAGTGTTATAAGAAACAATAGCCACACATAAAAAAATGCTTTTCCCTGCTCCTGTGATTCACAGACGTTGGTCAAGAACTCATCGCATAAGTATTGAGCCCAATTGAGGCATACCCCCTTTTCACACTGACCAACTAGCCGAACGACATAAGCAGGGACGGTTGCAACCTGGAACTTTCGCATCAGCTTACAGGCTAATAATATGGTACCCATCTGTGTAGCAAGATCACTGATAGATTTGATGACAAAGCCCTATGTATTCCTTTCCGCATGGTAGGTCTTATGCACATATTCAATGGTGTCCCCCTCATATTTCTTGCCCACACGCTCCAGAGGGTGTGGCCCATTCATGGGAAGGCCCGTAATTCTGTGAACCAATTCAGCATCTATGGGGACTCTCTCCCGAATCCATAGGCAGTCATCGTGAATTAAGGTGAGTGGCTATCGGGCCAGCCGATCCATGATGTTGTAATGGCCAAAGTGGGGCATCCGCAGCAGGTTCAAAAGCCTGGATCTGGCCAATCCACTTACCCAACACTGAGGAACAACTATGACCTCATCATCTGCATAAATTGTGTCGAAATACAACGAGGGGGTCAGCTCAGGGAAGGCTTCGTAATTTTCCAAGTTGTGATCATCGAATTTAACCTCATGGAGCTTCCCACAGGGGTCGCTCGGGATAGGGACCTCTCCTGGGGTTAGTGGCATCTGCAAATAGGTAACCAAGCCATCAAGGTTCTTTGGTATGCATGTCGAGGGCCTGTGCGAGCAGATGAAGGGAGGTAACTAGTTGATCGGATTAGCAGGCAGGGCTTCCTCCTGCACAGCCTGAGTCTGGGGTGTTGCTCACAGGGACTTGGCATGCCTTGGTGAGGTCCTAGGCTTCCCTATGGCCCATTTCGCAGCTTTTTGGGGCTTCCCTAAGCCCTATGCCTACTCTTTTCCCTTCCTTGTGACCGGTGTTGAGAGCACTTCATCATCCTCAGACCCAATCTCCATTACTTCCTCAATTTCTGGGACAGTAGGTGCCGAGGGCTCAGCAAGGTTAGTGGTTGTTATCCTAGAGTGGAAAATGAATCCTGACTCTAGGTGGCTACTGTCAGACAGGGGAGGTTGATCCGACATGAAAGGGACAGTTCAGACTCAAAAAATCTTACAGCTCAAGCTCACTCGAGATAAAGAGGATAAGTACAAGCTATGCAAGTGATACAAAACCCTTGTTTGAGCTATCTGACCCATTTTATAGTGCCTGCGGGCGTCCAACAGTAGGGTAAACTTGACCTAAAACTTACCATCAGGTAAATGGTAAAAATCCCCAAAATCCGCCCCATTAAATTCTAGCGGCCCGCTCCTTTTAATAGTAAATTTTTCTTTTTACCAGATGTTATTGTGCCAACGGCTAGTTTTTGCACCTCTTGCATGCTTAGCATACCTGCTACACTTGGGTTAAATACCTGTGCCTCCTGCACATCTTCCCCCAACACCATCTTAATCCCAAAGTACTTCAAAACCAAATATGTTTTCCAAACATGTGTCATCCAAACAGAACTGGGCCGCCTTCATAAGCAAGTATTTCAGAGGTGTTGTGATCAATACATACCTTCGAAATAACTTTCTGTAATAACCTGCATGGTCGAGAAGTGAATGCAGTGGTCCCCTTGTTGTAGGAGTTGCCGAATATTTGATATTTTCACCCCCAATCTTAGCCAACATGGGGTGCGTCTAAATGCTACCCATTCACAGCCCAAGTGGTCCGATAACCATGCGTACCTCATCCAATTCTAAGTTAGAAACATCTTGTGGATAATCGTTACCTTCTTTTGGGGCCAGACTGCAGTATTTGACCATGCATAATACCTGCAGTCCCCAAGTGGGCACTTCGGGTGCGACATACAGGTGCGATTCACCCCATGCTTCAGTGCTAATGTCCCACAGAGCTACGTCAAGCACCTCTGTCCCGCCTACTAACCCAAATTTTCCCTGAAATTCATCCTTCAAAGTCTCCCAGTGGCGAGTGTGCTGACAGAGCTCCGCATATAAGTACCATGTAGTGGGAAGGGGTCCCAGGGCATGAATAAGCATATGAACCCACTCTTGGGTAGTCCTGTCACACCATTATTCTATCCAAGTGAATAGATATTCGCGCGGGTCTTCGGGCCCAAGGAACATTTTGATTCATATGTCGGCTAGGGCCTCAAAACGTAGGATCATCATATCCCGACACTCCTCCCAAACCTGGAACACCTCCTCATGCGTTTCCCACCATTGCGCAGGTGACCCACGCATGGCCAGCTTACAGGCCCATAACCTTCGTTCATTGGGAACCTCGGATTCAAATGCTTGCAAAAAGTCCCTAACACTACTAGAACCATCAAAGTAACATAGATCTCTTACCTCTAAGGAGATGCATTGGAATTTCTTTGTGATCCGAAGACTTTACAGCGCAGAGACATCATGTAACTAGTTTTTCCAATTCTCTATCTCCCATTTAGAGTCGAAGAAACATTCACTGTCCTTTTCCCAGTAGAGTACTCCCTCCGCCATGGGGTTGATCCAATCTTCATCCTGCGCAGTCAACTTATAGATGTGATCCACATCGTCTTCATCACGCACTGGTTCTGTGTAACATTCGCCTTCCGCAGGCTCTAATGGTACTATTACCCTTCTACCATTACGAATACCATGCTTCTCTTCTTTAGGTTAATGATGCCCCCCATATCGATGGCCCAATCCAAGCTTAGGTGTGCAAGGTAGGGGTCCGCATCTTCTACAATTTGAATTACTTAAAAATCAGCCTAGACCTTGACCCCTGCGATATCCACCACGATCTTCAATAGTCTGCCCAAGGGTATGATCTTCTGTTGATTGGCGATACGTAGCTGGATAGTGGACCATTCCAACTTAGGTTCCCCCATTTGTTGCCAAGTTTTTTTAGGTAATACACTCTCATCTGACCCTAGATCCAAAATAACCTAATCCATCTCATAATCATCGATCTGCGCAGTCAGACACATCTCCCTACCAATGTGTTTCTTATATCTATAGAGTTTGTGTACATCCTTGACCTCCGGATGGAGGTTAGGTCGTGCTACGCAACTATCTATTAATGCCTGAAGATTTTCCACAGCCTTTGGGTTGTGCAGCAGCTTCATACATGCCTGTAAAAAGGTTTTGACCTCCTCATCTCCTTTGAGGTCTTCAAGCGGCTGCGAAGTAGATGCCTCTGCCTCAGCAATGTTTTTGCAAGCTACAAAAAATGTTTATTTCTCCTTTTTTAGATCCAAACCCTCATTTTTGATAACTTCTTATCGGATCAGAGGCTCGGTTGTAGTCTTTTCCCCAGGCCCCCTAGTGGCCATCCCACTACGTGTTACTACATTCGCACTTGGATATTTGTCTTGTAGTTCAGACTTAACCCTCTCTACATTCTGTGTAGGTGTCGGCTGCTTCTCCTGCATCTTTGCTATCAAGATGGGGCAGTCTTCAATCACATGGTCCAGTTGTCTGCAATACCGACAAGACTACCTTGCAGGGTTTGGACAGTCCCTGGTGAAGTGTCCTACTTCTCCACAGCTATAACAGATTATTTGTCCTCATCCCTGACTTGCGCTTCCACCTCTTCCAACTCCCCTGCCCTTGGCTGGGGAGCCCCCTACACTCGAGAGAGATCTTGGTGAGGATGGATCCGACTGTACCCTATAGAGGTTCCCTCAATCTATCATCAAATCATACGTCCGACAATTCTGTTCATCGTGTCCTACTGACCTGCAGAACCTGCACCATTGTTTCTTTACTTTTGGGACGTACGCAGCAAGGCGGGGACAGTGGTTTTTGTCGTGCATCCCTGCAACGCGACAATCATCGCACCATAGCACCAACCCATTTGATCCTGCAACTTCCCTAGGGTGCAATGGACTAGGTCCCCCGGCCTGCATATAGTCTTCTAACAAAGGGCAGTTATCCTTGGTGTGACCATTCGTCCTGCATCATATGCACCATCTTTCAGGGCTAACCTCTGCTCCTCACTCCTTTCACAGATTCTTGATCTCCATGTGCATCACCTCCAGTTTTCCTTTGATTTTCTAGACACCCAGCTTAGTATCATCTCTGGGAGTAGCTTCCAACTTCATAGAAACTTCTAGGGATTTTTCCTGCGATTCAAAAGTTTGGTGACCCATCGATACGCGCAGGTGAGGTAGCAGCATAGCAATGAACCATTATATGTTTTGTATGTCATCATACTAAAATCGTCCTTCTCTAATCACCTTCTTCAATCGTTGATCGGCCTCCCACACTAACTTGGAAGGCCCTTGCTTGAAATCCCTTAGATCAACCACTATTTGAGAGTAGGACTTGGGCTTCTTGAATTGTTGCTTCAAGGCGTTCTTAATCTCTTCAATGGTTGTGTTCGCATGCTGGCCGATGTATCCCATGTACCAATCCAAAGCTCTTCCTTCGAAGGCAAGGGACAGTCCATACCGATTCTGTGACAAACCAGAATTGATCCATGTCTTCATCTCCCACACCCTTAAAGGTAGGCAACTTCATGTGTGCAGCGATATCATCTTCCGGTGTTGGTGGAGGTGTAGGTGAATTCTTACCCCTACACTGGTTTGAAAGTGGTGTGGCTAGCGAACTCTGCGCAGCAGCTTCTCTTACCATGTTGTAGATAGATCTACCTCCTTCTCTATTGGTCCAATAGTATTTTCCACTTCGTGTCATACTCCCGTCCAGATCAGAGGTCATTCATTTGGTGTGGCTACACAAAATAATTTTTTCGCACAGTAATATCTTAATTAGCAATGGTAAGGTGTTCAGAAACTTACCCCAGAATCCTTTGAACAATCTTCGCTCTGCTTCATAGTAGGAGACAAACTGATTGATGGAAAATTCTGTCACGGATCCTCCTAGCACATTGTCCACCCAGTGGTCCACCATGCAAGTGATGGTGTTATCACTCTTTTCTAACTGCTAGATCAATTATGGGGTCCACTGTGTGACCCGCTCGTCCTTCCAACACTTCTGGAATTCGACCAACCTTACAAAGAAGATCTTGTAGATCTCTATGAAAATATACTTATTTTTCCACTCTTTGGTGGTCAACCTCTTACTGCGAATTCCTAAACTTGCTGTTCAAACCATTCATTGATTTCTTTTCTTTCAGACTTCCAGTATGGCCTTGGCATTACCCAATCCCTCTCTCAAAATTCTCCCGATCCCGGCAACGAAACCATTTTTTGGCTCGAGGGGTCTTGACCCAGGTTCGAAGGTTAAGGTTTGCCAACAAACCCCTATACTACTGGCCCTTTCAGCAGTGACCTCCTTGCGCAGGCCAAAGTCTCACCCGAAGCAGTATGGGAGGGTGCTGGAACCAGGTTTCTGTACCCTGGGAGAGGGTAGGTAAGTCAAGCAGAGCTGCGTTTAACTTCACAAATATCAGATTGTATATCACATAACCCAGATCTGTGAGTCCCTTCGCATCCAACAACAAATACAGGACAATAAAGAAACTATTGTGGTTATTCTTGCATAAAGTATAACAGACAGATTCAGATCAAATTTCAACACAGCATAAGAAAATAACACAGTTACTTTCATAGCTCAACATAGAACCATACATAACATAACAGATATCATAGAATCACATTAATAGATATTCCAACAACCTTCCGCTTTCATTAATCCTTCAAATCCTTTTACAATACCCAAAACCTAGACTGCGCACACAGAAGCAGGGTCCACACACACCAGGACTGAGGATCGTCGTGCACACAGCCAGCAAGATTCCTTTCCCCAATAACCCAAAATAGATCTACTAATTCGTGATTCGCACTAGTATTAATTCAATTTCTTGCCTTACAACTCAAAAAGGGTTCAACTACTTATAATACTTTAGCCTACACATCCAGTGGTCTAAAAATAGTGGTTTGCAAACTCTTGGTCTACCCTTGACCCACTTACAAAACATTAGGGGCTTTGACCCACCCCAAAACCCCTGTGTTAGACTAAATATAGTAAAAAATATACAAAATGGACCAGATTCGCAGCTTTGTAGGAGACTCTGTTCCAACAATAAGGCTCAGGTATGCAATCATCTAAACTTTTCTTCAAATCTATTTTAGCTTAAGAAAACATTAAAAATTGTGAGAAGGAAATTTTTTCTTATATAGCCAAAATCAGTAGCAGAGCAACCTCAGCTTTATCTAGCAACTAGCCTCACTTTTTCCAAGAAGAAGAGGAATAAGAAAAAAATAAAAATGACTTGAGAAAGTGGGTAGTAAGTATTTCATTGTAATGGAAGACAAGGAGTGCCAAGGGGTAACCAAGGGTGAACTCAGTTAATAGAAAAAGAACTTTGAGTTTATTTTGCATGCAATAAAAAAAAGGAAAAAAGAGAACAAAAAAGAGAACAAAATAGAAAAAATTAAATACAAGGTGGACACACCACCTCTTGGCATGAAAAATACAAATTTGCTTAAGGCATCTGAGGACATCCATGCAGCACCCACAAGAAGAAATGCAAGAATATTAGCATGAGGAGCAATGCATTCGCCAATAAACAGAAAAAGAATTAAACCAGCATGCAAGAAGAACCAAAAGGCAGGGAGGATGGATAGGTTGTCACAAAGGATGAGCAGCAGTTTCAATAGGGGGGTGATGATGGGCCTCTAAATTAGACATAAAATAAGGCTCATCTAACCTTTCTTAGGCCCATATAACCTTCATTATGCACATAAAATATATATTAAATCTCTCCTTCTACACTTAATAATATTTTCTTATGCTTTAATATGTTCTTAGGAAGGTTTAAAGGTAATTTTATATTTGTGCCTAATATTGGTTATTTTTGTAGAATATTGTGAGAATATTGGGAAGATTATGCAGATTTGGAGAAGGAAATAATTTATAAGGAACTTTATCCCTACCACTGCAAGATCAGATTGAACAATAAATGAGCACAATGTCGGGAAATTATGGATAAATATTAGAGAGATTCAAGGGGTTTGTCCACCCTCCTTAACTATCAAAGGCAGCCAAGCAAAATGAGGATGAAGTGCACTCAATCTATGGTTTACTTGTATTCAAAATGTTCTCAATCACTATTTTCTAGGGAGTTGTTGGTAGTTTCCTTGTATAATAAATAGAGCAGAGCTAGAGCTACGAAGGGATTTGATTCCATTCAGAACTTTTGCTGCAAGCTATTAAGATTTTTATTATTGTACTCAGTGATTAAACTTTCATAAATGTAACGAGGCTATTCTCTTCTTGAAATGAGAATACATACTCCATTTTACTGATTTACTTCTAGAGATTTGGGCTCGTGGGTTAGGGCCCAACCCATGTGCCTCAGCTTCTCAGTTGTTTTCATTCTTTTCTTTCTATCATTTAGCTAGTCTTATTTCTGATATTTTCATTGATGTTATAGTTTTCTACAGTAGATTAAATCTACTTATCTGCATTGTATAATAGTTGATGAACTCCATAAAATTGTGAGGTAGCCTTCCCCTCTAATCTCTGTCGATAGAGCTCAAGAAGGGTAGACCTTCCTACACACCAAAAAAAAAATTTGTTTATGATTAGTTGCTTCTCATATTAGAGTAGAGTGAAATAATAGTTTCACTATTTCTTCCACTGTGTTATCACACATTTTGTATATTTTTACGTGCATGAATCTGCAATTTTGTTTGCAAGAATCAGCATTAAAGTTCTGGAGAAGTTCACTCTCACTTTCCCGCTTAATTTTCCATTTATGTTTTCATGCTTCCGAAAAACCTATGTTACGCTCTATTCCCTCCTCCTTGTTTTATTGTAGTTGTCGCCCTTTTTATTCACAAAACGCTTGAAAAAACATTAAAAGTTTTACCTCATCCCTTGCTCCTCTAAACTCCCACTCACCGTACTTCACTCATCACAAATCACATATCTCTTGCATTCTTTGTTTATGCTCTCCCATTCCAAGCCCCGATTGTGATATTTGCTTCCATCTTACCTTTGTCGCTTATCAGTAAAAAAGAACTTCATAAAAATTAGAACCTGATCCTTTTTCCTTCAAATACTTATTGCAATTGCAAATCACGTTTCTCATTTGGTTCCCATAATACTTATCGATCCCGTATGTTGATTGTGATATTCTTTTCGTACTCTGCCACATCACCTGTCACATATCGCATTTTGCATTTCGCTTCCGAACAACACTTCCGCTACTCTCCAACTTTGTGGTTTTGCGATTGCAATTTTACATATCTCATCTCACACTTTTGTCACCCATCGTAGTCACAAATCCTATCCCATCACATTTTGATTTTTTCTCCCGCTCCCGAACAACACTTTCGTCGCTCCTGCAGCTTTGTGATATTGCGAATTGCGATATCACATATCGCACTTCTATCCTCCCATTGCAATTCCACCATCACACTTTTCAAAGCCTCCCTCTCCAAAGCATTTTTGTGATATCATAAGTTTTAATGAAATATAAACCCCTCCTTCCACCTCTAAGCCTTGTCACATGTGTTAAGCCTTCCATTAGCATCTTTAGCCCTTTTTCCTCCAAACTACAAGCAACACTTTTTCAAGTTTAGTTAGATCATGAATAGTTGCATCGTTAGAAGTAGGCTAGCATGGTAGATATATCATAGGATAAGTAGAGTGCGTTTATCCATTTGGACCATTAAGTATGGTTAGAATTAGTTTCCTTTCCTATCATTTCTTTTCAGCAATTTAATTTATTTTCCTTTCGTTCATTTCCTTTCTACAATTTATTTTAGTTTCATTGAAGTGTGACAGACTTCACTGAGAAACCATAGAAGTAGCACCCTTTCGTAGTGTGGAAGAGGATGACATGAGTAGAATTCTTCTACTGTGTATATAGCACTGTCACCTCCATTTTTTTACGAAACCCAGGTTGATAAAGTAAAGTAGGGCAAAAGCCCCTGGGAGTTGTAGCACTCTCGGTGCAATACCAGCGCTCACCAGTATCAATATAGAGATAATCATTAAATGTATAAATCATGGCCACATAACTGCTAGGCCCCAAATATTCCTTAGGGGAAATCCCATGTCTGAATCTCCTCAAAAATCCATGCCAGCATAAGGGTTAAACAAAAACCAACCCTCAAATTTAGGTGTCCAATACCACCCTGCCTCATCTCCACCTTCCTAGGGTATCCCAAGTGCCCATATTCATATTTTTGGGTGTCTTGGAAGTCCAATCAACATAAATAGAATTAGAAACATCATCACCACTCTCTCGCACATGATGTTTCATAACACACTGCCATAGCAGAAGATGCTCACCTTGCCTCTACGAACCTGTGATAGTTGTGTCATCATCCTCCTATGAAGGAATACTTCCCAGTCATAGAAAATTCCCGCCTAAATCCTCTAAATCACTACGAGCTATGGTTCTAAAATTTCTTACAAGGCTAATGACCCTAGAAACTATATAATAATAGTTGAAGCCACCTGCTAATCCAAATCCAAGATAGAGATGAAGTGGATGCACCCCTCTTGGAATGCATCATTCATGTAGTACAATTTGTCCCATGTTGTCAGATCTACCCATCCAGGTGGGGGCTCTGTTAGCATTACCTCATCTCAAGGCACTCACCTAGTCACAATGTACACATCCACCTCAATGATGAATTCCACATCTCGGCTCGAGATATTGAACACCTATCTATCTTGTTGCCATATCGAAATACAAAATCATAGGAAGTCCTATTGCATCCTTAGCAGGGGGTTCTGAAAAAATTTCAGTAAGTCCCACTTTGCTAGTTGTTCTCAAGCCTAATCATCACCAACCATTGCAGTGGGCACGTGGTCCCAATCCCCCTCACACCAAGTCACAATATCCTGCTCAAAGCAAGGAAAAACTCAAAAAATTAGCCCCCAAGGCTAAAAAAATCACCTTCATGAGCACCGCATCACTAGTTTGACAATAGGCATGTGGTCATGCATCTATTACAAAACCATGCATGTGAAACCATGTTGAATAACCCTATATAGTCGCACGTACCACGCGATGTTCAACCCACTAACCGTGAGGACCTCAGCCCTAGATCTGTGCATCTATTTTCTTACACAGATGCATTTTGTGCGAGACTGTTTCATACACAGTTGTGTGCTTCACATGGTTCTCACTCATTAATTTGCGAGGTATTCGGCTCAAAAACCTCACGGTTGTCTCACTCATAGTGGCATGCATTGCGCAACTATATCACCCTTCCCCATAAGGCTCCGTGCAACTACCATTGAGTCACCTCTACGGTTTACCAAAATTGACTCTAAAAAGGTTCATACAATTCATCTTGTATGGCCTATGTATACTAGATTATTGAATGAAAAAAGGTAGGGTAGAGGCCTCTAACCTATCTCTCACCATGAGCTACTCGGATGCTCTCGCTAACTACTACAACTGAAATAACATCTGGACTCTACTCTAATCCACATGTTAGAAAGTACAAATTAGTTAGCATATGGTCGTTACCCCCTTATATATTTCCCCTCATCCATTCTTCCAGAGGCCCATCCATAATCTCATGACCTTTATGCACAAAACCATCAGCGACTTCAGGATGAGGACATCCCCACCTATGTCATGGTACCGTCCATTTAATGTCAGAAGCATACTCATTTTTGGGTTTGTTTCACTTTTCAGAGTACCCATCGGGTGCTAATATCCATGTTTTTTTGTTCATCTTGTTTAGCACATTTCAATTTATAGATAGTTTCATCAATTTGTTTTCACTTAGGGTACTTGTTGTCAAATTTTTGGTTCCCCACATTTTCTCAGCAAAAAACGTCCCCTAGTGACAACCGAAAGTTAAGGTATCAATCTCCACTTGGCATGATAGGCTTCCTTGAAATATTTTCACATTCTGACATAATTTTTTTTTATTTGAAATAAACCATAGGGCCCATCATCTCGACCACATTTACCACCAGCTTCCACTTTCACATGGTATATTTCCACTTCGATTGATAACACCTCCCCTACATGGATCACCTCATTTTTTAGTCCGCCTTACACTATTGGGATCTATGACAATTCCCCTGGGCCTAGGAGCCATATTATACACATGTGTTAAAGATCAACTTCATTCTCTTCTTCTTTACTCATTTCTTACCAAACCAACTCCTAGGCCAACATATTTAATCATTGTCGAATTGAATTGAATGTGCACCCGCATTCTACATTTGGCTTATCACCTATCCATATGGAAAGAGCCCATCTACATCACTTTATTTGCCTCATTAACCTCACATCATAACCAAACAATGGGGCCCCCACTCTCAGCAAGAAACCCACCTGCATCATTATGCATGCCACCATTTTTTTGGGGTTACCATCTCTGTGTATGTACATCCCAAAGCAATTTTATATTCTGTTGTCAAGTGTACAAATACTTTTTAAGGAAAAGGATTCTCACCCATATTTTTGTGTAAGTTACCCGACGGTAGTTCCTATTCTCCCTTTGTCGAAGCTTTATTTTGTCACCACACCATGACCCATATTCATTTATTATCTACCATGACAATAAGAACATACTCATACCCACCCTAGGTATCCTATCGACTCCAAGGGAATTTCCCACAAAAAAAAATATTTTTAACACCGCCACTCGCTTCACAACTCCAACATTAGGTAGTTTTTTGTATCTACCCATGTATTCAACTCTTTTTATCATGCCTTTATGACCCATTATATTACAACCATCTTTATTCCTTCACAATGATTCCCTGGATCCACTATTTAGGCGGTTGGCGCTTCTTTCTTCTCGACTTCAACACTCATCTTCCATGATCGAATAATTACATTTCTTGCTCCCCCACTTAATGGAAAACCTCAGGTGGAATAATGGGAATCATTGTTTCACATTGATGTTATTGATATCCCTAACATTTGACACCAACACGTCTTTTCATGGCAGGGTACTATTGTACATTGTGAACATTGCAGATCTCTCATTTAGGTGAATACCCATGCATCCTTTAGCACCTCATTCAGTAGTGATTATGTTTTGATACATGGGAGGTATACACATTCAAATACACATGCATCCCTTAGCACCTCATTCAGCAGTGTGTCACCTTCTATGCATGGGGGCACCCAGTTCATGTTATTTTTTAGAGACGCCCCTAAGGGTGTAAGCAGTTATCATCAGCAGGCATCGACATGTCAGCTACATCAATGTTGACTTGACAAGACAATTTCTTGTATTATTGTAACACTTATTCATAGTCATCATAATTATCATGGGATATGCCCACCTCGTATAGACACTTTTGTATCAGTATTTCTACAGATCATGGTTCTCTTTAGCTCTTAGTCAAGTATTTTCCCAAATTATCTCCACAGTAAGTTTCTCAATATTTCAATAAATTAGTAAGACTCTCAGACATATTAGCAAAACCATGATACATTTCAACTATACCCTTGCTCCTAACCTCATACATTAGGATACGAATTTTATCATATGAAAATCATGCACTCATCTATACACACTAAAAGATACTCAAAGTCAGTGATAAACACATACAATGGTTACATTTCTAGCTGGAAGCACCAGGACGACCAAAAATTAAAAGCTTTCATAAGGTTCAAGTTAAAAAATAGAACCACCTGGATGCACCATTACCATAAATTAACAACTGTGAGGTTGGTTCTTCAATAGTTGTACGGTCGTGAAAAGTCTAGTTAGCAACTTGGGTTGCGAACTTCCTTGATTTTCACTCCCAATATTGACATGATGCACTGACAAATTCAAGCCTTGAGCCCCAAGATTTTTGTTACATGAACCATGATATTACAACTCGCGGCCTTTACATACTTGCACATAGCTATAGAAATACCAAATAACATAGACAAAAATCACATCTAAGCTCTAATAAATACAATAATTATACTAATTGGTCGATTTGATCATGAACATTTAGAACATTATAACATAGAGAAATTTCCAGAACTCCAAAGTCTCAAAAATCTGTCGAACTCTCTATCTCGTTTTTCTTTTATAACTACGCTCGGTTGATCTGATACCTCTCTCTCTTAACCTTGGTTTTCAATACCTTGGGTCAATACCTTGGTTCTTCTTTGATGGTATCAAAATTGATCCCTCATTTATCAGTGCGCTCCCTTTTTTCTATTATGCGAGTTCCAAAATGCAACTACTGTTGTTTTAACTTTTCCTGTGCTCTGCTTCCAGCAACTTCAACCAAAACATCCTTCGCATTTATTATTCTTTCCAAAAAAGAAGGATCCAACATGCCCCGAACACATCCTATTAACTCACCCTTGAGCCAATGTGCTTTTGTTGGTTCTAAATTTGTTGCAGGGTGACTTCCACTAGCTTCAATTATGATTCCTTCAAACAAAGGACCTAACTTTGGAACAATCTGGAGAGCGGAGTCCTTAAAGCCGGAAAATCTAGACATAGATGAAGTCCAAAAATCTATAAGGGTAGAGACCTTGACCAAAAATTTTGTGATAGTCTGCTCAGTGGGTTCACTAGGTTGAGATTTGACAAGCTCCTGATTTTGCTGATCAACAACATTGGATAGAGTACTTAGAGTCATAAAATGTTTCTGAACTTCCGACCAAAGATCATAGAGAAATCTCTTGGTATCCTGAGATGAATCTTCCAACTAAGTGATCTATTCTTTGAATACATCTTCTTGATCTAGGATATACTTCTCAGCATCCATATCAGAATTGACTAAGGCATGCTCGTACAAAGTTTGAGCATTCTCATGCAAAGAATCTATTGCAGAATTTTTCTTTGAAACCACTTGATTGGCATCAGAAATTCAACAAAATACATGTTGAGATTTTTGCATGATCTGCGAAATAGTAGTACTAAGAGAAGAGGCATTTTGAAACCTTCCCTAAATCTAATATCAATAGGTAGTAGAACAATCCAATGTAGACTAGTGTAGAGTGTGAAAAGTGTCCTGAAGTTTGGAATTCTTAGAGACTAGTTGTTGATAGGTCGATTCAATGGAAATACAACATTTGATAGGGGATGAGGCAGCGAAATATTGAAGCTACCCAAGAGAATAGGGAGAAACAATAGGCCAAAATTTTTGTAGTTGATTATGGACCTTCACTAATCTTGGTCTCCAATCCTTTCTTGTCAAATTTTAGCTAGGTTTGAAAGGAAAAGGAAGTTTGCAACTGATGTTGTTGTACTTCACAAGTAACATGGATATCATTACAGTTTTTCTGGGTCTGGAATAACCAATGCTCCAACTGGGACAAAGAAGCATGAATAAATTGAACTAATTCAAGAGAGGACAAATAAAAAAGGGCGTCAGGAAAAATAGCATCAAGTGAGGGGAGACATTATTGCAGTGGTTTCCCACTAGCAACTGACCTCTCAGATTTCTCTTTTGCAGAAGACTCATGATGAATTGCATCTCTTTGATTCTGGATAATCTGGTGGAGAACAAGGCTAGGGATGAAAGTAACAAGGTAGTTTTGTTGTGCAGTAAGGGAAATTAATTTTCAACATTGCTCAGGGTCCCTCATTAGGTAAAAAATTTTCTAGGTTGAAATGGGCGAAGGGGTAGAGGAGGACGGTTCCAAAGTAACAAGGACAGTGGATGGATTGGTTGAAGGCAGGGAAGCAATAGTGGTGGAAATATTAATAGAATTTGCGATTGTAGAGTCAACTACCATTTTTGCAGAGTCTTGAGGGGTAGTAGGCAATTTCTGATGGTCTGATAGAGTAGCAGTGGACGAACGAGGCATAACATCATATGATGTATGTAGAGATGAGGGTGTTTTTGCATGAATGGGGACAGTGGTATCAGTATCTAGTATTTTGGAATCGAAATCAATGAATTTTGAAGACAAGGGCATATGATGAACCTGACGATGCAAAAGAGGGCTAAAACCTAAAGCATGTGGAATTGTAGAAGTAATGACAAGGTGGTGCAGTAGATATGTGGGTAAGTTGGCATAACTGGAGAGTTTTCTGAACATACGAGCCAACTTCAGACCAGGTGGCACAGGAAGAACTCTGACTATCCTTGGCTTTATCCAACAATGGTTGGAGCCCTTCTAGAACATCTTTAGATTACTTGCGAGAAGTATACGGACCTTAATTGACTAGTTTCATGCGATCAAAATCACAATAAAATTTCCCTTCTTTCTTCCATGCAACAACTCCAGGCCAAGAATTAAATTCTAAATGAAAATCATCCTCACTGAAATAAAATGGTAACAGGTGCATAGAGAAAATAGTATCAAGCACATGAATTAGTCAAAGGTAACAATTCTTATCAGTAATACCAAACCAAACTAAGGGAGAATATCTTTCCAGGATAGGAATTGGCACCCTTGGAACATCATGCATCACCATAGCCATCTTGGTATACCATTTACCAAAAGGGTCATTGAATTCTTTACTCACAGTTTCCTTGGTGCTGTGCCAAGGAGCATACATAAAGGCAAGTGGTTCATATTCTACAATAGGAGCAAGGTCGCAGCCCTCCGGCTAACACTATTTCGACATAGCCATAGGAATAACAAAATAACCATAAAAAAAGTAAGTGGAGATGGTATAAACATCATCAGCAACTTCAAACACTTCATTAATGAGGTAGCTAGACCAATTAAGTGGGTCACCGCGAATACAAGCCTTAGCAACACAGGTGGAATCCAATGCACATTATATGTGGGAATGATGGCACATAAGCTTGGTGGAAATGAAAGTAGAAACAACGCAAATTGTAATATCATTAATCATATCCAAAATGGCTCCTTTTCCCTCTCAAGTGGTACCATAATTATTATACAATTTTTTTCATCAATTTTCTTCACTCTCTTGCCCTTTATTTGAAAATTAGACTTGACATCAGTGCCATATCAAGCTAATACGGTAATCCTATGAATATCACTAGAGTGGATAGGGTATTCTCGTTCCATCCAGAGAGAACCCGCATGGAGCTGACTGAATATAAATTTTGTGCAGCAGAGAATTTCATTGGTGGTCCTGAACATAGGAAAATACCACAAAAGCACAACGGTATATTTTTTTATCTGACAGAATGTAGACCATACTTTTAAGGTGGAGCAAGCATTGGGGAAATTTTTCGGCTCCATGAAAAAAAATGTGTGAAGTGCATGGAACAAAACATGGTTGGACAAATCACTATCAGGAAGCAAGGTTTTATCATACTTACCCAAAAAATCATTCTAGAAATGAATTCTAGAATCAATGGGATACAGAGTGATAGCGGGTCTATTTGGATGAATCATAGCGACAAAACGACGGGTATACACAAATCATATGGGAGGATGAGAAGGAAGGGACAATGCAAAGGCAAGCAATTGAGGAGCCATAGTGAGAATTGAGAATGCGCAAGGGATGAAGGTGAAGAATGAGTAACTCAACTAGGAAGATATAGGATGACAGAGGGGATTTAGCCATTAAGCGTGGGAACTATGTTATGACATTATAATTAATGACAAGTGATCCTAACATGAATCGACGAATAAGGTGACGTAACAAAAATTCTAACAGAAGAATAAATTCTTCTCAGGACTTGAACTACACATTGGGTAGCTAAATTTTCTATGATTTGGAAAATGACAGACAGGACAGGAATGATGACTCTGACATGACAAGATACAACGAAATCTCCCCAACCATAATGGATTGCGACGAGTCGCAACAAAAAACCCAAAAGACACTTACGGAAACCTCAAAGACTACAACCTACTAAACATACCATGGAATAGTATTAATACAACTAACCTAACTCCTACATACTAATCTCTCTTTTAAGAGAAATAAACTCAAGAAGAATTAGAATAAAATAAATATGGCTTTAGGCAAGCACCATTCACCCATTTGCAGAAAATAATACCATCAAGATGAGCAAGTCAAACAACACTGGAATCCTTAATATCCACAACATAAAAGGGACCAAGCCAATGCATTTGCAGCTTACCTCATCTAGGTGGATATTGGTGGCCACCCGCCTATTCCGCTTGTACCCCCACCAGTGTTTCTTTTATTTTTTCAGTTTCCTTAATTGTAGCACAATTTACTTTTTTTGGCAATTTTTCGGGTCCTGAACTTCCGAAGCCATTTTCAGGCCCTAAATGGTATTTTTTGAGAAAACCGGGGCCAAATTTGATGTTTTATGGTTGTTGGCCACTCAAAATTCATATTCCTCGGATATATATTTCTAACAAGGTATTTTTCATGTCAAAAAAAGATCGTATGCCAAAGTTACGAGCCCAAGAAGTTGATATACCAACTTACCCAAACGACACCCATAGTTTTGTTGCTCCATATCCTAGGCTTAGGTTTTTGAATGTATAGGGTTTTCCATTGTTTCTCAATAATAAATAGGCCTTCTAGCCTCATTTTAACATAGCTCAGAGGCATGTAGCTGCCACATCTCTTCTCAAAGATAAGCTACAATCGCCCGAGCTAGTTTGTTTCCATTCTGTCTATAAGCATATTTTAGTTATTTGATATTAATGAAATGAATTTTTATTCCTGCTACATCTCTACGTTTATTTTTATTTATGTATTTTTCTGCATTACTGCATATGTTTGAATCAGTGGTATTAGAGCAGTCTTCTATTTCTCGATCTTTCTTTGCATTTCCCCAACGAGATCAAGGTATAAGGAGTTAGGGCTTGATATGGTTGAACCTTTGCAAGATCAACCTCGCAAACCCTAATGGCCTTCCATGGTGGAAGAAATGAAAGATGAGACAGCAGGAGATCCTATCAAAATATTTCTCAAGGAAGCCCTCAAGAAACAAATGAATACGATGATGGATAACTTTACCTAGATCCTTCGATGACTACCCACCGGCGACGCATCTTCATTGAGAAACTACTCTAGAGGTACCACTCCTTTTAAGGTACAAGTTCGCTTTGACATTCCCATATTTGAGGGAAAAATAGATGTAGACATCGTAGATATATAGCTAAATCCATTAGAAGGATATTTTTCAATTCATGATTTTTCCAATCGGGAAAAGATTACTTTTGCACTCCTCAAAGTCGCCCCCCGTGTCATGGACTGGTGGGAAACCTAATGTGAGAAAAAGGATGAGACAGAATCCTCCATGTTATTGGCTTCACCCACCTAGAATTATTTTTGAGACGCCATCAAGGAACAATATTACCTCCTAGGGAGATATGAGGACAAAAACATACAGTGGACTATGCTATAGAAACAAAGGGATCAATATGTGCATGAGCTAATGAATCTGTTCCATACCCTACACGAAACTTTGGGTATCAAATATTCAGAGAAACATTTGGTGCTTAAGTACCGTAGTTGTTTTCACATATATATCCAAGAGGAAATGGAGTTCCTTGACATCTCCTCGCTTGATGCAACATACTGGTATGCCGACAAGATTAAGCAGAAATTCAAATAGAAGAAGTGAGACTTTGGATCTATGATAAAGAAGTAAGGGAAAGGCACCCCCAAACCACAGAACAAAGTAAAAATCGAAGGCAGGGTGTTCCAGGACAACCTGCCGAAGCTGCAAGAGAAGAAAAATATCACGAAGCCAAGGGAGGACACGGGGAAGTGGTGTGAGTTCCATAAGAGCTCCACTCACAACATGAGTGTCAGTCGAAGCAGTCATTAGTGATCGAGTTGAAGGCTTATGAATCAGATGCATGCTCTGACTCTGATTCAGAACCCAACAGGGGGAAAGAAAAATGGAAGCAGATTATCGATGCGGAGCCTAGTGCCATCGTTGCCACCACCAAGATCTAGGAGGAACCCAAAGATCCATAGGAGGGGCAGCACCTTTTCCATTCCCTGATGTGGGTGAAGGGTTCCCCACTGCAGTTCATTATCGATAAAAAAATCCAAAATAACCTCATTTCTGTAGAGGTCCTGAAGTGGCTAGGCTTTCCGACCACAACACACCCACAACCGTACACCATTGAGTGGGTTCACCAAGTATGTGATCTCTGTATCAGCCGGCAGTGTCCCCTTCCATATAAAATTAAGCCCTTCATAGATGAGGTATTATGTAATGTCACTTCTCTTGAAGTTTGTGATGTATTATTAGGCAAACCATATGTGTGGAAGCGACATGTTATGTATGATTCTAGGCCTTGCATTGTTATTGTTACTTTGGGAAATATTTTTTACAGGATGCTAGAGGTAGCGCCACCTACCGCCATCTCTTTGATCACTCAGTATACTCATTTTCCAATCTATTTGATCACTCAGTAAACTCATTTCCCAAACTGGAAATTTTTTTTTCCTTATGATCTACCCTCAAGGAAAGAAGAAGATTGTGGCCATGACCTCTAAACATGGCTCCTTCACATGACAACAACAGATGGGCATGGTCATGGAGGATTACGGGACATCTTCACCTCACCCATAGGTGTACATATGCAATGTCAAGTCAATCACTCCATCAATTATACCCTAAGAGCGTCACTACCCAATGGAATGATCTATCAGCACTCTATTCTAGATAATGACGAAATCAAGAGGTAGATTCAGGAGTTGCTCCAAAAATGTCACATCCAGTCAAGTTCATGGCCCTGTGGGAGACTGATCATGTTGGTGCAGAAGAAGGATGGGACTTGGAGACTCTGTATTTACTATTGGGCATTGAACAAGATCATTGTCCAGAATAGGTATCCGATCCCACGGATTTATGGCCTTCTTGACAAACTCATGCGGGCCAAATATTTCAGCAAGATTTACTTGAAGCCTTGGTATCACCAGGTACCAATCGAACCCTTGGATGTGTGGAAGATTGCCTTCAAATCCAAGGAGGGCCTTTTTGAATGGTTGGTCATGCCTTTTGGGTTGACGAATACCACCGCAACCTTCATGAGGCTAATGGAAAATATCTTGTGACCATTCACAAACTCATTCGTGGGGGTGTCTATGGATGGCATCCTGATCTTCGGCCACAGTTGGTAAAAACACCTCCACCACATTCGACAGTTCCTCCAAACACTGTGGCAACACAACTTGTGTGCCAATTTGGAGAAATTAACTTTTGGCACCACCCAGGTTCAATATCTAAGGATACATAATTTATGAGCAGGGGGTGCATGTGGACCCAGCCAAGATCCAAGCTATTCAAGCTTGACCAACCCCAACTACTCTAACATAGCTCTACATATTTCTGGGTCTTTCCAATTTCTATTGCAAGTTCATGTTGGGGTTCTCTCATATCACTTGGCCTTTGAGTCAAGTCTCTAAGGGAGGAGTGAAATTAAAATTATTTTGGTTTGAATCTCAACAGAAGGAGTTCGCATAGTTGAAGCACCACCTCTAATATGCACCAGTGCTCACATTACGAAACTTGCAGTAAGAATTTGAGATTGATAGATATGCTTTTGACTATGCTATTGGTTTAGTTCTTACTCAGCAGGGGCATCTAGTGGCATATCACAATGAGATAGTTTCAGACACAGTCTGAAAGTATCCCACCTGTGAAAAAGAGATGTATTCCAATTTACAGGCCTATTGACAATAGAATAATTACATTCTGGGGAAGTAAATGGTCATCCACGTAAACCACAAGCCCTTGTAATTCATACATACACAAGGGAATTTTCAAAATGATCACCATCAGAAATGGTCCACATGCATGAAACATTTCCACTTAGACATTAAGTACAAGAAGGGAAGCATCAATAATGTTACAGGTTGCCTTAGCCGACCACCGGTCATGGCACTAACCACTGTGCTTGACTCTTGTGGGCACGAGAGTTAAGAGTAGCCACATGTGTACAAGAGCGATCCATAATTCGACAACACATACCAGACACTCCTAAAAGGAAAGCAAGTTCAAAATTTTTACCTATAGGATAAACTTTATGTCACCTAACACACCTCTAAGTTCCTTTAAGAAAGTGTTCCAATATGATTTTGGAGGCGCATTACATTCGGGTCGCTGGACACCTCGGAGTAGAGAAACTAGTGGTAGTGCTACAGAAGTATTTTTATTGTTCGAACCTTCGATAGGATGTTGGGAAGTACATCAAATCATACCCTCCTTACACCATTTCCAAACCAACCATCAATAATAAAGGCATATATACTCCTATCCCTACTCCTATTTGACCTTGGGAATCCATCTCCATTGATAACATGTCATGCCTCCCTTCGACTAAGCATGGAAATGACTGTGTTTTCATGGTCGTCGACAGATTCTCTAAGATGGCCATTCTAAAAACCTGCAAGAAGAGTATCACAACCAAAGCCACCACTAAGCTCTTCTTTGAATGATTTTGTGTACACTTTGGGATCCCACATTCCATTATCTTTGATCAAGACAAAAGGTTACTAAGCATATTTTGTTCAAGTCTTTGGTTGCTTCTGGATACCAAGCTCACTAAATCAACAAATTTCCACTCCCAAAATGATGGCCAAACAGACGTCATAAAAAAGATGATCATAAACATTTTTCACATGTACAACTCGAAGCATCTGCAGACATGGGATGAAAGCCTCACGTATGTCCAATAGAGCTACAACAGATCTCTCCATAGCTCAACTAGCCACAACTCATTTTAGGTGGGGTTGGGATTCTAGCCACTATGTCCCATTGATGTGGCCACACCATTTGCAACTACTTAGGTAGCTTCAACCTGTTAGCCACCTATAATAATTTATCAAAGCAAACAGGTGAAAAAATCTGTGTTCAAGCCATCAAGTGAAAATTTCCCTTGCAAATTTATCACCCTTGAAGCCTTGTGATGTCCTTATATCTTCACTACTGTTTCCATTGATGAGCCCTATTGTTTGGTGCAAGAGACTACTTTCAAAGGCCTCCATTTGCTCCATCTCATTCCCACAAAATCCCCATTTTTCATCCTCATTCCCTAACCAAAATCCCTCAAAAAACCCCTCATTTAACCCCTAATTCATCCTAACCCTTTAAAAAACCTTATATTTTCCCTTATTTGGTTTTAAAGACCCCTCCTTTCATGTATCAGAACCCCCATTTTGGCTCAAAAAACACTAATTTTGGGCTAAAAAAATATTTTTACATTATAAATCATTTAAGCCCCTAAGGGCTTATGGCCTTTAAGCCCCTTCCTCCATACGTCCTTAGCCCCGCAATCGGGAGCTAAAGGGCCAAGAAACCCCAATTAAAACCCTTTTCCTCTCTTTATTTTACCATTTTCGATGTTGGTCCTGAATGAATCTGGACTGTCGATCTGCAGAGATCAACAGTCATCGGACCACCATTTCTCTGCTCATTCACTTACCCCGCTTCCCTCTTGTTCAAAAAATCTGCTTCCTTTTTTAATCTCCAACCGTCCGATCTGAAGATCCGACGGCTCACACTAAACCCGTCATTCACCCTGTGACAAAGAAGATCATGTCACTGCCGAGCCCCATCATTTGTTCTTCCCCTTGCATCTTACCTCCATCATGTTCTCCTCACAACCGTCCGATTTGACACCCTAGATATGAGGGCCAGCGTGCGGTATCACGTGATTTTTCCCCCAGGAGTTAACATTTTAAAATTATGTGATATGGGCGGTTTTAAAATTACATGCGTCACTCACTGAGTGGAATCGAATTCCAAACGCAAATATCGTCTCCCCCCCTTTTTGTTGCATGAAAACCACCTCCAGTTTTCCGCCATACCGCCTACACCCCCCCCCCCCCGGGCGCAATATCATTTTCACTTTCAATCACAGTCATTGATCTCTGAGATCAAACGGCCCATGTTATATCGCAACTTCATTCGTCTACCATTCATCTATGCTCCCAAATGACTTCATCAAGTGATATCCACCATAAATCATCCTGATCTAACATTCCACGTTTATCCTCGTGCCCAAACCTCCAAAGCAACTGGTTAGTTGCTCTGCCAGGATTTTTCCCCATTTTTTCATTGCGCTCACATTTTCCCTCAATGCTCCTCCACCCTCACAAGCCTCCAAAGCAGCCATCCTCACTCCCACAGGTTTTAATAATGTGTTTATCATGTTTTGCAGGGTTTATAGAGTGGTGAATTCATTCTGTCTCCACAGTCATAGTCATGGTGATATAGAGCGCATAAATATTATCATAGAGCCGAAGATCACAGAGGAAAAAATCACTAAGAGGGTTTAATAGCAGGTTTCATTGAATATCGGGTTATTGATCCTGATTCAAACCGTCCAGCACCCCTATAACCTGTATATTCACAAACACAGGTTAGAAGAAGCAGCAAAGTGTATCAGAAGAGATTAAAGGATTAATGTCTAATGTTGAGGACTTAATTCTTATATCAAATGTTTATAAGGATAAAGGATACAGTTTGAAGACCATAAATATGACCAATGAAGGAAATTAATAAAGCTCAGTTCATAAAATAATCAGGTCATATCAGTATTTCAAAGTATTAGTGCTTTCATATCAACAGAACATTTCTTTACTAAAGAAAGGATCGATTCTTGCTACCCATTCTCTATTCCTCATCGAGCCCATATCAGTTATTATTCTGAAAAAAGTCCTTAAAAATTTTCAGGACAATAGTTATTGAAGTATGGAGGACCTGAAAGACCTTCTATCACCTTGCTTATCTCAGAAGATAACACAGAGTACCAGCAGCCAGAGAGTACTTCAAAGAGACATACCTGAAGATATTGTCAAACTGACAAAGACTAAAGGGTACCAACAGTTAATGCAAAACCATTATGCAGAGTGGGCATTCAAATACTTCCTCCCCTCTATCTTAATGAATCATTTAAGCTCATATCTACTACTCCACCTCCTCATCCCCCTATAAGAACCCATGATAAAATACATTGAAAATGTTGGTTGGTTGGTTATTGAAAAATTACTGATTGTAAGTTGTTTCTCTGAGTTAGAGTTATGTGAGTAGTAGTTGTAAATAGGTTGGGAGATGATTTTTGGATGATATCAAGCTATTGGACAAGAATGTATGTGACTAGTTTTTCTCCTCTAATATGACAAGCATGTTCATTGGATCCTGATTTAAATTGGTGGTGATGTATCCCTTCTTTGTATTGTTTTCCCTCTGTTTTACATCATGTTTCATTTTCTCTGATAAGAAAAAGTAATTTTGGCTTAGGATATACTGATGCAAGTACCCTAATGCTTTCCTGCACATTCTTATCTTTATGTTTTCTGCTACTTGTGTGTCTTAGAACAAGTTCAACATAATTTAACCAATATAGAAGTTGGTTTGTCCATGCTTACTGATGTATGAATTTAGATTTTGTTCTTAGCTGAAAGGATTAGGAGAATAGGGAGATTTAGTGATTAGCCCTGTCCCCTGAGTTCCCTTTCCAACAGTTAGCCTTTCTAAGATCCCTTTGAGTTGAATGCCAAAGCAGAGAAGGTTAAAATTCTTTCTATGATCTTAGTCTTCACTCTGTGTTTGGACTTAAGTGTTTTCTATTATCTGAAAGTAGTCAGGTGGACTGCTAGATTATTGTCTTTGGAGTTAGCCTCATCAGGATTTGTTGTGAAACCAGCGCCAAAAATAGAAGAAATGAGATATCAACGCCTTAGAAATAAGCCACTTCGAGGGGGCAACCTCCAATACATTACTTGAATGAAAAATTCTTGGATGATACAATTTACAAAACCTCCTTTCTATATATAGGAGTCCATGGGGCCATAATGTAATCCTAGTGGGCCACAATGTAATCCTAGCCGACCTAACAATAATAATTTAAGGGCACAATAATAACAAAATGGGGGTTACAAGGGTACAATAATAACAATAAAGGGTTTACACTAACAACAATAAGGTACTATACTAGTAATATAGGGACCTAACATGCCCCTCTCCTTCAAAAAAGTGTTGTCCTCAACGCTTGAGTAGCTCTGGGTGCTTTTGTATAAAATTATCATCCTCCCATGTAGAATCTTCAGTGGGTAAGTTCTTCCACTTAATGAGATATTCTGAAATTGATCGATTTCGTAGTTCTCGAGTTCTTGTTTCCATGACCGCTTCCAGTTCCAATATGATTTTCCTTCCTCATCAAGTTCTAGAAATATTTTTTGAACTGGAAGATTTTCACCTATAACCTTCTTTAAGTATGAAACATGGAAAGTTGGATGTACTCGCGAAGAAGCAGAAAGCTCCAATTTGTATGCCATAGTACCAATCTTTTGCAACACCTTGTAAGGACCATAGTACTTTGGCGATAATTTATTATCCTTCTTTGCTTGCTTGAGGGACATTTGTTTGTATGGTTGTAGCCGTAGAAATACCCAATCTCCTACATCAAAACTTCTCTCGCTGCGATGTTGATCTGCCTGTTGTTTCATTCGATTTTGTGCCAAATTCAGGTTATCCTTTAAGGGTTGGAGAACTTCTTGCTGATGCTCGATGTGATCTTCCACTGCTTGAACCTTCAAATTTTCCTTTAAAGATGATGTGATGGATGGTGGATGATATCCATAAAGTGCCATAAATGGGGTCATTTTTGCTGCAGTATGGAAGGAAGTGTTATACCACCATTTAGCAAGAGGTAACCACTTGACCCATTGTGTTTGTTTATGAGATACAAAACAACGAAGATATCCTTCCAAACATTTATTTACTATCTCAGTTTGACCATCAGATTGAGGATGATAAGATGAGCTATGAGCTAATTGAGTACCCAAACAAGAAAATAACTCCGTCCAAAAATTTCCAGTAAAAATGGGATCTCTGTCGCTCACAATAACCCTTGGGCTTCTATGTAGCTTTTGAATTCTGTCCATAAATGTAGTAGCAACTGTACTTGCTTTAAATGGATGAGATAATGCACAAAAGTGTGCATACTTGGTAAGTCTATCAACTACCACCATGATGACACTCTTTCCTTCGGACTTAGGTAAACCTGTGACAAAATCCATTGAAATCTCCTCCCAACGTTGACTTGGAATCGATAAAGGTTGTAGAAGTCCTGGGGTCTTAATTGTCTCAACTTTATTCTGCTGGCAACCCAAACATTCTGACACAAACTTTTGAATATCAGATTTAAGGCCATCCCAAAAAAATTCTTTCTTCACCCTGTGGTAAGTTTTTAAAAATCCTGAGTGTCCTCCTAAAGGAGAAGTGTGCAATTCCAGAATAATCTTTTGTTTTAGTTGGGAATTCTTACAAATATATAAGCGATCTTTGTGCCATAAGGAATCATTTTTCCAACTAAATGTATCAGATGTACTAGGATCTTGTTGCAACTTTTGAATTAGTGTCCATACATCTTTTTCCTTCTTCCATTCATCTCTTGCTTCGGTTATATTATCTGGTTGGATAATAGAAATGGCACAAAGAAATGCTTCCACCTCTTCATTCTTTCTTGAGAGTGCATCTGCAACAACATTAAGATTTCCTTTTTTGTAGATTATTTCAAAGTCATAACCCAATATCTTTGTGACCCATTTTTACTACTCTTCTGAAGACAGTCTTTGTTCCAAAAAGTGTTTAAGACTATCATGATCAGTTTTTACCTTGAAGTGTCTTCCCATTAGGGAAGTTCGCCATTTCTCTAGTGCATGCAGTGTTGCTAACATTTCCTTCTCATAAATAGGTTTCTGTAAATAATTTCCTTTGATTGGACGACTTTCAAAAGCAATGGGTCTTCCTTCCTGCATTAAAATAGCACCTATTCCATTTCCTGAGGCATCACATTCCACAATAAAGGTTTTTGTGAAGTCTGGTGTACCTAAGACAGGCGCTAGGCACATTGCCTCTTTAAGATGTTTAAAGGCCTTAGTTGCTTCAGGAGTCCATGAAAATGCATCTTTCTTTAATAATGTTGTTAGAGGTGCTGTTATTCTCCCATAATTCTTAACAAACTTGCGATAATACCTTGTTAACCTGAGAAATCCTCGCAACTGCTTTATGGTTGTGGGGACTTTCCATTCCTTAATGGCTTCAATTTTGTTAGGGTCTACTTTAACACCCTCGTGAGATACAATATGACCCAGATATTCCACCTCTTGTACTCCAAAGAAACATTTGGATGTTTTTGCATATAATTGTTTCTCCTGCAATAGTTTGAGCACCTTGTCAACATGTTCAACATGATCCTTCCAAGACCTATTATAGATTAGTATATCATCAAAAAATACCAGCACAAATTTTCTAAGGAAGGGTTTGAAAATGGAATTCATCAACCCTTGAAATGTAGAAGGTGCATTGGTAAGGCCAAAGGCATGACCAAAAATTCATAATGACCCTCATGAGTTCGAAATGCTGTTTTTGGAATATCTTCAGTCTTCATTCTAATTTGATGATATCCCGAACGAAGATCCAACTTGGTAAAATAAATTGCTCCATGTAATTCATCCAATAATTCATCAATCACAGGAATGGGAAATTTATCTTTAATGGTGAGTTTATTGAGCTCCCTATAATCCGGACACATTCGCCATGATCCATCCTTCTTGTGTACCAATACTACAGGAGCAGAGAAAGAACTTTGACTAGATTGAATTATACCCGCCTCTAACATTTCTGCAATCATACGTTCAATTTCGCTCTTTTGGAAGTAAGGATATCTATAAGGCCTGATGTTTGGAGGAACACTTCCTGGAATCAAATGAATAGCTTGATCATGATCACGAATAGGTGGGAGTCCTTTGGGAGTTTCAAACACCTTGGAATGATTGTCCAAGACTTGTTGGAGATCTGCAGGAATAGATGATTTTGATGTTGGAACTTCTAGTGAGCATAATTATGAAATTATGCCTCGTTTTTCTTTCTTTAGAAGCTTTGTAATGACATTAGAGCTTATTATCCTTCCAGGCTTCCCTGCTATACCTCGTAATTCAACTTCCTTTCCTTCTAAAAAAAAATTCAAGAAAAGTTCTTGAAAATTAAAAGCTACCATCCCCAAAGATTGTAACCATTGTACTCCTAGTACAACATTAGCACCTCCCATAGGAATGGAAAGCATTGGACTAGTCAATACATATTCCCCCATGGTTAGCTTGATATTATGGCATTTTTCAGAGCAATTTATAGTTCCTCCATTTGCAACCATCACTTGACATTCTGGTGCTGGGTATAGGAAACAATTTAATTCCTTGGCTACCTTACAATGAATAAAATTATGGGTGCTACCTGAATCAATCAACACTATTACCTTTTTCTTCTTGATTTGTCCTGCTATCTTGAGAGTTTGAGGAGTGGTAATTCCTGCCAGTGCATTACACGATATGGTCTGATTCATTTCTTCCTCTTCTAGGGCTGGTTCCTAGTGTATATCCTCTTCTTGTTCATTTTCTTCTTCCTCTTCACAATCTATGTAAAATAATTTCTTCTCAGCACACTTATGACCTTTAGTGTATTTTCTATCACAACTGTAGCAAAGCCCCTTTGCTCTTTTTTCTTCCAATTTTTGTGGTGTCAACCTTGTAGGTTGTTTAAATCTAGGAGTAGCAACACTTCCCTCTTTATAGAAGTGAGTGGTAGGCTTCCTTGTCGCCATAATTTTACATTCAATTTTTCTTGCCAACCTGAATGCCTTCTCCAATGAATCAGTTTCCAAAACACGAACTTCATGTTGGATGTTATCCTTTAAAGTACCTATGAAGAGATCAATCCTATGTTCCTCTGGAATATCAGTTACCCTTATATTCAATTTTTGGAAGTCCTCAATGTGCTCCCCCACTAAACCCTTTTGTTTGAGATTTATCAATTGGCTAAAGAAGGTGTTGCTATTTGTATCCTCATAATGTGCTATCATTTCCTCCGTAAAAATTGACCAAGTGACAATATTTTTACGGGAGCAAAGCCATCGATACCATACAAATGTATTTTTTTCTAAATGTAAAGTTGCAATGCGTACCTTTTGTGTGTTTTGCACGTTATGGAGATCAAAATATTGCTCCATTTGTAGTATCCATGTTACAGGATCCTTTCTATCAAACTTCCTCATATCCATCTTTGGAATATGGTGGTTCTTCCTGCCAACATTAGAGTTTATGAAATCACGATTAACATTTATTTTGTTCTCATCATGAGGTTCTTCTACTACCTTTTCACCATTAGGAAACGTTTCTTGTATCAACTTTGTCAAACCTTCCATGTATGCTTTTAGAGGATTCTTCATGTTTTCCATTTTCTCATTGATCTTAGCTTCCATGTCATCCATCTTAGATTCCATGCTAGCCTCCATGCCATCTATCTTAGATTCCATGCCATCTATCTTAGATTCCACGCCTTTCTTCAAACCGTCCATCTTAGTTTCCACGCCTTTCTTCAAAACTTCCATGTCATTTTTTGTTGCTCTTTGCGAGAGCGAAATTTGTTGCACTTGCTCTTGTAATTTTGATATGTCATGTTGCCATTCTTCGTCTTCATGAGTCATAGTAGAGCTTTCCAAAGGCTTAATGGGTTTTGAATTATTTTTAGGGGCCATTTTATAATCCAATACTAATATCTATTCTACAATATGCACTTGCAATCAATTCAATTTGATTCTTCAAACAAGACTTATGCAATTCGGAAAAAATTACACACCTTTTACTTGCTTTTGAGGAGCTCGATATTGAAATTGGATTATCTCTGTGATTGTGGCTCTTCAATATCTTAAATTCAGAACTAAATTCGCCCTCTAAATTCTCTTTTGAATGCCATAGGTCTTACTTGATTTGGATTCTCCAAGACAAATTTATGTCCAATCTCGCACAATGACCTAATTATGGACTGGTTTAGTATAGCGAACTTGTACGGCTTTCCACGTGTCACTGTTTCGTCCTTCACCTTTGAAATTGATAGCCAAGAACCTACATTCCATGTACTTGTTAAAACTTTTTACGGAACTCCAATCCAATGCTCAGAGAGAGAGTTATTGAAATTTTCCCACGATCAACTCTTTGAGATGAAATTCGGGAGCCTGAAAAAGCACTACCTTCCACAGATAATATCTCCAAAAATATTTCAAACCAAGCTCTAACATTTTTTGACGAGTTTCCTTAGGATTTCAGCTTCGTACCATAAAAATTTCAGATTCTTAACCTCAGTATAACAAAATTTATAGCGCAAATTCCACGATGACCTGTTTAGGAGCCTGAAAAAAGACCTAACTTCCACAGATCATATCTCTGCAAATATTTCGAACCAAGCTTTGAAATTTTTAGAAAATCTGCCTCAGGATTTCTTCTTCGCACCCTAAAAATTTCAGCTTCTGAAACTTTGTATAAAAAAAGTTATAGCGAAAATGCCATGATGACCTGTTTGGAGCAGCGAAACCCTAGAATCCCAAGCTCTGATACCAAATGTTGTGAAACCAGCTCCAAAAAGAGAAGAAAAGAGATATCAACGCCTTAGAAATAAGCCACTTCGAGGGGGCAACCTCCAATACTTTACATGAATGAACATTTCTTGGATGATACAATTTACAAAACCCCCTTTCTATATATAGGAGTCCATGGGGTCATAATGTAATCCCAGTGGGCCACAATGTAATCCTAGCCGACCTAACAATAATAATTTAAGGGCACAATAATAACAAAATGGGGGTTACAAGGGTACAATAATAACAATAATGGGTTTACACTAACAATAATAAGGGACTATACTAGTGATATAGGAACCTAACAGGATTTTTGGTCATAGAGGTATAAGGTATGCCCTTTCCCTTGACTTACTCCGAAGTGGTCATCTTGGAAGGTTTTCCTTGTTATTCCCATTCATCTCCTTATTGTTTCATCCCATACTATCATCTTAAGAGACCCTATGTTTTAGATGACTAGCCCATTTGAAGCCTTGGATATTTGAATTGCAAGTAAACCCTTTTATGACCCCATTGCCCAATGGACTTGTGTTCTCTTTAAATTATCTCCCCATTGCCAAAAATCCTTCTCTACTCATTCCTTTACCTTACATTGGACCCTTATTTCATATTTCCCAACCAAACAAACCAAACAAAAACCCTTGTGCCTTATAACTAGCCTAATACCTTAAATTGAACATCAAAGATATACATTTCTTTACCTTCATGGAGAGATCCCTCTCTGGATCTAGGAGGGCTAGATCCTAAGATCCCAAAGTGGTTTGATGTTGTCTTATAATTTGGTATTGCTAAATCTGCAAAATCACAGGAACCCCAACGCAACCCATGTCTAGTCTGAAACAGACATTCCTAACAGCTTAATTGAGAAAATATAGCACACCCGCTAGCAAGTACATGGCATATTAGACAAAACCAATGCTAAGTACAAGTAGAGACATGATTAACATCGGGTACCACAAAAGTTCCAGGTGAGCGATAAAATTTGGCTACATTTGCAGAAGGAGTGCCTCATTGGGCCCCACCATAAGCTTCAGCCCCTCTGATATGGGCCATACACCATCACCAAAGTTGTATGGGACAATTATTTAGAGCTCAGCATTCCACCATTACTTTGCATGCACCTAGTGTTCAATGTGGACCGCCTTCAGCCATACATCCCACCATTACTGGACACATCATATATTGCAGAACAACTCATACCAAGAAAGCTAAAAATCGACTGCATGGAACATGCCACAAATGATCAGATCATGGACATGCAGATCAATAACATTCACCAACATAAGATCCAGTTGTATCAGGTTGTCAAATATGGCCAACTCCTGTACCAAGGAAAGTGGCTAACTAGTTCAGTAGAAGTTTCCTCATCTCATGGAGGAACTCCACATAATAGGGATCATTGCTTCCTAAGGGGGGAGTAATGATCCAAGTGGATATTGGTAGCCACCTACCTATTCCACTTGGACCCCCACCATTTTTTCTTTCTCCTTAATTATAGCACAGTTTACTATTTTTGGCAGTTTTTCGGGTCCTGAAATTTTGGAGCCATTTTGAGGCCCTAAACAATTTTTTTTGGTAAAATCGGGGCTAACATTAGTCTTAATTAATGCTGGAAACTCTAAAGTTGTATTCCCCGAATAGATATTTCTAACGAGGTAGTGTGCACGTCAAACGAAGATAATATGCCAAAGTTACGACCCCGGGAAGTTGATGTACCAATTTACCGAAACAAGGCCCATAGTTTTGGCGCTTCATCTCCTAGGGTTAGGTTTTTGGATGTTTATGGTTCTCTATTGTTTGTAAATAATAAAGAGGCCATCGATCCTCATTGTAACATAGTTCAAAGGTATGTATCCACCACATATCTTCTCAGAGATAAGCTACCATCGCTGAAGCTATTTTATTTCCATTATTTCTGTAAGCATATTTTAGTTATTTGATATTAATGAAATGAAGTTTTATTCCTACTACATATCTATGTTTATTTTTATTTCTGTATTTTATTGCATTCCTACATAAGTCCAGATCATTACTAGGGTGATTTTAGTACTTGTTGTCGTAAAGTAAGACTCTGTCTCTGACTAATAAGGACTTCTTCTCGATGTATCAATCACACCATGCCTTCTCCCGCTCCTTTTAAATTGTCCGATGAAATTAAGCATGGAAGCAAGATTCATCCAGTTGCAATAGCTCATGAATTGTTTTCTGAATGGATTGATCCTCGATCATCTGAGTGGCATGTACAATGAAAATATTAGGGACAATGAATTCTACATGTGTAACAGTGGTTTTGTAAGCCCACAAGGTAGAAGGAACTTGTTCATCCCAGTCATCCCTATTTGAAGAACAAATCATCGTAATACCGAGTTCTAAAAAAAATTTAAACACCTAAACAGTCCCATTAAATTGCAGATGGTAGGAAATGCTTTTATTATGTTGGATCATGAAATTTTGTATCAAAACTCGAACTATTTCATTAATAAAGTGATAACCCTGATCACTTGTCAGGTTGCAAGGATAACTAAACCTGGTAATAATTTTCTCAAAGATAAATCTAGTAGTTTTGTTTGTAGTGCAATATTTAATTGGGAGAACTTCCACACAACGTGTAACGGGCATGAAAATGGTGAGCAGGTGGATTGATAGCCCCAATAAATTCAACCACCCATTTTTCAAATGCAACAAGTGATCGTACCAAATGTAGTGACATCTCATCCCGTCGAAACAGTCGACAAACTTGTTGGACAACATTGCACACCTTTGCATAAGCCTTCACATCTTTAAAAACAGTTGGCCACCACATACCATCCTGTAAAACCTTCCCATTAGTAGATTTACCTGAAACATGCCCTCTTGTGACTCCATCATGGCACTCCCATAATATGCCTTCATGCTCATGATCAAGGATACATCATTGCAACACTTGATCAAGCCTCATATTAGATAATTATCCTGCAATCCATTGATAATAAGTTGCACGAACAACCAAATGATTATTTTGTGTTGTAGAATAGTGAGACGAACATTGCCTTGTCGCAAGAAATGTAGACATTTCTTTTAAGTATTCTAGAACATCTTCAATGTGGAATAAGTTGGCATCGGGTAATGCATCACCAATAGGTCCTCCTAATTCTCTTGATTCCAACCTGGATAGGTGGTCAGGCCCAACATTCGACCTTCCTGGCTTAACAATGACCTCAAAAGTAAATAATATCAATAACCAATGACAAATTATGCCCTGCAACACAACCTTGTTGACTAAATACTTTAATTTTGAATGATCGATGAAAATTTTGAATGGTCCTCCAAAAAACTAATTTTGAAACTTCTAGAGATAATAAACCATTGCCAAGGCTTCCCTCTCTGTGGTAGTTTAGTTATTTTCTGCATTACAGAGTTTTTTTCTTGCAAAGTAGATGGGGTGGTCCAAATTACTCTCTCATGTTTGCATCAAGATAGTACCCAAGGAAATCCTTGATGCATCCACATGAACATATAATTTCTTGTTCCAAGTAATATTGGCACACATGTATAGTTTTTGCTTCAAAGTATAAAATGCAACATTACATTCGTCAAACTACACAAACCGTTCATATTTTTTGAGAAGTTTCTCTAGTGGGGTCGTAATAGAAGCATAATTGTGGATTAATCGATGGCAGTAACACATATGGCCTAATGTGGAACATAACCGTCGAACTGATGTAGGAGGTGGCATATTCATAATTACCGCAACCTTAGCTAGGTCCACACAAACTCTCTCCTTACAATAGTATGGCCCAATAAGATTCCAAACAACAAAGGAAAGATGTGTTTCTTTCAATTTAATGATATTTCAAGTTTCTGACATCGATCAAACATAACCCTCAACAAGCTAGGGTGATTATTAAGTAGGCTATATACAGTCTAGTCATCCATATAGACTTCCAAAAACTTATGAATATACTCACAGAAAGCATAAATAACAATACGAGAAAATATAGTTAGAACATTATTAAAACCAAAATTCATCACATTGTATGCATATGAACCCCACTGAGTAGTGAATGTGGTCTATTTCTTATTTTCTTCTATAATGTGTACTTGATGGTAGCCTGAAAATCCATCATTAAAGGAACATACCTCATTGCCCCCAACATTATCCAAAATTTCATCACTAAAAGGGATTGGGAATGGATCATGGACACATGCATTAAATTAGAGAACTTTTGAGGTCTAAAATGAGTCTCCTAAGAAAAATGTACAACCAAAATATAATTTATAAGAACCAATAAGATTCAAGATGATGATGTCAACCATGGGGGATGATTCACCATTTTGGAGGTAAAAAGGTAAAAATATTAAAAAATAATAAAATAATAAATCTATTTTTTCAACTTGTATTTTCAACTGATCTCCATAAGGTTTTACTCAAATTTCGAGTGGGCATACTCATTGGATGAAAAATTTAATTCCTAATCCAAGGATTACCCATGTTGCATACTTTCGATGGACCCTACTAAATGAAAAATGAAAAATACATGAAAAATCGTGATTTCAATCACGATTTTCATGTATTTCTCATTTTTCGTGTAGCAGGGTCCATCGAAAGTATGAAACATGGGTACACCTTGGGTGAGGAAGAAATTTATGCATCCAACGAGTGTCCCCATTCAAAATTTGAGTAAACCCATACAGAGATAAGTTGAAAATACGAGTTGAAAAAATAGTTTTGTTCTTTTTTTCCATATAAAATTTGATGATGTAATATAATATTATTTTATTATTTCCACTATTATTTTATAATTTCCTTAGGAGGCCCATTTTAGATCTCAAAATTCCCCTAATGATTAAGACTACCATAATCAACACAAACCTTGATTTCATCTGAATCCTTCTTGTCTTGGATGACGATAGGACTTATCCATTCAACCTCATTAATAGGGAATATTAAGTCAATAGTCAAAATATTATTAATTTCCCTCTTAACTTTCTCCTTAACACAAGGCTTCAACCGGTAAGGTCGGTGTTTCACAGGCTTCGCATAAGGGTTTAGTGCAATTTTCATTTCCCCCAAATCACCTTTAATTCCTTTCAACTCTGATACAGAAAATCGAAACAATTCTTCATATTCCTTAAGAAGGTAAAAAAATTCATGTGTGGTTTGATCATCCCAATAGTCTCAAATAGAAGTGAGCTTTAGTTTCTCCTTGATCCCAATATTCATTTTCTTTATTTTGAGAGGCTTCAGATGTGGAGCATCACAAATAGGGTTATCTTTAAAAAAAAAATCTCCTTCAAATTCTTTGAAAGAAAGGTGCCTCAACCACACCAGATCATCATCTAGATCCTTGTAAACCTTGCCACATACAATAGCTTCATGAAACCCTGAATCATACTGGTATCCAAAGTCTACATATATGCTACATTCTACGAGTGCATCTTCTCCTGGAAACAAGGATCCTCTAATAACTTTAAGAACCTATGTGATCTTGTCATCAGCATCTGAAAAAGGAAGATATTTACAAAACTGAGTCTTCAATACATCCCAGTCTCTAGTCTGGTGTCTGGTGTTTTAGTTCCAGCTGTGAATACCAAGCTTGTGGGACATTTCCCATAGAATGAATAAATAGATGCTGCCACATTGTAACCCCCACACTCTCAGCCTTCCATACAGAAGAACAATGGGCCACATGGTCTTGCAGAGATGTGCAATCATGTAAATAGGAATGTTTCTCAAGAGCTCGGCCAATGGAGAAAACTGATGTAAGAAAGAAATTTTAATAGAGTTCCATTCTTTATGTTCTTCTATACAAGAATCAATTTCTTTAATAAATTGACAACAAAATTTGTACCATTAAAAATAGGATACTTGCATACCTTTGTACCAATCCATCAAACGCATCGAACAATGCCACAATGGTGAGAATGTAGTTCATGAGCACCCTGTTTCCAATCCTCTATTGCAGCTTCAGATCCAACTTAAGTTCTTTGTATAATCCTCTAACTAATCGAGCCAGCTGTGGTGGGATTGATGTATTCTTCTCAAAACTAATACAACTGGTCCACTATATTAAGGGACTCAACATCGTCGATAGGCTCCGTAAACCTCAGGCCCTGATACAGATCAAGGGGTTGGATAATTATACGTAATGTTGAACTTTTTTGGTAAGGATTTTTTCCAGCACCTTGTTGGTTGATTCCACCTACCCATTGGTCTGTGGATGATAATGGGTGGACTTCCAGTGGGTAATCTGATATTTTTGCACAATTTCCTGCATAAGCTTAGACACAAACTGAGCACCCCGATCAGTAACTATTTCCCTAGATACTCCAAATCTTACAAAAATATCAAAGAAAATAAATTATGCCACTATTTCCGTTGCTCTAGATAGTGCTTTTGCCTCCACCCTCTTTGTCACATAATAAGTACAAACTAAAATATACTTCTTACCTTTGGATGGGGGGTTGATGGGACCTACAAAGTCAAGAGCCCACCTCTCGAATGATTCTATGATAACCTGTAGCTGTAAAGGCATCTCATCTGATTGTACAGGCCACCCCATTCTTTGGCAACTATCACACTTTTAAACATACTCCTTTTCATCCTTGAAGAGGTCTGGCCAGTAATAATCTGAACGAAGGATCTTGTAATATGTCCACTTGTCTACGAAGTGTCCTCTACATGGTTCATCACTGTAGCCTATTAAGATGTCATAGATCTCATCTTCTCTGACACACCTGCGGATAATCAAATCAGCTCCTATAAAAAAAATATCTCCCCTAATCCAAGAATAATCAGCACTTTTCCTAATGATTCTCTTTTTCTTATTAGATGAAAAATAAGGTGGAAAATTTCCTGTAGAAAGATAATTGGCCATGTTTGCAAACAAAGGCGTTTTAATAGAGATGGAAAACAAGTTTTCATCTGGAAATTTATAATTAACAGGAACATCCTCACATGCATGATTAAGCCTAGATAAGAAATCAGCTACCTAATTTTCTTTTCCTAGCCTATCCACTACCATGATGTCAAATTCCTACAGCAGCAGCAATGACCTAGTAATTCTGCCATTAGTGATTGGTTTATTCATGAGATAACGAATAGTAGAATGATCTGTGTCCATAAAAATTTCATAACCCATGATGTAATGTCTAAACTTATTAATAGCGTAAATTACAACAAGGAACTCTTTCTCAGTCACTGTATAATTTAGTTCTATAGGAGTTAAAGTTTTGCTAACAAAATAGATAGCATGGGTGACAGGATCCTCCTTTTGACCCAATACTGCTCCTATGGCTAAATCAGAGGCATCAGTGGAAATATGAAAAGGAAAATTCCAATCTGGGCCTCATAAGATAGGTGTTGAAGAAAATTTTTCCTTGATTTTATCAAATGCAGCTTGACATTCATCATTCCAATGAAATTCAGATTCTTTAGTCAAGAATTTAAATAATAGAGAGGCTACCTTTGTAAAATTTTCAACAAACCTCCTATAGTAGCCTGCATGTCCAAGAAAACTTCTAACTCCCTTTTTATTAGTTGGTGGGGGAAGTTTTACAATAACCTCAATCTTTGTTGGATCAACCTTGATTCCTGCAGAACAGTTGTTAGACACAGAAACACCTGAATTTCCTGGAAAGACAAAAGAGAAAATAAAAAAATCATTAAACAGAACATATATTAAAATCATGTAATAAACTATTAACAAGTCATTATGTGGTTAAGGTCGTGGATTATATGTCTGATGTAATAGGTTATCATTGCAAGAGCAGGCTACGTCATCAAGGACAGGATTGTTGGAGGTAAGCGATAACGTACAGCCGGTGATAAGGCTCTCGAGGTAAAGGCATAATGACACTTAATTTTTAATTTTATACATATCTAAGGCTATGGTAACCCTTTGCAACCATGTACCATTATGACATTAATCCCATTACCTGTCATAATTTCAGCGGGAGTGTTTGTACTTTCGATATTTATCATGAAGGTTGGGTCATGATAGCAATCATGATCACGAACTGTCGCCGAAAAAGTTCCGTATTTTCTATTTATTTCCTCTCGTTGTCGAACTATTGCATAATTCTTGGATTACATTCCCGCAACCCACATTTGATCTATTTTTTCTGTCCGTAATTTCCCTATCCATTTTTTTCCACTGCCTGTCCATTTTTCTCCTCCACCATGACTAAGACTTGAGCCCCCATCAGATTCGAGCCTCAGAGCCTCACACTACTAGAATTTGATCCTCGCAGCAAGGCGAGAATAGAAAAGGTGGGATGGTTTCCCTTATTTCAAAGGTTCAACGAGCATAATTCTGAAGTAACCAAATCTTTTGCCTTGAACTTAAATGGGGACAAAGCATAGGTGGGGAACATCCAATGCAGGCTGATAGAAGAACTGGTGGCAAGGGCAAGTGGGATTCTGCAAGATGGAGAGCGGTGGCTTAAAAATCATTATTTCAACAAAGAAATGTGCGTGGCTTTCCTGCAGAAGGACCATTCGAACCCCAACTGGAGTAAGGGGATCCCGCGGGAATTCTTAAGGCATTAGTGCCATTAGTTACTATTTTTCCTGCAGAAATATGTTACATGTGAAGGCAGGTTTTTCCTTGCTTTTCTGTTTCATATCAGGCTCCTTGGACAATTCTGGGACAAACCTTTGAATTTGCCCTATTATTTGAAAATGTCTTTGACAGAGGGTTTCCCACATAGAGGAAAACCTCTACCATCACGGGTTGGTAAAGATTATTCTGGTGGAGGTCTTGCGGAAACATGAGAAGACCTGGGAGGATTTTCTACAAGAAAATCATTTTGTGGAGGATGGAGATTCTAACTATTTAAGGGTCCAGGAAGAGAAAACTGTAGAGAAACCGAAAAATAAACCACTCATGCATGGACCTAAGGTGGAAAAAGATGACAAGGATGATGAATTTGTGTTGATCGGTGAAGCTCTTGGGAAGAGCTCTCAGCAGAAGGGGCCTTTGACCCCTACAAAATGGTATATTAGAAGCCAGACCACCCAGCTGGCCATAGGGATACATGAAAAGAAGAGGCACCAAATAAAAAGAAATAGAAATATAAGTCCCACGACCAACCCAAAGGAAAAGAAAAGTTGAGCCATGCTACAGTTAGTGATAAGGACATTGTGTCCTTTACATACCCCTTGCTACAAGAAAGTCAGAACGAAGCTATAAAGTCACAAGAGGATATGAGCATGCCCCAATCCTCAAAAGGGCATAATGAGGGAGTGGTGACCCCATTGAAGAAACAATCTCGACAAATGTTGGAGGAAACTATCAGAGAACTTACCCTTTCAAAACGGGCCTTGAAAGCAGAGAACACAGCTCTAAAAGAAAATAGCCGCAAGATACAGCACGCGCATGAAGAGTGGCACGCAAAGGCATCCCACATCATGAAGAAGAAGCAGGCCCAGATAGACCACCTAAAGAGGAAGACTGAGGAGTATAGAGGACATATTCAAACAGAATCTAATCAGGCTCAATCAGATCACTTGGCTGCAGTGGCTGCGGCCCAAGTGAAAATTTAGATTTCTGTAGAAGACTGCTTCAGTTTTTCTTGCATTGGGACATGCAAGAGTTTTGGTGTGGGGGAGATGTTAAGTATGTGTAGGTTTTAACCATGAACAAAAATTATCTACACACAAATCTTATAACAGAAAATAAACAATAGCGAGAGCATAAAACATAAAACAGATAAACACAGAGATTTCCCCTGGATCCCAAATTGGAACGACCAGCTTGATTTTTCATTATGTTCCTTTTAGTGTTATAACACATATATATACATGTCGAAGCATACATAAACCCCAATCCATTAACCCTGGATTAGAACATAACCGTAGTTCCCTTGACCGGATCTACAAAATAACAGGGGCCGAAAACCATCGTACCCCAAAAACCATGTGCAACGTCATGCACAAAACATGGGCGTGTCCACCTATGAGTGGGTCCACACACCAAAAAAAAATTTGCAGGGGCGCTGCCCCGGACCCCAACAGTGGGGCCTGCCTCCCCCCTTATGACCCCCGTACTGCGTGTTGGGTGTGGAGCCTAATTTTCTTCCTGATTCAGAGATCCTTGTTTTAGCTGGATGTATACCCCAAGAAAATTGTACACCCTTGCACGCGGGGGGGTGCAGGGAGGACTTGTCCCCCCCCACAGGGTCTGGGGGGGTCCGGGGGCTAGTAGTCCCCCGGCGGGGGTTTCAGGGGCAGCGCCCCCGAAGCCAAAAATAGATGTAAAATTGCCTTGTAAAAGTATATTAATTTCTAGTGAATCTAGGCCATTCATTAGGCGGATGATCTGACGGTAGAAGTTATGTTTAGTTTAGGGTTTTTTTTTTGCCCTAGAAGGCAACCCCTCGCTTTTATGAGGGTATTGCATTGCGGCTGTGTATGGTATGTGTATTCTCTGAGCAAGAAACAGATAGGGAAACTGTGAGAGAGAACGGAGGATATTACAGCGGATCTGTTGTAGGTTTTGTCACTTCACTTTGCTGGATAATAGAAAGGAAGGACTGGCTGTTCAGGGTGGACGTAGCCCAAACTGGGTGAACCACGTATATCTGTGTCTCTCTAGTTTTATGTGTTTTGTGTGCTTGTATTTTCCGCACATTTTATGTGTTGCATTGCTCTGTAATATTTAATTTTCTAACAACTGGTATCAAAGCCGAAGGTATATTTGGCTGATAAACTTGCAGGAAAGAAGGGTTCCTGGTTCGAGTGGGAGCAATGGCAGAAGATGCTAAGTTTAGGGTCGAGAAATTTAACGGCCAAAACTTCCCGCTATGGAAGATGCAGATGGAATATTATCTGTATCAAAAATATTTGTACCTACCATTGAACAGAAAATCAAAGAAGCCAGCGGCCATGACAAACGCAGAATGGAACATTCTCTATAGAAAGGCACTCAGAATAGTAAAGTTGTGCCTTGCGGCGTCAGTCGCCTTCAATATTTCGAAGGAAACAACAACAGAGGGTTTGATGTAGACGTTGGTGAAACTATATGAAAAACCCTCGGCCTCAAACAAGGTATTTCTTATGAAACGACTATTTAATATGAAGATGTCGGAAGGTGGATCTGTTCCAGACCATTTAAATGATTTTAATATAGTTACCAGTCAGTTAAGTTCTGTAGGGGTAAACTTTGATGATGAAGTTAAAGCTCTGTTATTTCTATGCTCATTGCCAGAAAGCTGGAATGGTTTAGTTATGGCCATTAGTAACTATGTCTCTGGATCTAGTACTTTAAAGTTTGATGATGTTGTCGGTGCTATCCATAGCAAGGAAATGCGACGGAAAAGCTTCAGTGAGACATTGGGTAATGCTTTGAGTGCAGAGTCTAGGGGAAGGAGAATGGAAAGAAGAAAGAGCTCGGGATATCGCAATAAATCAAGGAAAGTCATATCCAAGTCCAGATCGGGGATACTGTGCTGGAAATGCGGAAATAAAGGACACCTAAAGAAAGACTGCAGATCTTGGAAGGGAAAAGAAGGAGATGCACAACAAGAAAATAATCATGAAGCAAATGTGACAGGTGATGTGTTACAAGATGCTTTGATTCTTTCTTTTGAAAATGTTACTGATTATTGGGTTGTAGATTCAGGGGCTTCATTCCATGCCACACTTGATAAGAAATATTTTCATGACTATGTTCAAGGAGATTTTGGAGAAGTTCGTTTGGGTGATGATAAACCCTGTAAAATTGTTGGAATGGGTAAGGTTCTTGTAAAACATCAAAATGGAAAACAATGGCTACTAAAGGAGGTAAGGCATGTTCCAGATCTAAAGAAAAATCTGATTTCAACAGGGCAGTTAGGCAGTGAAGGTTGTGTGACAACTTTCACAAATAAAGCTTGGAAGGCCACCAAAGGAGCCCTGGTAATAGAAAAAGGCGAAAAGGTTGGTACATTGTATTTATGCAATGGCATTTCTAACTCTGTTAATGCTTTAACTTCCAAAGGAGTAGATGTAGCATTATGGCATCATAGGCTCGGACATATGAGCGAGAAGGGGATGAAGATTCTTCACTCAAGAAATTTGTTGCCAGGTTTGAAGAATGTTGATTTGGATTTCTGTGAGAATTGCATTTATGGAAAACAAAAGAGAGTCAGATTTCTCAGAGTTGGGAAAGAAAAGAAGAGCAAAAAATTGGAGCTTGTGCATACAGATGTATGGGGACCTACTCAGGTATCATCTCTCAGTGGCTCTCACTATTATGTTACATTTATTGATGATGCAACTATAAAAACTTGGATTTGTTGTATTCAAAATAAATCTAATGTATTTGATAATTTCAAGAAATGGAAAGCTTTGGTTGAGATTGAGACACGAAAGAAGTTAAAGTGTCTCAAATCAGACAATGGAGGTGAATATTGCAGCAAAGAGTTTGATAGGTACTATTCAGAGCATGAAATTCGTAGAGAGAAGACAGTTCCAAGAACACCACAAGAAAATGGTGTGTCAGAAAGGATGAACAGTACAATCATGGAGCGTGCAAGGTGCATGAGATTGCACACAGGATTGCCTTTACAATTTTGGGCAGATGTTGTAGATACTGTTGTTTATCTAATAAGCAAAGGGCCTTCAAGTTCCTTGGATGGTGGTATTCCAGAGGAAGCATGGACAGGTAAAAAGGTAAACTACTCTTTTTTAAAGCCATTTGGTTGTCAGGCCTTTGTCCATATTAATAAAGAAAATAGAACAAAGCTTGAGGCAAAATCAAAGAAATGTACCTTTATTGGATATGGTGCTAATGATTTTTGTTATCGCTTATATGATTATGAAAATCACAAAATCATTAGGAGCAGAGATGTAATATTCAATGAAAAGGTCTTGTAAAAGAATCAATTGCAGGAAAATAAAGAGGAAAAAGAAAGCAAGGAATACGCGGTTCTTGATGAGATAACTGAAAAAGTAAAGGTGCCTGAAAATGATAATAATCAACAACCACAGTAGCAGAAACCACCACAACAACAACAAGCACCTCAAACACCTGAAAGTGGTGTCAGAAGATCTACCAGGATAAGCAGACCCCCTGAACGATACTCTCCTTCATTATATTATTTATTGCTGACTGATTCTGGTGAACCTAAATGTTAAGAAGAAGCAATGTAGGTTGAAAGCAGGAAGAAGTGGGAGCTAGCCATGGAAGAAGAGATGGACTCCTTAATGCATAACCAGACTTGGGACTTAGTCAGGTTGCCTGCAGGTAAAACTACATTGCAGAATAAATGGGTTTACAGGCTGAAGGAAGAAGATGGAGGAAAACAGAGGTGCAAAGCTAGACTTGTAGTGAAGGGGTTTGCACAGAAGAAAGGTATTGATTTTGATGAAATATTTTCTCTTGTTGTTAAGATGAATTCAATCAGAACTATTTTAAGTCTTGTAGCAGCAGAAGATTTACATCTTGAACAGTTAGATGTAAATACAGCATTTCTCCATGGAGATTTGGAGGAAGAGATATACATGCAGAAACCAGAAGGATATGAGGTCAAAGGGAAAGAAAAATTGGTGTGCATGTTAAAGAAGAGCTTGTATGGCTTAAAATAGGCTCCAAGGTAGTGGTATCTAAAATTTGACAAGTTTATGTCTGAAAAAGGTTATACTAGATGTCACTCTGATCATTGTGTTTATCTGAAAAAGCAAAATGATGGCAGCAATATTATATTGTTATTGTATGTAGATGACATGCTTGTTGCAGGGTCTAACATGCAAGAAATAAATGTGCTCAAAATAAAATTGGCAAATTCATTTGCAATGAAGGATTTGGGAGCTGCAAAACAAATCCTTGGCATGAGGATAACTAGAGACAAGAAAAATCGCAAATTAACATTGTCTCAGAATGAGTACATAGAAAAGGTGTTGAAAAGATTTAATATGCACAATGCAAAACCTGTTAGTACACCTTTTGCTAGCCATTTCAAACTTAGTAAGGAGATGTGCCCAAAGACCCAAGAAGACATGGATTATATGTCTAAAGTTCCATATGCATCAGCAGTTGGAAGCTTAATGTATGCAATGGTCTGCACATGGCCTGATATTGCACATGCAGTTGGAGTTGTAAGTAGGTACATGAATAATCTAGGAAAAGAACATTGGATGGTAGTAAAATGGATTCTCATATATTTGAGAGGTACCACAAATCAAGCATTATGATTTGGTGGTTCAAACATTTCTCTATAGGGATATGTTGATGCAGATATGGCAGGTGACAGAGATAACAGGAGGAACACTACACGATATGTATTTACTGTAGGTGGAACAGCTGTTAGTTGGGTTTCAAAAATCCAAAGTGTTGTTGCACTTTCAACAACAGAAGCAGAGTATGTCGCTGCTACAGAAGCTAGTAAAGAAATGATTTGGTTACAAAGGCTTATGGGTGAATTGGGTAAGAAGCATGATATGGGCACGTTATACAGTGATAGCCAAAGTTCCATTCATCTTGCAAAGAACTTGACATTTCATTCCAGGACTAAACACATACATCTCAAGTACCATTTCATACGGTCAGTATTGGAAGATGGAGAGTTGAAGCTGGAAAAGATACACACTAGCTAGAATCCTACAGATATGTTAACAAAAGTTGTAACCAGGGAGAAATTGAAAATGTGCTCAATTTCAATTGGTCTTCAAGGATGATGATGAAGATGAGGAACAGCCAGGTCTAAAGAGGAGTCATTATCCAGCAAATGAAGTAGCGGTGGAGTTGCTACAATCAGTCTCCAAGTGGGAGATTATTGGGTGTGGAGCATGATTTTCTTCCTGATTCAGAGATCCTTGTTTTAGCTGGATGTATACCCCAGGAAAATTGTACACCCTTGCACGCGGGGGGTGCGGGGGGGACTTGTCCCCCCCGCGGGGTCCGAGGGGGACTTGTCCCCCCCGCGGGGTCCGAGGGGGTCTGGGGGCCAACGGTCCCCCAGTGGAGGTTTCGGGGATAGGGCCCCCAAAGCCAAAAATAGATGCAAAATTGCCTTGTGAAAGTATAGTAATTTCTAGTCAATCTGGAGCGTTCATTAGGCGAATGATCTGACGGTAGAAGTTATGTTTAGTTTAGGGTTTTTTTTTTTGCCCTAGAAGGCAACCCCTCGCTTTTATGAGGGTATTGTATTGTGGCTGCGCATGGTATGTGTATTATTTGAGCGGGAAACAGATAGGGAGACTGTGAGAGAGAACAGAGGATATTACAGTGGATCTGTTGTAGGTTTTGTCTCTTCACTTTGATGGATAATAGAAAGGAAGGACTAGCTGTTCGGGGTGGACATAGCCCAAACTGGGTGAACCACGTATATCTGTGTCTCTCTGGTTTTATGTGTTTTGTGTGCTTGTATTTTCCGCATATTTTATGTGTTGCATTGCTCTATAATATTTAATTTTCTAACACTGCACCCGGCGCAACATACAGCGCGTGGGGCTAGTCGTGGAAATAATATAACACATGCCCAACATTCTCCCACTTGTTGTTTTCTTTCCACAAGGGGCCACAGGAGAGCTTATTCATTGGGCCAATTCTTCAACACTCATTTTTTCTCTACACCAAGAGAACTTCCGAGTGCTCACATACTTCGTCAATGCATCTGCAACATTCTTCAAAGTGTCCACCTTTACCAGCAACACCCTTTTAGCGTCAATCATATCTCTAACAAAGTGATATTGAACATCAATGTACTTTGTCTTTGAATGGTAAGCAGGGTTCTTAGCCAAGAAAATTTCACTTTGGCTATCACAGTCTATCCTTATAGCTTGTTGTACCAACCCCATACTTGAACATAATCTTTGCAACCAAACTGCTTCCTTGCTTGCATGAGTGGCTATTATGTATTCTGCCTCTGTAGTTGAAAGAGCCACTACAGACTGTCTTTTACTCATCCAATGGACTGCGCCTCCAAATAGGCTAAACACATACCCACTTGTAGATCTTCTTTGGTCCAGATCTCTAGCCTAGTCTGCATCAACAAAACCATGAATGTCCAACATTCTTTCCAATCTTGGTCTTCCTTGGTAGCACAAGCCATAATCACTAGTGCCACGTAAATATCTGAAAACTCGCTTCACTGATGTCCAGTGCTCCTTTCCTGGGTTTGACATAAACTTGCTCAATACTCCCACTGAATGTGCAATGTCTGGTCTCGTACAAACCATTGCATACATCAGGCTACCCACTGCACTTGCATATGGAACACGGGACATATACTCCTCTTATTCGTCTGTCTTGAGACACTGTTCAGCAGACAGCTTTACACCTACAGGAATAGGAGAATTTACTGGTTTACTATCCTGCATATATAACCTCTGCAATATAGTTTCGACATACTTCCTCTAGTTTAACCAGAGCGTCCTCTTTGCCCGATCTCTCTTAATTTCCATGCCCAAAATATAGTTTGCAGCACCAAGATCCTTCATGTCGAATTTGGAGAACAGTTGGGTCTTTAAATCTTGGATAATTTCTTTATAATTTCCAATCAACAACATATCATCCACATACAAGACCAAATAAATAACACGGTCACCAATTAATTTAAAATAAACACAGTGATCCTCCTTGCTTCTGGTGAAGCCAAGTCCCCGTATATAGGTATCAAATTTCTGATACCAAATCCTTGGTGATTGTCTTAACCCATACAGAGACTTCTTCAACCTGCATACCAGTTCTTTCTTACCCTTCACCATAAAGACTTTAGGTTGATTCATGTAGATCTCCTCTTCTAGATCCCCGTGAAGAAATGTTTTCTTCACATCCATTTGTTCTATCTCAAAATCAATGCAGCAGCAACAGATAAAAGTAATCTAATAGAAGTAACCTTGGCAATAGGAGAAAAAATATCACCAAAATCAATTCGCGGCACTTGGAAATACACTTTTGCTACCAACCGAGCTTTGTATTTCTCCACCTTGCCTTCCACATTCATTTTCTTCTTAAACACCCATTTGCTCCCAATGGGCTTCCTTCCAGCCGCCAACTCCACCAGATCCCATGCCTCATTTTTGTGCAAGGATGCCATTTCATCAACCATGGCCTCCTTCCATAGTTTTCCATCCTATGAATCTACTACCTCCCTGACAGTTATGGGATCATCATCAGTTATAGTTAAGGAAAAACCTGAACAGAAATAAGATGGACTATACCTTTCTGGTTTCCTTCTTTCTCGAACTGATCTTCTCAAAGCTGGAGTTTGTGGCTCTTCCTCTTCTGAATCTTCTTCTGTTGTAGAGTCTGATTCATACTCCTTTAGCTCGAACTCTATTTTCTCAGGTTCCTTTGGTATGATTTCATGTTTAACAACATCTTTCACCTCTCTAAACACCACATCTCGGTTGTACACAACCTTCCTTGTTTTCGGGTTCCAAAGCTTGTAACCTTTTAAACCATCCTTATACCCAATAAAGATGCACCTTTCAGATTTATTACCCAACTTGGTCCTTTTCTCCTTTGGAACATGTAAATATGCATCACATCCAAATACTCTTAGATGTAAAAGAGAGGGTTTATTACCAGTCCATACCTCATGTGGAGTCTTATCCTCCAACACTGATGAAGGTGATCTGTTAACCAGATAGCATGCAGTCTCCACTGCCTCTGCCCAGAATTCTTGTCCTAACCTGGTACCATTGAGCATGCTTCTTGCCGTTTCCATCAGTGTTCTATTCATTCTTTCTGCAACTCCATTTTGCTGAGGTGTGTATTGAGTAGTCTTCTATCGTGCTATACCACACTTCTTACAGAATTCTTCAAATTCCTTCTTGCATAACTCCCCACCATTATCTTCCCTCGGCGCCTTTATCTTCTTCTCTATCTGGTTTTCCACCAAAGCCTTAAATTCTTTAAATCTGTCAAAAGCTTCAGATTTCTTCCTCAAGAAATATATCCATGTATTCCTTGAGAATTCATCTATTAATGAAACATACTACACAGAATTTCCCAGTGATGGAACTAACACAGGTCCAAACACATCATTGTGCACAAGTTCTAATATCTTGTTCGCCCTCTTAGCACCAGAAGGAAAACTCACCCGATTCTGCTTCCCATATACACAATGTTCACAGAAATCGAAATCCAGAGAGAAATTAGACATACCTTCTACCATACCATTTCTATGCAATATCCAAAGGCCCTTCTCTCCAATATGTCCAAGCCTTTGATGCCATAACATGGTCTTTTCTCCAGAGACAGCTAGGCTTTCCCCTCCACTTTCAGGAACCACAGAACTGTTACACCCATTAATAATAGTGCTACCTTGTAGCTTGTACAGAGTTCCAGTCCGAACTCCCCGCATTAATACCAGTGCTCCCCGAACCATCTTGTAGGAATCTTTCTCGAACACTGTTTTTACACCTGCATCATCCATCTTGCTTACAGAAATCAGATTTCTGGCCAATGTAGGAATATGCAGAACACCAGGAAGTGTTCTAATCCTCCCACCTTGCAGCTTCAGCTTGACCTTTCCACGTCCGACGATTCTGGCCTTCCTATCATCTCCTAGGAAGACATCACCACCATCATATTTCTCATACTCGCAGAACCACTCCCTATGGGGAGTGAAGTGAAAGGATGCACCTGAGTCAATCAACCATGACTCATGATCTACATGTGTGTTTGAAGAAGAAGCCAAATACACATCCCCACCTTCATCCGAGGTGCTTTTTGCCTCTGCAGAAGGAGCATCATCAGATCCCTTTCCTTTCTCAGGAGCTTTAGATCTGCAGTCCTTTTTGTAGTGCCCTTCCTTTCCGCATTTCTAGCATACCTTTACAAAATTTCCAGGAGATTTAGATCTCCCTCTAGATTTGGATCTCCCACTCGAAACCTTATTCTTGTTTCTGTTTTGGGACCTTCCTCGTACAGATAAGGCATCTCCATTCTAGCCCTCCATATTTCTCCGTCTCATTTCCTCCGACAACAAGGCTGAGACAATGTCATCAAAATTCAAGGTAGTTGTATTGCTACCTATTGCAATAACCAGACTGTCCCATGAGTCTGGTAGAGAACATAACAAACTGATGCACTTATCTTCATCTGAGATTTTAATATCAACAGATGACAGCTGACTTACCACAGTATTGAAGGCGTTCAGATGCTCTGTCACCGAGTCTCCATCCTTCATCCTCAGGTTATACAGCTTTTTCCGCAGGAATAACTTATTCACCAGAGACTTAGATTGGTACAAAGTCCCAAGTTTTTCCCACAAATTCTTCGTCGTAGCTTCCCCAGATACATTCAACAATACTGAATCTGACACACACAACCGTATTGTGCTCTTAGCCTTCCAATCCAGTTTCTTCCAGTCTTCATCTGACATTGTCGTTGGTTTAGTACCTGGATCTACCATGATCCACTGATCTTTATCCACCAGCAGATCCTCCATCTTGAGCTTCCACAACTCAAAACTCTGACCATTAAATTTCTCGATCTCTATCTTTCCGTCGCTCACCATCTTCTTTCACCGCAAGAATCGATCCTGCAGATCTCCCACTGAACAGGGTCTACCTCAGGCCCGAGCAAAAAACCCTCAGCAGCAAAGGCATCCCCTTGAAGCCGAAACAGCTCTAATACCAAATGTAGGTTTTAACCCTGAACAGAAATTATCTACACACGAATCTTATAACAGAAAATAAACAATAGCGAGAGCATAAAACATAAAACAGATAAACACAGAGATTTTCCCCTGGATCCCAAATTGGAACAACCAGATTGATTTTTCATTATGTTCCCTTTAGTGTTACAACACATATATATACATGCTGAAGCATACATAAACCCCAATCCATTAACCCTGGATTAGAACATAACTATAGTTCCCTTGACCGAATCTACAAAATACCAAGGGCCGAAAACCATCGTACCCCAAAAACCATGTGCAAAATCATGCACAAAACATGGGTGGGTCCACCTATGAGTGGGTCTGCACACCAAAAAAAAAAATTAGCCAAGGCACTACCCCAGACCCCAACAGTGGGGGCTGCCTCCCCCCTTGTGACCCCCCTGCTGCACCCGGTGCAACGTATAGCACGTGGGGCTAGTAATGGAAAGAATATAACACATGCCCAACAGTATGAACTTTACCTATTTTTTCCATATATACTAAGCCTTGTTTCCCCCATTTTTGACCTCTTTTTCCCTTTAATTATACCTAGTCCGACCATGTCATCCAGTTTTGGCTAAAAATGGTATCATAGGCCTAAGGTATGTTGGAACAACATTAGAATTGTCATTTTATCTAATTTTGAGCATTCTTTGAATTGGTTGTGTCATTATGTCATTACTACACTAACTAGCCTTGGAATCATGCACAGACTTGTTAGATTCAAGCAGTTCCGCCAATCCTGCAGACAACTCATAAAGCCGAGATTCCTGCAGTCGCTCTGGATTTCCTACAGATATGTCGATTTCCTACCACCTCAAAATCCTATAGTGATATCGACAGATATTTTAAGCCACACAACAGAAATGGTCTAATCCATTCCTTCGGTCATGGATTAGACCCAACAGCAGTTTACCTTGTCAATTTGTACCTATATTATTGGTTGTAGGCTTAGTTTAGTAATCTGTTTTGTTCAAAGCCAATGATCGGCTTCGAGAAATGTATAAAATCAGATGTAATTTTCTTATATGGGGGTTCATATTTCTTTGGTTGGGTTGGAAGCTACTATTACAGAGCACGATATCACACTGAAATTGACTATTATTTTAGATTAATAAAATCATTTATGTTATGTTTATTTTCCTGAGCGACTTCTTTAATCTTTGAAGGAGTTGTGAGTGAGGGAGGGCCCCCTTCACTCACAACTCTTGCAATAGAGTGTGCATTTATTTCTATTTTAATTATGCATTAATAATTTCCTAGAACAACTAGTGTTTCCTTTCTGTATTTCCTATAGAAAATTGTAGATTGGTTAAGTGAATTAATATTTTATGTTGATGAGCTCTTTTCATTTGGTCAATGCTTGGATTCATGCTTTTTAATTTTGACTCTTGATTGAGATTGATTTCTTTTATCTTTCCTACGTCAGTATCAACAAACATAAGTGTTATGGAGGGATGATATATGCCACTCCATAACCATTGTTGCAATAGTACTGATATAGGAAAGCAGCATGAGTTGTTGATTGTTTTTTGATCTTTATCTTTTCATGGTCAATATCAGCAATCTTAAGTGCTATAGAGGGATGATATATTCCACTCCATAGCCTTTGCTGCAATAGTACTGACACAAGAAAGAAGCATTAGTTGTTATTTTTATAGTTAATTAATAGTTGCAGTAATCGGCCTGCATATATTGTGCACTGCATCTCATCAGTTTACCTTCCTGGGTTAATAATTTATATTGGAAAATTATACACGTATAATTTGAGTCAACACACAACTCCTATAAGTGATGGTGGTGGAGGCCCCATAGGTGTACTACACGTTCCTGGGCCTTTCAATCATGGGCATGACGTAACATGGTGTCCTTCAAGATGGAAATGGGTACGCCATACATGAGGTCTTACCGGTCAATCTAGTGCTAGATCTTTCAGTATTTCAGTTTAAGTATAAATTTTATTTTGGATCCCCATAATAGCAGGATCTGACAATGATCCCCACACTCTGTACTCCTATGGATATCCTACCCTGGCCTCAATTTCCATAGCCTACTCTAGGTTATCTTGGATCGTATTAATCTTCTGTTGAGAATTAAGTGAAACCTTGGTCATATGTAGTAAATATTTGATAAAAAATCCACTCTAATGATGAGGATCAATAGGGTATGGTAATTTACTCATAACATCCTTGAATCGATGCATTCACTACCATGTTGATTCCCCCTCCCTTTGGCAGATGTCTAATAACTCTGCTAGGCCCTATTGATTTAAGTGTGGTAGTTTAAACTCTTGAATAAATTATTTCTTAACCAAATTCGTACTAGGGTTTAGATTGGCATCCATCCACTTTATAAACCATCTCAATGCTTTTTACCTTAGTGTGTTCTAGAACTCAATGACTTTATTAGCGTCGGGTGTCTGGCGGGATCGCCAAATAGCTTCACATAGGTGCCAATGCTTCTCAACGTCTTCACCCCCCTTGCCCGCTATTGGGATGTGTTTGGTGCACGTATGTGCGAAATCACACCAACGTAAGGGGTGTGGTCTACCCACTTAAGTTATTGGTAACAGGCAGAAAAAGAAGTGGATTCAAGAAAGTTAGTGGAACAATCTAGAATCATAAGCATACTAGATATAGAAATAACATGCATATATAAACTAAAATAAAAGCTAAAACAAATAAACATGAGCTCTGAAAAGAGTCAAACAACATCAATAATATGAATGATGGCTCTATGCCCCTCTTATTGAGCACTGGTAGTAATAAGAGTGAAACCTTACCCTCTTGCCAAAGGGCCCCAAGAAAATGGGTTCTAGGTCCCAATGCAAGGATGTTTTTATCCCAAGCTTGCCTTGGTGTAGTCTCCCTCTCTCTCTACTGTGTTGGAATGAACTTGTTAGATGGCCAACAATTGAGTCCCCTCTATCTTCAGCTCCGGCTCACACACTGCTAGTATTGCTTGGGCAATTCTGGCCAGCATAACAATGTGTTCACAAATTATTCATCTCATGGTGGCCTTATATAGGAGATTTCAAATCCTCCCTTCCCTCTCTTGGTACATTGTTGATGGTGACCCAAGAGAGGGGTATGATTCCTTTGTGTGCTCCAAATATTCCATTGTGTGCTCACTTAGTGTCTAAGGAGGCCTTGGTGGTTGTCCTTAGGCAGCTCCAAGTAAGGGGTCACTTGTCCTTTGCTTTGTATGGTCTCGGATAGTGACATTTCGCCACTCCCAGGATTGCGCACATATCGTGCAAAAAGCGCACAAAAGGCGCTCTTCACGAAGGATTATGCACGCAAAGAGCATTTAGGACTTGTTCAAATTTGATTTTCCTTAGACCTTAGAGATTTTTAAATACTTTCCAGATTCTATAATGTCTTCTAGCCCTGTAAATCCTTTTTCCTGACATTAATTAATGTCGTCTTCTGCTGTAAAATTTTCCATTGTTAACAGTTTCCCCCTAATGTGTAAGGTCTAGGAAGAACTGTATAGCCGAAATACATTATAGTTTATTTTTTGTATCATGTGTAGAGAGAGAGAGAGAGAACTCCGTGAAGCTTGGAATTGAAAACACCCTGCACCAGTTCCAAGCTACGAGGCGGGCATGTCCCATGCTTGTAATAATTTGGCTAGTTAAACAAATCTAGTTGAAAAATATGTGTTATGTTGGTATCACTGATGTGGTAGTGATCTAGTGGTTGTTGACGACAACTGTTGATGCTTTTAGGGGCGGTTTTTCTTTGACCATAGGTGGAATATGGTACCCATATGCATAAACTTGGTATGGCATATAGTTGCGCATTGTACGCATAGGTGTTGGCTGGGACCTTCCCGTGTAAGCATTGTTGAAAGAGACACTTATGGAGGCACGGGTCTGTGATGAATTTGATCAAAGTGCAATGGTTGTAAGGTATGATACCATCTTGACATGAAAGATTTTGTTGAAGTCAAATTTCAAGAGCATTGATGACATCTGTGGACAATGATGTCTCCACAGTGCCACCTGAGGATGCCCCTTGTATGGAGAGGGGTGATCCAAGGTACCGCTTCCTTTTCGGAAAATAGTTGTCGAAGTAGACAAAAAGAATGCCTCAACCAAACGATGGGTCACCGATATGAGGGATCAGGGACTTGGATGTGATGGGTTTAATATAGGCATGTTAGTGAGGGGTGACTAAAAACTGATGATGGAGATTCAGTGGCTTGAGGTCGGAGTATACTAAGCAACTTGGTGGCAGTCATAGTTATATCTGATGGGGAAATCCTTGGAGTTGGTAGGACTTCCAGGGTGGGTATAAACTGGCTATGAATGTCAAGGTGGCTTGTGTGTGGAGGAATAATACTCCGACCAAGGGTGTTTAGGGACTTCTTCCGTGGGGGAAAATATGAAATGAGAGGGTGAAGGACATACTGCACCATTCGGGGTCTTTGTACACTTACCAAAAGAATAAAATAATGGGGTTTGTTTTGTACAAAACACAGAGACGGGTACCCCAAAACATGAAAGAGTTCACTCACTGATGTGGTGAGGGAGGTGTTTTTTTGAGGGTGGGGGTCCCATTGGTTGGTCTCATGTGCGAGTTTGATGAAGCGGATGAGAAAGTGTCGCAGATGGGATTATGCTGGTGGAGGTATGGTGAGCCAAATGCGAGGTGCGGTGGTGTGATTTTGATCTTCTTGTACAACCTGGTCATCCGCGAAGGGTGGTTTAGCTTGTATGGTAAACTTGAACTTATGCATGGCAGATGGATGGGCATGAGGTGCTTCTCGGACTAAAGTGGTATGGCCATGGCATCACTTTTGTTTTGATGTATGGTCTACTGTGGGTGACGAGCGCCATGGAGGGGAGGCTCTACCGACCAACAAGGATGTTTATCATGTGCAGGGTGAGGTGATGATAAACATGGTCAAATGTGATGACCTTATGGTTTATTTCTGATGGAGAAATGATGTCAGGATATGTAGAGTTTTCTGCAACTCTATAATGTTGGGGGTAGAATGATACCTACTCTAGAAATTTCAGGAGATGACGTTGTGGATGGTTTGCGATATTTTCCTGCAAAAACAACTACCTCAAGTGAAAGCATATTCTTAATCAAAATTTATTGAAAATCATGTTCTTTAAAAAAGAAGATGAGAGAGGACATACCTGCCGACGCAGAAAAAATATTTTTTCAGGAGTGTGAATGTGTGGCATCGCTTCTGTACATCATGGAGGGCTAATTGTGGTGCAACTTACGGTTTGGAGAACGGACCTTCTAATCTCTCGTTATGGTCCTCCGAAGTTTTTGAAAGGGGCGATATATAAGTGGATATGGCCCTAATTCAATTCATTTATACTTGCTAATTTTTTGAGAGGTCAGAGGCTTCTATGTAGTAGTTCTTACCATTGTGGTCAACCTGAGCACCAGGGATTTGTGAGATCCTGCCCAGGTAACCTCCATGATTTCCTGCACTTAATTTGTTTTGTTTGATGGTGTCGGGGTCCGTACATAAATGGTTTGTACGAATTCTAGGTGTTTTTTGCACTAGATTGTGCGAGCGATCAAGCAAAAGGCACGCCCCTTGTGCACTTTTTCAGGGAATAAGCGCGCTATTTCTCTCAATTAAAGGCATGCCCCCTGTGTTCTTTTTTGAGGGACAGGCACACAAATACGAGGAAAAAACTATTTTCGATTTTTTGCCTATTTTTGTGTTTTTCTGTACTGATAGGTACCTATTTTGATGACAGGTTATTGTGGAGGGAGCAGGATTGGTCTGAGCTCCGAACAGCTCTGGCTGCTGATGCTGTGGTGTGTTGTCGGCTGGCGCTATGGGGGCTCCTAAAGTTCGCAAATAACGAGCTTCTTCGGTCATAGGACCGATTGCTACACTACTTGGTCTGACATTGGTGTAGGAGGTGTAACATGTTCATGTTGTGGGGGATGAAACTAGTCATCCATCCTGAGACAGATGTGTACTTTTTGACCAGGTTACTGCCTCAGGGTGAGGCGCTGGGATATCCACTCCCTTCTGGGAGAGTGGACTTGGAGATATTTCGGAGATGCCACTGTGGTGGGGCACCTCTTACTGACGGGTGCATCAGCATTGCATCTGTGACAAGTCTTCCATAGTGATGTGCTCTGGCAGTGATTGTGCGAATGTCAGGGTTGATTGCTCCGCATCGGGTATCAGGACCACAAGTGGGAGTACTGCGTCGGTTGAGGTCTGGGCATTTTTACGACTTTACCCATTTTTGCTTTGATGGGATGGTGGCACAAATCAACAAGGTCCATCGTAGATCTAAGTCGTTTGTGTGTGCTAGTATCTTATGCAGCATTATGTATGAGAGGGTAGTGTTTTTTTAGTAGCGGTGCCTCCTGGGGGGCCACGGGAGCCTCGTATGAGGTGATGGGCTCCGATGATGTCGCGAGGCGGTGCGTACATGGTGGGCCATTATTGGAACACCATGATAGAGGCCTGGTTCGAGGCCAACTCGCAGATGTTCCTACCATACCCATATGCGGGGATGGACTTCCGGCGGGGATCCAGACATGTGTCTCCCTATTGGCTACGCTTTGGGGGCCCACAGGTATATTGTGTATGTTTTCTGCATTTATTTTAGTATACATGTACTTATGTGTTTTCCTAGTGACACTGACATCATTTGGGTTACACTTGCAGATTTGGCGAGGTGGGTCGCCCCGTCGCTCGACTGGTTGGAAACGATCCTCTACGGTGACATAGGGGTGATCAGGGAGGAGGTGCTACGGGGGGACCTGGTGGTGGTGCTGGCCCTTCAAGAGAGGGCAGCATCTCAACTGCTGCGGAGGTTGTGGCTAAGCGAGATCATGTTGGTGCAGCAGTAGCATGTGTGAATATGGTGGATGCTTGTATCGAGGATCTCACTGCTCGGGTGTCAACTCTTGAGGATGCCTGGTGTCAAGTGGACCGCTTGACCCAGGGGGTGCCTGCTCGACGATTTATGGATGACTTCGAGGAGGTCTGGCTAGAGACCATGATGGCCCGCGAGAGGGAGTTGTTACACCATTTTTTGGTCATCTAACCTACTATCATTAGATGGACCCAAGTACACCATGTAAGACCAATTTTACCCTAAGTAAAATTGCCTTCACTATGTAAAATAACTTAATAAAACACATTTATTAGTTTTTTTATGGTCTAAACAGGAAACCCCAAAAGGAAATATTAAACAAACCTATATTTGTTTGATTTTCCTAGTCATGTTTAACCCAAAACAAGGAAATTAATTAGATAAATCTTTATTTATCTTATTATTTTCTAGGAATAATTATTTAAATCTTATTTAAATAATATTCCTTGTTAAATATGACTAAATCACCTATAAATAATTAAATAAATCATTATTTATTTGATTATCTTTCAACCACTTCCTTAAAATGATAAATAAATCATTTATTTATTTATTATTCACAAATAAAGGGATTTGACCTAAGTCAAATACTTTTTCCCTCCAACAAATATAATAAAATATTCCATAAAAGGTGGATCTAGATTTGGTTAATGTTATTTTAATCATGCACCAAGATCTAGAATGACCCAATATTTTGTTATAAATAAGAGGGTTTTTCCTACCACTCTTCACCTTTTTTTGCCTATTAGATCACTCTGGATCTAAACTCTTGGTCTGACTTTGAGCCATTATCATTGTCATATTTTCCATTATTTGCTGTGTGAGCTCCCTTTGAGTTCTATCTTTGTCTGGGTTTTCTACACCAACAGGAGAGAGAAATGCTAGATCTGAAGTGCTGAGGACTTCCAAGAACCCATCCCATCGAGGAGAATTGGAAACACCTTCTTGTTTTCCTCCCAGGTGCCCTTAATACAAAAATTCTTTCAAAAATATTGTTCTTGTCTTGTCTATTGGATGTATGGAGAAAAACCTTACTTTTACTACTTAATGTCTCTTTATGCATAGATCTGGATTTTTGCAGCATTTGTCTTGATCAACTAACTACAGATCTGAAGATATTGGCAGCCATATTTGATGTTAGGGCTATAAGTTATGTGTAGCTAAAGTGGTCTTTTTTCGTACACTTTGACAAAAGATTCATACTAACAATTGGCTGATCTAATTGGGGATCGAACCCAAATCTCTGGTTTGAACAAAATTAGTTCTGCTTTCCTCCCATCCTCGCACAAGATGCTTCGGTCGCCTTGAGGATCCCCGTCCCATCGACATTCCCCCCGATGTCCGGGATGACGGAGTCTACCACCACCATTCTTTATCTATCATCCTCTGTGAGACCCTTGGAGCACATTCCCCTTGAATCCCCCCCTATTGTTTCGCTTGACCCCCCTTCAGCGACCACCCTCGGCTCCCCATCTTTTAACCATTTGTTTCCCTGTTCTTCTGTCATTCCCCGTGACAATCCATATGCGAGCCTTTCTTCCCCTACGGATGATTTAGGTAACTTTTTCGTGTCATGTGGTATCCCTTCCACCCTTGACCCCCTCTTTTCCGCCATACACGAGATAACTCCACCCGTATCTCTATTGACCTCCACAGCCCGAGTCCCCGCCATACCTCCGATAGCCCTCATATACCACCCTCTAGTTTGTATATGAGTCATAGCCATCCTGCTCGTCGCACTCCCTCCCGCAGTTTCCACTCGATGTCTTCTGTACACTCAAGCTGTTGTCATTGTCCCTCCTCCCCCCATTTTTTGTCTCGTAACACTATTCCGCAGGACCTCCCATCCCCACCCTATATCGGTTACGCCGATGGTGCAAGTCGTTACTCCCGGAATCTAGCCTCGGTAGGTTGGGCCATTTTCACCCCCTTGCATGCCTTGTGCTCTCAAACGGGGTCTGAATTGGTACTGCCACCAACAATCAGGCCGAATATGATGCAGTGCATGGTCTCTTAGCCGATGCCCTCTTTCATCGCATCCTCCATCTGCATGTTCGTTTAGATTCCCTACTTCTTGTCATGCAACTAAATGGTGTCTATCGTGTGCGTAATCCTATGCTGTTTAGACGATATTTACGAGTGAAACTCTTGATACATGAATTTGAAACCATAACTTTCAACCATGTACCTCGAGAACAGAATCACTATGTAGATAGTATTGCAAACCATGTTCTAGATTGGCATTTATCACACGCATTTCATACAAGACAATAACATTCATAATCATTAAAAAAAAGATGCATATCCATAATATGTGTCGCAAAACATGTGTTTTAGAGTCCACCTACTTTGATACATTTGACATGCCCATAGCATGTTACAGAAAACTCAAAACTGGGGGCACCACCTGCCCCTACATACACACTAGGGGACACCACTTTCCCCTCACCTAATCACTATCTGGTGGATCCCAAGCCAATGGCTCTGCTCCTATAGCCTGTAGATCACGTATCCCCTGACCGGCCATCGCCATGCGCCGCATGACACCTCGCCATTCCGAGGGTAGACCAATACATGGCTCTATGTACTGGTCATCCAAGTCTTTCCACCTGCGCTCTGACACTCCGGTCAGCAACCTTTCGCATCTACGGCGGATTTCCTCCAGAAGGGCGGCCACATCCTCGTTATGCGCTGCTCTCGACCCACTCGGCCCTGCAGCTCCAGATGCTGCCGGTCGTCCCATATATCCGGCCGGTTTTACCGGAGCTATATCTGCATACCAAAAGTACATGAATCAGTACCCTATCTACTATTCATTAACTTTAACATGCCCGAAAAAGAATAGTTACTTTTCACTTACCATCGGGTCCCCATACTCAACCAGGCGGAAGTGGTAGGTCCGGATCCCCACAATAACTCATCCCACTATAGGGATAGTCGTCTATGTATAACGGCATCTGATCCCAATGGGCAAAGAACTCAGGTCAAAACACCCGTCCGACCGCCCCTCATCCTCCTCTACACAGTAGTCGCCCCCACCGGCGCATCCTGGGCTCTCTCGGGCCCCCATCTGAGAGCTATATACAAGGTCGTAAGGTCAGGATCTTCTCAAAAAAGAAGGAGCATAATCAAGTCCCATACGAGCAATTGTGGTTCACTTGCCACTTGCAAAGCGACAGCTGTCGTTTTAACGACACCAACATCATTTGGGCCCACCCATAGTAGGTCCCACTCAACACACTCTCTACGATCATCATCTGCCCCCCAGTGATGTGATGGAACGCCTGGTTGCCCAGGATCCGCAGCACTGCTGCGGCCACTGCCCGAGTCTCCAATCTCTCTAGGTCCCCGATCGGTATCCGCGTCCCTTTGACTTGGAGACCCGGTCGAAAATGCCGCTCCACAAACTCCATGATGTTCCACCCCCGCGGTAACACTGGCTGCGTATTTCCCACCATCCCAAGTGGCGGGAGACCTGTCAGGAAATACACATCCTGGACTGTCAGTTTGATCCTGTGCCCCTGCACTAAAAATACCTCATGCTCTGGATCCCAATAACTGATAATCCAAGCCAACAAGGGCTCTCCAGCTCTCATCAAAGGGTTCTCCAAAAACTTCAAAACCCCGAACCTGGCCAACACACGACGGACACCCTGATCTGCCTGGATCTCTGCCCGTAATGTACCCAGGTCTTTCTCTCTCCAATTCACCCGCATATCTGCCATATCTGCACAACAACATCATCTTTGTCAGCCTACAGATAGGGAATACTGTAACCAAACACAAAAACCCAACTCTCAGCCATCAAACAGAACTAAAACCCCCTCATCTTCCAGGTCGCACTTTTCTGCCAAATCCTGGGATAGGTCTCACCTTTTTGCTCAAAACCTGCATCCTAGGTCGCAGATTTTGGCCCAAAAAGTGTGACCCAGCTGAAAAGATGCAAGGGGGTTTGTTCCTGAGATTATGGGCCCTAATCTGAACTTTCAATCCATCAAAATGAAAGAGTAAGGTTAGGCCTCTTACCTGCCACTGACGGATCTCGATTCCAACGGTCGGTTTGTCCGCTACGCTCGCTGCAAGATTTAGGGCCTTCTCGCCTCTCTACATTCACCACAGCAACACTAGAAAATGAGGGGATTTGGAGGGAACACTGCCTTATTAAAAGAGAACCCTTGTTTCTTCTTTCGCCTGCTGCGACCATACCGTAGCTCCGTTTGACAAACCGTACGCACCGTTGGAAAGCTCTCACCGAGCCCTCAAATGGGTATCTGTTAGTTTTTTCTGATTTGATACTTCACCAGGACACATTTTGTCCAAGAGGGGTCACTTCACCTCCACCCAAAATCGAATTTCCTCACTTACAACACTTGTACTTGGGGCACCACTTTGCCTCCATACTTGTCTTTGTTTGTGTCGATTTTCGTCATGAGTTATCATCTTGTACTCATGTTTTTTCGGGTCCCCCATGGGCTCTTTTCTGTGTGGCAACACCATCGAGTCGCCCTTGTTTAGAGCATCCAAGTTGAGTCATCATCACATTCATGGAGTCTATCCCGAGTCCCTTTGTACCCCGCTATAGTCCTCCATCCTTCATTGCTTGATCCCTCTCTTGTGTCGCACATTATGGCCTTTAGTCCCACTGTCCCCTATCCCTCATGATCTTGTGTTAGTCGCTTCCATGTCATTCCTGCCCTTTATGCTCTAACAAGGGAAGTCATCCATTTGCTACTCAGTCCCCTCCATTTCCCATCATCATTGGTATTATTCTGTCAGTCGCTCGACTATTTTCTCTCTCGCCTTAGTTGAGGATCTCTCATTGCCTCACCTATGGCGGACCTCCTTCTGTCGACATCATCTCATTCATTCCAGAAGACCGATCTAGAGGGCAGTGTACCTTGGTTCCAGCTTCCACTCTTGTTCGGTGCCTCGGATCAGGCAAAGGGCTTTCTCCTTACCCTTTGACTTGATTTTTTCTCAGCTCCAGCTCCTTTCAGCATGATCGAGATCCATATACTTGACGGTTCAGTGATGTAGCAGCAGCTCTGGTGATTCCCTAGTATGTGTGAGATGTCTTAGCCCTCATGAGGGGGTGGCCTTGCAGGTAGCCCCCCACATGCCCGGATGACCTCTTCATTACAACCTTTGATGCAGCTCCATATATTTGATGATGTCGGCCTTAGCCGCTTGCAGCGCCTTTTTGATTTGCATGTATCAGTCAGATTTTGCGAGCCCTTCCCCATTTTCAGGGGGCATTTGGGTTGTATTTGTATCTCATGTGCTCAGATATTATTGTATAAGTCCTGGCTGTTATCCCAGGCACAACATGTATGTGGGATCCTTCATTGTATTTCTATCTGGCTCATGTTTATGCCGGTTGTACTTTATGGTTCGGTCCCTTGTTTACTGGACACACTATTCTTTTGTACTTTTTCTCGGCGGGCATAGGTATGCCTCCCCCGCCGCCTTTAGCACAGGTACCCTCTCATAAAAAGAGACTTGTTGCACCTGCAAGTCTCGTCTCCTCAGGGTCTCGTTCTTCAGCACATTAGTCTACCTTACATTTCTCTCTCTGACTTCCCTTTTGATGTCTGGTGATTGAGTTCTTACAACGTACTTAGGTCATACGATTTGCTCCTAACACTCGCACGCTGGGGGGCAATCTGTTACACCATTTTTTGGTCATCTAACCTACTATCATTAGATGGACCCAAGTACACCATGTAAGACCAATTTTACCCTAAGTAAAATTTCCTTCACTATGTAAAATAACTTAATAAAACACATTTATTAGGTTGTTTATGGTCTAAAGAGGAAACCCCAAAAGGAAATATTAAACAAACCTATATTTGTTTGATTTTCCTGGTCATGTTTAACCCAAAACAAAGAAATTAATTAGATAAATTTTTATTTATCTTATTATTTTCTAGGAATAATTATTTAAACCTTATTTAAATAATATTCCTTGTTAAATATGACTAAATCACCCATAAATAATTAAATAAACCATTATTTATTTTATTATCTTTTAACCACCTCCTTAAAATGATAAATAAATCATTTATTTATTTATTATTCACAAATAAAGGGATTTGACCCAAGTCAAATACTTCTTCCCTCCAACAAATATAATAAAATATTCCATAAAAGGTGGATCTAGATTTGGTTAACATTATTTTAATCATGCACCAAGATCTAGAATGACCCAATATTTTGTTATAAATAGGAGGGTTTTTCCTACCATTCTTCACCTTTTGTTTCCTATTAGATCACTCTAGATCTAAAATCTTGGTCTGACTTTGAGCCATTATCATTGTCATATTTTCCATTATTTTATGTGTGAGCTCCCTTTGAGTTCTATCTTTGTCTGGGTTTTCTACACCAACAGGAGAGAGAAATGCTAGATCTGAAGTGCTGAGGACTTCCAAGAACCCATCCCATTGAGGAGAATTGGAAACATCTTCTTGTTTTCCTCCCAAGTGCCCTTAATACAAAAATTCTTTCAAAAATTGTTCTTGTCTTGTCTATTGGATATATGGAGCAAAACCTTCTTTTTACTGCTTAATGTCTTTCTATGCATAGATCTGGTTTTTTGCATCTCTTGTCTTGATCAACTAACTGCAGATCTGAAGATATTAGTAGCCATATTTGATGTTAGGGCTATTATTTATGCGTAGCTAAAGTGGTCTTTTTTCGTACACTTCGACAAAGGATTCATACTAACAGGAGTATCAGCCCATTCTACGTCGGGTGGTGATCTAAGTTGCAACGGCAACTCCGTTGGTGGAACCAAGAGCGGTTGTGGGTCTAGGTGCCCCTCCTGAGGGGGCACCCCCCTAGAGTATTTTTTCACATAGGGAAAGCACCCATTATGAGGATGCTGCCCTTATTTTTTACGACTTTTGTATCTTTGGGCTAGCCGTTGGTCCAGTAACATGATTTTTGTACTCGTATTATACATCGAGAGATATATATATATATATATATATATATATATATATATATATATATATATATATATATATATATATATATATATATATATATATATATATATATATATATATATGTGTATGTATGTATATATGGATGTATGTATGTATGTATGTATGTATGTATATATATATATGTGTGTGTGTGTGTGTGTGTGTGTGTATGTATGAGAGATATTTTTTTCGACTCTACATGATGTGTCACCTATTTCGGTTTATGCATGATGTTATGTTGATGGATATCTATATTTTTGGTTTTTTATGTATGATGGTTTATTTGAGATGCATTCCAGTTTAAGATTTTGTTAGCTATGCGATCAATTGTTTGGTTTTGACTCCTTGGTACATGTGTAAATGTGATATAATCAAATTGTCTGCTTAATCTTTTGGCACACAAATATTTTCTAAATAGATGTGTATCTATGGTCTCAAATGTTTGGTTTAACTACGACACTAATAACTGGGAATCAAGGTAGATGTGCATATGGCGTATACCCTGATGGAGGGCATCGCACATAAGTTCGATGACAGCGTCATATTCTGCCTGATTATTTGTTGCTGAACCAATGCACACGCCGTTTGAGCATAGTGGTGATCAGTCAGGGTGGTAGATGACCTAGGCAACTGCAGCTAAACTTTGAGACCATCTTGATGCTCCATCAACAAATCTGAAATATGGTTCAGGTTGGTGATTCACAGTGGCACTTTGAGCGCTTTTTAAATAAGTCTTTTGGTCAAAAATTTTGAGTGGTTGGGGTTGTGTACATTCACTCTAAGGAAGGGCCTTTTTGGCCCTTATGGGTAGAATTTCTTCAGGTAAAGGCTATTGACAGGGTTACTGAGGCATGTCCTGTCTGGTTCTATCAAGATGTATGCCCCTGTTGGAGGAAATATTTGATGATTTAGGTTCCTTTCCACAGGGTGTTCGAAATTTCCTGGCCCTAGGGCTTCTTTTGCGACATCATAGTGGAAGACTAATTCTCCCTTGATGAATGAGGGGTGATGTGGTGGTCTAATAATGATTTTACCCTTTTCTTTTGGACCTCATTATGTTGTAGCGACTATCGTCGAATTTCGTCAACAAGCTCTAATTATACTAGGTGTTGTTCTAGAGGTTGGGTATCATCAAGGAGTTCAATGGCAGCATGTAAATTTTGGATCTTGCGGAAACCAATGCAAAAGTGCAAGGTACCTTGACTTTTTGCGACAGGAATGGGGTGGAAATCCTAGGATGTGGGGGTGGTTGGAATCCTATTTCTTGTATGTGATGATACAAATAGTATGTGGTGAATCATGTCATCAGCATTCGATGGGGAAAGAATCTCTGTAATGGGATTCTGCATAAGTGCAAGGTTGGGTTCCCTGCTAGGATGGTCAATTTCCTGTAGGTGGAAATTGTGCCTATCGCAGAGGTGCCTGAATGTTTCCATTAGAGGGCATACCTCTGCTGTGTGATTTTGGCCAGTGCAGAAGGTGCATGGTATCACTGTGCCACCAAAGTAGAATGTGTGATATTCTATAGAACTCGTTGTTCCTGATGTGGATGCTTGGAAAGGGTCTGTCATAGAAGAGGTTGTCTTCTGTTTCCATTTTTGTATTATTGGCTTGGGTGTGTCTACCTCTTTGGGGTAGTGTAGACTCAACACTACTCTTGCCACTCTTAGCTTGGGGAGGTGTACACATTTAATCGTATGGTGAAAGTTTGAACGAATCCAGCAATAGGTACGTGTGATCTTCTCTTGGTTAGAGAGAAGTTTATGAGGGAGAGAAGAGACTATACGAAAAAAATTTACAAGGTGCTTCAGTTCTCTGCACTGGTTGACCCGATGGTTGTTCAGGTCACATAGTCTGCATGTTATCCTAGGCTTGGCCGGGGTAATTCCTGGTTGGTGTATTGTCTTAGTTTTCCTGTTACGCCACTATAGGGGTGGGGATGTTGATCTGGCGATGTACTTTTTATGCCATTCTCAGAGTTTGTACTATCTCTTCTCTATGGTATGAATCATGTCGATGGTGGGAAAAGGTTGCGAGGAATAAGTATAGTGTCGTTCCTAATTATTTACTTGACATATAAGGCAAAATATCCTTGATATGGGGTTCCATTGTGCTTAGTTTGAGTTCTGGCAGGGAACCATCATCGTAATGCTACTAAATCAGGATAATGGACGACTGCATGATTGGGCGTTTTGCATAACGTGCATGATGGTCTTCTCTATAGAGGGCGGTTAGGGGTAACTAGGGGCTCCTTGATCGGTCACTTTACGACAAACAGGAACATGATGGATTTGCTCGTCACATCTTCTTGGGTTGTGGAGCTGTGTAATATTCCAAATTTAGCATACAACTAATTGGAATATCGATTTTTTATTTTTACACCTAGGAGATGAATAAATGGGTGAGGTCGATACATTTTAGAAATAGGAATTAAATCCCTTGTGATGTGAAAAGGTATCATTATTATGGCCGGATTTCACACCCTCATGTGTGAAAATGGATATTTTCATGTGGACAAGGTCAAGTTTGACCAAGTCAACAGCACTGGGATAAAAGGTGGAGATCATCTTTGGAGATAGTGCAGTGATAGTGGGAGGAAGATTCCTTGGTGGAGGAAACCCTAATGAGTGGGACCCATGGTGAGAGGGCTTCCATTTTTACAAAAGGAGGGTAAGGCAGCCATATCAAGACATGTTATGTATTTTTTATATTGGTCTGCTTAGACTTTGCATTCCTTTGTTGTTTAGCAGGGTTGTTGTGTTCCTAATCGGGAATCCCTACCTCATCCTTAGGGAAGGAGAGGTTCTTTGAGCTGCATTTCCTCATTTCAGCATTCTGGCCAAGCTACCTCCTTCAGCTACAGCGCAGTTTTTGTTTAGAGCTGGGTTGTGTTGCAGGGTGCAGCAAAGGAGGATCACATAGAGCTATTTCTGAGCTTGTTTTTTAGTGGAGAGGTATCATATACATTGGAGGATCAGAAAGGAAGGATCCTGGGCATATTTACTCATATTTGGAATTATGAAAACCATCTACCACCCCTCACAGCGCAGTCACAATTCTGAACTGTGTTATTTTTTGAGGCAATTGTTGGGAGGGTTCATTGAGCTCATCAGGAGGGTCTATTTCTGAGTAGAGGGATCATCCTTCTATTTAGAAATACCATTGGAGGAGGACCTCACAATTTCAGATCTGTCATAGCCTCATTCCATATCAAATCCAGTTTACAGTGGCATATTAACCCCAGGGTTATTTCTCACATTGTATATTTCTTGGTATTTCTAGCAATCTTTTCTGGGTTGGCTAGAAATCATGTATTAGAGCCCACATCTTCTTTCTTGGGAATTTCTTTTATTTCTATGAGCCATATTCCAATTTTGTATGTTTATAGCAGAAACTACACTAATATAGACAACACTGTCACTGCTCTCCAACATTCTATACAGTTGCAGCAACTCATGTGCTCATTGTTCTGATTATTGGAGGCTTGTTCTTATTTCTTGAGTGGCTTGTCCCTCATGATATTTTTGCATATTTTTTTTGATATCTTAATAAAATGATGGCACTATATTGATCCTCTTATGTCATGATCATAATTTCTGTGTTTTACATTATTATGTCTTATATTGCTGTTATTTCCAATTTGGAATATTATAGTGGTATCAGAGCATAATCTTGGCTCAACCTGTGGAATCTTAGCCATGATGCTATCAAGAAGACAAGAAGAAGAAAAGATGAACAGAAAATACAAAAAGAGGACTCCATTCTTTGGAGGAAGGAAGGAAAAGAGGCTCTCAAAGCTTCTTTTTCAATCTATATGGAGCATTAAAGGAGATCTCAAGAAGATGAGGAAGGAGGTGTGTAGAGAATCTCCAAGAGAGTTTGAATCTAAAGAAAACTCTAGATTTTCATATTATGAGTGTGAGAATTCAGCCACATGCTATGATGTACAACGTAGTCATATGCCCAAATTTTCTAGGAGAGAGATAGAAGAAGAAGAAATTCCTAGGAGGGAAACTCTTAGTGATTTTCTGCAAGAATATGAATCTCAAACTAAGAAGTTTAGAGATCATATCACCTTTCCATAGTTTTGCAAGATCAAGGTGGATAGAAGCAAGTAGAATAATATGAGTATATTTTTCCTATCTACTTTTGATGGTTCACCTACATGTTCAGCCATAGCTTGGGTGGAGGAGCTAGACACCTATTTGCAGCAACACCAAATTTCTGAAGATGAAGCCATCAAAGTTGCAGCGCTGCATTTTGGAGGTAAGTCCTATGCATGGTGGATATTTGAGTATTTTTCTTTGAAAAATGCAAATACTTCTTCTTATTCAAAGTTCACTAAAATGGTAGTAGAAATATTTGATGGAAAAATTTCTGAGACATCCTTGGTGAAACCAAACAAACCAAAACAAACTAAAACTTTGCATGTGTTGGGGGGAGCTATAAACTCAACTTCACTTCAAAAAAATAATGAGGAGGTTGAAATCTTGCATCATACCTTGCTAGAAGCAAGACCTCTATCTCATATTCTTGGACAAGAGGGCATGGAGATCCCTTTGGCAAAAGAGGGTCCAATTACTGGAAGGCTTCCCATTCATATTAGAGAGGAAGAAAAAGTTGAGGCAACAACGCTGTCATGTCTAGAGAACATCTAGCACCTCATGTAGAGGTAGAGGGATCACATGCTCCAACAAGAGGGATTATTGTATCATTTCAAGAAATTCCCCAGGATCTCATATGTGGAGATCAACACACAAACCATGATCAATATGTGCCATTGTTGACAGATTGTGAAACCATGCAGCTAAAAGGAGGAGGTAAGGAGGATGACCAGCATCATATGATGAGGAGCACACACCCCTATATATTTCAGAGGGTTGATGCAAAAGAGAGGCAGACTGATTTGTGCAGTGAGGGGAGGGACAAGGCTGCCCATTCATATATACAGTTTTCTCTTGATCTTGATGTCTCATTATATGGAGGCATTTCACCAGAGAGACCAACAAATCCGTAGATGATGAGGGAGGCTTCACATTTTGGGGCACCACTCATTGATTCCAGAGGGGTGAAGACCTTGGGAGAGTTTGATATAGCACTGAGAGTCTTGGGTAGATTCAAGGAGGAGAGTGGCATTCTCTCAACATTATCCTTACCCACTCTCATTTCATATTCTGTGTTGTGGCAGGAGCAGCATGGGAAGGATAGCAACCTTCCAACTTGCATCTTTGGCATGGGAGATTTCAAATATGGGGACAACCATATGACATATGTTCTTTGTGATAGATCATCATCGTTGTCACTATGGAGGATAGATCCTTATTGGAAATCCCAGCTCTTGGTGGATTATTCCAAGGATATTTTTACTTGTATGATATTGGATTGCCAATTGCATGAGGAGGGATATTCAGTTAGAGATGGGGTTATCTACTATCATGGTAGGATCTTCTTATCTAGAGCTTCCAAGCTCAAGGAGAAGTTACTACAAGCAACTCATGAAGATTTTCTTTTCAGCCACACTTATTCCATGAAAGCATACCACACCATCAGGGAGGGGTACATTTGAGCAGGCTTTGAGGAAAAGATATATGAGCATTTGAGAAGATGTGTGGATCATGTGGAGATGGAGGAGATACATCACTCTTTGGAAGAGTTAACAAAGCCACCTCTTTCCTCTTTGAGGATGAGAGGAGATTTATCTATGAGCCACTCCATTTGCATAAGAAAAGCATATGGTAAGGATATTGTTTGGTTGCATAATGATTTATATATTGAATATATGCATTCCTTAACCATATATGGGTAGGACATTGCTTCAAGAAGGAACATTCTTCCTTCTAGACTTCATGGTCTATTTGAGACCATAAACAGTATTGGTGTTGGCCACTCCCTAAAAGGACTTGGGGAGATTATATCTTTTGTAGAGCATGCTCACTTTGCACCATACACCATACACTTTCTCCAAAATTGTGAGGAGATTGGGGCAATAATAAAGTGGTTGAGAAACCACACACTTTGTCATTTTCTGTTGTAGTGGAGAGTCAAACTGCATTGGTTGCATTTGAGGGACCATTGTCCTTCTCCCTTACTACATATGGCAGCTAGTATGATTCTTATTGTGGTTCCCTATGTTGTTGTTTTTCTTATCTTTGTTGGGAGCATGATTTGGAGAGAGAAACATTGGTTGGATGTGTCCTTGGGGAAGGATATTTCCCACACTTTTTGCATTGCATGTTCCAAGGGGAGCATGGGAGGTGATTGGGCCATAATGATTCATAACGTTGGAGAGTATATCTTTGGAGATCTAGTATTCTTCTTACCACTTGAGGGAAACATTATTGTAGCCCAAGATCAACAAATACTCTACACTTGTCATGAGTGGAGAGAAGGACAGCATGGGATAGGCTGTTTTGTCTACCATGTTCAGATTTTCAGCCCACCTACATTGCATGAGCCAAAGGTGGAGGAGAATTTCCAAGAGTTGCCATGTTGGGAGGTAACTCATTTCATATGGATGATAGCTTGGGGATGGAGGATCCACATGGGAATGATGATTCCAAATACATTTAAGATCCCATACCTCAAAGGGACCTCTGGATAGCACCTTATTGCCTCCTTGAGTACTCTACTTATTCATGATGATAGCTATTTAGCTAGCCTGCATGTTGGGAGAGGCAATATGGAGATTTATTGATGAGACAACATCTCATTCCTTGGAGGAGTTTATCATATGTGGATGCTACAGTAGGAGGAGAGGAGACTTCTTAGTTCTATCCTTGCAGTTGCTTGAGGACAAGCAACATTTGGGAGGGGAGGACTGTAATATTCCAAATTTAGCATACAGCTAATTGGAATATTGATTTTTTCTTTTTACACCTAGGAGATGAATAAATGGGTAAGGAGGCCCATACATTTCAGAAATAGGAATAAAATCCCTTATGATGTGAAAAGGGATCATTATTATGGATGGATTTCACACCCTCATGTGTGAAAAGGGAAATTTTCATGTGGACAAGGTCAAGTTTGACCAAGTCAACAGCGCTGGGATAAGAGGTGGAGATCATATTTGGAGACAGCGCAGTGATAGTGGGAGGAATATTCCTTGGTGGAGGAAACCATAATGAGTGGGACCTAAGGTGAGAGGGCTTCCATTTGTATAAAAGGAGGGCAAGGCAGCCATATCAAGACATGTTATGGATTATTGATTTTGTGGTCTGTGAGACTATTGTGCTCTCTTCAACTATTTAGTTGAGATTGTTGTGCTGCTTAGCACAAGGCATTCATGTTTAGGAATTCCTTCTCCTCTTAAGAGAGGCCTCTTGAGGGATCTTTTACTTCATTTCTCCACATCTAGGCTTGAGGCCAAGCTATCTCCTTCAGCTACAATGCAGTTTCTATATGGAGCTAGGTTGTGTTGCAGGGTGTTGCAGTGGAGGGTTCACAACACCACTTTCGAAGCTTATTTTTCAGAGGAGGAAGCTTTATTTCCTTTGGAAGATCAGTGAGGAAGCCCTTGAAGCAAATTTCATATCTTGGAACTTGGCCAACATATTTTCTATCTCCTACAGCGCAGTCCCTCTCCTTGACTACGTTATTTTTAATGAGTATTTGCAGTGAGGGTTTGCAGTGATTGTTGGAGGGTGAGATCTTCAGTGTTAGGATCAGCCTTTCACCTGAAGTATCCATTGGATGAGATTCATTCATCACATGTTCTATCTATAGCCATATTCATCCAGATCTTGAGTTGCAATTGCTATTCAGTCCTAGGACTGCAACTTCGACATTTTTTCACTTTTGCATATTTCAGGAAATGCTTCCAGGATTTTCTTGAAATTTCCTCTGTGGGTTTAGATATTTGCTCCCAACATTGTATGAGCCATATATTTGCATATTTATGTCATTTCACATTCCCATGTAGCATTGTACCATCTATGACTGTGTTGTACATGTTCATGAACATTCTGCAATATAGCAGCATTTCACTTTTGGCATATGTATTCATGGGAGGCTTTTTTGCCTTGATTATTTTAGTTATGCACACTTCTATTATACTCAATTGCTACTGATTTACATAATAAAATTGCTCCATGGTTTCCATACATTTTGGTATGATTTTATTCATTTTTATTTCCAGTTTTGTGTTCATGTATTGTTGCATTCCCATTTTGGGATATTACAAGTTTTCTGTGGACTCTGCATCCATGTTATCTTGTTGGGAGAGGTGGAATATGGTGGATTATAAGCTAGCGAGGGCTAGCCAGAATCGGGGGATATAGTGACAATACTCCAAAAGTTGATTGTCGGTGCATAACGGACATGTGAATTGCATTGCCCACAATCCAACGTAGTACACCCTTTCTATAGGGTACCATCTGTGGCTGAGTTCTAGGGCTGCGCACTCTTTCAAGAAGTGACTACATTCATCGCATGGCATGAAATGTATAATGGGCATGACTTAGGGTCTTTCTTATGCCTTTCGTTGTTCCTCCTGTAGGTACAGGATGGTACGAGGTTCATTTCCAGATGCCTGGGTGGAGGGATCTTCTTGATAGGATCGCTCGATGGCGTGTAAGGTGTCCCTATATCACAGTATCTCAAGGAAATGATGGGCATAATGCTCGTAGTTGCTGCAGAGAACACATGCGTGATTGGTATGGAACGCTTTGCCTTTACCTTTGGTGGTAGGTTCCTTTTTACGGGAATGCGGTGTCATGATATCTGTCTCAAATCCAAGGAATGGTTTTAATTCATCTATCTCTATACAGATATGGGTAGGGTGACCTATTACATTACATATGGCGTAAACTGGTGATTCCCGTTGAACGACAGGGGTCATGTTCTTCTTTCCTCTTTTCTCAGTTTTCTTAGCTGTAATCACCGGTTTTGCAATGGTTTTCCTTTGCAGGGGTGGTTTCGATTGTTTCTTCGATGAGTGGGGCCTCCTTGGGACTGAGGGGCTTTAATCCTGTGGTAGTAACATTGTTGGCTCCTGTTCCTGTAGGGGGGACGAGGTACCAAACTGGGATTTCCAATGATATGTTGGGTAATACCAGTGTTTCCAAAACCTGCTGGGAGACAAAACCAGCTGGGGGGTAAAGGAAAGGGGTTTGGGAGGTGGCGTAGGCTAGAGAAGCTGTCATGGCTGGAGACTCGGTGCCATTACTGCTTGTGTCCATGTCCTAACTAGATTCAGTGCTTAGTGTGGACATCATGCACACTGGAGCCCCTATGACATCGGGCGATGACTCAGGGATTATGGGAGGATCTCCTAGGAATGACCCTAGAACGGACGACAGTTTGAATTGGCTGGGGCCATATTCTTGGAACCGTGAGAGAGCATCCGAGGATGTATCTACATAGGGTAGAATTAAATCAGTGTTTGTTAGGGGTTGCTTCTTGCTGTGCGTCAGTTGGTCTATAGTAATGATGCGGTCCTCGTGGGGGGACATTATAATGCGAAAGACAAAGGAGGCTATGGTAGACATGGCACACATATAACTCCACGCAAGGAGTATATTGTAGTCTAAGTGAGTGTCCAAGACTTCAATGTCTATGTGGACCGTCTTTCCGACTAAGCAAACCGAGACATTTTGGTAGAGGCCGACGGGGGTTGATGAACGACTGTCATATGCTCGAAGCTTTATGACTGAGGGTTTTAGTTCGAAAGAACCCAACTTCTGCCAAAAATTTTTGGACATGATGCATGTGGATGCACCCTCGTCTATGACACATCGGTGAATTGTGATATTCTGGACCGACACTGGTATCTAGAAGGCAACCATGGAAGGAAGCCTAGGGGTGGATTTTTCTAAGTCAAAAGCCATTAGGCGTGTATCGGCAGGGTCGATAGCACCTAATGTGGAAAGTATGGCTTTTCGTTGTTTTGGGCATGATTAAAATACTTCCAAAGCTGACATAGTAGCGAGAGACTGTGCTAAATCATCCACGATACTATAATTATGGGTTGATTTGGAGTAGTTTCTCTCTTGCCTATTAGGTCCCTTCACCATTTTTAACAATGGTTCTAAAGGCATCTTTGAAATGGTCAAAGGTGCAGTCGGTGCGCTGGTACTTGCCCCTGATGTAATGGTGTCTGGTGGGGTGTTGTAATTATGATTCCGTGTTTGGAAAAACATCTCTTCGCCAGTCATGTATATTTCATGGCTACTTTTCCTGAATTCATCTGTATTTTGCTGTTGAGTGCTTACCGTCTCTTGATGGGGGAAAGGTTCTTGCATCACAGCTAGTTGCTGGGAAGATCCTCCTTGTCCTTGGTTACTATGCAGCTTCTTCAGCTTAGGGATATTGAGACAGTGGTGAGAATAGTGGTCGTACTCACCACATATCGAACAAGAATGGTTTGTTCGAATAGGTGGCCTTTTTCTCTGTCGTTGAGCATTGCTCGGCTTCAGGTTCTGGTTTTTGGAAAAAATTGAGAGGATAGAGTCTATGATCAAAGAAAAATTATGGTCGCATACATAAAACAAAGCGAAAAATAAAATAAATTTTCCCTTTAAATTAATCTATGTGATCAAGCAATCAAAAAAGTGGTTTTTGTTTGTTTGCGTATGATACTCAAAATCCTAGAAGACCTATTCGTCTTCACACACTCAAATGTAATTGGACCTTGAGAATATTTCTTGCGAGTACAGGCACAATGTCTCGTAAGAGCTGGCAATGCCCTAAGTCAGCCGAAGAAAATCCACCAAGGTAAGGGTAGAGGGTCTGGCGCTTTCCTGCACCATCACCTATAGGGAAAAGGATGCCCTAGTTTTTGGCCACTAAGAACCATCATCCCACATGAGCGTTTGAGTCTTAGGCTTCTTGGTAGCAGCTAACAATACCGAGTATCAGCCAAGTCAAGTAGCCTTGGTTGATACCGCACGCACTGCGCCTAAGCCTAACCCCCGCTGAAACGAGTCTCTGTCATGCTAGGGTTTTCTTTTCCATGGGCTAATAGGTGGATTTGAAGCTCCTTAAACAAAAATATTCTATGTTTCAATATGAAGTATGATCAAGGTGGTTTATTGGATGCCTATCCCCTTGATCCTAACTTGAGCTATAAGTTCTTTTTTGGCCCCTATGGGGAGAATTTAGTGAGTTTGGTTAAGTTAGTTTAGGTATCTTTGCTTTGCTTAGTGGGTGAGTGTGTGTGAGTACAAAGTGGACAAGCACATAGTTTGAATGTGTGGATATTCAATGATCCTTTACAAAATCCCCTATTTAAACTATGTTGTATTGTTCCTGGCTCAAAATAAAAACATGTGTGGTTAATGGGTCACTTTCTATTTTTCCCAGTTAATCTATGTGACGAACTATAGGGAAATGGTGAATTGTGAATAGGGAGCGTTCATATGCCTACCTAGGATCACCAGAGGGTGAAAAGGTAGCATAGATTACTTTCTCTTCTATAAACAATTCAATCCTAGTCCCGAAATTCCTAGTGCAAAAATTGAACTAAACTAAAAAATTTACACTGGAAAAAAAAAAAAAAACTAGCTATGCATGCGTGGTCTTGGGCCACTTACTTTAGCTAGTTATCTAGTTGTGTAAGTACCAAAATTTGCAAAACACAATTTTTTTTCGGAATGTAAGTTATTTTCCCCCCCTACTTAAACTATGTGTGAAATTTGCAAAAATCAACTTGAAGTAAAACTGGCACTAAGCCTACAAAAAGCAGGGAAGAGTGAGCTTTAACAAGCTGCGGGGTACCACAACTAGTGCTGGCAGGTGTATTAGGGGTTTCCAAGCACTTTACAAAAAGGAAAAGACATAAATAAGGGAGAAATTTCTCATTCTGTATTTTGCGCGCAAAAGGTTGGAACAGGCACACTGTTTGCGTGCGGGTCAGCTCTGAACGCATGCCCTGTGTGTCTGTGAGAAATAAACGCACGCAAATTCCTGCAAGAAATATTTTTGGAGTTTTTCTGCTTCAGTCTGTCACTTGGGATGAACTAGGGGCTGCAAGAGAAATCAGGGGAAATTCATCTCCACTCCACAGTACAGATAGAGGTCTCTGCAAAAAAGGCACAACCACATAAACTTGGTAATAAACATTAGTGGAGTCGCCAATCCTGTTGGGATGTGTTTGGTGCACGTATGTATGAAATCACACCAACTTAAGGGGTGTGGTATACCCACTTAAGTTATTGGTAACAAGCAGAAAAAGAAGTGCAGTCAAGCAAGTGAGTGGAACAAGCTAGAATCATAAGCATACTAGATAGAGAAATAGCATGCATATATAAACTAAAAACTAAAACAAATAAACACAAGCTCTGAAAAGAGTCAAATGACAACAATAATATGAACGGTGGCTCTAGGCCCCTCTTATTGAGCACTGGTAGTAATAAAAGTGAAACTTTACCCTTTTGCCAAAGGGCCCCTAGACAATGGGTTCTAGGTGCCAATGCAAGGATGTTTTTATCCCAAGCTTACCTCGGTGCAGTCTCCCTCTCTCTCTACTGTGTTGGACTGAACTTGTTGGATGGCTAACATTTGGGTCCCCTCTATCTTCATCTCTGGCTCACACACTGTTGGTATTGCTTGGGAAATTATGGCCAGCATAACAATGTGTTCACAAATTATTCATCTCATGGTGGCCTTATATAGGAGATTTCAAATCATCCCTTCCCTCTCTTGGTACATTGTGGATGGTGACTCAAGAGAGGGGTATGATTTCTTTGTGTGCTCCAAATATTCCATTGTGTGCTCACTTAGTGTCTAAGGAGGCATTCGTAGCTGTCCTTAGGTGGCTCCAAGTAAGGGGTCACTTGTCCTTTGCTTTGTGTGGTCCTGGATAGTGACATTTCGCCACTCCCTATTTTGCACGCATATCGGGCAAAAAACGTCCAAAAGGCGCTCTTCACGAAGGATTATGCGTGAAAAGAGCATTTAGGACTTGTTCAAATTTGATTTTCCTTAGACCTTAGAGATTTTTAAATACTTTCTAGATTCTGTAATGTCTTACAGCCCTGTAAACCCTTTTTGCTGACATTAATTAATGTCATCTTCTGTTATACGATTTTCCAGTGTTAACACTGGAAAACTCGGGGTACCTTGTAAGAGACCCAGCTGCAACTCCAGCCATGGTAGATTGTGGTGTGGAAACAAGTAAATATCCTATTGAACCAAGTTTTGAATAACTAACTAAACTCGGTTGGCTACCATTACTAGAGCTACTTGCACCTTGAAGCAATGACTGAACTTTAAAAAATCTGTGTACCTTTGAAAAGAGAAAAATTGGGCTTTGATAGAGTACCAGAGGAAGGTTGAAGGGAGGAGAAGTATGATGGTATGTTGCAGAGTGTAAATTTCTAGTATCAAGTCATCTTCAAAGAAAATTCATCTCATCATGAAATGTAGATCATCGTCCATTGGGGTGTATCCATATGTTATTCTAGCTCCCTGACTATCTGCCTTAGGCGTCTGCAATCCTTCTCTTTCTGCATGCATATGAGTAACCATTTCTAAACCCCCTGTCCCAATTCCACTTCAACTTCCATTAGCATCTCCCATCATGCCAACAATTACTTCCTCCTTCACTTCTTCTTTGAAATTTGGGAGTCTCCATTTCCTTCTTACGCTATGTCAAACCCCTGACAACGTCACCTATCCACTATAATTATCTTCGTTTATCCCTAGGTTCCCGCAACTTCTTCTCACGCCACTCTTTAGTGATCTTTGCCCTCCGCAACGCTCTAAAACCTATTTCTTGTCGCAACTCTTCTTGATTCATTATAAAACTTCATTCATCAGCACAACATTCCTCCCCCCTAATCCATTCCCCCATCACAAGTGGTTTAAGCTGACATTTGATCTAGTTGAAATTCCAACAAGTGGTATTCCAAATCAGAATTTCCTTCAGTAGTCACCCTTACATTCCAAATTTAAATACAAATTCTTCATGGGAGAACAATTAATGTTTTTCATCTGCAAATTAGATAATATAGGATTCAAGAGTTGCATTAACCCAGAAATCAACGACTCTTATCAATTTTGTATCCAACATATAAAAATCAGCTAGATATGTTGTAGTCCAGTACCTTTTCAATCTTGGTTGTTGTGAAACTCTTGATTTATTATAGAACTAGGTAAGCCAATTCGTTGGCTTCTCTGGAAAATCACACCAAAATATCTCATACTTATCGCAAGAAGGTTCCGCATACAATGTTTCTTCTCTAACCCAGTCTATATTCTTTTCCTTGAGTTGTGCCTGTTGCAAGACAAATAGATCTACCTCATTATGCCACCATATTTGTAGATTGTGACATTTATACCGTGATTGCATGATCTAAACCCCCTATGGTAAAGCTTGAGGCCCTGACAACAAAACCCATTCGTTGGCAAGAAAATTTGGATTCAGTTTGACCCAAGGTTTGACCGAGGGTGCAAACAAAAAGCCTGCGTATTCTAGTACTTCGCCGACATTTTGACTCCTCTGAAACCAAAGGATATTCTCACCCAAGGTGAGCCGAAACCATAAATTATTACAGGGAGCTTAGATATGGAAATTCGTAAGTTGTGCAACCATTACTATTATTAACCTTGGAAAATGGACTTAGCACATTCACTCAAAAATTAGACACATTTAGAAAATTTTAAAGGGGTGCACAAATACACAAGTTTCTACCAGAATACCCATCTTCATTAATATCAAAAGACTTTTGTTACATCAACCATAACATTACAACTCGTGGCATTTACAGATTTTCACATGGCTTCAAAAATACCAAATAACACAGACATAAATTATATCTGAGCACAAACAAATCTCCAAAACTTCAAAAGCTCAAAAAGCTCTCAAACTCATTATCTCGTTCTTCTTTTATAATTGTGCTTGTGTGATTTGATACCTTGCTTGCTTGATCCTGGTTTTCAATACCTTGGTTCTTATTTGATGGTATCAAAATTGATTCCTAAATTCTCGGTGCACACCCTTGTTTTCTTTTGCATAATTTCTAAAATGAAACTGTTGTCGTTTTGACTTTTCCGGTGCTTTGCTTCCATTATTATTCTTTCAGAAAACGAAGGACCCTAACAAGCCTTTCAGGAAAAGAGATCTTAGTTCTCATCTCATCTATGAGATGAACAACCACATTGATGAGCCAAGGAGGGAAGAAGTGTCAAAAAAATTCTATAAATACAAATTCATGGAGAGCCAAGAAACAATAAGAAGTAGAGCATTGTTATGTTGCCAAAATTTCTCCCTAGCAATCAAGCATTTGATTGAGAAGATAATTCCATTGTTATAAATGTCTTCTATACTTATTTGAGAGAGAGAGAGAGAGACATTGCAAGGAGATTGAGAAAGGGAATTCCTTGTTGAGTATTTTGTAGCACCATTTCTCAAATAATTCTCTTAAAGTGTTTAGTATTCATCTATTGTAACTCTTCTACTTTTAGCAGTCAATAAAGGGGACCCTTTTCCTAACCTTTATTTATTTGTTTGCTTCATTAAGATTTTGTATATGTTATCTAGTGTATTTTTTAGTTTATGCTTATTTCATGCATTGTTTCCATCATTTTCAATGCTTTGTTTATCCATTTTTGTCCTCTAAAAACATCCAATTTCTTGTATGATCCTTGTAGTTAACAACCAACTCCAAGGAAGCTGTCTTTGGTACTCACAAGAAACAAATACACCATTACAAATGATGCTCTTATCAAGAATGAGATGTGGAATTTGGTATACCCTTAATTCAGAACCAAATCAATTGGCTACAAGTGGGTCTACAAGAACAACTACAAATCATATGGCTCACTTAACAAACAAAAAGAAAGGGTCATGGGAAATGGATTTACAAGGACAAAAGGCATAGATTATGGGGAGATTTTTGTTCCCACAAAAAAATGGGCTACCCTTTATACTGTGTTTTCCTTGGTAGCATGGAGTAGTTCGAAAGTTAATCAAATGAATGTGAATATTACTTTCCTAAATGGAGACTTGAAAGAGAATGTCTTCGTGTCTTAGAAAAAAGGTTTTTTTGTGAAGGGATGATATTAGAAAATATGCATACTCATCAAATCATTATATGGCTTGAAACAAGCACCATGAGCTTCGGATGAAAATCTAACTAAGCATCTTCTAAAATTGAAAAATTTAGAATGATGCTTGGACTCAGAGACACCCTTTTTCATTAAGGAGCAGAATGTTAGATACCTAATCCTTGAGATTATGGTTAGATTGTAAATATTTGTGTAAATATTACGTTAGGAGGAAATGAATATCTATAGGTAGATAGGAAAGTCCCTCTCGGAAGATAAAACCAAAGGTCACTTTTTTGTATTTATGAGTGACTGACATAATGAAACTTAATTAAGTATAGGGTTTTTCTATATAAAATTGAAAACAATTTCATCGAGTCAACCAAACCAAATCAATTAACATTATATGCTTGTTACACCATTTTTTGGTCATCTAACCTATTACTATTAGATGAACCCAAGTACACCATGTAAGACCAATTTTACCCTAAGTAAAATTGCTTTCACCATATAAAATAACTTATTTGTTTATATTTCCTAGTCATATTTAACCCAAAACAAGGAACCTAATTAAATAAATCCTTATTTATTTAATTATTTCCTAAGAATAAGTTATTTAAATCATTATTTAAATAATATTCTTAGTTAAATTTGACTAAATCATCCATAGATAATTAAATAAACCATTATTTATTTAATTATATTCCCATCATTTCCTAAAATGATAAATAAACCATTTATTTATTTATTATTTATAAATAAAGGAATTGACCCAAGTCAAGAATCCTTTTCCCTCCAACAAATATAATAAAATATTCCTAAAGGGTGTTTCTAGAATTCGATTAATAATATTTTATTCATGCACCGAGTTCTAGACCGCCCTAATATTTTGTTATAAATAGAAGGGTTTTCCCCATTCATTAATCACCTTCATTGCATTAGATCACACTAGATCTATTCTTGGTCACCATTTTCCATTTTTGCTTTGTGAGCTCCCATTGAGTTCTATGTTTGTCAGGGTTTTTCTACCACAATAAGAGAGAGGAATTTTAGATCTGAAACGCTGAGGACTTTCAAGAACCCATCCCATTGAGGAGAACCGAAAAACACCTTTCTTGTTTTCCTCTCAGGTGCCCCATTCTTTAATATAATATAAAACATTCTTTTAAACACATTGTTCTTGTCTTGTCTATTGGATGCATGGAGCCATATTGTATTTTATCTACTTAATGTCTTTTATGCTTAGATCTGGATTTGTGCAGCATTAATTGGATCATCTAATTGCAGATTTAAAGATGTTTGGCAGCCATAATCGATGTTAGGGCTATTTTTTATGCGTAGCTAAAGTGATCTTTTACGACGAAAGAAGCATACTAACAATTGGCGACTCCACACGGGTTTTCTTTTGCGACCGCTGTTGTTTTATATATTCCTGCATATCCAGCTGTTTCAGACCCTATGGTTTCTCTCCAGTTTTCTGTTTTTCCTACTTTTATGGTGCCTTTCACCTCTAAAACCCTCAAACATTAAAATTTTTAACTTCCGTGTGTTTCTGGCCCTATTGCGCAGGTGACAGACATCAGCCGCCTCTGAGACGACAATTTTTTCTGAAATCTACCGCTGAGAGTGCCAGAAGTGTAGGTCACACTTTTTGGCCCAAAAAATGTGTCCTGGAGCTTCAGGTCACAGAAAACAACCCAAAAACTGTGACCTGAGCGAAAAACAGGTCAAAAACTGCGACCTGGACTTTTTTCTGGGTTTTGTCTGAACCTCTGTCAGGGTTGTCTGACCTCCATCTTCGCCTGTTTAGACCTATTCTTGCTCCGTTTCACTCAAATAAGTGGGAATCTAGCCCCCTAGGGCTTCAATACCCTCCACTTTTTGTGGGAGAGTTTTCTCTGTTTCAGAAGTCTGAATTTCCAGAGTTTCAACCTTTTTTCTTTCCGATCTGATACCTCCTTTTCAAATCCCTACAAATCAGCTCTTCTCCCTTTCAAAACACCTCATATAGTTTTGTTTGGGTTCATGTTTAGGGCCACCTCCTTGTCCCTTCTACCTTTAGCTTATCCCCTCCTTTCTAGCAGCAACCTTGCCTCTGCCTCTTTGCTGTTATCTGCACCTCTTTTCAGCAGATTTCTCCTTTAGATCCCGTCCCTCCTGACCTTAGATCTATTGGCCTATTTTTAGCGTGCTTTGATTAGATTTTTCCCTCTTATAGACTAGTTTTGAGAGACCCGCCTTCTTGGGTTAGATTGATGCATTGTTAGCTGTTAATTTTCTGTTCTTTTAGTCTTATTTACTGCAGATTTATTTTTCAGTTACGCAACACACTTTTTCTTTTACTCTCAAAACGTCTGGGTTTAAAAAATTAAAATTAACGCACGCCACACCCTCACCCTAAGAGAAGAAGAGCCTAGTTAACACCGCCTGGCAAAGACTTTAAAATCAATTGACACTGCACCTCTCTGCTTTTGTTTCGACATTGACCTCACTTGATCTTGCACCGCCCTGCCTTTGTCGGCTTTTCTTCTTCCCGTCATCATTGTGCCTCCAAGGCGTTTATCCCTAAGACTTCTTAGCCTTCACCCTCAGTTTCCGGTTGGTCGACTTGCTCCTTCCCGTCGTCGTCGAGTTAGACATTCCCCGAGTCCGCACTCTCACTCATCTTCTGATTCTTTGGTTTCTCCCCCTGTTACCTTCACCATGTCTAGTCCAGGGCCTAACGCTAGTGGCAACCCCGGCCCTAATGCTGGGATTGTTACTAGCGGAACCACCACAGGAACTACCTCGACTGCTCCCTTGCTCCCCTTCATGGCAGGCCTCAGTCTCCTCGATTTCAATCAGTTGATCAATGATCCTATCTGCCACGATGTTAGTTGGCCTACTATGCCAACCAAGCTCCCCTTCGAAATTCCCAAGTTTGAAGGCCTTGCTGGAGAATATCCCTCCAACCATATCCGATCTTTCCACATGTGGTGTTCATCCCATTCCATTATTGATGATTCCATCCATCTTAGATTGTTCCAAGGCACGCTTACAGGCAAAGCTTCTAAGTGGTATGTTGATCAGCCCACTTCCTCTCATACCACCTTTGTGACTCTTGCCAGGGCATTTTTATCTTACTTCTAGCTTCCCCTTCATTATGACACTGGTATCGAACTTTTGACTTATTTCCGTCAATCTTCTGCAACCCGCCTATCTGATCATGTCCAGGAATGGCGGAGAAGAAAGAGCCTATGTCAATCTCCTACCTTCGAAGACCGTGTCTACATGGAATGGCTCCTAATATCTCTCTTTCCACCTAATGGGAAAGATGTCGCATTGTATTTTCCTCAAACTGAAGAAGCTGCCCTTTAAATGGCGTTAAAATATGACCTGATCTATGCTCAGACAGGTTATTTTTATACTGTTCTACCTGATCTCCCCAGACCCGGTAATGTCCATGCACCGGGGGCACCTCCTGCCGCCGACAGTATCGTTGGAGCTATCTCCAATCCATCCGCTCAACCTCCCATGAGCTATGGTTTTCCCGAGGGAGGGGGCACCACTTCCTGCACTCCTCCCCCTCCCGGTAGCGCGCATCCAGGATCCGGCATGCCTCCTCTTTCTGCCCAACCCCTTGTTTACCACATTTTTACCCAACCTCATTATCATCCATATTCACAGCCTAGTGCTCCAACTCCCATAGCATTAGCACCCCCACCTCCCTTGTCTTCTCAACCCCCACAACAGCAGCCACCACCCCCTCAGGGGCAGGTGTATGCACAATAGAGCGCGACCAATCCTTTCCCACAAAAAAGATTTGTGGCTACCCAACCACCTCACAGACCAGTAACCACTCAACCTCCTACATCTGGTACCTCTGATTACCAAATCCTCATGATGAACTCTGACCAACCTCTAACCACCGACCTTAACCTTCACACTCAGTCCCATCTGTACCCCCAACCTCCTGCTCCATCTGTCCCAGAGTTACCTTCTTCAGGTTCTACAGAGCCTCTTTTGACAACTTATGGTCCCTTGCATATCCGTCTGCCCAAAGCTGAGGTTCATACCAAGATTCCTAAGGGATAATTATGTCGAAATGCTGCTTCTGACCGAGCTTCCCATTCGTTTAGCATAGTAGATGAGCTGGCCCAATCTTTTGTTTCCATTTCAATGCTGGAACTCCTCCAGTCGTGCCCCTCCCAAAGAAAATCTCTACTATCTGCCCTGGGCGCTGTAGATCTAGCAGATGACCAATTGATTGTTTTCGATGCCCATTAGTCGAAGTCTCGTCCTCTTCCTGCTTCCGTAGCTTTCCAAATCTCAGTCAAAATCCAGAACGCTAACATTTCCCGGTGCATCATTGACGAGGGGGAATCCACCTGTGTGATGTACGCTTCGGTTTGGAAACAACTCGGATCTCCTGATTTGGCTCCTTCCATGATCACTCTTCGAGCGTGGGATGGCCACGCTTCCCAGCCCATTGGCCTTTTCCATAATTGTCCCATCACTCTTGCGGGCAAGACTGTTTGCGTTGACGTTGAAATCATCGACGCCCCTCTTGATTATAACATTCTTTTGGGGCATAGCTACACCTATGCCATGTCTGTTGTCCCATTCGCGGTCCACCGCAAGATGTTTTTCCCTCACAATGGAAAGATAGTCACCATCAACCAGTTTATGTATCATGAGCCAAAATCTCAGACCTCCCCTGAGTCAACCCTCTCTTCTGTAACCAATAAACAAATCGTTGATTCTTTGACCAGTGTTTCCCCCGGTGTCTACAAAGACTCCTCCTTGCTTGGAACCTTCCTTGGTCTTCCTCCTCCTCCTGTCTCTGATCCCAGCTTAGTGAATTTTTTCATGATGCAATCATCTCGGGCTGACCTTAAACAACCCGCTTCAGCTAGTCAGCAACCTCAACCTCGCCTGCAGCAATCCGCTCCTAGCCCTTCGCCTCAGCTGCCCGAACTTCTTCTGCCTGGACCTTCCCATCCAGCTATTACTCATGAGCCTCTTTACCCTCCTGGAATGGTTCCCCCAAGCCTTAGAAATTTAGGAGTCGTCCCACCTGGCCATTACCCCTCTGGTCAGATACCTTTCCTTGCTCCCCCTCCTATATTTTATTCGGTCCCTATCTTGGCCACCCTCTCCCTCCCTAACTTGACCTTGGGTATACCCGTCTGGTACCTTGACCCTCCAACCACTACCCCGCTTGGTCTACCCAAACCTTATCTTGCTTTGACCCCGTTTCAACCGGTCCCCATGACTTCTCCCACTGCAACAGTGCCTCAGCCACCTCAACAGGAACCACCTCCCGTTGCGACCGCTTCGGGTAAGACTGGAAAAGCTCGCAAGGGGGCATCAAAGGGCAAGGCTACCCTGACAACCCCTACCCCTCTTTGGCCTCCAAAGCATACCATCCAGTGCGCTTTGTGTGATGTTGTCGGTCACGCCACCCATACATGTCCTGAATTGCCTCATATCAAGCCCATGGTTAATGTCGCGTTCCCTGCATCCATGGCCCCGGAAGCCTCTGTTCCTTCTGCGACCACCGCTAAGAACCCCAATAATATTCACACCAACCACCCCTGTGCTTTGTGTGATCTCCATGGCCATTACACCCACCTTTGTACCTGCCTCGGGGACTTCTGCACCTCTCTAGCCGCAGTCCGCCAATTCGAGGCCAAGCACAACGAGTCCACCTATCCCCTATTTGCATGTTTTGCTTCAGCAGAATTACCAGACATGACTTATCCCATTCACATTCCCCCTCTTGATGTCGAGACGACGGAGCCTTCATCCACCATTTACTACCTATCATCATCCATGAGACCCTCGGGGAACATTCCCTCTGAATCGTCCCCTGTTGTTTCGCTTGACCTTCCTCCAGCGATCACCCTGGGCTCACGATCAGTAGATCCTTTATCTGCTTACTCTTCTGTCACCCCTTGTGATGATCCGCATGTGAACCTCTCTTCTCATGATGATGAGTCAGGTAGCTTCACCACGTCCGATGGTCTTTCTTCCACCAGTCACCCCATCTCCTATCACGATGATGACATTATGGAAGAAATCATCTCCCCTGATTTTCTCTATTCCCCCTTACATCGAAACCATGCATTCAAACCACATACACCTTGTGGCCATTACATTGCAACCCAATGTTTCGGTAAGGGGGCACCCATATTTGAGAGACCAGGAGAAATAATTCTCCACAACTCTCCTAGTGTATATGGTCATGTCAACTCTAGTACCATTATTCTTCCACACTTAGAAGAACCTCTAGAGTCCCATACCACTTTAGATGATACCCCTTATCGTTCCTTCATTTTACATTCGCAACCCAGTCTTTTAGACATTGTTGTTGACCAACCTATACGTTTTCTAGGAGAGCACCAGTTCATTATCTTTAAATCCTCTCTTTGGGATAGTGACACCAGGTATGCCAACCCAAAAACTTAAAGTCCATTTGATTCATATATGCAGTACTAAAAGAGATTGGTAATCCTCCATTTCCTTTCTCAAGCTGCATAACCATAATGAAAACAAATGGCACACCACATCATTAAAATGTGTTTAGATCCCCCTTTTCCTAAATACATTTTGGCATGACCACAACATGCTTGGGGGGCACCTAGGCCCCTCAACCATACAAATCCCAGATCTCAGCCAAAAACAGCACTGAAACCCCCTTTCTCTGACAGGTCGCACTTTTCAAGTCATTTCCTGGGACAGGTCGCAGTTTTCTGCCCAGTACCTGCTACCTAGGTCGCAGCATAGACCCCAAAAAGTGCGACCTGGCCTGTTCATGAGCTCTAGGTACTTGTTAGTTTTTAGTACCTTGATACTTCACCAGGACCCATTGTGTCCACACAGTGTCTATTCACCTCTCCTCCAAATCGAATTTCCTCACTTACAACAATTGTACTGGGGGCACCACTTTGCCTCCTTACTTGTCCTTGTTCGTGTCGATTTCCGTCATGAGATACCATTTTGTACTCATGTTTTTTTTTTCAGGTCCCCTTTGGACCTTTCATCATTCCATCATCATCATCAGTGTCTATTTTTTCATCACTGTACTATTTTCCCTCGTGCCTTAGTTGGGATTCCCTCATTGCCTCACCTATGGCGGACCTACTTCTATCGACATCAACTCATTACTCCAGAAGCCAGGTTTGGGGGGCAGTGCACCTTGGTTCGAGCTCTTCCTAGCATGATCATGATATATACACTCGATGGTCCAGTGAGGCAGCAGCAGCTCTTGGTGATTCCCGGGCATGTGTGAGATGTCTCAACCCTCATGAGGGGGTGGCCCTACAGGTAGCCCCCCACATGCCCAGATGACTTCTTCATTTCCGCCCTTGATGCAGCTCCTCTCATTGGATGATATCGGCCTTAGCCGCTTGCAGCGCCTTTCAGATTCGCATGTATCTGTCAGATTTTGTGAGCCCTTCCCCGTGTGTAGGGGGCATTTGGGTGTCTTTGTATCTCATGTACTACCATATTATTGTATAAGTCCTGACGATTATTCCAGGCATCGCATGTATGTGGGATTCATCATGTTATTTATCTGGCTCATGTTTAGGCCAGCACATGCTTCATTATTGCGTTTCGTGGTTTTCCGCGCGCCTTATTCTTTGTACTTCGTCTCGGCGGGCATAGGTATGCCTCCCCCGCCACCTTTAGCACAGGTACCACTTCATAACTTAGAGACTTGTTGCACCTGTAAGTCTCATCTCCTCAGGGTCTAGTGCTTTCGCACATCAGACATCCTTACATTCCTCTCTCTCACTTCCCTCTTGATGACTAGTGATTGAGTTCTTACAATGTACTTCGGTCATACGATTTTCTCCTAACACTCGTACGTTGGGGGGCAATCTGTTACACCATATTTTGGTCATCTAACCTATTACTATTAGATGAACCCAAGTACACCATGTAAGACCAATTTTACCCTAAGTAAAATTGCTTTCACCATATAAAATAACTTATTTGTTTATATTTCCTGGTCATATTTAACCCAAAACAAGGAACTTAATTAAATAAATCCTTATTTATTTAATTATTTCCTAAGAATAAGTTATTTAAATCATTATTTAAATAATGTTCTTAGTTAAATTTGACTAAATCATCCATAAATAATTAAATAAACCATTATTTATTTAATTATATTCCCATCATTTCCCTAAAATGATAAATAAATCATTTATTTATTTATTATTTATAAACAAAGGAATTGACCCAAGTCAAGAATCCTTTTCCCTCCAACAAATATAGTAAAATATTCCTAAAGGGTGCTTCTAGAATTCGATTAATAATATTTTATTCATGCACTGAGTTCTAGGCCGCCCCAATATTTTGTTATAAATATGAGAGTTTTCCCCATTCATTAGTGACCTCCATTGCATTAGATCACTCTGGATCTACTCTTGGTCACCATTTTTCCATTTTTTCTTTGTGAGCTCCCACTGAGTTCTATGTTTGTTTTTCTACACCAATAAGAGAGAGGAATGTTAGATCTGAAACACTGAGGACTTTCAAGAACCCATCCCATTGAGGAGAACCAGAAAACATCTTTCTTGTTTTCCTCTCAGGTGCCCCATTCTTTAATATAATATAAAATTCTTTTAATTACATTTCTCCTGTCTTGTCTATTGGATGCATGGAGCCATATTATATTTTATCTGCTTAATGTCTTTTGTGCTTAGATCTGAATTTATGCAGCAAACTTAAAGATATTTTGCAGCCATAATCAATGTTAGGGCTATTTGTTATGCGTAGCTAAAGTGATCTTTTATGACGAAAGATTCATACTAACAATGCCTAATCTACATAACATTAATTACTTAAATATGAAATACATATTAATTTACTTGAATATGAAATACATATTAAAATATCCTTATAATGTAATATCATTTCATATTAATTATGCCAATAGGTGTGTCTATTTTGCAATAAAGCTTCCATAATTTTAATTTAATTATCAATAATTATCTGGTGGATGGTAGGGATTAAACCTCCATAGAATATTCTAGAATACTCTTGATGGTAGTCTCAAATCAAATATTGAGATTTATCTCAAACGTAGAGATTCCCTTTCTACCCTTTTAATTAAATTTGTTAACTAAAAAAATGTCATATGAACATGACTTATGATTTTGTGGATATGCTCTATTAGCAAGCCATGGTATTGGCCTATGGTATTGTAATAAGCTCATGTTAAGCATCTATACAGTACAGAGGAGTGAATCTCCATGGTCAAGAATGGTGTTACATGTTTTTTTCAAAGTTATATTTGTTTAACTCATATATTATTTTTTTTCTAATTAATAATAATTTAAAACAAAGGTACATTTTAGTTAATTTTTATGATTTTTTTGTTTTTGCCAATGTGATATGTATCATGAAGCAAGTGTTTAGATGCCTATCTACATTTACCATCTATTTAATTTATATGGTTGTGCTAGTGTATTTGATTATGAAACATTTGAGAATAAAATTATGTTTTGTATTAATGTACTCAAATATCTCTATTTTAATTTTAATTTGTATGTTATTTAAATCGCTACACTTTAGAGTAAGGATGAATTTACGGAATCAAATTATTTAGACACAATGTTTAAATATATGTATCTTTAAGTAATGTGGCAAGTTGGGATGAACTTTAATGTTGGATGGAAGAACAATCTACTTACCTAAAGGAGGTTGTCACTAGGATTCTATAAAGCCGAGTCAAACCTAGATACTCCATGGAACAACTTTTATTTCCATAAATCATTTCCACCTTAAACCCTTCCCCAATGCATCCCATTAAATTTGAGATCTTATAGAAATTAAACTCTATATAAACCAAATGATATACACCTCATAAATTAATAATAATTGTTTACCCTTCTCCCTAGGAGCAGTGACAACATCAATACAACTTGATAAAAAGGTGAACACGCCCATTTTCACCACCTCACAAAACAAAACAAAACAAAAAGATCATAAAAATTTACATATGTCAATAAATTTTGTGAAACCAAAACAACAAATACATACGAATGACAATAAACAAAATAAAAAAACAATAATTCAATGATTGACTTACTACATAATACTTAATATTTACCCATATAAACTTTTCGAATTTTAATGGTGTTAAGCATAAAATCAAACACCACCTTAACAAAATATACAGGAAGCTATGAAAGAAATTCAAGTGGGATCCCTACCATGCCCAACCGGTGGCATGCACAGCATGATGATAAACGTTCATAATTGACCATTGCAAGGGGACATGTGGCTAGTTGTAAGTGGTGAAAAGATAGACTTTATTTACGAGATTATTGAGTAACTATTGAGATGACCAGGGAACACTAAGCATAGACGGTGACAAAAGTCTGTCGATGGAGAGGCTGGAGTGCATTCGACACACGCTAACGACCATCCGTTAAGGAATCTCATTGTCAAACTGCGAGTCAATCGCCCTCAAAGCAAATCAAATACGTGTTACAAAGTCAGGAAGCCATTCTACTCGTTTTCTTACAAAAGTGTGACACGTGTAGAGCTGGATTTTTATATTTTATTTCATTTTATATCGAATTAAGAGTCTTCAACTGTTATGGTCTACTTTTAGAAAAAAAAAGGAGCCCATCTTATCCACTATAAAAATTAAAGCGCAAACCGTTTACATGGTTGGAGTTTATTCTGGATTTTCATTTATTTACATCAAAACCAATTAACAATTGGATATCAAAGTCAACTTAAACATTTTTAAGGTACAGATTAGTTGGAGCACACCAAAAATTACCATATCTTGAAACAAGGAAGAAGTAGAACATGTAAGATATTAGGCAAGAGAAAGAAAACGCAGTGGAAAGAAGGTTTATTTACATTTTAATATAAGTAGGTATTAGAGAAAAATAGCATGTTATTATTTATAAAATAAGTTATTATTTAAAAAATAAGTATGGAGGTTTTTTTTTTTTTTTTTTCTCTAAGTCTCTGGTTTATATTGAGTACCAACATATAAGTTATAAGTGTATTTTTTATTTATATCAAATATCAGTTCTATTTCATAAACAAAAAAATTTCAGTAGTCAAAATTTCAAATGAACTTTAGTGGAAAATTCATTTATCAATTCTGGTCATTATATAAAAGCTATCATTAGTCATGAAATTAATGGGACCTGTAGAAAGCATAAAATTCCCATACTTAGTCAGCTTCAAAATATTTGTTGTAACCTTTCTCTTAAAGTGAAAATCCGATACGAAGTGATCTCCACTTTGCTTTTCATTAAACTGATAACTAATCCAGATTGTAGTCAGCCTTACCAAATTGTTGTGTCTGTGAACACCCTGTGGCTCGCATTGTCGTTGTCGAAGAAATGAGGCTTGAAATGCGTGGCCATCCTCACTTTTCACAAACCCCGTCACCTGCAAAATACAGTATTCAGAAAAATGTTACCATACCTTTCGCACCACATCCGGAAGCATCTATCAGTTCATATTGCATTTCTCCAAATCTCCCATTCAAGCCCTTCTTTGAGAGTCGATCTGCCTGTGTATTCTTTTCTCGGTAGATGTGTGTAAAGGTTATAAAGGAGAATGTTCTGCACAATTCTTTAATTCTTTCCAGCCAGGCAGCGAAGTGTCCCGAGTTTAGTGATGTACCTTTATTCAAATGCTTAATGAGGACCCGAGAACCCCCAAAGGCCCAAAGCTTATCCAAATATAGTTGATGAGAGAACCACAACAAACCCCAAAGTGCCAACATCTCCACCCTCATGTTTGTCCCCGCGCCACCATACTAATGAATTTTATAATGGCAAGTAGGATATAACATCAACCAGGCACTGCATCCACATCTATTGTTTTGTGTTGCCCCATCGAAGAATCTGGCAGGATAGTGGATTTCAAAAGGATGGAGTCTCTTAGAAAGATCAGAAGGAGGTTTCTGTTTTGTCCTCAATTTTCCCCATATTTTAATGACCTGAATACTGACCTTGTCGGGGTGCTAGGTTGATCATCAAATAGCCACCTATTCCTTCTGCACCAAAAACACCAATGGAGGATGATAAGAATGTTCCTAAAGTGTTTTCCTTTCCGAGACCACCAGTTGTAGCGTCGCTCAACACTTCCATATGACGGCGTCTCAAACCAAAAATGCTTACTCAAAGTTGTATGGACCTCCCTAGAAAATGGGCAGACATTAAAAAGATGAATGTTGTCTTCAGTTGCTCGCATACATAGTCTGCAAACCCTAGGCCCAATTTTTCCTCTTCTTTGGAGATTTGTCCATGTAAGGTTCTTGTCCTTCCAAACCAGCCAAAAGAGGATGATCATTTTTGTTTGTACATTGATTTTCCAAATCTCCTAGAACCAACAATTCTGCTCCATACCCTCATCCTCATACATCAATCCTCTCTATGTATCTCTTATAACAATCTTCCCTTTATTCATAAGTCCTCCCCATATGACTTGATCCCCTTGTCTAAATCTAATAAGGCCCTGAATTCTAATCTATTTGCTGAAACTAAACCACTTGAATTTTAAGTTGTCATTAAGGTCCAAATCCCCGGCCAAACTCCATCTCGGTACCTCTTCCTCCCACTCCTGTATAATTTGACTCATATAGAAGATGCCTTTCCCATGCAAGAATGTAATCAGCTCCCCACTGATGTTATAACTATGCGGGAAACCCGTGAGTCCAGGATGTCCAATTAATATTTGTCCCCCATTTCCAAAATTCCACCGAAGATTTTCTTTGAACTGTGGCCATATTTTCATAAAGCGAATCCATATAGTAGATCCATTTTTCTCCTTCAAGCATTCCATAGTAAATAGGTCCTCCATAGTCTGATTTTTAAAGTATTTGTAATTCATTATCTCCTTCCAGATGCCCCAAGTATTTAGGCATCTCCATAATGATTTCATGAGGAGAGCTTTACCAAATATTTCTAAGTCCAACACACCCCATCAACTGCATTCTTTTGGTCTAGCTATCAGGTCCCAGTGAGCCAAATGGTATTTCCCTTTTCCCCTACCTCCATTCCAGATAAAATTTTCCATTATGCTCCGAATGTTGTCAGTAATTTTCTTTGGAATGTTGTATCGATGCGCCCAGTAAACTATAAATTGCTTAAGAGCCTCCTGAGTTAAAACCAATCTCCCTCCCTTTGACAACCACTTACAAGACCAAACCTTAATTCTACTTTGATATCTTTCCAACGACCATAACCAATCAGTCGCATAGTACCTCAATGGTTTCATATGGAATCCAAGGTAAGTGAGACCGCCATCGAGGGGAGATATATGAAAGTTGAACAAGTTACCTATATATTCATATGTCTCTCTGTCCCCATAAGAATGATAAAATCCCCGATGCTATACAGAAGTTTCTAAATATATTATGTAAAACCAGCCAACAACTTTTGATCAACAACCCAAAGACAAGAACATCATCAACAAAAAAACTATGTGATATTTCCCTTCGGTTTGTGATCCTTATACCCCGAAAAATTCCCATATCCACTGCTCTTTTGATTTTCAAACTAAGGGCATCCATCAACAGAATAAAGAGGAGTGGGGAGAGAGCACAACCCTAACAAAGGCCCCTCCCAGTCTGAAGAAATTGGAAGTCGAGCCATTGATTATGATAGCCATGGATGTGTTGCTAACACATCCCATAATCCGATCCACTGTTTCACTTCCCATACCAATCTTATACAGAATTAATTTAACAAAGCACCAAACCACCCTATCACAAGCTTTGCTTAAATCTGCCTTCACCACCCTTGCCTCTAATTTTTGTGACTTGATAGAATGTAGGATCTCCTGGGTTACGACAACTGCGTCATGTATACTTCTATTTTGTAAAAAGCCCTACTTCTTAGGTGTTATGAAACGCGATAGAACCTCCTTCATCCTCTCTGCTATTAGTTTGGATATGATCTCATACAAAGTATTACACAAAGACATAGGCATGTATTCCTCGAAGTTCAAAGGACCCTTTTTCTTGGGGATGAGGGCCAGGAAGGTCGAATTTACAACAGCATGAATCATACCGCTCTTTCTGGCTTCTTCGACCATATCTGTAATATCCTTGAGGAAAATATCTGAGAAATGTAAGAAAAAATTTGGGTTCTAGCCATCAAGCCCCGGACTTTTATCAGCAGGAAAGGATTTTAAGACACATTCCACCTCCTCGGTGCTGGAACATCTCTGGATTCTGATATTTTCAACAGCTTCAAACATCTTGGGAAAATACTCCAAGGCCCATAACTGTTCCGCGAAAACAACGTCATGTCTTGCCCTGTATAGACCATTGTAGAATTTTACTGCCTCTGCTTGAATTTCCTCTGTGGTATAGAATTGTATACCATTCACCTCCACCTTCCAGATCGCGTTCATGATCTTTCTCCCGTTGGCATATGAGTGAAAAAATTTAGAGTTGTTATCACCCTCCTTTGGCCATGTGGCGCAGCTTTTGAGTCTCTATGTTTGTTTTTTGATCAACAATATCTTCCTCTTCTCCGATTCTAGATGTTAAAGCCTAGACCAATTAAGTATGGAGTTACTTATATTGTGAAATTTGTATTAATGAGTAAGATTTAATATATGATAGATAGGAAGTTAATATAAATATGTTATATTAAATTATCTTATAGAGTTTAAAATGAACTGATGAAATAATAATTAAAATAATAAAATAAAAATTGTGAGTTTTTAAAAAGAACGAAAGAAATTATATTTTTTTAATTTATTTAAACTTATCTTTTTACTAGTTTTATTAAAATTTCAAGTTTTAAATTTCTCAAAATGAAAGTAATAGTTCTATATTAACACTCGGGAGTTTTGATAGTGATAAGCCTAGAGTCAAAACCATCAAGTCAAACACTTTTAAAAAGTGAATTGGTTCACATCAAAAAGTACTGTATTGAACCAGCTACTTTATATCAAGGAATACCATAACAGCAAACACTTTAATGTAAACCAGTTTTAATAATGATAAAACCTAAAATCAAACACCTTAAAAAATATACAAAGAAAACCGTAAGAAAAATTCAAGTGGGATCCCTGCCATACCCCGCCAGTGGTATGCACGGCATGATGATAAACGTTAAAATTTACCATTGCAGGGGACATGTGGCAGGCTGTAAGTGGTGAAAAGAGATACTTTATTTATGAGATAATTGAGTAAAAAGGAAGCAAGTATTGACATGGGGGAGGGGAACCGTATTCATTGACGGTGACAAAAGTCGGTCAATTAATTTGGTTTGTGGAGAGGGTGGAGTGAAGGCAGCACGAACCTTCGACACACGCTAACGAATCTCATTGTCAAGCTCCGAGTCAAAAGCCTTAAAAGCAAATCAAATACGTGTGATAAACTCAGGAAGCCATTCTACCGTTTTCTTACGAGAGTGTGACACGTGTAGAGAGCTCGTCTTTTATATTTTATCTCAAATTAACTGTCTTCAACGTTTATGGTCTAGTTTTAGAAAAAGTGGACCCATGTGGCCCATCTTATCCACTATGAAAATTAATTGTTTATCCACGTAATAGAATAGTCATTATAGTAGTTTTTTTTGTAAATTTGGTAAAAGAATTTCAAAAAATTAGGGAGTTGGAGTGTTTGAATTGCATTTTTGATGGTGGAAATGGGTTCAGCATCATCAAAAACTTTTAGGACACCCAAAATATTAGAGTTTAATAACTGTAACTCAAATTTTCAAAAATCTTTGCCGAAATTTTTCATAATCTTACTAGAATTTCTGAGTTATTGAGTTTTTTTAAACTATGGCAAATTAAAGTGCAAACAGTTCATATAGTTTAAGTACTCATCTATTTCATAGCAAAATCAATTAACAATCGAATATCAAAGTCAAACTAAAATTTTTTATTGTACATATTAGTTGGAGCACACCAAAAATTACTATATCTTGAAATAAGAGAAATGGTGAACTGGAAAATGGGAAAAATGCAATAGAAGGTTTATTTACATTTTTAATATATATAAGTACCAAAAAAAATAATTTAGTGGAAAATACTAAAATATTATTTTATAAGTTTAGTATGGAGTTGTTAATTGGGATTATATCAGGGGGTTGGGGGAATGGTTGTTATTTTCCCCACCCAAATTCAAATTCCCACTAGTGACATGATGATGTCTTGATGTGGTAATGGCTTAGTGTCTACGAATATTGTAAGCCTTGTGAACTCTTCAATCAATATACTTGTAGATTGGCCTAGTACTAGCAACCTCAATGTAGTCTTGGGCTAAGAGGGAGGTTGATTTCTTTCCCCGAGGAAAATGGAATAAATATAGAATTAAAAGTATTGTGGAATCTTTATTAACGAGTAAGATTTAATTCTTGGTATTTTATTGAACTATTTAAATTTTATAGAGTTACATATAAATATGCTATATTAAATGATTTTATAGAGTTCAAAATTATTTTTTTAAGATTGTAATAACATAATAGTTAAAATAATAAAATAAGAGCTATGAGTTTTTTAAGAGAGAAAGAAAATTACATATTTTAATATATTTAGACTTATCTCTTTATAGGTTTACTCAAATTTTAGTGTTAACATTCATATGTTGAATTAAGTTTTTATTCAATGAATGCTCATTTAGTTTACTTTTGATAAACACATTGTGAGATCAACCGAAAATATATAAAACAATATCTTTATTCAAAAAACATATTTTTTTAGCCCATGAGGGACAACTCAATTGGTGATTGTTGTGTTATGAATTATTCTGTAATAACAAGAGATTCAAGGTTCGAATCCCCTGTGGATTAAACGAACAAAAAAAATATATTTTTTTTCATGTATTTTTAGTTTATCTCACCGCGAGTCTATCAAAAGTATGCAGAGTTGGCATATCGAACGAGACACACATTCTTTTCATATATGTCCATTCTATCACACCATGTTTATCATAATTATGGAGAGATGGTACTTATTAGATGTAAAAACTTTTTTTTTTCACATATTTCTAGTTATGTATAATGATACTTGGTAGATGTAGCATAATTCTACATCTAACAAGTGCATACACTTGAATTTTATAAATACAAAAAGGAATTTTCTTCCTTTCCCTTCAAATCAATCCTATTGGTTCTTTTAAAGATGATTTTGATAATATGTTTGTTGTTTTGATACCCATTTTTAACCTCAAAGTTCTCCTAATGTGTGACTTATGCACACATAAGTGGATAAAATACCATCCCCATGTTCTCCAATTTACAATTCCTCTTACTAGTAGATGTGTGGGTTTTCATGCTTTGATCAAACCATATCACTTTAACACGATAATAAGTGAGTTGACACTCACATACAACTAGGTTTACCTTAGCAACCTTACCTTAAACCTTCATGGTTTGAAGATCCCCTATAGAATTTTATCATTGGTGAAAACATTGTTCGTTTTATATGTTTGTGGACCACATCAATCTAATCATCATAATGAAGTAAGTATAGTCAATGAAGCCACAATTTTTTTAATAGAAAACACAACAAAGAATGACCCTTTTAGTTTTATGGCTATCATCATAATGATGTACATTTAGCCAATGAAGCCACAAATTTTTTAATAGAAACCAAAATAAAGAATGTTCCCTGTACATCGGTGCCAACGCCACCCATGATCAAGGCCCATGCAAGGTGTTAAAGGGAAACGTAGTATATGCATCAAATCTTAGAGTCACTCATGTTGCAAATGATCCCAAAGAAGCGAGTCCATCGAAGATTGTAGATACGCAAGGCCATGTATTTCGATATGCCAACATATTCGTAAAGAAGCTAGCATCCATCCTTGTTCTAGACATATCATCCTAAAAGCTCGAAAGGACGATAAAAATCCTATAGGAGTGAGATTTGATTGGTAAATCCCTAATTTATGGTTTAACTGAATATCTTTAAAACATTGAATATGTAACACCTTGATTTTCAAATGTAGTTTTACATATTGGCTATATATACTGGTGAGTCAGATGATATGGCCAAGTGCTAATGTATGTAATGTGAATGATCTAAATCATATTATTAATAAAAATACACTATGGTTGTTTAACAAAGGAGAAAAAAAGTGTATGGAGAGCTATGACTCCACGACAAGGGAATGAGAGAGGTTAAGGGGGTGAAAAAGGCCCAAAACCAAATTCAGGAGTTAAAATATTATTGCTTTATATCACAAAGTACCTTAACATTAGAGAATATCTCCCTTGGAAATTGTGCAAAGAGTTGGAAAAGAATTTCCCTTGCAACAAGTGTCAAGTTCGAAGCATGCATTCAAAAGTGGTTTCTTTGTGTGTTGGGACTTTCTCTTCCATTTATTCCACCATCCATTCTTCCATTCCAAACAAACAAAGTTGTGTTTCTATCCATATTTAGTAAGAGAAACATGACATAGAGCTAAATTGCATCTAAAACTATCATGGAAGCATCAATGGTGTCTTAGCATAGAGATTTAACTTTAGGGACTATAGCGGCAAAGAAGGGGGGTCCTCTCTTAGGTTATGTTGATTGAAGGGAAAAAATAACTAATGATTGGGATGGAAGGTTACTTGAGTGTTAGTGGGTTTTTGAGCTAAGAGAAGAGCCATAATTTTCCATTATATTGTCATAGCCCCAACTCAAGGGTTGTCAAATATTAAGAGACCAATAACAACAATGTCTAAGGCCTCGAGGAATATCCTTGGACTACAACTAGTTTGTGATTTTCTCAAAGATAAATGAATACTCTTGTATATGATATTATATGGTTAATTATGTGTGTTTCCTATTTAAAATTGTTGTTGTTACTATAATGTGTATGTTGCATTATTTATCTTTAATAATTATGCTTCAATTATTCATGGAAGTGTATGTTATTAGGTTTGCATTATGGTACATATGTAGGGAATAATTATGAAATGGTAACAAAATTATAATTATCAAAATTAAGAGCTAGGAATAGAAATAAATTAAAAATTATGTGTTCAAAGTGGGTTTATGGTAGCGTGACCCATCCTAGGAATGTCTGGGTATATTACGAGATTGCAGAAGCTTGGAAACCTAAGATATAAGGTCAATCCTCTTTCTTTCTGTGTAGAAGATGCTACTGTGTCCTTCCACTTTTCGAAACATATAGATCTTATATTTATCTAATCCATGTTTCATGGGTGCAAGATTAATATACTTGAAGTACTCGTCTTTAAATTTCAAATTAATAGAAGAAATAATCGCAGCATTTGTCTAAGTCTACCTCTCCCACCTTTTTCTAGGTTTTTGGGGCAATCCATTTTTGAATGTATAGGTCACAATTTTGGAAATTACATTGCAACATCAAGGCCAAAGGGGACTCAATGCTCATATGTCTACATATGTTTAAAAGTTCCTTTTCATAAACATCAATGAGAGGTCATTCTACTTTAATTTAGTGAAGGAATCCTTCCTCAAGATTTGGACCACCAAAATTTTCCTTAAATATTCAATGTGTGCCATGAAATAGATATTTTGCAAGGGATTTTTTGGAATCTCAAACAATGCCAACTAGCTAACCCTCCCTCTCCATGTGAAGTGATCAAAATTAGTTCAAGCCTATGATAAATATGAGAGAGAAACCAATTCAATGTCATAATTATAAGATTGTGATGGGAAATAACTATTGGATTGAAACAATTTTAATCCCTAGTTGATCTAGAGACACAACATAGAAATGGAAGGTTACAAGTGACAATTACCAAATTTAGGTAAGGGAAACCTTTAATTTGCAGGATTTCCATGCCCTAATAAAATTCCTACCAAGATTATCATGGTCTCAAAAGTATCCAAGTCCGATGTAGAAAATATTCAAATCTCTACAAAGAATTCAACAAAGGAAAAATAATCACACTTTAGCAGGACTAGAAGCAATTAAAAACTAGCCCTTATCACCATTGATTAAAGAATAGAACATCTTAGTTAACCTAGGACTCCCTACAAGAAAGGAAAAATAAGAATTGGAGGGCAACGAGAAGGATTATTTATCACAATAAAAAGTGCTCCCTCCCTGTCCATGGAGGTATACTTCTTAAACCTCACTTCCACTTTCTCTGGGCATAAATCTAATTGCAAAGAAAAAAGGAAAAAAAGAAAAATGAGATATAACCTTGGGAATTTAAAGTTTTCTCTTTAAATACAAAAGATAGAAAGGAAAGGTTCTCCGTATAAACCGCTTTTAATTAAGACATGTCATATTGTTAGATCAATTTAACTAATATTGTTTTTATCTTTTGTAATGTAATCAAAGTGTAAAAATTTACTCATATAACATAGAAATCGAAATCAAAAACTTTAGTAGCACTAGAATGGATCATCCTAATTAAACCTAAAATTCTTAATAGAAAAAGAAGAATAAAAATGGTAGGTGAATGAGAAAGGATTATTTACTAAAGTTAGAAGTGATCCCTCCGCATCCATAGAGGTTTCGTTCTACGCTTCACTTCCACTAAAGACAAGAAAAAAACAATGTGCGATATAAGCTTTGGAATCTAAAATTTACCCTTTACAAGAAAATAACACATTAAAAAAATATTCCATATAAAACTTCTTTATATAAATTTATAAAATTAATTTTATCTTTTGTTTATTATATGATCAGTGTAAAGCGCTTTACTGATATATTTTAACATAGAAAACACAAATTTATTTATCCAAAAAAGAAACCAAACCTCATAGAAATCCTTCATAAGAGGAAATTTGATCTCTCAAGTAAAATACACTCCTATATCACATTCCTTTTATATTACAAGAATGAAGGACAATTTTGAGTAAATATTAAAATAACTAACATATAAATAAGATTGATATAAAAGAGAAATTATCTATTTTATGTGCTACTTTTATTTTAGACAAATAAATTTTATATATAAGGTCATATGCGTTTCATTTGTTCCTTTATTTCAACAGATATAAAAAGTAAAATAAATTTTATATATAAGGTCATATGCGTTTCATTTGTTCCTTTATTTCAACAGATATAAAAAGGGAAAATGTGTTGCATTTAATCCTCGTACTTTAATAAAATTCTCCACCAATTTTTGATGTGAGAAGAAACAAATAGACATTTCATGTTATGTGCTCCTTCTATTTTAGTCAAATAAATTTTATATATAAAAGGGCATATGCGTTTCATTTGTTCCTTTATTTCAACCAAATAAAATTGATATAAAAAAAAAATGTGTTGCATTTAGTCCTCATACTTCAACAAAATTCTCCACCAATTTTTGATGTGAGAAGAAACAAATGGGCATAGCGCATGCAATATTTTCAAGTGGCTTATCTAAGTTTATCTTCAGAATTTTAAAATTACTTGGTTGATTTTTTTTATCGAAATTATATACCATATAGCTATTAAAATGATGCAATATTTTTAAATATAAAATTTTAGTAGGAAAAGGAAAGCCGAATATATTTATATAAAATTGGTTAATATAAGTTTTTTTTGAGTCAATTATATGTAGTTTGAATAATTGGGAGAGAATATTGTTATCATTTAAATTTAATTTTTAATAAGTGTTTTGAAGATTTTAAGATTTAATCTTTGTTAGTCATCAATAATTTTTACTATTTGTAGATGACTAAATATTGGTTCTAGATTTCTAAAAAAAAACAAAATTCCATGAACATTGTGAGTTTTAGAATTCTCACTGCCTTCATTATCCTTAGAGAAAAATTTTCACTATCCTACCCTTTTGCCATTTCATGATCACCTTGTAACTCCTACAGACTCTAAATGGCTTGTGCCTCTCATTTCCATCATTTTTCCTACCCATAATCTCATTACTTTGTTTATCCCTTGCCTATGACTCCATTGTCCATCTAGGGTTTTCCTATCAGCCTAACTCATTCCCATGATTCCCCAAAATTCCTCTAGCATTGATGGTCTCAAAACTGTCTCTATAGGCTCTTTAGATAAATCAAATACACTGGATTTTGGATCTTCAATGCACCACTTGGTCAATACTCTGTTTTTCACTTAAAGATTCCAAGCCAATTTTCAGTCAAAGAGAGGTTAAAGAACCCCCCACTAGGTCAATTAGGGTTTCATATGTTCCAAGGTCATCATTTCCAAAGAAGACTATCATTCAGTTTCAGAGTTTGCATATGATTTAATGGACAAGATTGACACTTTTTCAGAAGTGTTAAAAGGTCATATCAACAAGCATAAAGCCATACCAACTCATAAACATCATGCCTCCATCATTTTCCAAGAATTCATTCCAAAAGTCAAGTCATTTGCCATACGTAGGGCCAATTTTGCTTCAAACTATGTTTCTGACCAAACAGAGATGAACTTGACAAAAGTGAGAGATTTTTTTGTCCATCATAGGTCCAATAAGAAAAACCTCTTTCAGTTTTTACACAAGTATCATGGTTTGGGAGCAATGTCGAAAATACAAGTGTCACGGGAGAATTGCTGCACTTCTGGAGTGACCTTGGGAAAACTAGGTTTTCTTATAGTTGGATTGTCCAAATGACTTGCTTGATGGGTCAAAAGATAACTATACTAGAAGATATTTCTAATGAGCTATCATGAGCTCAATTTGGAGTTGGGGAAGGCCTCTAAAAGTTTCTTGCAACAACACTCTTCATTTTTTCCCCATCATTCAACACTTTTTTACCAGTCTTGGTAGAATCAACTTTTGAAATGTCAAATCAACTTCAATCAGAGATAAAAAGGTATATTTGGAAGGTAGACGGGATAAGCTTTCCAACAAGCTATCACAGGCCCAATTCCGACACCGAGAAGGCCTCCAAATTCCCTCTGTAAATTGGCGCTATGCTAAGGGTAGAAGTGACCCGACAGGACCTGAACGCATTCAGGCGTTGCACTTAGGGCAGAAGTGACCCGACAATGCGTGCAGGCATTGCGCCTAAGCCAAAAGCCCTCCTTCACCTGCAAATTGTAAAAAATTAATGGAAGGACACCTCCAAGCTGCATCAAAGACTCTCAAAAACATTGAAATTTGGTAGGTAGATGTTCTTTTCCTTATCCTCCAAGTGAATTTGATGATTGGGTGATTAAAGGAATTAACCAAACCCTAATGAATGGAATCCATAAATCCTCATGACAAACACTCTGTTTTGACCTCCAAGCAAGAATTTAATCAATCAAGAAAGGTGTGAATTAGGGTAATTACAGTAAGTTGGAGATATCTCTTCATCTAAGCTCAAAGGAGATCAGTCATACACCTACACCTCTATCTCACTCAATTGCAAAAAATTCCCTTTCACTGTTATTCCATTTCACTCATCCTATCAAGTTTCACAAGGAATCCTAGGGTTGTTTAAAGGCAACACTAATCACCATGTCAGAAGAATGACCATGCCTCATCATCTACACATGTATCCTCTCCTAAAATCAACCTCCCTTCCTCAGCTTCTCCTGATGCATTAGATCAAGAAGGAAGTGGCAGTGAACAGTCAAGTGAAAATGAGGGTGAAGATGACAATGAGTCAAACCAAAATGAGGATGAAGGAGATGATGAGTTGAGCTAACAAGAAGTAGACAACATGGAAACAGAGGAGGGTGATGACAGTGAAGAAAATGAAGAAACTGACAATGGGAATGAATCAAGCAAAGATGAACAAGAAATCAGCAATGAAGCAGAGGCCATGGAGGTGGATGATGATGAAAAAGAGGTAAGTGATGAAGAAAGAAGCAACCACACTGAAAATGTTGAGGATGAGGAGGAAGAGGATAGCATGGGCACAAATGAAGCATGTAACCAAGAAGCAAAGGATGATCCTGAAGAAAGCAGTGAGACTAAGAGCCCTAATGACATTCAAAATAGTGAGGCTTTTAGTCATGATAGAGATGAGGGAAAAGATAAAGAAGGACCCCAAAAAGAAGATGATGACTAAGCAGAAAATGAAGAAGAGGCTGAAGATAGTCATGACTGTCATGACAATAATCATGGCAGTCATGAAGACAGTAAAGAAAATCAAGAGGCTGGCAGCCAAAATGAAGGTCACAACAATGATGAAGGTAGCTATAATGAAGAACAATATGAGAGTGCACAAATCAGTGAAGAAGCCAACAGTGAGGCTAATGTTGAAGGCAAAGAGGTAAGCAGCAATCAGGATGATGAAGAGGAGGACATGGAAACAAATGATGCCACCTATGATGAAAACACCCAGGTAATCACAATTAAACCCCTTCCATTGACATATCACAGGGGGGAAAGGCATGTGTTTGCTACCTAAAAAAGGAAAGGGACCATGCCCCCCACTTCTACCAAGCAGCTAGATAAAGGAAAACAAAAGATGAAGAGAGGTAATAAAGTTAAGAAGGAGCTTAAACAAGGACTTGGCATCATTGACCTAGAAAATGAAAATGAAAATAAGGAGAGAGCCACTAGCATATTGCTCCAAAGCAAGGATGCAGAAATTAAGGATCTAGAAAGATGCCTAGGTATGGCCCTGTATAACATTGAATATTACAAGAATGAAAACAAGTAGCTGAAGAAGGTGAAGAGGGACCTTGACCTCCAAAAGAAAATGACCAAGCACTATGCATTGCAAAACCAAATTGTGAAGGCTAAACTCAAAGAGGCCCATGCCCAACTACAGGAATTCAAAGAGGCAAAAGACCAAGAAAACCTTGGAATATTGGCTCAATATTCTCTACAGGTCTCTCAAACCCCATGAGGAACACATCCACCAAATTTGAGGAAATTTTGAAATTTTTTTGCTTTTTGTGAATTTGGAGGCCTCTAAGCGCAACACCCTTGGCGCTACGCTTTCATCTCAGGCACCCTCAGCAAAAAAATTTTGCATTTTTGGAATCCTCACATCTATTACAATATTCTCACCAAATTTCAGATCATTTCGAGCATTTTTGACCCCTCACAAAGCCAAAAAGCACCTCATTTTTCACCTTTATGCCTCATTTTCAGGCCTGGCGCTGTACCTAGAGAAGTTTTTTGAATTTTGTCTTTTGGATAGGTAAATGAAGCTAAATAAAGAAAAAAAAGGTATATTTGGAAAGTACATTCATCAAGATTTCCAACGGGCCATAACGGAGCAAATTTTGACATCGGGAAGGTCACCAAAACTTGGTTTCAAGTGGACCCATTTTTTGCCTGTGTTGGCGCTGCGCCTAGAGAAGTTTTGGGAATTTTGACTTTCGGAAAGGTAAATTAAGCTCAATAAATAAACCAAAGGTATATTTGGAAATTAGACTCAACAATATTTACAACGGGCTGTCACGGAGCAAATTCTAACATCGGGAAGGTCACCAAAACTTGGCTGCAAGTGGACCCATTTTATGCCTGTGAAGGCGCTGCGCTTTCAGACCTCACTGTGCGTTTTTGGCCAAAAGTCAGAAAAAGACACTCATTAATTGCAAAATGATATTTTAATGTTTTTTGAGGGAAATCAATCCAAAATTAGGTGCTAGGAGTTATTTTGGCATTTATTTCATGAGATATTTTGTGCCTTGGGCCTTGCATGGTCTCTTGGGCATTAATGACATTTATGGATGATTTTGACTTTTTCAAACCCTAGTTAGGGTTTTTTCCCTCCTTTGCTAAATAAATAGAGCATGAGGGCCTTATTGTAAAGGGCTAGCATTTGATGACTCTTTGGAGCAATACATAGTTTTTTTTGGAGATTGGAGAAGAAATTGGTGTTGTGGAGTTTGTGAATGGCTTGTCTTGATTGATGATGGAGAACGCTGCTTGCAGGATCCCTGAGCTTGGTTAATGGTGATGTGCTTCTATTCAATTATTTTTTTCTTATGTATCATTGTGTTTCATCCTTCTAAATTGCAGTAGGACAAAGGTTTTAGACTAAGAAATGTTTTCAAAGGCACCTTAGCTCTGTTTGTTCTTCACTGCCTCTATGTTTTCCTCTGCTAGGTCATTTTAGATATTTCTTAATTGCTCTCTAGACCACCTAAGCTTGTTTATTTCATGATTGGTTTAATATAGTAGGTATCAAAGATGTTTTATGGTTAGCCCTGCTTGTTTTATGTCACTAAAACACTGTTCTTGAGGTCTCTCTCTAAAGTACCATTAATTAGGTTTGCCAAAGAGGCTATGTTTCGATCATACCCTTTGTCCATGCTTGAATAATTTTTTTGGATATCTTCATAGCTATGATCAATGATGTTTAGGCATTCACTCTTCTTTGATTAAATTTATATGTGTATCTTGAATGCTTTATAACCTTGAAGGTGAATCACTAGAAGCTAAATGAGTTTCTCGCCTTCTATATTTCATTGGATTGTATGTCTGGAATGCTTATTTTCTTAAGTTGAACCAAAGAGTTATTGGTGTGCCATGTCTATTGATTTCTTCTTTATACTAAATAATGTTGAAGTTGTTGGGGTTCCCATGTTTTGGCAAGTTTGGAAATACCAAAAGATGAGACAACATCAAAACCACTTTCAGACCTCAGGATCTAGCCCTCTTGGGTCCAGAGAGGGAACTCTCTATATAGGAAAAGGTATATGTCTTTGAAGTTCAGTTTTAAAGATATTAGGCTAGTTATAGGCACAGGTTTGTTTGTTTGATTGCTTGTTTGTTTGGTTTTTGGGAATCAGGAAGGAAGGGTTCAGTATAAGACAAGGATGAGCAAAGAGGATTTTAGGTAAAGAACAGATAAATTCAAAGAACACTCGAGTCCATTGGGCAATGGAGTCAGGAAAGGGTTTACTTGCTATTCAGTATTCAAGGCTTTCAATTGGGCTAGTCATCTAAAGCATTGGATCTTAAAGATGATAGTGTGGTATGAAATGGTGAGGAAAGAAGGTGAATGACAAGGAAACCTCCAAGGTGACCAATTAAGAATCAGATCCAGGGACAGGACATGCCATTAGACACTTGTGGTCCAACTCCTAAAAGGTTAACTCTTCAGACAAGGAAACATTAAAGATTTAAACACAAAGGTGAAAACCTGAGATCATAGAAAGACTTTGAACTTTCAATGCTTCGACATTCAACTTAAGGGAACTTAGAAAGGCTCAATTGATTGAAAAATACCCTAGTGAGACAGAACAATGTTCTAAACTCCCAGTATCTCAATTCTTTCAATTAAATCCCAACAAGAACATCTAAGAACGGATTCATTAATTCATACATCAGCTAGCAGTAAATATAGGCTACTACACTGGTTAAATTAACTTGAATTAGTCCTTAGATAACACAATCAGTAGAAAACATCGAAGGTAGGGAGAGCAGAAACATAGGGTACCATACAAGGGTATATCCTATGCCAGATTTCTAATGTGTACCAGAGAAATGAAATGTGATGAATTACAAAGGAAAACAAAGACAAAGTAAGAAAAACATCACCACTGCTTTAAATCAAGATCCAAAGAAATGTGTTTGTCGTATTAAAGAGCAACACCAGTCATGTACAACATTGCCAATAGCTTGATATTCAGTCTGGAAACATCTTCCTCAGCCTATCTTACAACTTTACACAGAGAACTATATCTCAAGAGAAACAACTTACAGTTCACAGATATCCGATCAACAACCCTTACAATGAGTTTTTCTTGAGTTTTGCAGCTGAAAGAGAGAGAGAGGAGGTAGATGAAACACTAAATGAAACATTAAAACAGAGTAGAAGAAAAGGGTCGAGGCCAATTCTATCTTAATATCTATGCATTGATTTTTGGTACTCTTGGGATGAAAGAGTGGTCTTCGACAAGCTAAAATTTACTTCCAGGTGTGTTCTTTGATGTACTTTGGTTATAGTACTACGCAGTACTCTAGTGAATAAACAAAAAGGCAGATAAATGACTTTGAGGTCTGCCATACTGCATAAAAAATGCTTTGGTAGCATAGGACTATTCTGTCAGGGTGGAAATCTTCTAAGAAACACGGTATAGAATGGAAACAGTATGGGTACTTTATCTTTTCTCAGGAGGAAACTCCTGCTGATGTGAAACACTGATGATATTGTTTTCAGTGCGTTAGGCCTATTTAGGCCTTGTATGATAATCATGAGGTCTTCAATGTAGTACAGTCACCTTTTGAACACTGGATTAAGGCTTAAGATCTTCAACAATGTGCATTTGACCCTTTAATCCTTCACTAATACTCTTTGCCGCTTCATTACTGTATCTGTTTGTGAAATTTGAGCTTTAATGGTGTTGGAGAGGTTTTACATAGTCAACCCACCTAATTTGAATAAAACCTGCGTTTAAAATACTTTCAGGAGTCTTCCCTACAAATTCTGGCTCTGAAAATGGTCTCTTCTGTGCTCTGTGTCACTATAACAGTGACTGCGAGCAATGGCAGTTTTCACTGCCTGTACCCTGCAAAAACTCACTACTACATTAAGATATCCATGCATAGGGGAGGATGGGTGCAGTGGAATGTTGTGATGATGGCAGCGCATCATGGATGAATGTTGTGGATGCAATGTAAAGTGGTGGAAAAATGCAGTGAAATGGTGGAAAATGATTCTGATGAAGGTTTGGTGGAGAAATGCACGTGGACCATCAGAATAGATCTGGAGGTGATGATTGACGGTAGAGATTAATCAACATAATGACTTTGGAAGGCGGAGAAAAATGATTTCCAATGTAAACATAAGGTTTGGACCTTTAAATGCAATACAGAGGAGATGCGCGAAATTCATATGAAACGGGCTTGTATGGTGGGACCTGGTCATGGGCGAAGGGTGATTTAGTCTGGACCGTCAGATCTCAGGAGGAGATCGACGGCTGTGATGGTCCGATGGAATTTTATGATTGCACGATGAGAAAATATAATGGAAATGCGAAATGGGATATGGACCATTGATCGAGAATCAATGGATGGTTGTGATTGGTTGATGGAGGTTGCGGGTACAAAGGAGGAAACGTGGTTTTGATATGGAAAACAACTAGTATCATGCGGCTTCAAGGTGGTGAGATGGTTTTTACTTTATGAATGTGATATGGTCTTTAGCTGACATGTGGCTCTAGAAAATCGCCCATCTCGTGTAAATTTTGGCAGTTAAACATCGGACACAAAAATTGCACGATATTGTTGTGGGCCATTGGATCTAGGATCAAGAGATCCGACGGTGATGGAGGAGCGTGATATGATGACGTGTGCGGTCAGTTAAAGCGGGGGCCAATGGATGGCGGTTTAGTTGTGGACCGTCTGATCAGTGCGACGGACGACTGAGATCTGGAGAGAGAAACACAGGAAAAGGATATGGTTATTTGGCAGAAGGAATATAGGCCGTTGGATCCAAAGGATTGGACGGTGGAGATCCAATCGAAGGGAGAGTGATGGAGGGCATAACTCTGATAGGCGATGGTTACGATTGGCTCTGGACCATTCGATCTACGGGGGATCGATGACTATGATTGGATTGGAGGGTGAACAACCAAGAAGGTGGGGCAAAATGATAAGAAATCTAGGCCGCAGGATCAGAATGATTGAACAGCGGAGATTCAATCGAGGCTCGCTAATCGGGAGGGATCGGTTACGCGGGATTGGTGCGATTGGCAGTGCTCCGATTGCGCGATAGTCGTCTGATCAGAGTGGTAGATCGACGGTCGGCATGCAATCAGCGGGGTAACAGAAGGATCAGGCGAGCGCGATTAGACTTGCAATGGTCATTAGATCTAATAATATCAACGATGGATATTTCTCCTGAGATTTATAGAACAAAGTCCTTCTCGCATCGGGGATTTTCGTTTTAACACTGAAGTGCGCTCCGCAACATCTCCCAATTCCGATTAGCGCTCTTTGACTTAGCACTTGGTCTTAGCGTTGGGCTTTATGGAAGGGGAGTGGTTAGGGGCTGGTCTAAAGGGGCTAAGCCTGTGTATGATAAAAAATGGGTTTTTGGCTTAAAAAACAACGTTTTCAAGGCTAAACAAGGGTTGCGGTAGAGGAATTAAGGGGTTTTAAAAACATATGGAGGGATTTCACTTGGTTTAAAAGGAGGAATTAGATGGTTTGGAAGACTTAGGAGGTATTTTTTGGGGTTTAAAGGGGAAAATTGCAAAGGGGAAAAAGGGTTAAAATGGGAAATTTTGCAGGGATACAAGGGGCAAATGGAGGCCTTTCTGAGCATCATTTTTCATAGGCAGTGAGGCTTTTTGGATAAAAACAGCAGTGAAGATCTTTTTAAAGGCAATGGACACATAGAGGTTTCAAGGATGAGAGATTTTCATAGGAAATGTATCTCTTGAAGGCTCATAAACATTTTAGCCACCTGTTTGCTTGACAAAAATTCATAGGTGGCTAACAGTGGCTCCACATGGGGATGGCTTCTTCTTAAAGGAGTCAAGAATTAAAAAAATAAATCTTTGGAGCAAGCCAGATGCCTGATCTTTGAACCATCTTCCTTCTTTGATTCAGTTGTACAAACATGATGGAATTAATCAGCAGAAAACATTCCCCAAACAATCTACCTACCCATCCTACAATCCTAACATTTTTTCTTCAATATGCATTTGAATTTGCAGACCTTATTCATCATCATTTTTACTTTATTTTATTGAAAGCAGAAAAACAAACTAGTCTAATTCTACCCTTATTCCTCCATGAGACCAGATTAGACTGTTGGCCTCATAGTTTCTCTACCTAATCTAATATCTGCTAGGATTAAACTGTCTATCAGATTTCTTCTCTACATTCTACAACAGAAATTTAAAAACAGTCAAACTAGGATTAGACAGTATAGTTTGTTGTGGATCCAAGGCATAAAGGCAGTTGCACATGGACTGAAATTGCAGAAAATTGGAAAAAAAAATTCGAAGGCTTGAAATCTTGAAGCTTTTGAAGCATCCTTCTTTACTTCGTGACTCGAGTTTTGAGCTTGTTAGAGTCACTTTCTTTTCTTCATTTCAGCTCTGGTTTTGGGCATATTCAAGTTGATCTTTCTTTCTTCTTTGCTGGTTCATATTTTGGGCATATTAGAACCAGCTTCCTTTACTTCCTTTGGCTCAGGTTTTGATCATGTTAGAGCCAATATTTTGCACTTTAGAGGTCCAAGTTTTGAGCATGTCTAAACCTCTCTTTTTCTGTTTTCTGAAACATTTTCTCTTTTTCTTTGAAAACAAAACGCAGCAATGGTATGTACAATGGAAATGAAAACTGGAAATTGGAAATCAGCAGTAGTAATGCTTGAGCATCCTACCATTGACAGGACCCCCAAACAGATCTGTACCATCTAGCTCTTGCAGAAAAAAAGGCATTTGGACCAACAATGGCCTGTATGATGTATGGACCCTGCCACAAACTATCAAATTTTCCATGCTTTCCTTTGTTTTCTCTCCTAGAGTCCCACTTTAAAACTTTGTCTCCAATTTTAAAGTCAGAAGCTTTAGTTCTCTTATCAAATAACTTCTTTATATTTTCTTGTAGCTTCAAAGCTATGTTATAGACCTCTTCTCCAGTTTGTTGGAGATGAATTGTTTGGTTTATCCTCCTTACCATACTGTCCTCTTCTATCTGAATCTCTTGGACTAGTTTAATCATTGGTACCCCAAGGCTAGTAGGAAATACTTCCTCCGTTCCATAAACAAGTTGATATGGTGACATGCCAATGGATTTCTTTGTTGTAAGCCTTTCAGCCCACAAAACATGCACTAACTTGTTATGCCATGAATTTTTGTTCTCTTCAAGCAGCTTTTTTATGATGGTTACCAAGCTCTTGTTTGATGATTCAGATAACCCATTACCTTTGGGTAATAAGCAGTTGAATGACCGAGTGCTATATGATACCTGTGGAAAAAATCAATCATTTTCTTGGATCCAAAAGTAGCAACGTTATCAGTGATTATTTTTCTTGGGCAGCCAAATCTAGAGAGGATGTGTCTTCTAGGAACTTAAGGATGACAGAATCTGTGGCATTCCTAGAAGGTATGGCCTCTATCCATTTTGTGAAATAGTCTGTGGTTGTAAGGATCCACTTGTGTTGTGTAGAAGAAGCAGGGTGTATTTCTCCTATGAAATCTAGGCCCCATTGTTGAAAGGGAGCCTCAATAGTAATGGGTTGTAATGGTAAAGGGAGGAACTTTCTTTTGCCCTCGAAAATCTGTCACCTATGGCAGGAAATTATCATTTTGTGTATGTCATTGAAAAGTGTAGGCTAGTAATAGCCAGCTTTGAGTATTTTGTTAGCAATGGCTTTCCAGTTTAAATGGCCTCCACACTCTCCTACATGGAACTCATGTTTAATCCTCTCTGCTTCAGTTTCAGGCAAACATTTAAGCAATAGACCATTTGCATTTTTCCAGTATAAACATTCATTCAGTATGCAATAGTTTCTGGCTTTTAGCTATAGGAATCAGGGCTTAGTCTTTGATAGATCAGAAGGGGCATTGAGGTTGGTGAGCACATACAGAATATCGGAATACCAAGGAGAATTTTGAAATTGTTCCTCAACAGTAGGATCGGGCAATCCTTCCTTCTCATCCAAGGCATCTACCATGTTTATGTCGAGGGCTTGTAAATTTGATTCAGCCATTAGTTGAGCTAAGCCTTGACCTTTGATCAGTTTCGTGGGTTTTATTTCTAGGTCATACTCTAATATTACAGTAATCCATTTTCCCCTCTTTCCATTCGAATCTTGGGACAAAATGTCTTTAACCACTATGTTGGGCACGTTGGCAATGATGTGTGAATGCAGTATATACACCCTAAAGTCTTTCAAGGCCTTTGCCAAGGCATAGGCCTGTTTTTCCATTATGTTATATTTTAAGGGTACATCCCTCAGAGCTTTGCTAAAGAAAGCAATGGGCTGTTCCATTCCCTTTGGATTTTTCTGCAGCAAAACTGCAGCCACTGTATGCTTGGAGGCAAATGAAAATATCAAGAAATATTTTGAGAAATCTGGGCTAATTAGGATAGGTGCCCGGGTGAGTGCAAGTTTAACTGATTCAAAATATTTTTTAGCCTCTATAATCCACTTAACCCCTACACCCTTTTTTAGCATGTTTGTCATATTCCTGAGGTGTTTAGCTAAGTTGGGAATAAACCTCCTTAAGAAGTTAATTTTCCCAATAAAGGACTGCAACTCTTTTATGTTTCTCGGGTGTGTAATCTTTAGTATTCCCTCAACTCTATGCTGGTCTATTTTAATTCCCTTCTATGATATAATATGGCCAAGAAGCTTGCCTTCTTGAAGCCCGAATATAGTCTTCTTGGGATTTAATGACAGACCGAACCTTCTACATTTCTCAAACACTCTTCTCAGATGTTTTAGGTGCTCCTCATCAGTCTTGGAATAGACTGTTATGTCATCCATATAGATGACACTGAAGTGCCCTATTTCCTCTGAAAAGGCTATGTCCATTGCTCGTTGGAAGGTTGCACCAGCGTTCAAAAGTCCAAAAGGAATTTTTATGTACATAAACGTGCCCCATGGAGTGGTGAAAGCGGTCTTGAGTTGGTCTTCTTGGAGTACTAAAATTTGGTTATAACCTGAAAAACCATCTAACAGGGAGATCCTCTTTGAGCCCACTACCCTCTGTAGAATGTGTTTCATCTTTGGCAAAGGGTAATTGTCTTTAAGTGATGCTCTGTTAAGGTTCCCGAAATCAATGCACAGTCTGATCTCACTTGTTTTCTTCCTCACAGCTACAATATTGGAGACCAAATCAGAAAACCTCACAGGCACTATTATTCCTGCCTCGTACATCTTCCTGATTTCCTTTTCAACTAGAGGCAGTTGTTTCGGATTAATTCTGCGAAGTTTCTATCTAAAGGGTTTTTGGTTCTCTTTCAAAGGTATTTTGTGCTGGATAATGTTTGTATCGTAGGCCTTTAAGTCTTCGTAGCTCCAGGCAAACACATCAATGAATTTTTTAAATAAGTCAATATATTTCTTTTTCATGTCTGAAGGAAAATACTTAGCCAATTTGATCATCTTAGGCTTATCCTCAATGCCTATGTTGCACTCCTCAACATCAGAGTCTGAGTGTTCTATAGTGAGTTTTTTCGCTACGTTGTCAAAATCAAAAAGGTCCTCTAAAGGTGCCAGTCCTCTGGGTATATTCTTATCTTTTGACTACAGCACCTCTATTTCCTCTTTATCTGCATTCTTATATTCTTCGATTTGATTTCCAAATTTTTTAGTTAAAGTGTTTATTTCTATGCTATGGAGTGATTTTTCTTTGTCGGGGGGCTCTTCACTCAGGCAGCTTTCATCGGATTTAGAGTTTGAATCAGAGAATTCAAACTCGTTCGTGCCAAGCAGGAAATCCTCTATCTGCTTGTCACCCTCAAAGACCTACCAATATTTCTCGTTATCTGGCACTGCAGGTCTCTATTTCATCTGAATGATGATTTGTTTGTCATTAGGAGTTTTATGATATGAACTAGCTATGCAGGCTAATCCATTCGCAATTACGTTCTGACTCCTAGGAATAAACACCAGTTCATACTCTACGAAGGTTTTCAATAAATCCATAGCATCATTCCTGTACGCTCTCAATCTAGGGTGTTTAGTTGTATACTCTCCGTTCACTTGTTTTATGATTAACTCAGAATCTCCATGTACAACTATCCTTCGGACTCCTAGTTTTTTCAACAGATTTAAGCCTAGGATGAGAGCCTCATACTCTACGATATTGTTTGTACATTTGAAGTTCAGATTAAAGGAATGACTCTCAGCATAGTCACTCTCTGTGTTATATAACCACACTCCTACTCCTGCAGTCTTTCTAGTGCAAGACCCATCGAAATTCATTTTCCATAAGGGACTGTTTTTCAGGTTTAACATCAGTTTCCTCCCTAACGTTGGTTTCACTGTTATTCTATAATATCAGGTCTGCATCGTGGCGTGGAGGGTTTCTTTATTCATGATGTGTATGGAGTTCAGAGAGTGCACTAGTCCGTTGTTTGCATTTTGTTTCTTGTTCATTCTGGGTTTTTGTTTCAGTGCACTGTCCAAGGGTTTCTTCTTCATTTTCTTCTAAGTCTAGAGTAGCCATTATGTTAAAGTCTAGGGGCTCTACTCTATTGTTTGTATCTCTGTTTTCACGCTCTGGCTCATCTATGGATTCATTGTTGCAAAGGATAAAGGAGTCCAGATCTGTATGTACAGAATACAGAGGTGAATTTTCAGGATTTTCAGGGCTGCTAACCATGAACTTCATCTGTGCCTCTCTATACAGTCTCCTAAGCTGGCTAAAGACGGGGATTGTGGCATATGAGCCATCCATCTACATTGTACCTTGCAGCTTGGCTCCCCATGACCTCAATAGTAACATGCCATACTTAGGTGGTACATCTGCCACCACAACATCCATAACCATACATTTTGCTAGAATCTGGGTCAAGTTCACACATAGGTCTTTGATTAGGCCAAGGCATTTTACTCTGCTAGAGTCGAATGAATATAAATATTTATAAGGAAGGGTTATCTCTAGGCCTAACCTTTCCATAACAACCTTAGGCATTAGGTTGTGTGATGCCCCAGAGTCATGCATTGCGTTATGAAGGATCTTGGCATGGATATTGAGGCTGATATAAAAAGGAGGTACTACCCCTTCTTGAAACTTCCCTTCTATCTTTGGACCAAACATAAGGGCTGGTTGATCATCACTTAGATTGACAGTGTCACTTTTTTCACCTAGATTTAATGCTTTCAAAATTTGGCCTTTATATACATCCTGAGAAGCTACCTCGGAGAGTGGGACAGAGATTTTGATTTTAGCAATATAACTCTCCAAATTGAAGGTATATTGACTCTTCGTGGCACTCAAATCTATTTTGTTAGCCACTACTTTAGTGGCAGAATTAGTGTGCTGACTTTCACTATGTACAATGTTAGGAACCGTTTTATCAGGAGCACTAACTACAGTGCTAGTGTTGCTAGTTGGTTGACTTTGTTTATCAGTATTTTGGCTATCTTTCTCTTTGTTCTTCCCAGGACTCTCAGCTGCTGATTTGTTACCTTCAGTAGTCACTTTAGAAGTTTTCTCAGGCCTTTTCTTGATGGTAATCTCAGAAGCTTTTGGTTTGGAATTGTCTACGCTCTTTTTTCTTCTAAGTTCATACTGTTCTCTGACCTGCATGATGGCATTTTCAAATCCCAACCTATAATCCTCAGAGTCCAACCTTTCCTCATCCCAATATGAGGGTGAGGCCTGATCTTCTTCTGTGGAACAGTTGTGGATTGAGTTGTCTATTTCAAACATATTTATTGTGTTTCCCTCGAACTCTTCTATTATCCCCTCATCTTCATCAAGGAAATTCTCTTGAAATGGGGGTATGACTTATTGATCAGAGTCTCTTTGTCTGTTGGGAGTGGTATTGTTTCTCCTAAAGTTCTGGTTATGATTTTGGTTTCTGTTTTGATTACAGATTGTGACAACCATTTTTTCCGTCATTTGTTGTAGCTTTTACATGTTTTTGGCTAGACTGTCATACTTGGGATCAAATGTGGAGGCTACAATGTCATCCATATATGTTAACCTTTTCTCAACCCTCATTCTAGCTTTCTTTTCAATCAGGTTAGCCTCTACACTCACTGCGCCTTTTTACATATCTTCCAATGTGTTGTAATCTCTCTCCCTAAGCTGGTAGGCCATGTCAGCATCAAAGCCTTCAGGACATTTTACCAGAGCCATACCTTGGGGAGGTTTCATATGTGGAGGAAGAGCATTGTGAACATTGTTAAACCTAGTAGAATAGTCATGGACACTTTCTCCTACATTTCTTTTAAGGTTCTTGTATTCTGCTAAGATTTGGAGAGGGTTGGTCTTGACTTCCCATTTGTTTATGAAGGTCTGATATAAAGAGGGAAGATCCTGGATATTATTAGGAGGCAATCCTTTAAACCATTTCTTCACATCACCTCCTAAACGCTGGGAAAAGATCCTCATCTTGGCTGTCTCATCATCTATCTCCATATAGTCAAAGGAATCTTCCATCCTATCTACATGGTGCTGAGCTGTGGTAGACTCTTTTGCAGTGAAATGTGGGATTTTTAATTGATAATCATTTGGTAAAGGCACTAAAGGCTGTGGTAACACCAGAGGTGCATATCAGGTTGCCATAATGAAATTCTAAGGGGGTACGGGATTGGCTTGAGTAGCAGGTATGTGGATGACAGGAATACTAGGACCAGCAACACTCTGTTGAGCCGATTTAGGATGGCAGAGCCCCAAGTTTTGAATGAAATGAATATCGGGAGGTGTAGATGGAAGGGTCTCTCTATCCCTAATGTGTTGACCACTGTGAGATGGTGAACCAGGAAGCTCAAAGTCTGGCTGGTCTAGAGAACTGAATGACCTAGTTCTAGGTAAACTGCTCGGTGAGTCTAGGTCAAAACGAGTGTCTGATAGAGCTGTAAAGTCTTCTGGTGCAGAGTTAGCTCTATAGATATGTCTAGAAATAGTTGGTTTTCTAGGTGAAGGAGATTTCCTGAGAATGCTCTCAGGGTTTTCAACTATTTTAGGTGGGTTTGGGTTAAGATAAGCTCTTGTATGAATGGTTCTTGAAGCCAGAATGTTGTCTTCAAACAAAGCAGCTTAATCCTACTTGTTACTTCTAATATGGTTGATGTTGTAAAGAAGGTTGGTCTTCCAGTGGAGTCTTATGTAAACCAAGATAATCAGCACGCCTACTAATCACCAATGGAGTCTTTAATCATTAAGAAACTATGGAGTCACCAGGTGGAAGGTTTAGAATGTTTCAAGAAGGTATATTGTCCACCACAGTGATTACTGCCAGACTAAGGCTACTATGGTTTTCTTTGAGTCCTAAAAGTGTTAAAGGTCTGTTTTACTCAAAGATTCCCCAGTAGAGTCACCATTATGTTGGAGTTCCCATGTTTTGGCAAGTTTGGCAATACCAAAATATGAGACAACATCAAAACCACTTTCAGACCTCAGGATCTAGCCCTTCTGGGTCCAGAGAGGGATCTCTCTATATAGGCAAAGGAATATGTCTTTGAAGTTTAGTTTTAAAGATATTAGGCTAGTTATATGCACGGGTTTGTTTGTTTGATTGCTTGTTTGGTTGGTTGTTGGGAATCAGGAAGGAAGGGTTCAGTATAAGACAAGGATGAGCAAAGAGGATTTTAGGTAAAGGAGAGATAAATTCAGAGAACACTCGAGACCATTGGGAAATGGAGTCAGGAAAGGGTTTACTTGCTATTAAGTATCCAAGGCTTTCAATTGGGCTAGTCATCTAAAGCATTGGATCTTAAAGATGATAGTGTGGAATGACAAGGAAACCTCCAAGGTGACGAATTAAGAATCAGATCTAGGGACAGGACATGCCATTAGACACTTGTGGTCCAACTCCTAAAAGTTTAACTCTTCATACAAGGAAACATTAAAGATTTAAACACAAAGGTGAAAACCTGAGATCATAGAAAGACTTTGAACTTTTAATGCTTCGGCATCCAACTTAAGGGAACTTAGAAAGGCTCAATTGATTGAAAATGACCCTAGTGAGACAGAAAGACATTCTAAACTCCCAGTATCCCAATTCTTTCAATTAAATCCTAACAAGAACATCTAAGAACGGATTCATTAATTCATACATCAGCTAGCAGTAAATATAGGCTACTACACTGGTTAACTTAACTTGAATTAGTCCTTAGATAACACAATCAGTAGAAAACATCGAAGGTAGGGAGAGCAGAAACATAGGGTACCATACAAGGGTATATGCTATGCCAGATTTCTGATGCGTACCAGAGAAATGAAATGTGATGATTTACAAAGGAAAACAGAGACGAAGTAAGAAAAACATCACCGCTGCTTTAAATCAGGATCAAAAGAAATGTGCTTGTCATATTAAAGAGCAACACCAGTCATGTACAACATTTCCAATAGCTTGATATTCAGTCTGAAAACATCTTCCTTAGGCTATCTTACAACTTTACACAGAGAACTATATCTCAAGAGAAACAACTTATAGTTCACAAATATCCGATCAACAACCCTTACAATGAGTTTTTCTTGAGTTTTATAGCTGAAAGAGAGAGAGAGGAGGTAGATGAAACGCTAAATGAAACATTAAAACAGAGCAAAAGAAGAGGGTCGAGGCCCATTCTGTCTTAATATCTATGCATTGATTTTTGGTACTCTTTGGATGAAAGAGTGGTCTTCGACAGGCTGAAATTTACTTCCAGGTGTGTTCTTTGATGTACTTTAGCTGTAGTACTCTGCAGTACTCTGGTGAATAAACAAAAAGGCAGATAAATGACTTTGAGGTCTGCCATACTGCATAACAAATGCTCTGGTAGCATAGGACTGTTCTGTTAGGGTGGAAATATTCTCAGGAACACGGTATAGAATGGAAATAGTATGGGTACTTTGTCCTTTCTCAGGAGGAAACTCCTGCTGATGTGAAACACTGATGATATTGTTTTCTGTGCGTTAGGCCTCTTTAGGCCTTCTGTGATAATCATGAGGTCTTCAATGTAGTACAGTCGCCTTTTAAACACTGGATTAAGGCTTAAGATCTTCAACAATGTGCATTTGACCCTTTAATCCTTCACTGATACTCTTTGTCGTTTCATTACTATCTATGTTTGTGAAATTTGAGCTTTAATGGTGCTGGAGAGGTTTTACAGAGTCAAACCACCTGATTTGAATAAAGCATACGTTTAAAATACTTTCAGGAATCTTCCCTGCAAATTTTGGCTCTGAAAATGGTCTCTTCTGCACTCTATGTCACTATAACAGTGATTGCGAGCAATGGTGGTTTTCACCGCCTATACCCTGCAAAAAATCACAACTATGTTAAGAAATCCATGCATAGGGGAGGATGGGTGTAGTGGAATGCTGTGATGATGGCAGCACAACATGGATGAATGATGTGGATGCAATGTAAAGTGGTGGAAAAATGCAGTGAAATGGTGGAAAATGATTTTGATGAAGGTTTGGCGGAGAAATGCACGTGGACCGTCAGATCGGATCTGGAGGTGATGATCGACGGTGGGGATTAATCAACAGAATGACTTTGGAAGGTTAGGCGAAATGAAAAAACTTTAATAAAAAACATTAAAGTTTTAATGTTAGGTGGAGAAAAGTGATTTCCAATGTAAACATAAGGTTCGGACCTTTAAATGCAATACACAGGAGATGCAAGAAAATCATATGAAACAGGCTTGTATGGTGGGACCCGGTCACGGGCGGAGGGCGATTTAGTCTGGACCGTCAGATCTCAGGAGGAGATCGATGGCTTTGATGGTTCGATGGAATTTTATGATCGCGCGATGAGAAAATATAATGGAAATGTGAAATGGGATATGGACCATTGATCGGGAATCAATGGACGGTTGTGATTGGCTGATGAAGGTTGCAGGTACAGAGAAGGAAAGGTGGTTTTGATATGGAAAACAGACGGTATCACATGGCTTCAAGGCGGTGATACGGTTTTCGCTTTATGAATGCGATATGGGTCTTCAGCAGACACGTGGCTATAGAAAATTGCCCATATTGCGTCAATTTTGACAGTTAAACTATAGGTTTTAACCCTGAACAGAAATTATCTACACACGAATCTTATAACAGAAAACAAACAATAGCGAGAGCATAAAACATAAAATAGATAAACACAGAGATTTTCCCCTGGATCCCAAATTGGGACGACCAGCTTGATTTTTTATTATATTCCTTTTAGTGTTACAACACATATATATACATGCCAAAGCATACATAAACCCCAATCCATTAACCCTGGATTAGAACATAACCGTAGTTCCCTTGACCGGATCTACAAAATACCAAGGGTCGAAAACCATCGTACCCCAAAACCATGTGCAAACTCATGCACAAAACATGGGTGGGACCGCATATGAGTGGGACCGCATACCAAAAAAAATTTCGCCGGGGCACTGGCGCCCCCCCTGTGACCCCCCTGCTGCGCCCGGCGCAACGTACAGCGTGTGGGGCTAGTCGTGGAAAGAATATAACACATACCCAACATTCTCCCACTTGTTGTTTTCTTTCCATGGGGGGCCACAGGAGAGCTTAGTCATTTGGTCAATTCTTCAACACCCATTGTTTCTATACACCAAGAGAAATTCTGAGTGCTCACAGAATTTGTCAATGCATCTGCAACATTCTTCAAAGTGTCCACCTTTACTAGCAACACCCTTTTAGCCTCAACCATATCTCTAACAAAGTGATATTGAACATCAATGTGCTTTGTCTTTGAATGATAAGCAGGGTTCTTAGCCAAGAAAATTGCACTTTGGCTATCACAGTCTATCCTTATAGCTTGCTGTACCAACCCCATACTTGAACACACTCTCTGCAACCAAACTGCTTCCTTGCTTGCATGAGTGGCTGCTATGTATTCTGCCTCTGTAGTTGAAAGCGCCACTACAGACTGTCTTTTACTCATCCAACTGACCGCACCTCCAAATAGGCTAAACACATACCCACTTGTAGATCTTCTTTGGTCCAGATCTCCAGCCCAGTCTGCATCAACAAAACCACGAATGTCCAACATTCTTTCCAATCCTGGTCTTCCCTGGTAGCACAAGCCATAATCACTAGTGCCACGTAAATATCTGAAAACCCGCTTCACTACTATCCAATGCTCCTTCCCTGGGTTTGACATAAACCTGCTCAATACTCCCACTGCATGTGCAATGCCTGGTCTAGTACATACCATTTCATACATCAGGCTACCCACTGCAATTGCATATGGAACACGGGACATATCCTCCTCTTCTTCTTGTGTCTTGGGACACTATTCAATAGACAGCTTTGCACCTACAGGAATAGGAACACTCACTGGTTTACTATCCTGCATATTGAACCTCTGCAATATAGTCTCGACATACTTCCTCTGGTTTAACCAGAGCTTCCTCTTTGCCCAATCTCTCTTAATTTCCATTCCCAAAATATAGTTTGCAGCACCAAGATCCTTCATGTCGAATTTGGAGAACAGTTGGGTCTTCAAATCTTGGATAATTTCTTTGTCATTTCCAATCAACAACATATCATCCACATACAAGACCAAATAAATAACACTATCACCAATTAATTTAAAATAAACACAGTGATCCTCCTTGCTTCTGGTGAAGCCAAGTCCCCGTATATAGGTATCAAATTTCTGATACCACATCCTTGGTGACTGTTTTAACCCATACAGAGACTTCTTCAACCCGCATACTAGTTCTTTCTTACCCTTCACCATAAAGCCTTCAGGTTGCTTCATGTAGATCTCCTCTTCTAGATCCCCGTGAAGAAAATTTGTCTTCACATCCATCTGTTCTATCTCAAAATCAAATGCAGCAGCAACAGATAAAAGTAATCTAATAGAAGTAACCTTGGCAACAGGAGAAAAAAATATCACCAAAATCAATTCCCGGCACCTGGGAATAACCTTTCGCTACCAACCGAGCTTTGTATTTCTCCACCTTGCCTTCTACATTCATCTTCTTCTTAAACACCCATTTTCTCCCAATGGGCTTCCTTCCAACCGGCAACTCCACCAAATCCCATGCATCATTTTTGTGCAAGGATGCCATTTCATCAACCATGGCCTCCTTCCATAGTTTTCCATCCTCTGAATCTACTGCCTCCCTGACAGTTCTGGGTTCATCATCAGCTATAGTTAAGGCAAAACCTGAACAGAAAGCAGATGGACTATACCTTTCTGGTTGCCTTCTTTCCCGAACTGATCTTCTCAAAGCTGGAGTTTGTGGCTCTTCATCTTCCGAGTCTTCTTCTGTTGTAGAGTCTGATTCATCCTCCTTTAGCTCAAACTCTATCTTCTCAGGTTCCTTTGGTATGATTTCATGTTTAACAACATCTTTCACCTCTCTAAACACCACGTCTCGGCTGTACACAACCTTCCTTGTTTCCGGGTTCCAAAGCTTGTAACCTTTTAAACCATCCTTATACCCAATAAAGATGCACCTTTCAGATTTATTATCCAACTTGGTCCTTTTCCCCTTTGGAACATGTACATATGCATCACATCCAAATACCCTTAGATGTGAAAGAGAGGGTTTCTTACCAGTCCATACCTCATGTGGAGTCTTATCCTCCAACGCCGATGAAGGTGATCTGTTAACTAAGTAACATGCAGTCTCCACTGCCTCTGCCCAGAATTCTTGTCCTAACCCGGTACCACTGAGCATGCTTCTTGCCTTTTCCATCAGTGTTCTATTCATTCTTTCTGCAACTCCATTTTGCCGAGGTGTGTATGGAGTAGTATTCTGCCGTGCTATACCACACTTCTTACAGAACTCTTCAAATTCCTTCTTGCAGAACTTCCCACCATTATCTCCGTCCTCAACGCCTTTATCTTCTTTCTCTCGTCCGGTTTCTTTCCACTGCAGCCTTAAATTCTTTAAATTTGTCAAAGACTCTCAGATTTCTTCCTCAAGAAATACATCCATGTATTCCTCGAGAAGTCATCTATGAATGAAACATAGTACACAGACTTTCCCAGTGATGGAACTAACACAGGTCCAAACACATCACCGTGCACAAGTTCTAATATCTTGTTCGCCCTCTTAGCACTAGAAAGAAAACTCACCCGATTCTGCTTCCCATATACACAATGTTCACAGAAATCGAAATCCAGAGAGCAATTAGACATACCTTCTACCATACCATTTCTGTGCAGTATCTGAAGGCCCTTCTCTCCAATATGTCCAAGCCTTTGATGCCATAAAATGGTCTTTTCTCCAGAGACAGCTAGGCTTTCCGCTCCACTTTCAGAACTACAATCACATAATCTATCAATAACAACATACTCAGAAGCCAGGCTGCAGTTCCAGTCCGAACTCCCCGCATTAATACCAGTGCTCCCCGAACCATCTTGCAGACATCTTTCTCGAACACTGTTTTTACACCTGCATCATCCATCTTGCTTACAAAAATCATATTTCTGGCCAATTTAGGAATATTCAAAACACCAAGAAGTGTTCTAATCCTCCCACCTTGCAGCTTCAGCTTGACCTTTCCATGTCCGATGATTCTAGCTTTCCTATCATCCCCTAGGAAGACATCACCACCATCATATTTCTCATACTCGTAGAACCACTCCCTATGGGGAGTGAAGTGAAAGGATGCACCTGAGTCAATCAACCATGACTCATGATCTACATGTGTATTTGAAGAAGAAGCCAAATGCACATCCCCACCTTCATCTGAGGTGGTTTTTGCCTCTGCAGAAGGACCTTCATCAGATCCCTTTCCTTTCTCAGGAGCTTTAGATCCGCATTCCTTTTTGTAGTGTCCTTCCTTTCCACATTTCCAGCACACCTTTACAAACTTTCCAGGAGATTTAGATCTCCCTCTAGATTTAGATCTCCCACTCGAAACCTTATTCTTGTTTCTGTTCTGGGACCTTCCTCGTACAGATAAGGCATCTCCATTTTGAACCTCCATATTTCTCCGTCTCATTTCCTCCGACAGCAAGGCTGAGACAATGTCATCAAAATTCAAGGTAGTTGTGTTGCTACCTATTGCAATAACCAGACTGTCCCACGAGTCTGGTAGAGAACACAACAAACTGATGCACTTATCTTCATATGAGATTTTAATATCAACAGATGACAGCTGACTTACCACAGTATTGAAGGCGTTTAGATGCTCTATCACCGAGTCTCCATCCTTCATCCTCAGGTTATACAACTTTTTCTGCATGAACAACTTATTCACCATAGACTTAGATTGGTACAAAGTCCCAAGTTTTTCCCACAAATTCTTCACCGTAGCTTCCCTAGATACATTCAACAATACTGAATCTGAGACACACAATCGTATTGTGCTCTTAGCCTTCCGATCCAGTTTCTTCCAGTCTTCATCTGACATTGTCGTTGGTTTAGTACCCGGATCTACCGCGATCCACTGATCTTTATCCACCAGCAGATCCTCCATCTTGAGCTTCCACAACTCAAAACTCTGACCATTAAATTTCTCGATCTCTATCTTCCCGCCGCTCGCCATCTTCTTTCACCGCAAGAATCGATCCCGCAGATCTCCCACTGAACAGGGTCTACCTCAGGCCCGAAAAAAAAACCCTCAGCAGCAAAGGCATCCCCTTGAAGCCGAAACAGCTCTGATACCAAATGTAGGTTTTAACCTTGAACAGAAATTATCTACACACGAATCTTATAATAGAAAACAAACAATAGCGAGAGCATAAAACATAAAATAGATAAACACAGAGATTTTCCCCTGGATCCCAAATTGGGACGACCAGCTTGATTTTTCATTATATTCCTTTTAGTGTTACAACACACATATATATACATGCCGAAGCATACATAAACCCCAATCCATAAACCCTGGATTAGAACATAACCGTAGTTCCCTTGACCGGATCTACAAAAATACCAGGGGCCGAAAACCATCGTACCCCAAAACCATGTGCAAACTCATGCACAAAACATGGGTGGGTCCGCATATGAGTGGGACTGCATACCAAAAAAAATTTCGCCAGGGTGCTGCCGCCCCCCCTGTGACCCCCCTGCTGCGCCCGACGCAACGTACAACGCGTGGGGCTAGTCGTGGAAAGAATATAACACATACCCAACATAAACACCAGACACAAAAACTACGCGATATTTCTTTAGGTCGTTGGATCTGGGATCAAGAGATTTAACGGTGATGGAGGAGCGCGATATGATGACGTGCACGGTCAGTTAAAGCGGGGGCCAACAGACGACGGTTTAGTTGTGCACTGTCCGATCGGTGCAATGGACGCTTGAGATCTAGAGAGAGAAACACAGGGGGAGGATATGGTTAGTGGGCAGGAGGAATATAGGCCGTTGGATCCAAAGGATTGGACGGCGGAGATCCAATCGGAGGGAGAGCATTGGAGGGCAGAACTTTGATGGGCGATGGTTGTGATTGGCTCTGGACCGTTAGATCTACGGGGGATCGACGACTATGATTGGATCAGAGGGTGACCAATTGGGAAGGCGGGGAGGAATGATAAGAAATACGGGCAGCAGGATCAGAATGATTGAACGACAGAGATTCAATCGGGGCTCGCTAATCGGGAGGGATCGGTTACGCGGGATTGGTGCGATTGGCGGTGCTCCGATTGCGCGATAGCTGTCTGATCAGGGTGGTAGATCGACGGTCGGCATGCAATCAGCGGGGTAACAGAAGGAGAAGCTGGGCGCAATTAGACTTGCGATGGCCGTTAGATCTGATAATATCAATGGTGGATATTTCTCTCGAGACTTATAGAACAAAGTCCTTCTCGCATTGGGGATTTTCATTTTAACACTGAAGTGCGCTTTGCAACATCTCCCTATTCTGATTAGCGCTCCTTGACTTAGCGCTTGGTCTTAGCACTGGGCTTTATGGAGGGGGAGTGATGGCTAGCCTAAAGGGGCTAAGCCTGTGTATGATAAAAAATGGGTTTTTGGCTTAAAAAATAGCGTTTTCAAGGCTAAACAAGGGTTGCGGTAGAGGAATTAAGGGGTTTTAAAACCAAATGGAGGGATTTCACTTGGTTTAAAAGGAGGATTTAGATGGTTTGGAAGACTTAGGAGGGATATTTTGGGGTTTAAAGGGGAAAATTTCAAAGGGAAAAACAGGTTAAAATGGGAAATTTTTCAGGGATACAAGGGGCAAATGGAGGCCTTTCTGAGCATCATTTTTCACAGGTAGTGAGGCTTTTTGGATAAAACCTGTAGTGGAGATATTTTTAAAGGCAATGGACACACATAGGCTTCAAGGATGAGAGATTTTCTTGAAGGCTCATAAACAATTTCGCCACCTGTTTGCTTGAAAAAAATTCATAGGTGGCTAGCAGAAGTCCCTTCTTGTTTTTAGTACATGACAAAGGATTATTAATTTCCCTTTTCCCTAATTTTTTCACAAACTTGATGTTCATTTCACTTCACAAAAACCTTGAAAATCCATCTGACCATGCTAGATTTGCCCTATGATCTGCCCTAATTTATTGTTGAAACTTTCCATGACTTTTATTGACTCCATAGCCTGATAACTTGAATATTCCTCACTCGATCTATTCTACTTGATCATCTTAGCCAACCAAACAAATAAAAAAACCCTACACTTAACAACTAGCCTAAAATAAAAACCCTAAAAGTAAAAAAGTTCACATCCTTTACACAAATAGAGAGAGCCCTCTCTGAGTCTAGGAAGGCAAGATCCTAGGACTCCAAAGACTGGTCTGATGTTACCATATGCATTTTATCTCACCAATCTAAAAAATCATGGGAACCTAACATAATGGCGATCACGGTGGGACCTTCTAAGTCAGTGACAATATAAGTATACCTTAGGACCTCAGAAAACCCACAAACATCCTTATATTGGCCCTTAATTGTTGATGGTGGAAAAACAAGTACATCCTTAAAATAGTAAACATCATCCACCTGGCGACTCCACAACTCTCCATAGACCTAAAGACTCCATTGGAGGAAGAATCTAAAACATGACTAGTCATCCTAGAAAGAAAGAGCACTCAGGCCTAGACTGGATTCAACAAATTATTTCTTTTATCTATAACTATGTTATATCCTACTTTAAGCCTGACCAAGAATACACTGATGATATCTACATTGATCATTGGAAAGATCTCAAGCCTAAAAAAGCTGAACCTCAAGTTGCAGACCATGAGCAGACTTATACACATGTGCCTACCCGAGATACACTTGTGGAAGACCTAGTGAAACATGAGCCTCATGCTACCTTTCCTGCTCTTGCTAAAACCTCAAACAACCATAAATCTCTTTTTTCACTACCTATTCCCGCTAAGGTCCCAGAAAGATACAAGCCTATGATTTTGCCTCCTATCCTCCAGGCCCTCCTAGCAAATCTTGCAAATAAACTACCCAGATTTGATGGAGAAAACTCAAAAGTCACCGCTGAAGAACACATTCAAAATATTGAGAATCTACTTGACCTATTTGAAATAGGAGAAGATGATGTGTGTATTAGAATGTTTGCCTTATCATTACAAGGAAAAATTAAGAGTTGGTTTAAGGACTTCCCAATTGTAAGAATTAGCAACTTTCATCAATTCACTCAAGTTTTCTTAGATAGGTGGGAAGTCATGGGAAATGTTATTCTAATCATAAAGGAATAAAACTATTTGAAAATACATCCAGGGGATACAATACAACACTTTTTAGCCAGGTTCAATAAATTATACCATGCAATAACTGCTAAGATAAATCCACCCCTAGAGTGGGCTCTCTTGCACTACCCAAATGTTTTTGACCCAGAGATGGCTTTCCAGATAAGAGAAAGAGATCCTTTGACCCTAGAGGAAATGCAAATGATAGAAGTTGATGTGGAAGCCAACATACTAAACAGGTAGGCAAAGCTAAGAGTAATAGAGAAAGACAAAGCAGATCAAGAGAAACTAATATCTTTAGAGGTAAAGTTAGAGATGTTGACAGATACAATCAACAAAATGATGCATATACTTGACAGGAAAGAGGAAGAGTACAAGGTTGAGGTTGGTGCTGCTTATTCAAAACAGCCTATACTTTTTCCTTGGGAACAACAAACTCAGTCATTACAGGACAAGAATAACAATCAAAATATGCATGTTGAGCAATATTACAAAGAAGAAGATGCTGAAAGTTGTCAAGTAATTACTAGACACCTTCCTATATCTTGTGCTTCACTAATAAGAGAGCATTACAAGCAAATTGAAAATGGAAACAAGATGGAATGCTCTAAAGAATCAGTAAGGGAAGAAATGGATAATGCAAACCCTTTTCCAAATTCATAAGTTCTCCCCTTAAGACATCTTGGTGTAGCTATTGGGATTACATAACAAGAAATGGGGGATGAGCCAACACCTTTTGAGTCTCTACCCTTGTGCTTCAAATCATTTCAGATTTCTAAAGGAAAAGCTATTGGCCATAAACACTCTCTTTTAATATGGTGAAATAATCTGCGAATCTAGTATGCATAATGGATGACAATCCTCCTATGAATACGCTGCCCAAGTATGATCAATATGATGATGATTATGTTTTCCAAACTCAAGCTAACACTACGGAACAATCAGTGATCAGTTTGTGGGACAAAGACAGTCATTTTCAACAGCTCAAAAATAGTGATCAGCAAATACCACTTAGCTGTGACAGTGAAGAAGAAAGTGCAGAAAGTTTGGGAGAAAGGGAAGGTTCTTTACCTCTTTGTTATGCTTCATTTCAGTTCATCAAAGACAAATTTAATACAATTAGAAGTCATCAATATTTGGGTATTTATTTTAACAACAAAGAATACATTCAGCCCTATGACCAGCCTTCACAAGAGAAATAGAACAGTTGTGGTTTTATCCAAGGAAAAGGAAAATGCCTCCTCCTTTAATTGAAGAAGAAAAAAATCAAGGTTTGTTGGAAGACAACATTGCAATTTATGATGAAGTTGCCAATTCTGATGATATTGAGGAAGAGGTGGAGTTTCTTTCCCAAAAGAGTCCCAAGCTTGACAAAGTGGAGGAAGAAGCAGTCCTGGATCAAGCTTATCTCCCAAATCCTCTAATCCAAGTATTGTTCCAAGATCCCTTTGTTATTTATTTAGAGACAGTTGAAGAGGGATAAAAATATGTCAAGATCAATTTGATGCAAGGTTTAAAGAAAAGTTTAGACACTATTGTTCAAACACAAGTGAGGTGGGAGTGGCCTTTTGATTTTTTCAAAACCCTCAAAGATCTGAACCAAGATACCTCATGGAATCATCTGCTTGATTGGTTGTATTGGAAAAGAGATTTCACTAGTTGAATGTATATCATGTATAGGTTAGATTAGGATAGATGGGCATGCAAATAAGCTTAGCACTATGAGCATCTTTCTGGTTTTTATTTTTAGAATACTAATCTTGAAAACAAAAAAAAACGAAGAAAATATGAAAAAGAGGGCAGATGAAAAGAAAAGGTACAGCCCCATACCCAAAAAAGAGTTTTGTTGAAAGTGAGCAAGTCTAAATTCCACTACTTGTTTGGAAAGAAGAGTCTTGTTCATTCATCTAGCCTAATCATGGTTGAACATGTTTTGAATTTATGCTGATAGGTTAGTAAAAGAAGACTCGTCAAACCATTTAAGCTTGACTTGTTAGTAGGATAGATTAGGAAGAAAAGGTGTTGGTTCTAAATGCTCAAATATGAACCAAAGAGAAAGAGAGGGATGCCTAACACTTTCTAAATCACAACCCTCATACTTTCTAGTTTTTTATTATGCAAAATAATGTCTGTGTGCAGCTTGTTCAAATGCCACAACCCATGGCAAATCAGATTGCTTAATCCTAGTTTGAACATGTTTTGAATTTCATATCAGTAGGTTAGAGAATAAAGTTTGTCAAACAGCTTAATCTTGACAAATGAGTAGACTAGGTAGCGAATAAAAGATTTCACTAGCATAATCTGAACTCTTGGAAGTAATAAGGTTAGAAGTAGACAGTTTTTTTTTTGCTTTCAAAAATAAAATAATGTCAAGGGTTTTCCAGTCTAAGTGCACCCAAGTGAAGAAAAAATGTTAGGCAAAAGTATGATGGGTAGGTAGAACTAATGTTGAAGCAATCATGTCTTTTCAAATTTCTGAGATCATAGCTTCAAGAGAACATCAAAAAATGAAGGAAAGAGATTTTCCAAATTCATGTAAGGCACTAATCTTCAAAACTCAGAGATCTTAACTTTGAGGTTTTGGACACCTCCTGAAGAGGAGCTGCCCTTCCCAAGTGGAGCCATTGTTAGTCATCAGTAATTTTTACTATCCGTAGATGGCTAAATAATGATTCTAGATTTCTAAAAGAAACAAAATTCTATGAACATTGTGAGTTTTAGAAATCTCACTGCCTTCATTATCCTTAGAGAAAATTTTTCACTATCCTACCCGTTTGCCATTTCATGATCAACTTGTAACTCCTACAGAATCCAAATGGCTTGTGCCTCTCATTTCATCCTTTTTCCTACCCATAATCTCATTACTTTTTTTTTCCCTTGCCTATGACTCCATTGTCCATCTAGGGTTTTCCTATCAGCCTAACTCATTCCCATGATTCCCCGAAATTCCTCAAGCATTGATGGTCTCAAAACTATCTCTGTAGGCTCTTTAGATAAATTAAGTACATTGGATTTTGGATCTTCATTACACCACTTGGTCAATACTCTGTTTTTCACTTAAATATTCCAAGCCAATTTTCAGTCAAAGAGAGGTCAAAGAACCCCCCACAAGGTCAATTAGGGTTTCATGTGTTCCAAGGTCATCATTTCCAGAGAAGACTATCATTTAGTTTCAGAGTGTGCATATGAGGTAATGGACAAGCTTGAGACTTTTGAAGAAGTGTTAAAAGGTCATATCAGCAAGCATAAACCCATACCAACTCATAAACATCATGCCTCCATCATTTTCCAAGAATTCATTCCAAGAGTCAAGTCATTTGCCACACCTAGGGCCAATTTTACTTCAAACTATGTTTCTGACCAAAAAGGGATGAATTTGACAAAATTTAGAGAGGTTTTTTTCCATCATAGGTCCAAGAAGAAACACCCCCTTCAGTTTTTACACAGGTATCATGGTTTGGGAGCAATTTCAAAAATACTAGTGTCACGGGAGAATTGTTGCACTTCTGGAGTGACCTTGGGAAAATCATGTTTTCTCATAGCCAAAGTGTCCAGATGACTTGCTTGATGGGTCAAAAGATAACTAAACTAGAATATCTTTCCAATGAGCCATCATGATCTCAATTTGTAGTTGGGGAAGGCCTCCAAAATTTTCCTGCAACAGCACTCTGCATTTCTGCACCATCATTCAGCACGTTTTGACCAGTCTTGGGAGAATCAACTTTTGACAAGTCACGTCAACTCCAATCATAGAAAAAAAGGTATATTTGGAAAGTAGACAAGATAAGATTTCCAACGAGCTATCACAGACCCAATTCTGACACCGGGGAGGCCTCCAAATTCCCTCTACAAATTGGTGTTGCACTTAGGGCAGAAGTGACCCGACAGGACCTGAACGCGTTCAGGCGCTACGCTTAGGGAAGAAGTGACCCGATAGGACCTAAACGCATTCAGGCATTGCGCTTAGGTAGAAGTGACCTGACAGTGCGTTCAGGTGCTACGCTTAGGGTAGAAGTGACCCGACAATGCTGGCAGGCGTTGTGCCCAAGCCAAAATCCCTCCTTCACCTGCAACTTGTAAAAAATTGATGAAAGGACACCTCCAAGCTACATCAAATACTCTAAAAAAAATTTAAATTTGGTAGGTAGATGTTATTTTCCTTATCCTAGAAGTGAATTTGATGATTGGGTGATTAAAGGAATTAACCAAACCCTAATGAATGGAAACCCTAAATCCTCATGACAAGCACTCTGCTTTGACCTCCAAGAAAAACTTTAATCAGTCAAGAAAGGTGTGAATTAGGGTAATTACAGTAAGTTGGAGTTAGATATTCATCTAAGCTCAAAGGATATCAGTCATACATCTACACCTCCATCTCACTCACTTGCAAAAAATTGCCTTTCACCATTATTCCATTTCACTTATCCTATCAAGTTTCACAAGCAAGCCTAGGGTTGTTTAAAGGCAGGACTAATCACCATGTCAGGAGAATGACCATGCCTCATCATCTACACATGTATCCTCTCCTCAAGGAAACCTCCCTTCCTCAGCTTCTCCTGATGCATCAGATCAAGAAGGAAGTGGCAGTGAATAGTCAAGTGAAAATGAGGGTGCAAATGACAATGAGTCAAACCAAAATGAGGATGAAGGAGATGATGAGTTGAGCCAACAAGAAGCAGACAACATGGAAACAGAGCAGGGTTATGACAGTGAAGAAAATGTAGAAACTGACAATGGGAATGGGTCAAGCAAATATGAACAAGAAATCAACAATGAAGCAGAGGCCATGGAGGTGGATGATGATGAAAAAGAGGTAAGTGATGAAGAAAGCGGCAATCACGCTGAAAATTTTGAGGATGAGGAGGAAGAGGATATCATGGGCACAAATGAAGCATGTAACCAAGAAGCAGAGGATGATCCTGAAGAAATCAGTGAGACTAAGAGACCTAATGACAGTCAAAATAGTGAGGCTCTTAGTCATGACAGAGATGAGGGAAAAGATAAAGAAGGAAGCCAAAATGAAGATGATGACTATGTAGAAAATGAAGAAGAGATTGAAGATAGCCATGACTGTCATGGCAGTCATGAAGATAGTAAAGAAAATCAAGACACTGGTAGCCAAAATGAAGGTCACAGCAATGATGAAGGCAACTACAATGAAGAAGCCAACAGTGAGGCTAATTTTGAAGGCAAAGAGGTAAGCAGCAATCAGGATGATGAAGAGGAGGAAATGGAAACAAATGATGCCACCTATGATGAAAACACCCAGGTAATCACAATTAAACCCCTTCAATTGACATATCACAGGGGGGAAAGGCATGTGTTTGCTACCTCAAAAAGGCAAGGGACAATGGCTCCCACTTCTACTAAGCAGCTAGATAAAGGAAAACAAAAGATGAAGAGAGGTAAGAAAGGTAAGAAGGAGCTTAAACAAGGACTTGGCATCATTGACCTAGAAAATGAAAATGAAAATAAGGGGAGGGCCACTAGAATACTGCTCCAAAGCAAGGATGAAAAAATTAAGGATCTAGAAATATGCCTAGGTATGGCCATGTATAACATTGAATATTACAAGAATGAAAACAAGTAGCTGAAGAAGGTGAAGAGGGACCTTAACCTCCAAAAGAAAATGACCAAGCACTATGCATTGCAAAATGAAATTGTGAAGGCTAAACTCAAAGATTTTATTACATTCTCTATAATAATATTATAAAATTAAAATTATTTGCTATTTGAAATTAAAAAAATATAAAGTATAAATTTTATGAGAAAAATTTAAATATTGAATTTTAAAAATATACATATTTTTTAAAATTTAAAATATTAAATATTATTATTCACGACTTTATTGGTACAATCTCAATCCATATATAGTCACATTATTATGTGAATAAAATATGTTTACCTAAAACAACTTGTTGGTAGTTACATTATTATGTGAATAGAACATGTTTATCTAAAACAACTTGTTGGTAGTCACGTTATTATGTGATTAGAATATGTTTATCTAAAGCAACTTTTTGGTGGTGACATATGAGGGAAAATTTTCATTATTGCTAGATTCCATTGGACCTTTGGCCATTAAATTGTTTCTAGGTCTAAGGAAGGCGAGTTCTTAGATAATTAGAAGCTATTTTAAATCATATTATAGTACCAAAATATGGTTTCGATTTGTCATAGTATAATTTATATATACCTAGTAATCCATCTTAACATCACTAAGGTTATCAAAAAGAAAGGTTTAAAAAAAGGTTATAAAGTATCTAGAAATATCAAACCTTTAAACTAATACATGAAAACTTAGATTTTAAAATCTAGTTACAATTTAATCTTATGTCTAAGACAGAAAAAAAGAAAAAAGAAAAAAACTTTTTTTTGGTAACATATAAATCTATTATTTTGATGTTTATAATAATATCCCTTAATAAAATGAGCAAACTATGGGAGTCAATATTAATTATAAAAAGGATTATGTCAAGAAACCATATTCAGTAACCATGAGCTCCCTCTTATAATATTAACCTTTACATGTGGTAGTAACCAATAACACCAACTACATTAAATTTCAATTCATAAGTAAGAATCTAGTCTAAGTAACTGTGAATTTTAACTTTAAAAGTGTGAATATTAGTTTTTTTAAAGTGTAAAATTGGTTTTTCACCAATCGGGGGGTGTCAGGCTAAGGAAACCATCCATCATATGAAGCATGACATTTGGCTCTTTTTTAAAGCAGGGGAGGGCAGACCAACAACTCCAGCTCCTCCACCACGCAGTAGTTAATGTCTCTGAGCTCATATGTGTGAAAAGTTATCCTTCGTTTGTGTGCAACGGATTTTTATTGTTTTGGGTTTCAACGATGTCGAAACTTCTTTGGTTAAATTGCATGATGTACAAAATATTATGGTTTTCTTCTAGCTCTCCAACGGGCGTGCACTCCTGTGTGCTCTTATTTCTCTAGGTCGTTGGGCTAGGGTGGTGGTCATATGCCTATCGCACCTCCTGCAGGCTTAATTCGGTAATATTTCTTTCCTTCTTGCAATTTGTGAAAATTTCCCTCTCCTTCCTAAGTCAAAGGGTGTGTCGCTTGAGGTTTTGGTTAGTTCTAAGTCTGGTCGCTCTTCATTCACTTGGTTTATCGTCTTGGCCTTATGGTTGGTGTCTCTCGGGTCATCTATATTTGGTGTACACCACTTGTTTAATTGGCTCCAACTCTTCTTAGTAGTGTTTTTTTCTTTTGGGTGTCAAAATTGGCGTTGGGTTGGTGTTGGTTTCCGGGCGTTGACATCCCTTGGTTCTTCCCTTTTGGGGTCATCAATAAAAGAACTCATTTTGGTGTTTCCTTATGGCTTTAACAATGGTCTGGTTTTTGGGAGCCCACTTTTCTATTTTCTCTTGTGCATAGTTTGAAATTTGCCCTCTGGCCTTTCCAGTCACTGATTCATCTACTTGTTCTAGCCTGGTTCAATATTTTTCTAGTGGTGAATTTCCCATGGGGTGAATTGTTGTGTAAAATTCCCCTTCCCTCTCAGTATGTGGTGCGGTTTACTTGGCCTCTGGTGGAGGGTGGTCATTCGTTTGGGCGCTTAATTTGTGTCTGTGTGTTGCCTGGTTTATTTCGGTGGTCTTTGGTTTGGTTTCGATATTGCCATTAGGGCCTCGAATTTTTATTGTACTTCAATATGAAGCCTATTTTTTTCTCCTCGCATGCCTTGGCCTAGGAAAAGGTGGAAGGATCATCTTCTCTTGAATATGTTCGAGGTGGCACAACGAATGCAAGTGGTGGAAGCTCTAGGTGGGGTGTCGGTTCAGTGCGTAGTGTTGGACGTGGGGGTAGTAGAACCCATGGGGGGCATAGGTATTTGGCCGACTCCATGACAAGAAGAAGAAGAAGTATGATAATTTCGAGTGATAGGGTTGTTGGTAAAGGTAGCAGAGGATCGGGTCATGGTCATTGCATGGCCTCTTAGGGATGGTACAAAATTCAGGGTTGTGTGGGGTTAGCAGGTTGTGCTCCTTCCTAACATACCGATATTTCCACAATGCTTCAGGAGATAGTACAATCTGGAATTTCTCGGTTGGGATCTTTCAATAGAGTTTGAGGGGAGGAGCACAAGGTCGTTATGTCAAAACTAGAACAACTCCACTACTCCTGATGTCATGTTCGTTAAATCATTGTAGTTGTCTAGCATGGGAAAAAATTGTTGACAAAGAAAGTTGAAAATACGGAAGCTTGGCTTGCTCACTTTGAGCATCATGTCAATTTCCTATATCACCCTACTCCTCCAAGAAAGGGGCCAGATAATCCTGCTTCAATTACCTTTGACGACTTATTATGATCACTGGTGTCTTTCTACTTCTTTATGTTTTATGGTATGTTAGGCCTCTAAGGCTATGGACCTCCAAAAACCTGGTCGGGGTGAGACCACATGCATTTTTTCATCTCTATATATGCTTTTTGATTAATAGAAACTTTTCAACTTTAAAAAAAAAAGTGTAAACTTTTTTTTCAAGAGTGTAAATATTAGTGTTCCAAAGTGTAAATAGTAAATAATTTTGATTGAAAGAATTTAAATTTTCAAAAAAATGAATTATGATTCCAAAAGAGTGAATTCAATTTTAAAAATGTGAAATTTTAATTCAAAAATGTCAATTTTCATTCCAGAAATGTCAATTTTTTATACCAGATGTGTCAATGCTAAATTTCTACACTATGTAATTGAATTTCAATATTTTGAGTTTATTTTTAAATTTATATATAAGATCTAAATCCAATATTATAGACAATTATTAATATTTTATTTTTGTATGTGCATGCATAATATCACTATGACATACATTACTAAAGATGTCAAATTTGAATACATTAAATAAAATAGAAGTAATGAATAACAAGAATTTCATCACAAAGTTTCACTTTTCCATAAATATTTATGATATCATACAATAAGGTGTCCTATTCTAAATAATGATTATGATCTATTCGTAACTACAAACAATATAACTTGTGTTGTGGGAACGTTTTTCACAAAACTCACATATTAGGAAACAATACAAGAGTCCAATTTGTGTTCAATAGTTTACTTGAAGTGATAGATATTAATTAAGGTTAACTATTAATTTGTGACTTTTAGACAATGACAAATTTATATGTTTGATCTGGATTATATTAATATATTATTTGTAATCCATATCGATGTTTTTATAGTGGAAAATATGGAGGAATCATCTTGTAGGGTCATTTTTACAAATGGTCCTAGTTTGAAAATTTTCAGGTGAAAAAACTTCAGGAGACATTTTGAGGCCTTAAATGGGGACTTTTGTAGTTTTGACCTTACCATTGACCTATATTCCATAATATAAAAATTGGTTCCTTTCTAACAATGAAAGAATCACCTCAGCTGGATCTTGTAGGAGAAATCCATGTCTTCTGGAAATTGATCTATCGAAATTAACCACCATAATTCATGATGATGCCACATCATCCCCCATTACTCATGGAAAAAGGGCTAGTCACATGGGAAATATGATGAAGACTCTAGAAGAACAAGTTGTAACTCATATTGAGGTTTGAATGGGTTAAATTTAACACCTATTTGGCTATCAAGTTGTGTTATAACCTCTAGCTACTAGGAGGAAAAGTGGTTCCATTCTATTCAAGTGCAATTTGTTCCATTGATGAGTAGAGTAGTTGAGAGTACATAGATAGATAAAGAGAAAATAGAGAGGGTTTGTGTTCTATAATAAACATGGGCCACAGGTCTCACTCCTTTTTACTTGCATCCATTTCCATTCAAAGAAAGAGAAAGTAGAGTAATCTGACCTACCATCTAGGTTTTCTCTCAAAAGGGTTTCCTTGGACATATCGTGTGTTATTGTTGTTTTACGAGTGATTGTTCTATTATTTCCCTATTTTTTTCATATTTATATTTTTCATGCATATGGAGTAAATAATAACTTAATAATTTAGAAATATAAGGAAAAATTAACCCTCATAGTATAGACTTCATAATTTAGAAAATTTTCTTTATCAAATTTGTTGTGATGAACTATCTAATCGACTATCCACAACAATCTATGGATCAAAGTTATTAATTCAAGGGATGTCTCATTCGTTGACATCACTCTCACATTTTCCAATATGTTCAACCTATTCTCATTATGCCTCAATTGCTTCAAATCAATTCCCATTTATTTTGAATTATATCCCTTCCATCCTACCTTTGGTGACCATGACCATATGATGCTATTAACATAGATGTCCATCATTTTTTATAGAAATGACTCATTATTGAGTTCTTTTTAAACGCCTTTTCTACCATTTTTTTCATGATGTTCATGTGGGCTTGCACTGATGAGCCACTACCTTGTATGTCTCAACAACAACATTTTAAAATTTGTATACATTTCCCTCTATTGTACTAACAATTTTTATCAATCTAGTTCTAATGATCAAACTATGACTATTTTCACCTAAACATCATCTTTTCTTTAACATAATTCATCTTTGTCCTTGTAACATAGAGATCCAATGTAGTGATGCTTAATAGTGTGGAAATTATTTGTAAGAATCCTAACCTCCCAAACCCATAAATTAGATAGAATACTATGTATCAATATGTAATGAAGTCCATGTTTAATAACTAATGCCTATGTAGTAGCGTGAACACAACTATTGTAAGAAGGATTACTAGAAAGTTCCACCTACTAGAAAATTCCTTCTCTAGAATTTTCTTATGGGATAGAAGTAGTATATATAGAAGTAGAAGCCTTGTAAAATGTCTGGTAGAAATATTGTAATTGAGATCCACTTTATTGGAGGTTTCCACCTAGAGATGTAAGTTAAAAATGCACTCTTCATAAGGTTATTATCATTTGGATCATGTTAACATTGTGCTCACTATTACGATTACTTTATACTAAATAATTGCATGTTATTGATTGTACCTAAAGTATGCTTCCATGAATTCATGTGGGGGTTGTATATGATTGTTATTTCTCATTTCCTACATTATGGATGGTCATAAATTGTTTTGTGAGTGCTCAATATTCACTAGGGACACATTGAAAACTTTTAAGATATTCCCAATAATTTGTCTTGGGATACCAATATTTTTCCCGTCTCTTGTTAATACATGTTTCTTCCATAATTAAATACATGTTTCTATTCCTTTATTTATTTCTCCCATATCACAAGTTCTCTTTATATTTTTATTTGATAGCTAAGGTTGTTATCTAGGTAAGCATGGATGGGTATTAGGAAACAAATGACACAAATTAATATGAGATGACCACTTTTCATGTTGAGCTAAGGATTTATATTGCATGGCTAGTGTGTCATAAATAAGCTATAATTTAAATTATTGGCATCATTTGATACTAATTATATTGAAATTAGCATCCAATAAGTGTGGATACATAAATATCTTAATTTAATGAATTTATTTATTAGATATGGCATGAAGGAATTGTGGTCCTCACCTATATTCCATAATTGTTTATCATCTCTAGCAATCAAAATATGTATTTACACTTTAATTGAGTTGATAATATCCCATATGTTTAATCTATGCCTTCATCTATGTATCCCTTTGGGAAGAAATGAATTTCAATAATGTCAAGCACCCTTTTTGTTATTAGAATAGATATGCATGCAAACATGTTGCAATTTCGTTATTGTTGCACAATTATCCATATGTAACAATAATAAATTCATAATATTTAGTTCATAATGGACCATCATGAAATGGGTGGAAACTTGATGTTCCCATAGACTTGTACAAAAACGTCTCATATCAATCCACCATTATTTCTTCAAGATCCTTGAGGAATTTTCCTAATGGAGTCACAATGAAGTTTGAACCCACCTCTATAAAGGAAAGGTTGAAGTGCTTGAATCCTTAGTAATATGTTGATATGTAATCATGCAAGTCAAAGAAATGGGGATATTTATGGAACTAGGATTTTTCTTCTTACCTAAACTAGAAGTCTTTTCCTTATCCATATTGTTGTGCACAATGCTCAAGTAAGTTCTACGTTGCTTCTCTCAATTAAATTTGTGGGAGTTATCACACATTTCAACAACTTGAAATATAATTTTATGTGTTGCTTGAACTACTTGCAACTATTGTACTTCAATTGGACAAGTGGTGGTCCTAAGCCTGTTGGTGATGAGACACAACATTACACCTTGAAAAGAATAACCTTTTTGTGATCACAATGTCAATAAATTGTTTTCTTGTTATTGTGCTAAAATGAGATAGCAAAACTAGAGGAAGGCATAAAATATCCATGTTTTCATTAATGTTTTTGAGACACAAAGTGATTTGTTTTTCATTACTTAGTAGATAAATGAGAAATTGTACATTTAATTGTCAATCAGGTGTTCATATGGAGTTTGTGAATTGTTTTAGAAATGTGTGCTAATACAATCTGCTAAGTGGTAACGAGGCTGTAGTATTGAATGAAAATTATAGAGTTGGATGTTAATTTCCTTCACAAGTCACCAAGTAATGTAAACCACACTTGCATGAATTGAAATGCCACACTTGCATACTTGTAGGAAAAGAAAATTCACAGTTGCAAACTTGAATGAATTGAAATATTACACTTGCAATAATTTAAATATTAACTACAACACTCTTGCAGGAAGCTAATTCACACTTGTCGGAAAGAAAACACACATGGAGGAAATCAAATCACTCTTGTTGGAAATAAAACACACCAATAAGAAGGTAAAACATTCTTTCAAGAAATTAACACACTTGACAGGAAAGGAAAATGGTGACTTGATCAAGTTATCTACCTAATCCTAAACTTTGTAATAAGAATTCTCATGAACTGATTTGTGACTAAAAAGTTGGAAAACTATGATATAAAAAACATAATTTAGTGAGTTATATCAAAGTTGATACGAGAGAATTTGGAAAACAGGGTAAATTAATATTTAATTCAATCAACACACAACAATAGGAAATGGAGTAAATTGCTTCACAGGTTGCAATAGTATTAGGAATTAGGAAAAAGAGTAAATTTCTTAATGAGTTGAAACAAAATTAATAATTAGAAAACAATGTAAGTAATAAAATAAACTAAACTATAAAAAATGATGGAAACTACCTTAACTAGAATACAAGAAATACTTGAATAACAATGGGTCCCTAGTTCCTTATAGGATGCAATCATTAAGTATGTAGTAGAACATGGTATTAGATGACCTGACTCAAATATAGCACGGTATTATGTAATTCTTAAGTCTCTTCATTAGATCATTGAACCAAAGGACAACCATGAGAATCTCAATTTCTCATGTTTCTTCCCTTTATTACAACAACATTTCTAAAAGATGAAAATATCAAACATCTGTTGACTCACTTAGCAAGCATGATAAGCGGGAAATTTGGTAAAATTTGTTATAGTCAAGCTCTCCATGTTGGATAGCTAACCACCCTTTTCATTTGCTTCATTGGGTGATTAAGTGGTCAATCCTCCTGTTGGATAGTCAAAAATGACAATTGTGCATCTAGTAGTTTACTTATGTTATTCTATTACAACTTTTCGTTGAGTTGCAACAACATAGATAAGTAATTGTAATAGTCACTTCCAACAATTTGTGTGCCGAGGTGTTGCAAAATTTGTACTTCTAATTTGTTTCATCATTGGTTTTCTAGACATGTTGTAGCATCGTTAGGAAGTTTTTGCAACATGAAGGTATTCTAGTGACACAATGGAGGTCTTGCGGGAATGACACATTGGATTTGTTGCAACAATTTCATTTAGGGTGTTACATCAATGTGAGATGATGGTGTTGTAACAACATAGAGGTGTTGTAGCACACATAGGTGTTGCAACAATAGGTGTTACAACAACTAGACTCCTACAATTATTTCCATGGTGAATCCAGGGGTACTGTATGAGCCTATATAAATTATATCTCATGAATTCTCATTAGTTAGCATAAAAAAAGTAAATTATTTCCTTAATACATAAGAATAAAAATTTAAAATGACATAATTAGAGAACTACTATACCATGATAAAAGTGCATCATTGTGAGCAAAATAAGTTATGGGATGGATGAGGATGGTAAAATGTATTTAAAAAAGTGGTGAATGCTGCTTAAATGATGCAAATTTGGCACCAATTATCTGCCCCCAATTGAAATTTTTGCATGTCCTCATACAACCAAATAATCAATCTAAATTAGGGTGAGAGTGACCCCCATGGAATTTTTTGATGGTGTATTCAACTTCCTTGCATCATGGAAAAATAATTGACTTTTTCTTCTCTTCATTTCCATTTAGTAGGAAACCAAGCTTGTCCTTAGTCATGTTGAAATCACCTTGATATCTTGGGGTTGGTAGCAAAATCATGGGGCAGGGGAGTTTGAGGCCTATCCATTCCCATAGCTCTCCATGTACTTAATGTATATGTGCACTTTTTCTAAAGCCACAACAAGGTTGTTGAGATTGAATGGATCCTTTTGATGCATATCTTCTATGGCCTATTCCCACATACGAGAACATACCTCTACAAAAATTTTAGCCAATAACTCTATTTGTGTCTTGTAATGATCAATATATTCTTGATTTTTGCACGCCATGAAGTATACATGTAGAGGGGTTTTAACCTAGTTAAAATTTGTGATAAGAAAAACCTTGGGTCTATAATACTCTCCCCTTACCCATCAACGACAATTGTAGTTTTTCTCGTCTACTTTATGAGAAATTATCTAGTTAGCATGATAATTTATGCATGATCAAGGCACTCAATTGTATATCCCCCACAAATTTGTTAGGGCTACATTCTAGATTTTGTTGCAACAAAATATTATGCTGATACAATTCACACAAAAAGTTATTTTCTTTGTTTTTTCTCTCATAGTAGGCCTCTAATTAGGCAGTTGCAAAAGTTATATCCTAGGGCTTACTATTTGTTAGTTCTTGTAAATACATGTAGATAAGGGATGGGACCTTGCATCTTAGTTAAGAATAAACTAATAAGTCAAGCTATATCTTCTTAGTTTCTAGCTTACCTACTTATCTTTGTAACTTAGAGAATTTTATTGCTTCTTCTTTCATTTCTCTTTTCCCTTGGTCCTTCTTATCCCTATGGGCCTCTAAGTGTTCTTCCCACTTATCTTTAAGGTTTTTGATATATTTATGATGCTTTCCTATTGAAAGAACTCCCTCTTATTTGGATTCCATCATCTTCTTCCTCTTTTCTTCTTTAGTATTCCCCCATACACCTTGGATGTCTACTTGGATAATTTTCTCCAATATAAATTTGGTCTCTATTTGAATTGTTGTCTCTTATGACTCAAGTCTATCATCCTTTCTTTGGACAACCTTTTCTTGGATTTTTTTCTCTATATGTAAATATTTTTGAATTCTCATCTCCATTCCTTGCGTCATAAAGGAGCCCTATTTTCTGAGAAAGGTAGTCTAACCCCTTAAATAATCATTCATACTTCAACTTGGCCTATAGGATTTTAATCTTATGTTGTAGATCCTTCTTGTTCTTTCCAACATTTTATTTATTCTCACAATAAATGAATGAAATGATGAAAATAAAAATGTACCTATAAGCTTCTACTTCCTTTTGGCCTTGTGGATCTTCTTCAAGGCTTGTAAAACGAGATTGGTATACTGAGTTGCAATTGTTTCTTGAGTTTCTAATCCTATTTTTGGTGTTGCAACTTCTCCTCCACCTATTTTATCCTTTTTATCAATATTTTTGTAGTAAATCCTTATTTCAAGCCTCCCCCTATTGGTTCTTATGTTGTAGCAGGGGTCTTCATCTCTTATTCCACCATCTCTTTTAGTTCTTGTGCTTCAACAAGTACCTTTATCTCTTCCTCCATTATCCCCGCTAGTTCTTATATGACAGTAGGAGTTTCCACTTTATTTTCCACTACCCTTGATGGTTCTGGTGTTTTAGCAGGGGTATCCACCTTTTCTTCCATAATCCCTAATAGTTCTTTTGTCTCAACAGGGAAATTTATTGCCTCTTTATCTACCATTCTTGGTTAATTTTTTGTTATAGGCATTTCTATATTTTCTTCCATTATCCTTGTTGGTTCCTGTGTGTCAGTAAGTAATTCGATTGGCTCTTCTTGCTTTGCATCCTCTATTTGTATTGTGATAGGTTAGGCTAATTCCCCTTATTTTAGTACCTCATTGATCTAGGTGGATATCGGTGGCCACCCACCTATTCTATTTGGACCCATGACATCAATTCTTGCAGCTTACTATTTTTAGCAGGTTTTCGGGTCCTGCACGCTCGAAGCCATTTTGGGGCATTAATGATCCAGGTGGATATTAGTGGCCACCCACCTATTCCATTTGAACCCCCTCCATCAGTTCTTTCCATTTTCAAGTTTCAACACAACTTACTATTTTTAGCAGTTTTTTGGGTCCTAAACTTCTGGAGCCGTTTTGAGGCCCTAAACAATTTTTTTTGGGAAAACCAAGAGCGACCAAGATAATCTCTCCTCCACCAAAAGTTGTACTCCTTGGATATATCTTTCTAACGAGCTATTGAGCGCGTCAAACGGAGATCAGATGCCAAAGTTATGTCCCTGGGAAGTTGAAACACCAATTCCAAACATGGCCCACAGTTTTGGCGCTTCATCTCCTAGGGTTGGGTTTTTGGACGTTTTGGATTCTAGATTGTTTCTCAACAATAAATAGGCCCTCGAGCCTCATTGTAACACAGTTCAGGGGCTGATAGTCGTCACATCTCTTCTCAGGGATACGCTGCCAGTACCCTAGCTCATCTATTTCCGTTATGTCTATAATAGGCCTTCGAGCCTCAATGTAGCACAGTTTAGAGGCCCGCATATGCCACATCTCTTCTCAAAGCTACGTTGCCAGTGCCCTAGCTTGCTTCCATTATGTTTATAAGCTTATTTCAGTCATTCTTTTATTAATAAAATGAAGCATTATTTCCACTGCATCTCTATGTTTATGGGTATATGTGTATTTTGTTGTGTTCCTATATAAAATCCAGATTAGTGGTATCAGAGTGGGTTTTCTCTTTCCTTTTTTTCTTTGCATGTCCCCAACATGGTCAGGGTATAAGGATTTCTAGCTCGATCTGGTTGCACCCTTCCAAGATCAGCCTCGCCAACCCCGACGACTCCCCATGGCGGAAGGAATGAAAGACGAGGGAGCAGGAGATCCTATCAAAATCTTGCTAAGGGAGGCCCTCGAGAAACAGAGGAATGTGATGATGGACAAATTTTCCAAGATCCTTCAATGGCTGCCCACCGGAGGCACATCTACATCCAGCACATCCGCCAACAGGTCCACGACATCCTAGACAAATCCACTACCAAGTTCAGCAGAATCCCCCCCCCCCCCAATGGAGGAACTTAACGCAATGGAGACCATTTCTTCCTAAGGAGGGAGGAATGATCCAGGTGGATATCGGTGGCCGCCCACCTATTCCATTTGGACCCACGACATCAATTCTTGCAGCTTTTCACTTCCACTCGCTTACTATTTTTAGCAGGTTTTTAGGTCTTGCACGCAAGAATCCATTTTGGGGCATTAATGATCCAGGAGGATATTAGTGGCCGCCCACATATTCCGTTTGAACCCTTGCCATCAGTTCTTTCCATTTTCAAGTTTCAACACAACTTACTATTTTTAGCAGTTTTTCAGGTCCTGAACTTCCGGAGCCGTTTTGAGGCCCTAAACGACATTTTTTGGCAAAACTGAGAGCGACCAAGCATACCTTTCTTCCACCAAAATTTGTACTCATGTAGATCTTTCTAACGAGCTATTGAGCATGTCAAATGGAGATCGGATGCCAAAGTTACTTCCCTAGGAAGTTGAAACACCAATTTACCCTAACAGGGCCCACAGTTTTGGCGCTTGATCTCCTAGGGTTATGTTTTTGGACGTTTCAAATTCTACATTGTTTCTCAACTATAAATAGGCCCTCGAGCCTCATTGTAACACAATTCAAAGGCTGGTAGCCGTCACATCTCTTCTCAGGGATATGCTTCCAGTACCTTTGCTCATTTATTTCCATTATGTCTGTAATAGGCCTTCGAGCGTCAATGTAGCACAATTCAGATGCCAGTGTATGCCACTTCTCTTCTCAGAGATACACTGCCAGTGCCCTAGCTTGCTTCCATTATGTTTGTATGCTTATTTTAGTAATTCTTTTATTAATAAAATGAAGCATTATTTCTGCTGCATCTCTATGTTTATAGGTATATGTGTATTCTGTTGCGTTCCTACAATAAATCTGGATCACTCATTCTCTTCCTTTCGGTTATGGACACGTGATAAGGTCTCTTAGTCATTCATCATATTCTTTTGGTCAAAGGTAGACTCATCGAAATCTCTAGGTCATTGTCACGACTATCTCTATCTTCTTACTATATTTATTGTGACTCTTTTAGTGCCCTATGAGTTGTAGCAGCTTCCCCTACCTTGGATTCTTTAGGTGTTGTAGAAGCTATCCTTATCATGGATTTTTCAAGTGTTGCAACACCCTCTCCTTATAATGTTGTATCAACTTATTCCCCTAGTGTTGCAATAGCTACTCCCTTTGGTGTTATAGCCAATGCTTCTAGTAGGAGTGGCTCTAGCTCTAGTATCCTCACTAGGTCATCCCAAGTGCAACTATGGTCTCTTCATTCACCAAAACTAGAAATCCCTCTACTATTCTATTATGATGCAAATTCATAGCAAACACGAGTGAAATATTATCATCATACCCCAATAGTTTTTATGCATACTTAATCCACCCCATAGCCAAGAATATGGCCAAAAAGTCATCATAGGCTTGCAACATGATGGTTTTAAAGGGATCTCAGTGATTCAATGAGCCACCCATGATTCTTACTTGAAACTCAAACAATCTATCTATTGCAGTGTAGATGAACAACCCATTGAGAGAGGAAAGTTTCCCATTCGAGAAATATAATTATGAGCCAATGGTGTGAGTTGTGTCATAGGGTTTGGTGGTGGTGGAGTGATATGAAAATTAATGGTGATATTGCATGCAAATCATTTCAAGGTAAGTGTGATCATGCCACTTCAATGTCATTCATTATGAAAGGAAATGCATACATTTTCAATGCTTACTGTGAGTTGTTGGATTTCTCTAGGTTGGTGGTGGTAGGATTATGACATCCCATCCTCCCTCGTGATGTTATTAGTGGGACTAGGAGCAAGCTATAAATATTTCTTGGTGAAAGTGTTGCATCACAAAGTGTTATAGCAGCCAAACTGAACTAATTTTCTAGCCTGAGGTGTTGTAGAAACTACTCTGAACTAGTGTTGCAACAACAATGTTGAATGGCGTCACAACCACAGACATTTTTTTGGCCCAATTGAATAATCTTGCAGCACGATCGTTGAGTAAGCTTCAACTTGAAGTGTTACAACACCTGTTTATAGAAAATGGTGTTATTTTTTTCCACATAAGTTGTTGTGACATTGTATTGTGTTAGTCTTGCAGCAATAGTGTTTTCATATTATGATATTGTTGTTGCAGACAGATCATGTTGTTGTTGTGACATTGATGTTGGAATCACATCATGCCTATGTTGCAACGAAATTGTTGTAGTAATAAGGATGTAACTTTCCATATATCACAAGTAATTATAGAGCGTGTTTATTAGTAGAAAAAGGGGAACGGTATCAAGAACCTATAAATGACATGAGTGATGGCCCTCAGTTTTGCAACAAAAATGTTTCAAATCCCAAGGGTATCAACGTTAATTTTCAACCTAGGGCTCGTACAAACTTAAGATGTAGAAATTATGTTGTATATTTGCAACTTCTCATGAATTTTTATCCAAAATCACAAGACACAAACCTACTCTACTATTCTACAGATATTGTTTCACAATTTAGAGCAAAAATTTCACACATGCAATAAGAAATCACACACATGCAACAAGTATTTTTATCTGGGGAAAGAAATATTTTAAAAACCCAAATTCCTATTGCATTAATCAAAAGAATAGAGATGGATTACAATTGATTTTCTCAACTGAGCTCACCATGCAAGTGCTCAACCTATCTCGCTGTTCATTAAAGGCCTCTAACCCAGACTTAGTAAATTTATACCTTGGCTTGAGCTCATATTTACTTGAATTTTTCCTAGTGTAATTAGCTCCTATTTAAAGGAAATTCCCTCAATTGAATTGCACAATTCTTCTAGGTCCTTCATCTCAATGCATGCAACATCCATGGACTCAGAACTAGTCTACAACTGATGTTACACTGCATTGGAATCTCCATCTCAACTGGGTAACTAGAATTCTCTACATGTACTAGCTATTTTGAGTTGACTCATAAATTAACTGGATGATCACTTAGTTCGAATGAAGTCCCACAGCACAACTTGACCCTCCACTAGTTCCTCCAACAATTGGAACTAGTTTAACTGGAAAAAAAAAAAAAACCTTAGATAACTAACCTTGATTGCTACAAATTTGCAATCACACATGCTAAATTGAACTATAACTCCTCCAACTCAAATTTACTGAGTAAAATGGGTGACAAAATCCATGTCAATCAAGTTAACATCATCCAAGTTGTATGCTTTCTCAATTTAATCAAGGCCATATCAAATTGAGAATTTATTGTTACATTTTTCATAACTCCCTCTTAGCAAGAAAGGGATTATCAACCACCCCTATCTTGCACTTGTGGAACTCGAACTTCCCTCTTGACAAAGCCTTTGTCAAAATATCATCATCTTGTTCCTCTCTTGTAATGTACTGCAACAACATTATCCTAGTACTAAAAGTAGATGATTTCTCGTTGATTGCAGGACATTTGTACAAAATGGGACCATATGAGATACTGTGTAGATACTTATTTGAGCATGAAAGGTAGAGTATCTTGGCAGAAGCTCATGGAGAGGTTTCAGGAGGACATTATGCAGGAAAATCCACTGCACATAAGATTTTGAAAGCTAGGTTATGGTAGCCCATAGCGCATAAGGATGAAAAAAAGTTTTTTTGAGCATGTAATGCATGCTAGAGATAGGTAAATCCATATAGAAGGGATGAAATGCCATTGAATCCACAGGTAACGTTGCAATAATTTGATAATTGGGCTATTTATTTTATCAGACCTATTAACCCACCAGGGAAGAAGACTGGTGTAAGATACATAATCACTGCAACTGATTATCTGACAAGGTGGGTTGAAGCACAGCCAGTGAAGGATTGCAGCGCAAATACTGCTGTAAAGTTCATATTTGAGTATATTTTGTATAGATTTGGGTTTCCAAATATCTTGATGAGTTATAGGGGTTCACATTTCTTGCATAAGACTATTAAGGTGTTGACTGCAGAATTTCAAGTATATTATTAGAAAAGTACACCATATAATCCTCAGGCGAATGGGACAGTCAAAACTTTCAATAACATTATGGATAATGCTCTCACAAAATTCTACAATGTTAATAGAAGTGACTGGGATCTAAGAATTCCAGTGTTGTTATGGGGATACAGGACAACATGCAAGAAAATGACAAGACAAACACCTTTTAGGTTGGTCTATAGACAATAAGCAATCATGTCTATGATGTACATTGTGCCAAGTTTAAGAATTGCAACATTCGTAGACACGACAGAACGGAATACAATGGAAGAATGGATGGAGAGATTTCTTTATTTGGAAGAAGACATATTTATAGCAGGTTTTCATCAACAAGTAAAAAAAATCAAGGGAAAAAGCTTGGCATGACAGGAACATCAAGTAGAAGACATTCAAGGAAGGAGATCTTGTCCCATTGTATGGTAGCAAATTCATGAAGTTCCCTGGAAAGTTCAAAACACGTTGTTTGGGACCATATATCATCAGGAACGTCTCTGATGGAGGTGGAGTTCAACTCGCGAAGTTGGATGGTCATTTAATGCTCGGACTAGTGAATGGACGCAGATTGAATATATACAGGGAAGACTTTTTCTGTGGAATTTTGCACTAAAATTGAAAGAGGAACATCTTAGTTCCACCTATAGTTGAAAGTGGGCACTGGACTATAAACTACTCTACAGATTGGGGATTCGCTGAAGGAAGGTTACTGCACAATTTTTAGAAGTATGGTGAAGTCCGAAAGAATTGTGCCGGAGGAAGCTCATTGTGTGATATTCAAGATTATGTTGAAGTCTGAAGCAACTGCGGCGAGGAATGAATTTCTACGACACAAGGGGAGGTTCATTGAATTTTTCCATAAATATGAATGCTGGAAGGAAAATTTTGACATGAAAGGATAGTTTTCGTTAAAACAAGCAGGGGATCACATTTATTAGGCATAGCTGGTCGAATATAGTGGCATATATGCATTAAATGAGCCAAATATGGAGATGATCATGAGGCCATAAGTTCAAATTCGTTATAAAAGCAAGGTCCCACTCCACATTTTGACATTTTTCTTCCTGAGAAATCAAGTTGAGAATTTGCGCCTCAGTGAGAATAGAGTATGTGGTTCTATGTCTGAGAAGACCGTTGAGTATATTTCTAGGGAATTTGTAAAGAAAGAACTCGTAGAAATAATTGAAGCTACAAAACTAATCGTAACAAGCCCAAGGTCGTCGTGTAAGAAACCAACCTCAGAAGAAGCTTAACTGAAGAAAAATCAGGTAAAGAGGCCAGTTATGTCCCTTGGAGTTAGACAATCTATAAAAATGAAAATAGCCAAAGAGTAGTGCATAAAGCAACGACATGACAAGAAGAAGAATAAACCAATGGAGATTCGGGATAGTGAATAAGAAATTGAAATCCCATATCCAGAGATATCAGAAATTGAAGTAGAAGGTACAGAAGAACTCTCTGTACTCCCACCATATGTACCGCCAAGAAATTCGGGTGCTAAGTCAGTCAAAGACCCTGATAATGTGAATTTTGGTGTTTTCACACCACTGATTCCCGAGAAAGTACCATTTGAAGGAAAACCATTGAGAAAATTTTCAAAATTGAAGATGGAGGATTGGAACTTCAATGATAGAAGCAAATACCCACAATTTGAACCAAGCAGGTACCTACACCAAGTGTATTACCAAGAGGCTAAAGTCACTAGGTTGGAGCCACACTAGTGAACAGAAGGATTGCAGCAAGCAAGATTGTTGAATATGTTGAACGTACCACACTTCGGTCAAAGTGCTATCAACACGATATGTGTTCGACAAATTTTGGCTTTAGTGCATGAAAAATACCTTTGGCTAGGAGACAGGATTCCAATATATCAAATGTTTATCACAAGAATAACAATGTTTCCATACCAGGGAAAGAATCCCACTGAGGAGTTCATGGGAAAGATCCAGGATAAGGAATTCACTGACGAAATGAAGAAGAAGTATGAGTTGATAAAGAATTCAAGGGGCTATGACATCAATTTTATCAATGAACAAGCAGTGTGCTTTGCTGCACACATTATTGCAGGAAGAATCATGTGCAAGTGTAGAGAGAATGAAGTCCTAGCATGTGTGGTCTCTTTGGGCATGCAATGCAGCAAAGGGGTCCATTTTAACTGGGTCAGATACCTGTGTAGGGAATTTTTGGAGGACTTCAGAGAAGCGCAGGAAGAAGGGAAGACATTCCACTACGCATGGTTGTTTTTTATCATAGTGTTATTGGCATGGAAGGAACCTGTGGAGTCACATTTTGCCACAGTTGACCCAGATGTGTGTGAAGTTGTGAGGTACGCCATGCTCTAGTTTTCCAAGGAACCAATGTGCGCGCAAGAAAACAAGACTTTTTGGGTCTTGATGGAGATGGATTTGCGAACGGTGGTGAATAAGTGTCTCAGGATGTCACCCTATTTGTTTGAATAATACCAGAACATTGTAGAGTTTATGGTTGTTTTCCACAGAGCTTACATCAAGGCACGGAAGGATTCGACAGAGACATGGCATCCTTTGCCATATTTGGTCACAAAGATTGACCTTTTTTATTTCCTAAATAAATGGACAATAGATTGAATGAATCCACCCATTGAAGGAATTGAGACAGAGAAAGACACCCTACAGCATGCGGGAACCAGCTAAAAAGACATAGAGATGGGGAAAAATACGGAGTAGGAAACAGAGAAGGATGGGGAAGAAACCAAAGGAACAAATTTAGATCAGGGTGGCCAAGACCCTCCCAGTGACATAGAGCCAGAATATTCCCCATTCATCATTCGAAAAAGAGTACCTACAGTAACTACAACGAGCCAAAGGAAGAATCATAAATAAACCAAGTCTCGAGGAGCCACACCGCTTGTCCTACATATAGGAACTCAAAGTGCCTGCACAGACAGTGAGACAACAGGAGCAATCAGCTAGCCAGATAGCGCAGACAAGTCAGTCGGCACAGCTAGAGCAACAGCTAGAGACACAATTTGGGTTAATAATTTTTCAGGTACCCAAAGGAGCACTACAGTTTGAAGCTGCCAAAGATAGAGAGCGCGCCAAAGGATGGGAAAGCATCAACATGAACCTCATCGTGCTCCCCACTCCAACATTGCACGAGTTCCACCAAGGGATCGTAGAAGAATTGAAGGGGCATGAACAACATATCTTATAGTCAAATATACAAGTGTGATAGGAAAGAACCATGATGAATATGCAGCTTGATCAGGTAAGGAATGAGATGAGGTGCTTCAACAACAAAATCAGTTGAAAGAAGCCATTGAACAGACTTATAGTGAAGTTCTGGACGTTCACGTCTGCACAAAGGAACCACCAGCAACAAAGGTTGCAAAGCTCACTCTCACAATCAAGGATTCCAAGGACAACATTGAAAAGCTGAAGTTTGAATATGAGGTCCAGATTTCTAAGCTGCAAATTAAGATTCAACCGGCCATGCCCTAAAACTCAAAGAACAGACGGAAACAGACCTCAAAACCGCACTAAAAGGCATCACCAACTCAATGGAAGAGTGTGGAAAATTGTTGGATGACACCATGGAAATTTGGACCTCATTGCAGGAGGATCCAAACATTAAGAGAATTGAATAGGAGATGCAGACGAAGTAGAGGAAGTTGGATGAAATCTGGGCAACTACGAGGACCCTAATGCTCGTGCAACGACTCACTTGGATCACAGAAGCCAAGAATATTCAAAGTCAGATCAAGGATGTGTGGCAGAACGAGAATTTGATCATAGCAAGGACACAACCATGGTAGGATGAGACCCTTCATCTTTCGTAGATAGTGCATGGAAAGCTTAAGGAGTTGCGACAACGAAAACAAGAAGTGTTGCAGAAGACAACCAAACCAACGACATAGGAACTATTGGAGCAAGTGCACAACGAGGAACAACAAATTGCAGACATATTTTAGCAGTGTAATGCTTCCTACACAAGCATTGCAGATAAGGTTCAGAGCGTACCATCTGAGTGACTTGGGACGAGTCACATGTGAGTGTTGGGGGCCTATTGGGCGCAACCCAAATAAAAGACTCCAAAACTTGAGGAACGGAGTGTGCAGTGCCGCGAAGATAGATCTACCTCATGGTGTTTAGGGGCTTCAGGGTGGATCAAAGCCCCTCATTTTGTAACGGGTATCAAGTTTTATTTTATTGTTTTTTCCACCCATGGTATGTGGACCATGGTTTTGTATGATGTAAATGTTATATAAAGAAATGTAAGGCTTTTCCAAAGTCATGTAGGATAGATCATGATGTTAAAGTTGAGGAGAAAAAGAACTTGACATATCTGTTTTAGTCTGTTTTTGGTCTTGGGAAAGCTCTGCAGCTATGTGCGTGGAGGCCTGGAAGAGTCTGCAACTTTGTGCACAAACCACCTGCAGTTGTGTGCGCAAGTCAGAGAAGTGAATCTACTAAAAAGACTTATCATAATAAAGAATAAGTTTTGAAGGAATATTTGTGTTTATGTGTGAATTTTCTTATTATATACATTGCAAAGTTATTTATATTCTTTATGTTGTGTTTAAATAATAAATGTGCAATGCACAAATGCATTTCTTGGTGATTAAATATAGATTATTAAAGTATATATGTGCATCAACGTGGTTCAGAATAAGCATAAGGAAGAATTTTAGCAGTAGATCCACACTCCATTGTCCCTATGGATGCAGAAACCTAGTTCTGACATCCCCCAATATTTCCTCGGGTGAGACTACGATTTGCGCAGCAGGTCGTTGCCGAAAGGGTCAACAATAGAGGGTTTTGTTGGTGCATAGCTAACTCCAAACCTAGATCAAGCCCAACCGATCCAACAATAGCATACCCTATAGAATGAACCCTGCAATCTCGGTAGTGCATTTCCCTCATCACATCTGAACTTGAAGATCCCAAAATTCCATAGGGTTGCCCCCTCTAAGCCTACATGATATCCATTGGCTTAGTCTTGCAAGCACTCATCCTCCTGGATTAAATACAACTCATGCAAATCCCTCCAATATTGGATATGAAACATCACGATCCAATGAAGATTCTAGCCTGCCAATATCCAATCCATCACATGAAGCCATCTCGATCAACATGAACTCGTCCATTCCAAATAAATCCTCAAGTTGTCCCAACCATCCATGACAAATCAGCGGAATTCAATGATCAACAATATCCCCTATAAAAAACTGTTATTCACCAAGCTCACCACCAATCCAACAGAACTCCCAGGCAATATTGCTGCCAAGCCACTCAAGACCACATATCTATGTCTTCAGCTGAACCCTTTGCTCCATGATCTAGACACCCACAACTCCCTCTAATTTTCTTTGTTGTGCACACTCTGATTCATCGTTCCTCAAAGTAGATCAGAAAAGCTCTGATACCATGTTGAATTTCCACGATCTTGGGTCTAGGATAGAATCTTAAAATCTCTGACACTACCAAACCAAGAATCTCAATAGAACTACTTTTCACAACAGAATATAAGCAACCGTAAATCACATATGCACAAAATATAGAAAACTTTTTACATTTTTTAACCCAAATTCATTATATTAAACAATTTATATAATACAATAGTCTAGGGATCCCGTACCAGGGATAATGGTGCTCATACATCCACTACTACAAGATACAAATAGGGGCTTGGTGTCATTGCATCGACGACCAATATGCCCTTAACAAGATACTTTGACCATCTGGTCGATGTAGCACATTCTCTCAGCTCCTCTCGGTCATACTCTTTACCTTCTCGGTCCTTCAGCTCCCGATCTGCAGCTCCTGCCTCTGCTCCATTCCATCTAACCACTGAACCTCTTCTATCAATTTGATCACTAGTTAATCTTTCGTCCATCAACTTATCAACACATTGAGACTCCTATCGAGTTGCTCACAATTCCACTTGTGAACAACTCTCAATGTTCCCACTAATTCTCCTCATCTACTTAGGGACTAAAAACATAGGGCACAAGGCACTGCCACCTATCACTACAATATTTCAATCTCCCATATTGAACACGGGCTATGAGGACTTCCCATCATTTGATGTAGAAGTCCTTCTCCACACACAAGTCTCAGGCTCCACATACTTCTCCTATGGTTCATCAAACCTTGAGCTCAACGAATACCACTCTAGCAACCATCTAAGTCCAGGAATATGGTGCACACCAGGCTCCAACCTTGGGCACTTTCATGTTGTCCTCAAGTGTACCATAAATGAGACCCAAAAAAGAGACTAAACCCTCATCAAATCATGCACATAATTCACCTAACTTACCTCTTCTCATGTGACTTAATCTGGAAAGTAGTATGAACCCAAAAGCAAGAGAACGATTTCCCAAAATAGTCCTCGTGACCTCTGCATGAGCTTCCTCATACCTGTGGCTTTCTATTCAAGGAATCCGCACCCTAATCATAGAGATGAAACTTCCCCAAACTTGGATCCTTTCGTTCTTCTTCCTTGCCATAGAACCACTGCCAATTTCAGAGCTCTTCTATGATGATCAATGCACCTTTTATGTGTCTAAATGCCTAAAACTTGACCTATATTTATAGGCTTCAAGTGGCTCCAATGATTTGAATATGTGGGTTGTCATAAGGTCACTTAACCACTAAGTCGACCTTAACCATAAGCCCACACACAAACTTCAAAAATTCATAAATCTTCAATGACAACTCGAAATCATATGATTTTTGATGCATCTGATTTGTCTCGACAAGCACTATCATCCTCATCCCTCACATGTTGAAAACACGTCACGGTTTTGACCCAAACATTGATGGGTTAAAAACCCCAGGCCTGGGTTTCCAGCCCACAAGGCCACTTGTGGAGTTCCTGCCTCCAAATCCTTGATCCTCCAGGCTTGGAGTACCTCCCAAGCTACATAAATAAACAATACTGATACCCACCCTAGATTTCCAACTGACTCCAGGGGAATTTCCCACAGAAAATTTATTTTTACTGTAACCAGTCACCTTACAGCTCCAACCTTGGGTAGTTTTAGGTATCCACCCATGTTGTCAACTATTTTTATCATTATTTTATGACCCATTATGTTACAACCATATTTATTCCTTCATAATGATTCCCCATATCCACTTTTTGGGTGGTTGTCACTTCTTTCTTGTCAACTTCAACACTCAACTTCCAAGTCAAAGCAGTACCTTGCTTTCTCCCCCCCTTAAGGTACAACCTCAGGTAGCATAGTGGGAATCACTAATTCACATTGATGTCATTGATTTCCCTAACATGTGACAGTAGCATATATTTTCATGACAGGGTAGTATCGTACTTTGTGACTATTGCAGTTCTTTTGTTTAGGCGAAGACCCATCTAGAAGACACTCAAAATCAGTGATCAACACATACAGAGGTTATATTTTCAGTTGGAAGTACCATTAATACCAAAAATTAAAATCTTTTCTAAGGTTCAAGTTAAAAAATTTAACTGCGTAGGTGCACCATTACCAGAAATTAACAACCATGTGGTTGGTTCTTCGATAGCCATGTGGTCGTGAAAAGTCCAGTCAGCACCTCGGGCTGCGAAATTCCTTGATGAACACTCAAAATCTTGACATGATGGGATGACAAATTCAAGCCTTTACCCCCAAGAAGCCTTTAAGGAAAATATATGGTAGTTCTCATCTCATTTATGAGATGAACAACCACATTGATGAGCCAAGGAGGGAAGGAGTGTCCAAAAAACTCTATAAATACCAGTTCATGGAGAGCTAAGAAACAAGAAGAAGTATATCATTGTTATGCTGCCAAAATTACACCCTAGAGATCAAGAATTTCATTGAGAATATAATTTCATCAATAAAAGTGTCTTCTATACTTCTTTGAGAGAGAGAGAGAGAGCTTGCAATGAGATTGAGAAAGGGAATTCCTTGTTGAGGAATTTTTAGCACCATTGCTCAAATAATTATCTTCAAATGTATTTTATTCATCTATTGTAACTCTTCTAATATCAGAAGTCAATAAAGGGGACCCTTTTCCTAACATTTGATGATTTTTTTTCTTCATTAAGCTTGTTTATATGTTATGTAGTGTAGTTTTTAGTTTATGTTTATTTCATGCATTGTTTCCATCACTTTCAATGTTTTTTTTATCCATGTTTGTCTTTTAATACAATCCAATTTCTTGTATGCTCCTTGTAGGTAACAACCAACTCTAAGGAAGGTGTCTTTGGTACTCACAAGAAACAAACACAACATTACAAATGATGCTCTTATCAAGAATGATACATGGAATTTGGTATACCCTTAATTCAAAACCAAACCAATTGGCTACAAGCGGGTCTACAAGAACAAGTATGAATCATATGTCTCCCTTAAAAAACAAAAAACAAGGGTAGTGGAAAATGGATTTTTATAAAGGACAAAAGGCATCGATTATGGGAGAGTTTTGTTCCCACAACAAAATGGGCTACCCTTTGTACTATTTTTTCCTTGGTAGCATGGAGTAGTTCGAAAGTTAATCAAATGAATGTGAAGACTACTTTCCTGAATGGAGAATTGAAAGAGAATGTATTCATGTCTTAGAAAAAAGGTTTTGATGTGATGGGATGATATTGGAAAATACACATACTCATCAAATCGTTATATGGATTGAAACAAACACTGCGAGCTTAGGATGAAAATCTAACTAAGCGACTTCTAAAATTGAATTTCGAGCACTTTATTCTTAATGATGCCTCTAGGTTTGTAAATAAAGTTGGAAATTTTGTTATATATATTGTATTGTATGTATATTATCTATTGATAAAAGATAAATATGGAAGTTATATTGCATCCATAAAGAAAGTATTGAATAAAAGGATTTGAGATGATAGATTTGTGATACTTTCAGTACTACTTGGGCATTGAAGTGACTCAAAATCCAAAATACATATTCATCTTACAAAGAAGTACAATGGAGAAGTGTTGAATAAGTTTGGTATGGCTAGATGTAATTCTCCCTGCTCAAATGGAAAAAATTTAAAGCTCACATCAAAAGAAGGGAATGAATTTGAAGATGGCGACAAGTATGAATAGTTTGTGGGAAGTTCTATCTACCTTACCACCTCCAAAACACATATTTCTGTCGTTGTTGGGGCTATTTCCAAGTTCATGCAAAACCTTGTGAAGGACATTGGTATGCTACAAACATAGTTCTACAATACTTAAGGGAAACCAAGACTTTGGAATCAAGTATTTTAAGGTCAATGTCTTCAACTCGATTGGATATTTTGATTCAAACTTTTGTGGAGATAAAAAATATGGAGTGTCAACTTCAAGCTATCTCGTGAATCTTGGATTAGTAATTGTCTCCTAGAGATCACACAAACAATTAGCTCTAATATATTCCACAACAAATGTAGAATACGTGGCAACTATATAAGAAAAAAAGGAAATTATTTGGCTTGGGAAAATACTTGAATTTTTGCAAGAGAAACAAGTGAAATCTACTCATATTATAGTTGAAAATATTTTTATAATTAAGTTGGCCAACAATCCCAGATGTCATGATCAAACTAATTACATCAATACAAAGTGCCATTTTATTGATATTTTGTAGAGGCCTAGAATATTCATTTGAGACATTGTTCCTCACATGACCAAATTGTGGATATGTTCATCATAACTCTTGAAGAGAAAAGTTTGAAAATTTTAGAATGATGCTTGGACTCAGAGACACCCTCTTTCATTAAGGAGAATGTTAGATACCTAATCCTTGATTATGGTTAGATTGTAAATATTTGTGTAAATATTAAGTTAGGAGGAAATAAAGATCCATATATAGATAGGAAAGTCCCTCTTGGAAGATAAAACCAAAGGTCACTTTTTGTATTTATGAGTGATTCACTTAATGAAACTCAATTCAAGTGCAAAGTTCTTCTATATAAGATTGAAAACAATTTCATCCAGTCACACAAACTAATTCCAATTGACATTATATACATAATCTATATAACATTAATTACTTTATTATGAAATACATATAAAAATATCCTTATAATGAAATACCATTTCATATTAATTATGCCAATAGATGTGTATATTTTGGAATAAAGCTTCCATAATTTTAATTTAATCATTAATAATTAGCAGGTGGATGGTAGGGATTAAACCTCCATAGAATATTCTAGAATACTCTTGATGGTAGTCTCAAATCAAAGATTGAGATTTATCTCAAACCTAGGGATACCCTTTCTACCACTTTAATTAAATTTGTTAATTAAAAAAATGTCATATGAACATGACTTATGGTTTTGTGGACATGCTCTATTAGCAAGCCATGGTATTGGCTTATGGTATTGTAATAAGTATATTTTCATGTTAAGAATCTAAATTGTATATAGGAGTGAATTTGCATGGTCAAGAATGTTGTTACATGTTTTTTTTAGAAGTTATATATATTTAACTCATATTATTTGTTTTCTAATTAATAATAATAATAATTTAAAACAAAAGTATATTTTAGTTAATTTTTATGATTTTCTTGTTTTTGGCAATGTGATATATATCACGAAGTAAGTGTTTGATGCATATAAACATTTACCATCCATTTAATTTATATAATTTTACTAATGTATTTGATTATGAAACATTTAAAAATAAAATAAAATAATATATTAATGTATTTAAATATCTCTATTTTAAATTTTCTTTGTTTTTGACAATGTGATATATATCATGAAACAAATGTTTAGATGCCTATTTGTTAGTGTATTTGATTATGAAACATTCGAAAATAAAATTACGGACGTGGCAGGGGACACTGAGCATGGACGGTGACAAAAGTCTGTCGATTAATTTGGTCGATGGAGAAGGTGGAGTGCCTTCGACACACGCTAACGACCATCCGTTAAGGAATCTCATTGTCAAGATGCGAGTCAAACGTCCTCAAAGCAAATCAAATTCGTGTTACAAAGTCAGGAAGCCATTCTACTCGTTTTCTAACTCAAGTTTGACACGTGTAGAGCTGAGATTTTATATTTTAGGTCATTTTATATCAAATTAATTGTCTTCAACGTTTATGGTCTACTTTTAGGAAAAAGGGGCCCATCTTATCCACTATCAAAATTAAAGCGCAAACCGTTTACATGGTTGGAGTTTATTTTGGGTTCTCATTTGTTTACATCAAAACCAATTAACAATTGAATATAAAAGTCAACTTAAACATTTTTAAGGTACAAATTAGTTGGAGCACAGCAAAAATTACCATATCTTGAAATAAGGAAGAAGGTGAATGTGTAAGGTATTAGGCAAGAAAATGCAATGGAAAGAAGGTTTATTTACAATTTTTTTAATTTTATATACGTAGGTATTAGGAGAAAAATAGCTATGGAGTTACATGTATTGTAGAATTTTTATTAATGGGTTAGATTTAATATTATGATATAAATGGGTTTAAAATGAATTTTTTTAATGATAATGTTAAAATAATAATGAAAATAATAAAATAAAAGTTGTGAGTTTTAAAAAAAAAAAAATTATATTTTTAATTTTGTTTAGATTTTTTTTTTTTTATAGGTATATTAAAATTTTAAGTTTTAATTTTGTATTTAATGATATTTTAGGTCTAATGGTTAATAGCATGTGTTTCCTCCTAAGAGGTTATAGGTTCAAAACCAGAGGGGGTAGAGTATGTATGTCTTGGTAGACTTAGGTAGGTCCCTTGTCCCACAAACAAGGGGTTTCATACACCAATTTGGTGGTTGGCTAGTCACATTTTTTTCATGTATTTGTAGTTTATCTCACTAAGTGTTTATCAAAATAAATAAAAAACATTTTTTTCATATATTTCTAGTTTATCACATTGTAGGTCCATCAAAAGTGTGTAGAATGGTACTAATTGGATTTGGTTTAATTATGCATCCAACAAGTGCATACACTTGAACTTTGAAATTTCCAAGGAGGTCTGTGACAAATTCTATTGAAATGCAGTGTCTGAGGTGGGGAAAATAAAATATTGTAGAAAAGGTCCAACAACCACCAAGAGGCAAGAACATCAAAACCAATGCTCACTCCCATTGTGCTCTGAGCACTACATGCGAGCAGCCACCAAATAGAAGCTAAACCAGTGAAGAAGTTGTCAAAGCAGAAGGACATAGAAAGAATTACTCAATGTTGATTGGCCCACTAGGCACAAATCTACATCGTCGTGAGAGATAATTGAAGGTTGTCATCTCTCACTCCTACAATGGTTGTTTCCATGGTTTTCATCAACACCCTAGGTGGTGCCTCCATTGCATTCCTCCATCTTCTCCCCTTGTTTTTACTCAATGTCTAGTACATGAGTTAGGGAACCACAAACTAGAAGCGAAGCCTCCAAAAATTCTTGTGCATGGCGAGCCATGGCTCGGGGAAAAAGGTTGTGTCTCGCACTGGACATGAAATTCATAGTTTTCCATACAACCATGAATATTTGCATTTGGATATGAATTCCTCACTACTTTTTGCTCAAAGAAATTGTCCCACCTGTTGATCAGCAGTTGTCATTGATGTCAACCCAAGCAGCACTAGGGGCTAACCCAATATTGAATGGAAAGTTTGACCTACCAGATTAGTATATTATGTTCAAAATAGATTTACATCGACTGCGGATGGACAAGGTAAGAAGAATTTGGTAAATGATGCAAAAGCAAAGAATATTATTATCAGTGGACTTATTGAATCTGCTTATCATAAGGTGTTGGGTTGTAAAACCGCCAAAAATGTATGGGACAAGCTTGAGAATATATATGCAAGTGACTCAAATGTCAAAGAAGCAAAGCTTCAAATCTGTAAAGCATAATTTGAGCAACTCGGAATGAAAGAAGATTGCAACATTGCTGCATACTTTCAATACGTTGATGAAATAACCAATACTCTGGAAGGATTAGGAGAGCCAGTTGACAAGAAGGCTATTATACAGAAGATTCTTAGAACGTTACCAGGGAGATTCAACCCAAAGGTATCAGTCTTAGAATACAGTGCAAATCTGGACAAACTCAACAAAGAGGAATTGCATGGAGTTCTCATAGCATATGAAATGAGAATTGATGAAGAAGAGGGTACTTCGCATCTAGAAATTGTGTTCGTTGCATCTAAGAAAACCAATAAGGATAAACAACCTTCAATTGAAAAGACATGCACCTGCAAGTGTGAAGAAAAGGGAGATGATGAAGAAGGTCTTTCAGATGAAGAATATGCTTACTTCACGAGAAAACTACAAATTGGTAAGGGAAAATTCAAAGGTAAACTTCCATTGATATGTTTCAGCTGTAATGAGGTTGGGCATTTTGCAACAAAATGTCCAAACAAAAGTAATGGCAACTCAAAAAGAAATAAAGGCTTTAAGAAATTCAACAAGCAAGGATCCAAAAGGAACTTTCTCTCTAAAGAAGATAGCTCATCATCCAATGAAGACAATGATAGTGAAGAAGAAGCCAATGAGAGAGTATTGTTTATGGCCAAGCACAATAAGAAAGAGGTATCAAACAACGAAGAAGAAGGATGGACCATAGACGAATTTTATGAGGAAGAAATCAAGCTTATAAAAGATCTCAAGGCGGAGAAGATCCGTTCCAAAACTCTTGAAGAACAAGTTCAAGGTCTCAAAATTGAAGTTGAAGAACAAAAATGCATTGAAGAGTCACTTCAAAAGAAGTTGGAAGAAAGCAACCAAGAAAGGGAAGAATTAGAAGCCGAAGTAGTCTTGCTATGTAAGGAAGTGAAGAAAGGAAAAACTATCCAAAACTATGCCAACAGCTCAAGGGCATTGGAAGAACTCATCAACAATCAACGATCTTACAATGACAAAACTGGCATCGGTTACAAAGAAGAAGAAGCAGGACCTTCTACAACAAAATAAAATGAACCTATGAGATCTAACATGCATGTAGACTTCATTGGACAAGATTCGCAAGAACAGCCTTGGAAGACAATTCCTCGACGAAAATTTCCATCCAGGTACCAACATATTTTTTATGGCTACTGTTATTCATGTGGAAAATTTGGTCATAAAGTTGTAGAATGTTGCACGTACCCTAGGAATGAATACAATTCTAGGAGATTTGTCATATATGAACCTCCCAGGGCTCAGTGAGACATCAATAGATTTGAACATTTAAGAAATTATATTGAATGTTACAAATGTTGAAACTTTGGACACATAGCCAAAGACATCAGACTTGAAAATCCTCCGGAAGAATCTTCGAAGCCACAAAATGAACAAACATGGAAGAAGAAGAAGAATGATAATTGTGCTCTCGCTTTCAAGGCTCAAAAGAACAAAGATGTGTGGTATGTTGATAGCAGTTGCTCAACGCATATGACTGGAGATAGAAATAAATGTGTATCTATGAAAGAGAAGAAGGATGGAACCGTGTCCTTTGGAAATGATGGATCTTCAAATGTTATAGGATCAGGTACTGTCACTCTCAGAAGCAAAGATATTCTAGCCAAGAATGTTCTATTAGTTGAAAACATGAATCACAATCTGCTCAGTGTTGGACAAATGTGTGATCAAGGACACACAATACTATTCAACTCCACGAAATGTTAAATCAGGAAAGGCGTGTATGGTGAAATTGTGGCTACAGGAAGTCAAGCTCCAAATGACATATATGTTCTAGATGAAGCAACTAAAGCATGTCTAATATCTGAGGATGATACAATAATTGGTAGAAATGATGATCGACTAAGTAAGAATTTTACTACAAAGGTGCAAAGTGATTTAGAGATGTCTTTACTTGGTTGCAAATTGAGCATAGAAGACTCATCTAAGGATGTGGATCAAAGGTTGTACAGATCTATGATTAGTAGTCTTCTATATGTAATAGCCTCCCGACCAGATGTTATGCACGTAGTTGGATAAGTAGCAAGATTACAAGCAGCACCAAAAGAATCACATATTAAATATTCGCCAGCATTGGAATATCTTCACCAGAAGCTTTGGATTCTCCCAAGTTCTCATTAGATTTTCCTTTTTCAGAATATAAAGGGGGAGTGGAAGTGTGTACAGGTCTGCAGGACGGTTGTGTGTCAGCGCGAGTGGAAGTGTGTACAGGTCTGCAGGATGGTTGTGTTTCAGGGGGAGTTACCCTTTGCCATTGATGTCAGAGGGGGAGAGAATGTTGTAGGAAGAGGTGTCATGATCGCAGAGGGAGTACTTATGTTGCCATCAATGCCAAAGGGGGAGATTGTTGATCAGCGGTTGTCATTTATGTCAACCCAAGCAGCACCAGGGGCTAACCCAATATTGAATGGGAAGTTTGACCTACCAAATTAATATATTCTGGGTCAATAATGCTTTTAATGGTTTCTACTTGTCGATATGTTTCCGTTGATATATGACATGCCATGTAATTATTCACGGTTTGAGAGATCTTCATGTTTGAAGTTTGTACCCCAGTTAGTGGGCTAAAACCCCATGGGGTTGGGGCATGGGTCATTGAAAAGTCATAATTAATATTTTTTAAGCTCCTAAAATCCCTCCCACGTTCACTTGTTGAAGCCCCTCTCAACTTAAGCATTCATATATATTGTGATCTTTATTTCCTCCTTAGGCAAGGGATTTGGCCATCTGAAACAGGTCATCGTGGAATTTTCGCTCTAACTTTTTTTCTACGAAGGCTCAGAAGCTGAAAGTTTTATGAGGCGAAGCCGAAATCCTGAGGAAGCTACAGTAAAAATTTTAGATCAATTTGCACAATATTTTTGGAGATATGATCTGTGGAAGTAAGGGTTTTTGCAGGCTCCTGAAATTCATCTCAAAGAAGTGACCTTGGTAACATCGTCATAACCCTCTCTCTGAGTGTCAGATTGGAATTCCGTAAAAAGTGGCAGATAGTGCACAGTCTGTAGTTTTCGCTCTATCAATTTCAGAGGCAAATGAAGAAACAGTGACACGTGGCATGCCGTACAAGTGCGCTCTGCTGAAACAACCCATAATTAGGGCAGTGTGAGAAATTGGGTATAACTCTCTTTTGAAGAATCCAAATTGGGTCAGACCTGTGGCATTGGAAAGAAGAATCAGAGGACTACTACAGGACCGAAAATCAAATATTGAAGATCTAAAATAACAGAGATACACCAGATTCAATTTCAAGCTCCTAGAAGGCAAAAAAAAATTATATCATGTGTTGTCAAGGGTTGCAAAGGACCAGACTTTCTACGGCAGAAAAGAAAAGCAAGGTGCAGCAGAGGGTAGCATGACAAGAGCAGCAACCAAGGTGCATAACAACAACAAGAAGTTCATCATATAAAGTCTTCAAGTGGGCAGCACTGCATACAATCATTGTAAAGGTATCATTGTACTTAGTCATTGTAAATACATTATTGTACAAATTGTACTAGTGTCTATCTGCCAAGGGTTGAAGAGGCAGTGTTGGGAGGTCTAGGATCATCATTAGTGGTTGTGTCAAAGTTGGGGTTATGGTCTAGTATATCTTCTTCTTCTACATCATTCTATATCATTGTAAAGTGGACCATTTTCCATGGTACGGGAGTCCATTCTTCTTTTATTCTTCTATAGGATGGTAGGGTGGTGCTAGGGTGAGTTGTAGCTCATTGGGTGTTGGGGCATCCGTTCAGTGACTACTGAAGAATCTCAGGCGTTGGAGCATCCATCCAGTGGGAGCTGGAGAAGAATGCTTTTCTAGATTCTAGGAAGTTGGAGCTTTATTTTCAATTGGAGTTGAAAAGAATTATTAGAAAAACATTAGGTGGTTTTTGTCCCGTAGTGGGTTTCCACCTTAAAAACTGTGTGCATTTGTGTTTCTCTTGTTTACTACTATCATTGTACAAACATTGATCATAATTGAAGATTAACTAATGCTCTAATTGAAATAAATACTGATTCACCCCCTCTCTTAGTATTTCCAACACCACCTGCAACAACGGTATGCCACAGATGTAGAAAAAACACTAGATAGCAAGGTCTCTCAACTCGGTGCACTTAGAGGGAGAGTAGTCTACCATGAGATTGAAAGGTGATAATAGTTGTTTGCATGTGTGTTGCATGAGGTGGGTTGTCCATGCCACACCCACCTCTTAATTGCAATGGGAGGCAGTGGGGTGGCGAGCTCCCCCCCTCTTCCATTGTCCCGAATTCCAACACATCAATCGAGGGAATAATAATCATAATTTAAAATAAAGTTATAATTTAATTATTTTTTATGATTTTTCTTTTTCCTGCTTCAACAATGTGAGATGTATGATGAGGTAAGTGTTTTGATGTTTATCCACATTTACTAGCCATTTAATTTATATGGATGTGCTAGTTTATTTGATTATGAAACATTTGAGGATAAAACCATGTTCCCTATGAATATATTTAAATACCTTTATTTTAATTTTTATGTGTGCGTTATTGAAATCACTAAATTTTAGAGTGATGAATTTATGGAATCAAATCACTACATTTTAGAGTGATGAATTACTATGTTTTTATTTAAGTAATATGGTAAGTTGGGGTGAACTCCAATGTTGGGTGGAAAAAAGCTCTGCTTACCTAGAGGAATATGTCACTAGTATTGTGTGAAGCTCAATCTAAGCCTCCACACTATATGGAACAATTTATATTGCCACTAATCATTCTGACACTAAACAATTTTCCAATCCTTCTTATTAAATTTTAAAACTTAATAGAAATTAAACCCCACACAAACCAATTAATGTACACATCATAAATTGATAATATTTACACACGTTTTTTCCCTAATCTTAAATTTTTTTAAAACTTAATAGAAATTAAACCCCACACAAACCAATTAATGTACATAACATAAATTAATAATATTCACACATTTTTTCCCAAACAACAATCCTATACGTTTTTTCCCAATTTGATAAAATAACTACCCCACCTGAATAGAAAGAGAAAAAAAAAAAATGAAGGCAGTAGTACTATGAGTCAAACACCTTAAAAGAATATAAAGGAAATTATGAAGTAAGATTCAAGTGGGATAACTGCCACGCCTATCCAGCAGCATGCACGGTGTGATGGTAAGACTAGTACTTGCTCATTAAATGAGCCGACGGGACACCGAAGGAGCTGCGGCGCGGGCAGCACGGACGAAGGAAGGAAATGACGGGTGAGAAGGATTTGAGAGCAGCACGGTAGGATGGATGGCTGCCAAGTGTCAATTTTTGATAGGGCAGAAGAGCGACATGTGGAGCACAGAGATTCGCTGGAATGAACAGTGTTTCCCAGTGAATCTCATAAAAGGGACACCTTCGGTGTAATAAACGTTCATAATTTACCACACCAAAAGGACATGTGGCTGGTTGTAAGTGGTGAAAAGAGAGACTTTCGTTATTTAGTAATAAGGTAGCAAGTATTGAGATGGGGCAAGGGAACAGTATGCATGGACGGTGACAAAAGTCGGTCAATTAATTTGATTTGTGGAGAGGGTGGAGTGAAGGCAGCACGAGCCTTCGACAAACGCTAACGAATCATATTGTCAAGCTCCGAGTCAAAAGCCTTAAAAGCAAATCAAATACGTGTGATAACTCAGGAAGCCATTCTACTCGTTTTCTTACGAGAGTGTGACACGTGTAGAGAGCTCGTCTTGTATATTTTATCTCAAATCAACTGTCTTCAACGTTTATGGTCTAGTTTTAGAAAAAGTGGACCCACGTGGCCCACCTTATCCACGATGAAAATTAAAGTGTAAACCGTTCACATGGTTGGAGTTTGTTTTAAGTTTTCATCTATTTCATAGCAAAATCAATTAACAATGGAATATCAAAGTCAAACTAAACATTTTTTTTACATATTAGTTGTAGCACACCAAAAATTAGAAATGGTGAATGATTTAAATGGAAAATGCAATGGAAGGTTTATTTACTTCCTTATAAAATAGTAAAATATTATTTTATAAGATAAGTATGGAGTTGTTAATTGGAGTTATATTAGGTGGTTGGACAGAATTGTTGTTATTTTCCCCACCCAAGTTCAAATTCTTACTAGTGACATGATGAGATATAATGTCTTGATGTAGCTTTGTGAACTCTTCAGTGACTATACTTGAAGGTTGGTCTAGTACTAACAACCTCAATGTAGTCTTGGGCTAAGAGGGAGGTTGATTTTTTTCCTCAGGGAAAAAATGATAAATATAGAATTAAATGTATTGCGGAATTTTTATTAATGAGTAAAATTTAATTCTTGGTATTTTATTGAACTATTGAAATTATTATAGAGTTACATATATATTAAATGATTTTATAGAGTTCAAAATGATTTTTTTAAGATTATAATAACATAATAGTTAAAATAATAAAATAAGAGCTACAAGTTTTTAAAGAGAGAGAGAAAATTACATCTTTTAATTATATTTAGACTTATCTCTTTATAGGTTTACTCAAATTTCAGTGTTAACATTCATATGTTGAATAAAGTTTTTATCAAATGCATGCTCATTTAGTGTACTTTTGATAAACACATGGTGAGATATACCGAAAATATATTAAAAGAATATGTTTATTCAAAAAACATATTTTTTTCGCCCACGGTGGACAACTCAATTGGTGATTGTTCTGTTATGAATTATTATGTAAAAACATGAGATTCAAGGTTTGAATCCCCTGTGGTTATGCCAACAAAAAAAAAACATATGTTTTTGTGTATTTTCAATTTATAACTCTGAGTCTATCAAAAGTATGCATAGTTGGTACATCCAACAAGACACACATTCTTTTCATATATGTCCATTCTATCAAACTATGTGTTTATCATAATTATTGAGAGATTGTACTTATTGGATGTAAAAAAAAATTATTTTCACATATTTCTAGTTATGTATAATGATACTTGTTAGATGCAGCCTAATTCTACATCCAACAAGTGCATACACTTGAAATTTATAAATACAAAAGTAGTTTTCTTCCTTTCCCTCCAAAAATATTTACATTTATGGTTGATATCATCATCTTCAATCCTATTGGTTCTTTAAAGATGATTTTGATAATATGTTTTTGTTTTGATACCCATTTTTTACCTCAAAGTTCCCCTAATGTGTGACTTATGCACACATAAGTGGATCAAATGCCATCCCCATGTTCTCCAATTTAAAATTCCTCTTACTAGTAGATGCATGTGTTTGCATGCTTTGATCAAACCATATCACTTTAACACGATAATAAGTGAGTTGATATTCACATACAACTAGGTTTACCTTAGCAACCTTACCTTAAACCTTCATGGTTTGAAAATCCCCTATATAATTTTATCGTTGGTGAAAACATTGTTGGGTTTATACATTTGTGGACCACATCAATCTAATCATCATAATGAGGAAATTATAGCCAATGAATCCATAACTTTTTAAATAAAAAACACAATAAAGAATGACCCTTCTAGTTTTATGGCTATCATCATAATGATGTACGTTTAGCCAATGAAGCCACAAATTTTTAACAAAAACCACAATAAAGAATGTTCCCTCTACATGGGTGCCAACACCACCCTTTATCAAGTCCCATGCAAGGAGTTAAAGGGCCATGTAGTATATGCATCAAATCTTAGAGTCACTCATGTTGCAAATGATCCCAAAGAAGCAAGTCCATCGAAGATTGTAGATAAGCAAGCCCATGTATTTCACTATGCGAACATATTCATAAAGAAGCTAACATCCATCCTTGTTCTAGAAGTCTCATTCTAAGAGCATGAAAGAACGATAAAAATCCTATAGGAGGGAGATTTGATAGGTAATTCCCTAATTTATGGTCCAACTGAATATCTTTAGAACATTGAATATGTAACACCTTGATTTTCTAATGTAGTTGTACATATTGGTTATATATACTGGTGAGTCGGATGACATGGCCAAGTGCTAATGTATGTAATTTTAATGATCTAAATCAAATTATTATAAAAATACACTATGGTTGTTTGACAAAGGAAACAAAAAGTGTATGGAGGGATATGACTCCACGACAAGGGAATGAGAGGGGTTAAGAGGGTGCAAAGGGTGCAAAGCCAAAGTGAGGAGTTAAAATATTATTGCCTTATATCACGAAGTACCTTAACATTAGAGAAGATCTCCCTTGGAAATTGTGCAAATATTTGGAAAATAATTTCCCTTGCAACAAGTGTCAAGTTTGAAGCATGCATTCAAAAGTGGTTTCTTTTTGTGTTGGGACTTTCTCTTCTATTTATTCCAACATCCATTCTTCCATTTCAAGCTAACAAAGTTGTATGTCTATCCATATTGATTAAGGGAAACACGATAGAGAGCTAAATTGCATCTAAAACTAGTGTAAAACTATGATGGAAGCATCACTGGTGTCTTAGCATAGAGATTCAACTTTAGGGGCTATAGTGGAAAAGAAGGGGGGTTCCTATCTTAGGTTATGTTGATTGAAGGGAAAAAAAACGAATGATTGGAATGGAAGGTTACTTGAGTATTAGTGGGTTTTTGAGCTGAGAGAAGAGCCATAGTTTTCCCCTATAGTGTCATAGCTCCAACTCGAGGGTGACAAACTATTAAGAGACCAATAACAATAATGTCTAAGGCTTGGAGGAATGTCCTTGGACTACAATTAGTTTGTGCTTTTCTCAAAGATAAATGTCTACTCTTGTATATGATATTATATGGTTAATTATGTGTGTTTCCTATTTAAAATTGTTGTTGTTACTATAATGTGTATGTTTCATTATTTATCTTTAATAATTATGCTTCAATTATTCATGGAAATTTATCTTATTAGGTTAGCATTATGGTACATATGTAGGGCATAATTATGAAAAGGTAGCAAAATTATAATTATTAAAATTAAGAGCTAGGAATAGAAAGAATTTAAAAATTATGGTGTTCAAAGTGGGTTTATGCTAGTGTGACTCATCCTGGGAATGTTTGGGTATATTACGAGATTGCAGAAGCTTGGAAACCTAAGATGTAGGGTCAATCCTCTTTCTTTCTCTGTAGAAGATGCTACTACGTCCTTCCACTTTTCAAAACATATAGATCCTAGATTTATCTAATCCATGTTTCATGGGTGCAATATTAATGTACTTGAAGTATTGGTCTTTAAATTTCAAATTAATATAAGAAATAATAGAAAAAATTTTCTAAGTCTACCTCTCGCACCTTTATCTAGGTTTTTGGGACAATCCATCTTTGAATGCATAGGTCACAATTTGGGAAATTCCATTGCAACATCAAAGCCAAAGAGGCCTCAATACTCATATGTCTACATATGTTTAAAAGTTCCTTTTCATAAACATCTATGAGAGGCCATTATAATTTAATTTAGTGAAGGAACCCTTCATCAATATTTGGACCACATAAATTTTACTTAAATATTCAATGTGTTCCATGAAATAGATATTTTGCAAGGGATTTTTTAGAATCTCAAACAATGCCAACTAGCTAACCCTCCTTCTCCATGTAAAGCCATCAAAATTAGTTCAAGACAATGATAAATAAGAGAGAGAAACCAATTCAATGTCATAATTATAAGATTGTGATGGGAAATAACTATTGGATTGAAACAATTTCAAGCCATATTTGATATAGAGACACAACATAGAAATGGAAGGTTCCAAGTGACAATTTCCAAAATTAGGTAAGGGATGTTAGTCATTAGTGATTTTTTCCTGCATAGATGACTAAATGTTTTCCCTATATTTCTAGAAACAAAGTTCTTGAACATTGCGAGTTCTAGAAATCTCACTGCCTTCATCATCCTTAAAAATAGTTTTTCACTATTTCATCTTTCCATCATGTCTAGCATTGTTTACCAGTCCCAGAAAACCCATTTGTGGCTTATGTCACTCTTCCTGTCTATATGCTTTCACCTTTGGCCCAAATCCTTTGTTTTGTTTTTCCTAAAAAATCCCCACTGCTACCTAAGCCCACCAATCAAACATCTTTGTTGTGTCTCCCAAACACTGATGGTCTCAAACTATCTCTGTAGACTCTTTAGATAAATCAAGTACATTGGATTTTTGATCTTCAATACATCAGTCTATCATAAACTCTATATTGCACTTGGTAATCCCAAATTCTAGGTCTCAGTCCAAAAACCAAGTCCAAGCAAGCCTCCACTAGGTCACCTAGGGTTTCACAAAGTCATAGGATAGATTTGGTGCCCTACAAAATCTGTTTTTCCTATATGAAGAAAATGTATTCAAAGAAGAAAAGGACAGGTGATCTTGTCCAAACTGATCAAAAAGGTTATTCAAGGAAGGTTCTTAGCCTAAAAATCATGAATCTTGTAAAGGGACAGCTACCCTTTGCTTACATTTATGCAAGAGGATCAAATAGTCATTAGACTAGAAAGAGGTAAGGTAATGAGAAGATCATCACAAAAAGACCATCCATATCAAGAAGAAAGCAACAAGCATATGTTTGATGAAAGTCAGGGTTTATGACTATTTTGACCAAGCAGGAATCAGTACTAGGGTTACAAGGGCAAAGGTCACCTCAAGTCTTTCAAGTGCACATTGAAAGACTCTAGGAATAATTAATGAGTTTGAGAAGTTTCAGAGAACTTAGAAGACAACACTATATACTTTTTCCTAAGCAGCCCTAAAACCTAACAGTTTGGGAAAGTTGACAAAACTGGTCAAAGAGTGATAAAAAAGCCTCCTCATAACAACAGATGGCTTCAAAACTTTCAAACTATCCTCTAGGGTTTGTCAGAGAGGCATTGACTCCACACTAAAAAAAGTTGAAAAGGTAAAGAGTATTGGTACAAAAAGTAGAGAGTTTCAAAGGGTTTCAGGCTGCCCTCTAAGATTTGGCAAAGAGGCCTTGACTCCACATCATCAAAAGGTAAAATCAGATAGCCAAAGGGATCAAAGGAAGCAGACATAAAAACCAGTTCTCCACTACACCAACAGGAGAATGATGATGAAGGGTATCAACAAAAGAAATAGAAATATCAGTTCAAGGTTTGTCTCCTCAAATAAAGGGCAAAAACCATTTTTAAAAGGGTCAAGAAGGCAAGCATGAGGTAAGAAATTTCCAAAGGAGGCAACTCTGGCAAACATGGGTCAAAACTGATAAAATTAGTTGTCCAAATTAAAAAAAACAGTGATCAAAGGAAGAAATTGTGTAGGCACCTGCAAAACACAGAAGTGGCCAGTAAAAGAACAAAAATGGTTTAGAAACCTCACCTCCCTCACTAACATGCATCATTTGCAAACTAGGAAAAGACATATAGATGGTTTAAGAGTAGTAAGGCCTCCAAAATGGTTTCTTTATCAAGGTATATTCTGCAAAAGACAGGTTAGCCATAAAATGACATTTCTGCAGGACTGTCAAGATAAAATACCTACAAGAAAATTGATAAAGATAAGCAGACCAAATGTCTTTCACAATGATGGCCCACATGGAGGCTAAGAGGGCTATTGATGCTTGATGTTGGGTTTTTCATATTGAGATGTTGTTTCACTGTTTTAAAGAGGAAATCTGACAAAATTGATAGTCAAAGAAAATATGTCTAAAGATCACAACATCTACTGTTTGCAAGTAATAAGCATCGTAAAGAGGCTCATTGTTCAAAATGGTTTGAAGGCACTTGTTTAAACTTGGTTGAAGGGTTTTGTGAGCACAAGAGAGACATCAAGCTACTCCTGCAAAAGAAAAAGCCATTTTTATGTCAAACTGACACCTACAGGACTAAAAAGCCAAAAAAGCACAGTGGGAAAAAGTAAAGGGAAATAAACCTTATAAAGTGGGTTTTGGCTTTCAAATTTATTTTTTAAAAGGTTATAAAGATCTTTTTGAGTATCTCCCCACCTCATTTATCATTTTCAAAAGAGAGAGAACTGTTGAAGGAAGTTTAAGGGTTTCTGTGCAAAACTGGTAAAAATTTGCAGGCACTATGCACCGAGGCTAGCGCTACGCACCTGGCCATCTGCGCTATGCTCAGATGAGGTGGCCGTAGTGTTATTTAACACTGTTCTGTGCACCAGGAGCCTGACGCTACGCACCTGGGGGGGCGCTACGCAGAGGCCCAGAATGGCCCGACTGCCCACAAAATCAACCCGGCACTGCGCTCCAATAGGCTCGACTGGCCCTTCTCCAACCTGGCGCTGCGCTCCGACAGGCCGACCCGACCTGAACGTGCAGTCAGGAAGGCGCTGCGCATCGACAAAACTTGTCTATATTTTCTCAAAAACGTTCAAAAATCAATATTTTTGCCTCCAACTCTTCTGCAAATGGTCAAATAAGGTTGGTAACTCTTGTTCCCCCTTTCTAAGTGTTCTTTTCATAAATCTAGGAAGGCATTGCTTGACCTAAGGTAACCAAACCCTAATCTCCATAAGTATTAAATATTTGACAATTCCAAGGAAAAATTCACAAATTGGAGGTTGTCCTTAGCCTAAAGATACTCAGTACATGAAATCCTCCTCCTAAACTCTAAATTTGACCTAAACATACTTCATTTGGCCCTCATTTGCAAAATTTTCCCTTACATCACTCATTGCCACCCTTTGACCTTAAGGCTCTCAAAAAAGTTTAAAAAGCCTTCTATACTAGGACCAGTCGCCATGTCTGAAGAAGAGATTCATACCAGCAGTGATGAAAGTCAAAGGCCTACCAAGGCTAAGCATAAGGGAGGAAGGGTTAATAGGTTTGAAACCTTGGACACCATTCAAATCACCTCCTCTCCAATGATACTTACCTGTTTTCAAGATGTTGGGTGTTATCAATTTTGTGAGAAGGTTAAGCAAGTCCAAAGCCATTTAGATTTGACTAGGTTGTTCATCCTCAGTTTGCAAAATCACCAAGTCAACCTAGCAGGAGTGAATTTTGAACTCTCATCTGAATCTATTGCTAAAGCTACAAGAATTCGAGATATTGGTGAGAGATGGTTTAAACAAAAGAATTTGGACTTGAGTTATTATGAGCCCTACCTCAAACCTAGCTGTCAGCAAGGATGCAAGGTTGTTTTCCCCTTCTCCCACCTGCTAGAGAGGTATGCCATGTTAATGAGGAAAATTAACAAGTACTTCACTTGTGATGGGAGGTACTCCAAGGTTTACTCTTATCACATAAGGCTTATGATGCACTTCAACAGGGTTAAGTTACTAAACCTACCATACTACCTATACTGGAGCATTGAAAAAATGGCTTCAGTGGTCAAGAAGAGGAGTTATGCCCACCAAATGCAGAGCCTTTTTCACCACTCCTTGGTCAAGATTATTGTTTTACACCAGCTGGAGGAGAAAGGGATCCCTTGGGAGGTTTTTATCTCTCATGATGTATTTTCTAATCCCCAAGCCTTCATTTTGCAAAATTTTCCTTCTAATTCACATCCACCTACCTCCACTCCTCCTTCATCTCCACATATGCCTTCTCCATAAAGAGAGTCACCTCTTATCCCTTCTCCTAAAGTATCAAATGAAGGAGCTGACAGTAGCCCTAATGAGGAGCAAACAAATGACAATGAAGACAGTGAGGTGGAAACTGAGGTAGATGAAGAAAACAAATAAGAGGCCAGTAGTGAGCAGGAAGATGATGATAACAACAATGAAAAAGAAGGTGAGGACAACAGAAATGAGAAGAGAAATGAAAGTGATGCAAGGGAAGAAAACAGTGATACAAATACAGAGCTTAATCAAGAAGATGATGAGGAAAGTGAAGAAAACAATGGGGCAGAAACATAGCTTAATAGTGAACAAGAGAATGATGATGACATAGAGGAAGAGGTTGTACATAGCAGCCCTGAAGGGAAAGACAGTGATGGAGAGGAGAAAAACAATGACAGCGATGACACTCATAAAACAATGTCAAATGCATAAAAGAGTGTTGATGATGAGCAAGATGACAGCCAAGGGGATTATGAAAAGAACCATGAAGATGACAGTCAGTAGGAGAGTGTACAAGACAACAAAGACAATGATGAATTTGAACATGACAGTGAGCCCAATCACAGTGACAAAAGTGCTGAAATGAATGAAGAAAATGAAAATGAAGAGACAGAGGGAGAGGATGAAGAAATTGAAGACCAAGAGAAGATAACTGATGAGGGTGAAACAAAACTTGAAGATGAAGGCATTGACCAAGATAGTGATACAAATGAGACAGTCAGTGACAAGCAAGGAAATATTCATGATAGTCATGACAGCTGTCATGACTGTCATGACACTAATCAGCCTCCAAATGATCAAGAAATCCAAAGTGACAGTGCAAAAAGTGGCAGAGAAGACCTTAGTGAAGGACAAAGCTAAAATGAGGCAAGTGAGGAGGATAGTGGTCAGTTTGAGAGCCAAGATGTCATTGAAGAAAACAGTGAGGAAAGAAAGGATGATGATGAGGTTGAAGGTCAAGAAATCAGTGACCCAATTGAGCATGAAGTAACTCATGTAAGCCATGGCAAAGATGAAAATGCTTGTGACTTTATCAAGGATCAAGGCACTGTTGGGAAAAATACTGAGAGGGGGGGGGGGTGAATCAGTATTTACTGCATATTCAAAACTTTCATTTCCCTCATCACTCCTCTCACATGCACCTACCACAAAGGCAAAAGAGATGTGTTTGTTGCCTCGAAAAGGAAAAGGGCCATCTCTCCTCCAACTATCAGGAAAAAAGACAAAGGCAAGGAAAAGATGGACAAAGGTGAGCAACAAGTCAAGGTAAGGATAAGAAAATGGATCAAGAGGACTTCTCAAGGGCCTCAATTCATTGATTTAGACAGTGACAATGAGGACAAAGAGATGAACACAAGATTGCTTCTCCTGGAGAAAGATGCTCAGCTTTAGGAGTGGGAAAGAGGCTTTGAGATGGCACAATGTGTCATCCACTCTTACAAAGAAGAGCATAAGCATTTCAAGGAGGTGAAGAGAGGCCTTGCCCTACAAAAGAAAATGACAAAGCATTATGCAAGGAAGAACATGCTTGCATGTGCTAAACTAAGGAAGGCTCTCATTGAGCTAGAAGACCTAAAAAGAGCCAAAGTGCAGGACAACCTTGGAATTTTGGTTGAGGCTTCTCAAAAGGTGTCTAAGACCTCTTGAGGGACCTCTCCACAAATTTTGAGGCAAATTGGACAACTTTTTGTTTTTTCCAAATTTTGACCCCTCGGAGCGTAGCACCCTAGGCGCTACGCACAAAATTGGTGCATCCTCAGCTCTCAAAGTTTTTATTTTTGGATTTCTCGCATCACTAACAGTCTGCTCACCAATTTTCAGATCATTTGGAGCACTTTTACCCCCTCAAAAGGTCAAAAAACATCAAATATTTGACCTTTCTGCCTCATTTTCAGACCAGGCGCTACGCACAGAGTAGTGTTGGGAGATTTGATTTTTGGATAGGAAAATGGAATCCACTTAGCACAACTCAAGAATTTTTGGAAAGTAGACTCATCAGTATTTGCAACAAGGCCATCACGACGCCAAATCTGGTGTCGGGAAGGGGTCCAAAACTTAGCTTCAAGAGACCCCATTTTCTGTTGAAGTGGCGCTACGCACAGAGGCTGCCTAGTGTGTTTTGAACCAAAAGTCAACAAAACACACTCATTTATTGCAAATAGATATTTTTGAGTTTTTTGAGGTAAATTAAGCTAGAATTAGGTGCAAATAGTTATTTTAGCATTTATTTCTTGGGATATTATGTGCCTTGGGCCTTGCGTGGTCTCTTGGCCATAAATGGTATTTATGACTATATTTGACATTTTCTTACCTCATTTAGGGTTTTAGTCCTCATTTGCTCCATATATAGAGCATGAGGCCCCTATGTATTTTTTTAGCATTTGATGAGCTTGAAGAGCAATATACATGGTTTCATGAGCTTAGAGAAGAAATTGGTTTTGTGAAGTGGATGAATGGTTTGCTTGGCTTGATGATGGAGAAGCTTGTTTGCAGGATTCCATAGCTTGGTAAATAGTGATGTTTTCCTATTTTTCTATTGTTTCCTTTTTTATCATTATGTTTCATGTTTCTTGGTTGCTATTAAACAGAAAATTATAGGTTGAGACATGTTCTTTGAGGCGCCTCAGTCCTCCTATTTGTTATAGCCTTTATGTTTTCTCTTTTGGCCATCTTAAGGAATTATTTATTGCTCCTGAGGTCCACCAAAATTTATTTTTTGTTTCATATATGGTTATTATTCTAGCTTACAAGTAATATTCATGGTATGCCCTGCTTATTCGAAGTTTTCAAAACCCTATCTTGAAGCATTTCTGTGAAATATTGATTGTTAGGTTAAGTCAAAGAGGTCTCGTTCGATTTTTCCCTTTGTCCATGCTTGAAAACTTGTTTCAGAGTTCCCAATAGCTTGATATATGTTGTTTAGGAGTTTCCTCTCCATAAATTGAGTTATTTGTATTGTCTTATGTGTTTTCCCAAAATCTGAAGGTGATTTTCTAAAGTTAGAAGCTCTTATGCGCTCTATGTATCACTAGAATGTTTCTCTTAGATGTTTATTAGTTTATATTATGGTTTATTGAGCTTAATGGCTTGCCCTACCTCATGAATTGTAAATTTTAAACTATATATGTTTAAGACCTCTTAGTCTTTCCCAAAATTAATGTTCACTACACATCATACATCACTTTAAGGATCCATTGACCTTGCTAAATCATCCCTGCAATACACTCTGTTTCATCATTTAGACACTCTTGACTTTCACTTGACTCCATAGACCAATGGCTTTGACATAGTCTCACTCCACTTATTCCATTTGACCATCTTTCCCAACCAAAACAATCAACAAACCCTACACTTAACAACTAGCCTAAAATCAAAACCCTAGAGAAAAAAGAACACATCCTTTGCACCCAATAGAGAGATCCCTCTCTGAGTCCAGGAAGGCTAGGTCCTCGGAATCTAAAGCTTGGTTCCATTTTATCCTATCATTTGGTCTGCCAATCTGCCAAATCACGGGACCCTAACAAGGGAAACCCTTAATTCGTAGGATCCCCATGCTCTAATAAAATTACTACAAAGATTATCATAGCCTCAAAAGTCCCCAAGTCCGATGTAGAAAATATTCAAATCTCTACAAACAATTCAACAAAGGGAAAAGATCACACTTTGGTAGGAATAGAAGCAATTAAAGACTAGCCCTTGTCACCATCGGTTGAAGAGTGGAACATCCTAGTTAACTTAGAATTCCCTATAAGAGAGGAAAAATAAGAATTGAAGGGCAATGAGAAAGGATTATTTATCACAATAAAAAGTTATCCCTCATCATCCATGGAGGTATCTTTCTAAAACCTCACTTCCACTTTCTCTAGTCATAAATCTAATTGCAAAGAAAAAAGGGAAAAAAGAAAAGTGAGATATAACCTTGGGAATCTAGAGTTTTCTCCTTAAATACAAAGGATAGAAAGAAAAGGTTCTCCATATAAATGGCTTCTAATTAAGACATATCATATTGATAGATCAATTTAACAAATATTTCTTTTATCTTTTGTAATGTAGCCAAAGTGTAAAAATTTACTCATATAACATAAAAATAAAGTTTAAAAAACTTTAGTAGCACTTGAATCAATTAAAAAATAGTCCTTATCACCCAAAATTAAAGAATGGATCATCCTAATTAAACCTAAAACTCCTAATAAAAAGAAGAATACAAATAGTAGGTAAATGAGAAAATATTATTAAGCCGAAGGCTTTTCTACTATGAGGTTTAGCCTCATGAAACTGTTCAGATTTGTCGTCCCTGACCAATCTGAACATGTGTTGATGTAGTTGTATTATGTTTTTCCTTTTTATGAAAGATTGTGTAGGAGATTCCATTTCCAAAGTACAACAACCGATTTTCTCTCCCCTGTGACATCCACATGACACGACTGACAGGGGAAGAAGTCAATTTGAAATTATCTGGTTTTTGGAGTGGAATTCTATTTATGATGGTCAAAATATAAATTCCTCGTTTTATTTCACAAAACTTTTTCAAGTAATCAATGAATTTTGATGCCTAATGTATAAAATATGTTCTGGTTTTCTGTTTATGTATTTCTCGCGCGAAACCTGATGCCAAATTTATAAACAAATATGTTCAAGTTTTATTTATTTATTTATGTCTGTCTCGGGCGATGAATTTTTCAATGATATTATATCAAGTTATGCACGTTGGAATGAATAGATTCAGGCAACAGATTGTTCAATGATATTATAACAAGTTATGCATGTTGTAATGTATAGATTCAAGCGACAAATTGTTCAATGATATTATAACTAGCCTAGATCCATCTTAACTCTGGATCTATCAAGCGTCGAGAGGGATCAAATATCTCGAGGTGCAAACTTCTTTTTTGAGTGAAAAACTTGAGGAAAGGTTTGCACCTCAAGAGATTTGATCCCTCTCGGCGCTTGATAGATCCGGAGTTAAGATAGATCTAGGCTGGTTTCAGTCGTGTAACATATGATTAATTTGATCAATAATATGTAAATACATCTAATATTAATATAACCATTTTAAATATTGTAAATATGTTTGTGATTTGTTGATTCAATTTAATTTTAAATGTTCTTAGTTCCCTGAGTTTGTTGAGATGATAAATATTGTAAAATAAATTTAATGATGAAAAATGATGAAATAAATTTTTTGAATGCAAAGTGACAATGTAATAATATTGAATGATAGAAAATGTGAATAATAAGAATGTAGTAAATTACAAATAGCTTTCATTGTGATCAATATCAAACTATTTCCTTATACTATTCTTATTGTCACCCTTGTTAGTTTTGTCATATTTTCATATCGATTATATGAAAAAGACAATTGAAATCATGAACCATTTAAATATTTAGCTCGAGCTATTTTAGTAAACATCATACCTTGTCTCTCTTGCTCTCCAATATTATTAGGTTTAATTACTATAACACAAAAATAAATCTACATTGTCAATAATTATTTGTGCTTACACTGAAATAATTGCAAATTATTAATCCAATGACTTTAAAATTAATGTACCATCATACATCCAATTATATCATATCAAAAATCAACATATACACTAAAATCAATGCATCTAATGCAAAAAATCAAATAAGATTATAAAACAACATCTCCACTGAAATCAATGCATCTAATGCAAGTAATCAAATAGGATTAGAAATCAACATCTACACTCAAATCAATGAATCTAGTGCATGTAAGCAAATAAGATTAGAAACCAACATATACCCTAAAGTCAATGCATCTAGTGCAAGCAATCAAACATGATTATAAATCACCATCTACACTGAAATAAATGCATTTAGTGAAAGCAATAAAATAGGATTAGAAATAATATATATTGAAATCAATGCATCTAGTGTAAGCAATAAAATATATTTAGGAATCAACATCTGCATTGAAATTAATGCATCTAGTGCAAGCAATCAAATAAGATTATAAATAACCATCTACACTGAAATCAATGCATTTAGTGCAAGAAATCAAATAGGAATAGAAATAATCTACATTGAAATCAATACATCTAGTGCAAGTAATCAAATATCATTAGAAATCAAAATCTACACTAAAATCAATGCATCTAGTTCAAGAAATCAAATAGGTTTAGAAATCACCATCTCTCCCCCCTTGTCTCAATCACTCCTCCTATGTCTCTTTATCTCACCCTAAACATACATACTCTCTCTCCATCTCTCCACTCTCCATTATCAATCCCTCTCTCTCCCACCCCCCTGCCCTCTCTCTCTCTCTCCCACCCCCTCGCCCTCTCTCTTTCTCTCTCTCTACCCTCCAATCCTCTCTCCTTATCTCTCTCTCCCACCTCCATATTTATGTCTCCCTCTTCCCTTCCCTCTCCTTCTCCCTCTCCCTCTCTTACCCTTCTCTAACTCTCTCCTTCCTCTCCCTCTCTCTCTCTCTTCATTCCTCCTCTCCCCTCTCCTTCATTTATCTCCATATCTCCTTTGTCACTCCGACTATTTATCCACCTCTATCATATGTCTTTGTTCTTCCCTTCCATATATATATATAACAAATTTAATATTGTATTAATACAAATTTATTAAATTTAATAATATTAATATGAATATTAGATTTAATAATATTAATATTATAATATTAATGTTGGGGTTAATAATGTCTTTTTGTGTGCTATTATTGCACCGAGAGGTGCTCTACAACCCAGTATAGGGTAGATGTGTAGATGTAATGTAAGAAAGTTTGTAAACTTTTGTAATGTCCGCTCAATATATAGGGTACATGTGTAGATGTAATGTAAGAAAGTTTGTAAACATTTTGTAATGTCCACTTAATTGTAATCAATATATTTGTAATAATTATCCCTACCTTTTAACCCAAAGTTATATTTACGAACACTCAAAAAGGTATGGTAAATAAATAAAACTATAAATAAATTGGAGGTATGGTAAATAAATAAAACCTATTTTTATATTTACTTTAGAGGTATGGTAAATAAATAAAACCCATTTTTATATTTACTCCATAAACCTCATTATATATGTAAGAAAACTAAAAAAAAAAAGGTTTTATTTAGGTGAAGCCTATGGGCCAAATACCATGGAACAAATTATTATTAATACCATGGGGAAGATACCATGGAACAAATTGTTATTAATACCATGGGCTAAATACCATGGGTCAAATACCATATTTAAATAAATAAATATTAATGACCAATAAATAGGTATGGTAAATAAATAAAAATATAAATAAAGGAGAGGTATGATAAATAAATAAACCCTCTTTTTATATTTACTCCATAATCAGCTTTATATTTAAGGACACCAAAAAATGATGTTTTATGTAGGTTAAGCCTATACCATGGGCCAAATTAATATTATTGTGCCAAGAGGCACTCTACAATCCAGTATAGGGTAGATGTGTAGATGTAATGTAAGAAAGTTTGTAAACTTTTGTAATGTCGGCTCAATATATAGGGTATATGTGTAGCTGTAATGTAAGAAAGTTTGTAAACATTTTGTAATGTCCACTTAATTGTAATATATTTGTAATCAATATATTTGTAATAATTATCCCTACCTTTTAACCCAAATTTATATTTACGAACACTAAAAAAGGTATGATAAATAAATAAAACCATAAATAAATCTGAGGTATGGTAAATAAAGAAAACCTATTTTTATATTTACTCCGCAGGTATGGTAAATAAATAAAACCCATTTTTATATTTACTCCATAAACCTCATTATATATTTAAGAAAACTAAAAAAAAAGTTTTATTTAGGTGAAGCCTATGGGCCAAATACCATGGAACTAATTATTATTAATACCATGGGGCAGATACCATGGAACAAATTATTATTAATACCATGGGCTAAATACCATGGGTCAAATGACATATTTAAATAAATAAATATTAATGATGAATAAATAGGTATGGTAAATAAATCAAAATATAAATAAAGGAGAGGTATGATAAATAAATAAACCCTCTTTTTATATTTACTCCAACTTTTGGTTGTTTTTAGCTTAGTCATTAATTGGTTATCTCAATTTTGTTGTCTAGTTGTATATTTGGTCATTAATTTAGTCATTGAATTCACTTGAAATAATTGCGGTGACTAATATTTTTAGTCACCTAGTCATTAATTTCATCATTTTTTACTAGTGCATGGACTAAATTATTATTAATAGCATGCAAAAAAAACATTAAATACAATCTAAATAATGTCGGCTTAAAAATAACTTACACAACCATATAAATAAACTATTAACAATACATTTAAACAATATAAATTTAAAATATGAAGAATTTTAAGAACACTAAAAAACGAGATATAGTAAATAAATAAAAATATAAATAAATTAGAGGTATGGTAAATAAATAAAACCTATTTTTATACTTACTCGGGAGGTATGGTAAATAAATAAAACCTCTTCTTATTTTTATATTTACTCCATAAACCTCTTTGTATTTACAAAAACTCAAAAAGGAGATTTTATTTAGGTGAATCTTATGGGCCAATTACCATGGGACAAATTATTATTAATACCATGGGCCAAATACCACGGGCCCAATACTCTATTTATAAAAGAGGTATAACAAGGTAAGGTAAATACATAAAAATATATCAAATAGGAGTAGAAATCAACATCTAATTATATATGAAGCCTATGGACCAAATTAATAACTAGCCTAGATCCATCTTAACCCCGGATCTATCAAGCCCTAGAGGGATCAAGTCTCTCTAGGTGAAAACCTATTTTTTTAGTGCAAAACTTGAGGAAAGGTTTGCACCTCGAGAGATTTTATCCCTCTCGGCGTTTGATAGATCCGGGGTTAAGATGGATCTAAGCTGGTTATCTAACATTCATATTAATGTGTAGATGTAATGTAAGAAAGTTTGTAAATTTTTTTAATGTCGGCTCAATATATTTGTAATGGATATATTTATAATAATAATAACAAAATATAAGTATATCTCTCAATCTAAATCGTGGAAACAATATTAACATTATATTCTATCATTGGTGTGTGATGGGAGGGAGAGATAGAGGGAGGTGGGTGAAAAAGTGAGAGAGAGGACTTGAGAGAGAGGAGAGAGAGAGGGGAAGAGAGATGGAGTTGGAAGGGGAAGAAAGACAGAGAGAGAAAGGTGGAGAGGGAGAAGGGGAAGAGAGAGAGAGAGAGAGAAGGGGAAGAGAGAGATAGGGAGAGGAAGAGGGAGGGAGAGAGAGAGAGAGATAGATATGGAGAGAGGGTGTGTATGTTTTTGGGGTGATAAGGAGAGACAATGGGAGATAGAGATATAGATGGAGGGGGGAGAGAGGGTAGAAGAGAGAGGAAAAGAGAGGGAGTGAGGAAGAGAGATAGATATGGAGAGAGAAAAGGAAGAGAGACAAAGACAGAGAGAGGAAGACAGAGGGAGAGACAGAGTGAGAGAGGAACAGGGTTGGAGAGAGAGGGAGATGAATAGGGAGGGAGGGAGGGACGGAGGGAGAGAGAGATAAATATATAGATAGATATAGAGAGATAGTGTGTATGTTTGGGGGCTAAGAGATAGAGAGAGAGAAGGGGAAGAGATAGAGAGGGACAGGAAGAGGGAGAGATGGATAGATAGATATATATGGAGAGATAATGTATACAGGATGATATAGAGAGATAAATAAGGAGAGAGAGAGGGAGATAGATATATAGACTTAGGGGGAAAGAGGGAAGAAGAGAGAGACATATAAAATGAGAGAGAGAGAGAGAGAGAGAGAGAGAGAGATGTGTTTCAGGGGATGGGATAGAGAGACAAATAAGGAGAGATGGGGGGAGGTATAGATATAGATGGCAGGGGTGAGAGGGAAGAAGATAAAGATAGAGAAAGGGAGGGAGAGGTGGTGAGACGGAGATAGGGGAGTGAGGGAGGGGGAGAGAGGGAAGGGGAGAGAGAGAAGGAGAGAGGGAGGGAGATAGACACAGAATGGAAGGTGGAGAGAAAGGGAAGAAAAAAGAGACACACAAAGACACATATAGATAGATAATTTAGATCTAGAAAGTCAGGAATATTTTGGTTTTTCACTAAAATAGATGTATTGATTTGAGTGTAGTAGTTGATTTCTAATCCAATTTGATCACTTGCACTAGATGCATTGATTTCAATGTAGATGTCAATTTTTAATCCTAATTAATACCTTACACTAGATGCATTTATTTTAGTTAGACGTTGACTTTTACTCCTATTTTATTGCTTGCACTAGATGCATTAGTTTCAATGTAGATATTTATTTCTAATCGTATTTGATCACTTGCACTAGACGCATTGATTTCAGTGTAGATGTTGATTTCTAATCCTATTTAATACCTTACACTAGATGCATTGATTCTAGTGCAAATGTTGATTTCTACTCCTATTTGATTTCTTGCACTGTATCCATTGGTTTTAGTGTACATATTGATGTATAATCCTATTTTATTGCTTGCAATAGATGCATTGAATTTAGTGTAGATTTTTCTTTCTAATCCTATTTGATTGTTTTCACTAGATGCATTGATTTCAGTGTAGAAGATTATTTCTGATTTTATGCAACTAGATGTATGCTTTACATAAGTTTCAAAGTAATTAGATTAATAATGTGCAGTTATTTCAGTGTAAGCACATCTCTGCCCCCTCCATCTATATCTCTATCTCCCATTGTCTCTCCTTCTTTATCTCTCCATCTCACCCCCCAAACACGCACACATTCTATCCATATATATCTATCTCTCTCCCTCTCTCTCCCTCCCTTTTCTACTCCCTCTCTCTCTCTTCTCCTTCTCTCTCTCTCTCTAACACTTCTCTCTCCATATCTATATCTCTTCCACCCCACCATGTATTTGCATCTCTCTTCTCCTCTCTATGCATTGGTTTCAATGTAGACATTGATTTCTAATCCTATTTGATTGCTTGTAATATATGCATTGCATTTAGTGTAGATTTTTCTTTCTAATCTTATTTGATTGTTTGCACAAGATGCATTGATTTTAGTGTAAAATTTGATTTCTAATCCTATTTGATTGTTTGCACTAGATGCATTGATTTCAGTGTATATGTTGATTTCTGATTTGATGCAACTAGATGTATGATGTACATTAATTTCAAATTAATTAGATTAATAGTGTGCATTGTTTTCAGTGTAAGCATGTCTCTGCCCCCTCCATATATATCTCTATCTCCCACTGTCTTTCCTTCTTTATCTCACTATCTCACCCCCAAACATACACAAGGATTTCTCACCTTGTGTGATCAAGTAGAAGGCATCATCATAATATCATGTTTTTATTCAATGGAGTTACTTCCGAGAGATGATTTATCAAGATTTTCCATGTGTAGCTCATCAAGGATTTCATAGGGCCCACTCACGGATCACTTTATGCAAGAATACTCAAGAATCACAAACTCCCCCTCACTGTATACATGGTCTCTTTTTGGTTGGTTTTCCCCATCAAATACTTGGAATATCAAGGATGACTTCATCTAGTCAACAACATGTGTATGCAAGAATACTCAAGAATCACAAACTCCCCCTAACTGTATACATGGTCTCTTTTTGGCAGGGTTTCACCATCAAATACTTGGAATATCAAGGATGACTTCATCTAGTCAACAACATGTGTTGTTCGCTGGAGTGTTCAAGAGACTTCCAGATTCAACTTGTTTCCTTCTCCATACTTGTGTAACTTTCTTCTCTGGCATGGTTCTAGCTTGTGCAGGGGCCCAAGTCAAGTTACAATCATGTGCCATATGTCCAATGTTATGGCAATTGAAGCACTCTATATTGTTCATGAATAAGAAATCATGAATTCTTCTTGCAAAATTTCTTCGAGGAGATTGACGGGGACCATTATATTAGTCTTTATGATATGCCATACAATCTTTTTCCATGTGCCCAAAGTTTGTACAAGAATAGCAATATCCAAGAAATATACTTTGGTACCTAGGAGATGAAGAGTTCCTTGAAGTACTCTTGAAGTCTTTTTTCCTTGGGATTCTTTGATGATATTCATTGCCTTTTGTATTCTTGACACCATATGCAAGTCTCCTTAGAGTACAATTTCTTCCATTGTTGTCTTGATTCTTCTCCTTGCCTTTGTTGGAACTGGGAGCATCAACATTTCTTTCTAGGTTCCTCACATCTTTGTTGTTTGAAGCATTATCATTCTTGTTTGAGGATTCACTTGGAAAGCCAAGACCTAATTTATCAAGGGGAGACCTTTGCTGAATTAGTATGTCATCTAGGGTTTGAGAGCTTTTCAAGTTTTTATTCAGCAATTCAACTTCTTTTTCAAGAAAGACAATTTCTCCTTTCAACTTTTCACAATATTCATCTTTCATAAGTAGTTTCTTCCTCATTTCTTCCATCATCCTTGTTGCTCCATGTGCTTCGATTTTAAGGGAGACGATATTGGATTTCATTATGAAGACTTCTTCATTCTCCGTTGCTAGACTGCTCTCCATTTCTTCTTTTATTCTTGTAGCTTCACATGTTTCAGCCTTGAGAAGATTAATGTCTGATTTTAGTTTCAAGATTTCTTCATCCTTTTTGTCTAGTTGGCATATCATTGTGTTTCTCTCCTTTTCTGCTTCATTAACTTGTCCTTTTATGAATGCCAAAGTTTCCATCACCTTCTCAGCTCCTTGCACTTGTTTCCTTGCTGCTTCTAGTTGAGATCTAAGAGAGGAGACCTCTTCCTTGTATTGACCAATCTCTGCTTCAAGATTGTTCAAGCTCTGAAGTCTTTGTTCAAGGTGGCTTGACAAAGTTTCTTCCCTTTTCTTTGCCTTATCCAATTGATTTGTCATAGATATGACTTCTTCATGATTCTTTCTTTTATTTTGATGAAATTCTTCTTTAAGTTTGGCGAGCTCCTCATCTCTTTCTTGTACTTGAAGCTTGACAAAGTCAACTTCCTTCCTTTTCTTGTCTTGGTTACCATCTTGCACTTTCTTCTTAAGTTCCTCATTTTCATTTTTCAAACTGTTAATGTCTTCCATGGAAGCCATAAGTTTATTCAAGAGATCTTCTTTAAAGTATTCTTTGTTCACTTCATCTTCTAGGTCTTCTTTACCCTTGTTGTCATCTCTCTTATCTTCAGCTTCCTTAATAGATCCTGGACTTTTTTCTTGTTTTCCATCATATTCTTGACTAGAGATCATTTTCAACTCTCCTTTTGAGTGAAGATCATGAAGTTTGTCCCATATGACTTTTGCTGACGAACATTTTTCAAAATTGGCCTTCATAGAATTTGGTAACTCATTCAAAATTGCCTTCATTGCTCTTGTATTGTACTCCTTGGATTCTTCATCCATCGTGTCATTAGTAATCACTGATTTCCAAACTTCAATTCCTTGAGTCTTCAAGAAATTCCTCATTCTTGCCACCCATATATCAAAATTTCCATTGAAAAATGGAACCTTCACAAATTGATTTACTTCAATTTCAATGGTTGAGGAAGACACATCTTTAGGAGGATTGGAGACTTTCTTCCTTGGCTTTGTCATTTGTTTTCTAATGATCAACCTTCAAGCTGTTAGGCTTTGAGTGAAGGTACTGGCTCTGATACCAATTGTTGGAAATACTGAGAGGGTGGTGAATCAGTATTTCTTTTCAATTGTTAATTTTACCAGTTAGATCACTTATATTTAGAACAAAAAATGAACAATGATGGAATAGATACTTTTATTAATTTCTTCTTTACAATAAGTAAAGTACAATAATGATATAGGGCTCCAACCCTAGATGAAGACTCCAATCTTCTAGGCTCCAACCTGTATTGTGCCAAGCACCGATTTGGTCTTTCCAAGGCTCCAACCTTGTCACTTTGAGGCACCAACCTCTAGGGCTCCAACCCTATCTCTGGTACAGGCTCCTACCTGGTTTCTTGAGGACTCCAATCCTCTAGGGCTCCAACCCTATCTTCCAAGGCACCGACCTTGTCTCTATGAGGCTTCAACCTCTTGGGCTCCAACCCTCAACTTCACTTCATCAAAATATGTTTGGTTATTTTTTATTCTTCACGGCTCCCAAAGTCTTCTTCAACGAGCCCTGCCACACTTAGTCTCCATGTCACATCATTAATGACAACCTTTTCTTCTTAGAAGGTGTCACCACTGCTCTTCATCGTACCCAAACAATTTCTCCAAGGTCATTCCATGATGACTTCAACAATGCATCATGATCTCCACGAATCTTCAGCTACAAGGCACTCTACAAGATTCTTCAATAAGGTCTCCAAGGTCAGCTCAAGATCGGCTACAACTTCTCAACAAGATGTTTGCATAAAATGTCCTTCAAAGGTGTCTTCAATATTCTTCATGATACCCAATCAAATCCTCCAAGTCACCTCATGATGACATCAATGATGCATCATGACCTTCAATATTATCTTCAAGATCACTCAAGACTTCTTCACCAAAATGTCTTCACAAGATCTTCAATGATGGTCCACAACTTCAAGGACGCTCATCAAGGAGGTGATAACACGTCTGCAAAGATTATGTTTGCTTCAAGACTTGCTTCTAGAGCTGCTCCAATCAATGTTTTAAGAAGTGTCACAAGTTTTGTCCAACTAGATGTTAATAGGCAGGCTGCAAACTAATGTGACCGCCTTTAAACAATCTTCAAAAGATGAAACAGGTCCGAACCCACAACAGGACTGTAATCTATGCCTCCTCCACAAGTCCAGGCTTGAGGGAACACACAAAAATTCCAGATGACAGCCTTCAACTAGTGATCCAAGCCTTCACTGATTAGCCTAAGGTTTGTCCTCCACAGGTCCGCAATACCACAAGATGTTTCCACAGGTGTATATCCGAGCTTCCAATAAGGGTAGCAATTCGAGCTTCTAGTCTGAGGCTTGTCTGAAATCTTCCTAGCACTGGACTGAGTTGTAGCTCTGTTTTATGTCTTAAATTCTGAGTTTCGTAGTTCACTGGTTAGGGCTTCCTGTGCCACTGTAACAACCCTCAACTTAGCCTTAAAACTCTTTCAATGTTTGCACCACCCTTCTTCCCTTTTACCCTTGTACTTGACCTCCTTCTAGAGTGTTATTACAGACTTTGCATGGCCCAAAACTGCCCTAAACTAAGGTTATGTTCATTACATCCAAAATGAAAATGCTTAGCACTATTCCTCAATTCTGAAGCCTCCAAAACACAGGTCCAAAATTTCCACAAAGAAATATGCCTAAGGCAGAGATATCCCTTGGCCTCCTTGCTACATTTTTCCTTCACTCTGAAATCTTAACCGAATTCTGTGTTTTTTCACCGAATTGCTGGCTTAGAAATAGCACAAATTTATATATATAGTTTTTTATCCCTACGAAGAGACACGTCCATTGGAAGAGAGGCCAACTTTATATGACTGCATAGGCCAGATTGACTGCAAATATATATATTTTTTATCTTAAAAATTCAATTTCTCACAAAATATTGGGAGTTTCGGGGCAAGTAAAGGCTCATTGGAAAGGAAAAAATATGCTCTAAAATATGGTATAGGAGTCAATTTGGAAGGATGCCTATAAGATGGTAAAAACAATTTTTTTTGTGACTGTCCTTTATTTTTCCATGCAGAAAGTGAATAGGACAACATGGCTTCTCTTTTGTTTGTCTTCTGCATTGTTTGGCTTATCAGTTATAGGATCATAGTGTCATCATGTAGGACATCCATGTCATCATGATAGTATCCAGCATCCATATCATCATGAAGGTATAACATTATGTTTTCAATAATCGTGTAGTAATATGTCATAGTGTAGCATCATTAAGAAAGTTTCGAGGTAGTCTTCCAGCTATCAAATGAGATCTTCCACATCATCATCTAGTCTTCCAACCTTCATCAAGTCTATGAATTCATCAAGTATCATCCAAGTGTATGACATCGTCATATGTCATCATCAAGTATCATCCAAGTGTATGACATCATTGGTTAAGATCTAGATCATCAAGTGCATGCAACATTAGATCAAGTACTTAGGGCTTCCTTCATTAGTGTTTTGACTTATTCGTGACTTGAAATCTTCATTGATAGTATCCTAGTCAACCAAGAGTCATGGCATCATCAATTGGAACTAGGCATCTCAAGAATATTGACATCTCGGTCAATGCCACATTGACATCAATGACAACCTTGATTAACAGTGAATAGTCTATTTTGACTATTTTGGACATTCTGAATCCATTGAAGGGATTTTTAGATCCATTTGTAGACTTCTAGAGCCAATGAAGCCACATGGAAGTTTCAGGCATCCTAGGGCCATCAAAGGTTGAAGGCCTAGATTGGGGAGCCAAAGCTCATTTTGAGCAAATGAACAGCCTATTTTGGATTTCTGATATATGTTGGAGACATTTAAGAAGGTTTCAGGGACAGAAAATAACCACAGAGAAGTTTAGGGAAGCTTAAGGGCACCGACAGAAGAGGTCAAGTCTAAGGGAGCCGAGATCCATTTCTAGAGAGATAACAACCATTCCAGGGGTATGATGGTATTCTAAACCCAATGGTACAGTCCAGATAACCATTGGAGTTGAGTAAGTAACTTGCAAAAGAAATTTTCCATCATAATCCCAAAGAGCCAAGTTAGTTGACAAGGGCTCAAGGAGACGTAGCCCACGATATTCAGGTGAAATCCTTTATTAAATATGTTGTTATGTGTTGATGCTTATTTGCTGCACTTTACGGTTTTTCTACATGCTTTATATCAGCAAAAACAAATATTTAATTCCTCACACTTAAAGCATTAAAACAGTTTTAAACACATACACCTGAATCAAGAATTCAATTCCGCACAGTCAAATATAAGCTATATCTTCATTTGTTTAACTGAGTGGGAGGTGCTTGCAAAGAATTACAAGTTATCCACCCATTTCAGATCATCCTTCCTCAACTCCGATACCAATTTTTTGGAAAGAGAGAGGATATAAACACAAAATAACACAAGTATTTCACACACGAAACACACGAGCTATTGCTCTTCTATTAATCAACGAACTTCAATCTCATTCAATCACAATGAATACAATGAACCCGATGAAGGGTATTTAACCTAACTTGACATGCACACAGTCACATAACTCAACTTGACCATCACTCACTTAACTGACTCTCTAACTCACTTACCAAATTCATCTATCATATCACTCGAATAACTCAATGCTTACTTAACTAATTTTCGAACTCTGCATGCGGGAGGTAATTACGTATTTTAAAATTCTTTTACAATGCTTGGACTGAACACATATAAGCTTGGGGCATTGCACACAAACACTGCATCAAATGGTTGTTTCATATTAGGAATTAGAGGTGGTGGAAGTGCGCTCTCCATACCACCAAAGGGATTCCACATACAGTGACTGCAATTTGAAATGAAACTCAAGACGAGACGAGATGATAGCAACTGTGTTATAAGCACGATCATATGATAAAGGGGAATTCCCTGCCATAACATAGGCTAACGATCGACTCAAGAAGATCAGGACCGACCACTTATCCCATGGCATTTCCCGACATAATCGAGGAAGTATTTCCCCAAGAACGACGTCATTAATGAGTCCAAAAACTAAGTCTCTTTCTGCCCAATAACAAAAACAATAGAATACATCATCACATTAGCAAGTGCAGAAACTAAGTCAGTTTCTGCCCAAGTCACACAATGCACTAAATCTCTAATGTAATGAATGTTAAAAGGGAGTAATGGAATCTGAGTGCAAAAATTAAGAATAAATAACGAACTCACCTCACATGGATGTCTGAGATATCACATCGGCAGTCGTTTCTCTCTAATTTTCTTGGGTTGCATCCAATGTGTTCGCAAGATTTTCCATCTTTCCCACCCAACATTATATGTTGAGTCCACCACAAATTTGTGTGATAATTGGTAAAAACAGATATTCCATTGTGATAATTATGAAAGAACATATCGATTGATGATTGAGATAAGATTGGAGAAATGAGATCCATGAATTATTTAGGAAGTAGGAGAGAAACCACTTAAAGATATTGAGATAACCCACATATTTGTGAGAGTAAGGAGGACTTCGGATTGCGACCTGACTTTGTCAATTCGCCATGTCAATTTGGTGATGCAACATCTTGTTAATGGAAATAATAGATCTCCTATTGGACTTGAATTGAATTATCCAAGGCAGGAGTCCCTTTCTATCTAAGAGCCTACCTACCTACCTCTAAGATTATCTCATTTAGGGCTTGGAGTGTATAACCGACCCCCCTAAGCTTAAGACTGAACAAGATTTACCTCTCGCCATTATGAACATTATGTCACCAATTTCATTGACTTAGCCATCACTCGTTTGAGTGCGAACACTTTGACTCCTTCGCACATCTTATACAAACTCTTACGCACACCTTAGTTATGTTGAAACCCCCCTAATAATTTCATCTTTTAATCGTTTTAAAATTTGTATTCACTGTGAAATACGTTAAAAAATCCAAAATATGTTATGTGGAACACGTAAAGTTCAGACGTGCAAATTGCTTTGCCGGGCAGAGGAAGTGTGGCAGGTGTTGGCAGAGGAGGGGCAGAAGAAGTGTGGCTGGTGCTGGCATAGGAGGGGCGGAGGAAGTGTGGCGGGTGCTGACAAAGGAAGGGCGGAAGATGCTCAAGTCACCGTCGAGGCCATTTTGGCAGAGGATGTTCAAGCCACAGTCAGGGCATTTTTGGTTAAATTTTGTCCAGCGCAAGGGAAAGGGAAATCATAAAAACATATTTGTTTAAGCCGAAGAATCTACTACAGTGTCATGAGGAAGAATCTCATATTAAAAATGAGTTGTATTTAGTGTGGTTTTTTGGAGTTTCTGGCGCTGGAATATACCGAAAATTTTGAGGTGAAATCTTGATTTGTGTTATTTAAATTGGCTTTTTGATTGTATATATGGATTCAACAGCTTGAAAAACCCGTAAGGCACTTTGATTGTGTGAGATTACTCATCAAACTTGTGATTTCAATGAATTCTTCTTGGATTTTAAAGAAATTTGATCGAAAAAATCCACGAGTCTCCAAAAAATTGCACTAAAAACAACTCTATTAAAAAGCCTATCGACTTAATAACTGAAATTAGAGAGCTGCCCTACGTATTGGGATTGGTTTAGTCATTTGTTGTAAGTTCTCCTCCTACCCCAACTTCCCTTATGGGCAGGGTTGGGCTTTGGGCTGAGCTGGGCTAGGCTGAATTGGGCGAGGCTGGGCGAGGCTTACACTTCTTCCAATACATCTACAAGAATTAAAGTTTAAATAAACTTTTTATGTATTTTTTTTAAAACATATTTTTAAAGTAACATCGATTCTTACTAAGCCTAAGAATAAAAAGAAATGTATAATCTTGAGGTATCTTACGATAGGATTCTGTACCATATTGTTGTAATTTCTATTTTAATTTTAATTTGAATGTTAATTAATATTTGCTTCAGAAGTAAGGATTCATTTACGAAACCAAACCACTCCAATACATATCCTTCCCATCTAACACATAATAATAATGTTTATATTTACATGAACAAGTCATACAATCCTCTTCATACACAACATCGTCTCACAACGGTCAAATAAAATTTGAAGCAGCGCTCTTCAGCTATACATGACGCAACTAACACTGCTGCGTACTAAAATTTGATGTCTGTAATGGCGAAAATCAGTTTGATTTTGTAACCGCCATACAAAATAAAAATATACAGAGAAGTTTATATGGGGTACAGAAAGCTGACAGCTACATAATAGTGCAAGCATTTGGATTGTCCTCACTGAAGAGGGAAGTGTATGCTTCTGCATGGGGGTTGTTATTTTCATCAGGGTAAGTGGATAAAGTGGGATCCACGCTCCGCACATAGCCAGAAGGAGCCTTCTTGTCATACACCTGAGCGGTGTATGGATAGTAAACCAGATGATAGGGTTTGTAAGGCCACACTTCTGCTGTCTTCCCTGTTCCCTTCACTCTTTTCAGCACCTTCTTCGGATCCACGTACCCACACACCGTTACCTTATTATGCTTTCTCTCTACTTCTACAGTACTAACTCCTGCACATTCATAAATCCATAAATAACTAAACCCATGATTACCTAATCCTCAAAAACCTCACAGATGTTACATCGAGTATAAGTTCTAGTTACAGCATGGGAAGAATGGCTCTCACCTTTCATGGAAGTTAGTGCGTTCTTCACTTTTCTCTCACAGCCTTCACAGTCCATTCGAACTCTCAACTCAACGGTCTGTACATAAAGAGTTGCAGGCATCAGTGCTAACTAGTTAAGGTAATAATCACAACCCTATGTGTGGCATGTTCAAATCAGAAAAATAAATATGAAGTACCTGAAATTGCTTGAACTTCTTCTTGGGCCTGGGAGTAGTGGCAGCATCAATCCAGCTTGATAGCAGAGAGAACACACCCATTTTTAGCAGTTTCGAGAAACAAAAACAGAAATGGCAGGAATTTCAGCGTGTCGATTAAAATTCGTGTATGAATCTGGCGTAACAAAAAGCAGCAGACACATATGAACAATTCTTCCAGTTTGATGGTTATAATCATAACGACCAACAGCATGGAAAGATTTATAGGAAAATTTGAAGGAATATTCAAGTGAGATACCTTTAGCTTGTACAGTTTGTGGATAAAACTCCATAACTCGTGGTGGCAGGGGGACAGATGGCTGAGCATATGTGGTGAAAAGAGAGACTTTTGAGAATACGAAGTACAGTTAAGTCTGGTGAGGGCAGAGGTATTTAAAAAGTGGGCCCTCCGCAACCGTTAGGTAACCGTTATAAAAGGCATGGACGGTGGCCAAAGTCAACTAGTGTAGTTGATGTGGATGCGGGAGTGAAGGCGGTGCGAACCTACGACCATATCACACGCCAATTCTAAGGAAGGAGCACGTCAATGTAGGGCCGCGTTGAAAAGGTGAGCCCAAATGGATTAGTTTAACGGGGAGGCAAATTCAAGTGTTATATTTTTTTAGGAATTCAACGCGATTAAATTAACCACGTTAAAAAGTATTTCTTCTTTAGCGATAGAAAATTTTTAATTTAGAGTTTACAATTTAGAGAATATCTGATTGATTTTTTTTTTCATATTATAAAGGGGTGAGGGGAAGAATTTCTGCAGATTCAAATTTCTTCGAGACTTGACAAGAATGTCGTTCCACTTCCCCTTTTTGAAAGTCGATATCGTGTTGGGATCACAAACCACATCGACTCTCTTAAGACGGTGGTCATGAGATTGGGAATTGGAGGTTATCTAACAATAAAGCCTACTTTAAAAATCTATATATTAGGTTCGAATATATATATATATATATATATAATTTAGTTTTAATTAAAATTATTGTAAAATATTAATAATGGAATTTTATTTTACTTAGTTTTAATTAAAAATATTAAAAATTTATTTTTCTTTTTTATTTAGATTTGTTATTAATATTATATCTAAGTAACAAATATTAGTAATAAATGTTAGTTCATTGTTTCTTTTGCATGAAGAATATCCAAAATTTGCGTGGAAAAAAATCTAAAAAAATCTCATAATCTCTGTGCTTGGCCATGGAGGCTGTCGAGAATGGTCCACACACATCTGAGTGAACTCTTTCAAGCATCGATTTTGCTCGATTGCCCTTATCATGAAAGGTGGCTTTGGTGTACTTCCCCAATGAACACCCTTTTCATGTATCGCGTTGCTCAAGTGCACCCTTGGGAAGTCTTGTAGAAATTTGCTGCATGATCTTCAAAGCTCTATGGTGTTGATGGCCCAATCTTCTATGTCATAAATCATTGATGTCTCGGTTCTCCACCTTCTCTGCTTTCGTGCTCAAGGCATCACAATCTTCTACATCCAATTGGTAGAGGTTCTTTACTCCAACCTTAATTTTCTTCGCTTGTGTCGTGGTGATGAAGGAACGCCTTTGCTTTACTAAATATCACATAGTAGCCACGGTCTTCCAACATGGCAACTGAAACTAAGTTGTTCTTCAAACCAGGAACATACATGACATCTATTAATGTGAGAGGAAAACCATACTCCCTCTGAAAAGGTAACAATACCAATGTAGGTCATGCTATACCACCCATCATCTCCCATATCGATGTGCATGTGGAGGTCCTTCTTGCTAGTCATATTGAATGAGGATCCACTATCCAGGTACCACACAAAACACATCATTGATGACACCATACATGCAATGAGAGTGAAATCAAACTCGAATTGTGAAGCAAGAGCTTCACCTGTCGTTCATCCTAAGGGCTTCTTTCCGACCTTCTTGTGCGGACACTCCGTGGCATGGTGTCCTAGCTCATGAAAATGAAAACATTTAATCTTCAGCAAGTCATTCTTTCATCCATGAATAGAATTTGATTTGGAATGGAATGACTTCTCTTTCCCTTTCTTTGTCTTTCTAGCCAAGGCACAGTTCCCCTCATCATCATGTTTTGATGAGGATCCATCTTTAGTGTTTCGATGAATATATTTTTGCGCCAATTCAGACCACAAACGATCCCACTCTCATATCTTCTCCCTCTGTTTTACCGAATCTTGGTAGCTGTGTCAGCTCTTAGAAATTCTTAGAAGTGCTAGGATCACCGAATCATCCTAGAAAATGGTAACACCAGCACTTCCAAGCTCATCCCAACATTGAGTGAGCTTGGTCAAGTATATTGGTATTGTGTCACTCTTCTCCATCTAGATTTTTCTGTTCTTGCCCTTCAACACCAACTTCCTGTGGTCGATGTTGTTCCGAAACAAATATGTTAAGGCCTTCAACATAGCATATGGAGTTGCATTTCCAGGGAGGTTCGAGACAATATGATCTCGAGCACCTTCCAATAGAACCATTCTTGCCTTTGCTATGTTCTTCTTCCATGTCGCCAAATCTTGAGCATCTACTACTGCATGCCTAGGAATATCACTATCTATGAACTCCTTCAACTCGTTGTATTCTGACATTTCTTCCATCATTGATCTCCAAGATATGTAATTCGAACTACCCTCAAGGGAATATTGGAGTCTCAATATAGAGAAAGACATTATGATCCTGCTGCTAGTCCTAAAGAGTAGATCTGCAAATTCGATTCACCTACAAAGAAGAAACTCGTATTCTTCTCTTATAGAGTGATTATTTCTCTGATACCATGTAGAAAATGCACATAGATTCAACTGATAATTGTAATATTCTAAAACATTATACTTGAATCTACTCTACCAATTGTGGAAACCAATTTAGATCTTGAAGTTACAAAACATAAAAGAGAAAGAATTACAATCGCATAACACATAAGTATTTACTAGGGAAAGCCTTAGCTAAAAATCCTACTATCTGTATATTGCATAAGTTAGAAAATATGGGAAGATTAAAATGATTTTCTCCAAGTTGAGAAACCTCTCCACTATCTCTATTTATCACACTGGTTCCAAGACAAGCCTGGTTCAATACTTAACCAATATTATTCCCTTTAAGATCCTTATTTCCTTGCGTTGTTTCCTTGGGTAATTAGGCCCTATTAATTAGCAAAAATCCCACTCGATATTGTGCAATCCATTAGGGGCATTCCTATGACTGCATGCACCACCTGTACAATTCAGATAATTATACAATTGATAGTACACTTCCCTTGAACTCCAATCTCAACTGGGTATTTCTCAGAATTGACATGCATCAGTTATTTATGAGTGAATTATCAGTTAACTGGTTCAACACATGAAGTGACATGCCACTATTTAACATCCTACTAGTTCCTCCATCAATGAGAATGAGTTTAACTGACTTTAACTCACATAAACTAAGTTAATTAATTACAACTCAAAATAAACTCAACTAGGGTTCCTATAATGTAGGAGACACTCTACATGCCTCTAGTTTGACTTTCAACTCTAATTAACTGAACAAACTAAATCATCCTAACTTAGTTAACTCATATAAGTGGTCATGTGATGTGGAATTACAAATTTATTCTAATTTAATTCAAGGGAAAATTAAATTAGAATCCTTTCTTAGTGCCATTTTCAACACAAATATCAATTGTTGAATTTTCTTTTCCATGGCTTTGCATTTTTCATCTGGAATTAATTCCCAAGAAGGACTACAAAATACCTTGAAAGAAGATACACCAAGCTTCTCATGTTTCCAAGCTTCCATTGGAGTCATATTTTGAACTTCCTTATGAGGTATCTTGTTTTGAATGTAATTAGCACAAGATTCAACCCAAAAAGTAAAGTAGGTGCCAAGTTCTTGGAATGAATCATCCAATTATCCATATCCTTAATTTTTTTATTCTTCCATTTAGCTACACCATTTCACTAAGGGGTGTAGGGAAATAATGTTGACGAAAATTTCCATGTTCTTTGCAAAAATTTTGAAATGCCTCGCTGACATATTGTTGGTTATGTGTTATATTCTTTCCATGATTAGTTGCACGCGCGGGGGGGCGATATTAGTTGCACAATAGGGGGGTCACAGGGGGAGCGGTAGCCCCCCCTGTTTGGGGTCCGGGGCAACGCCTCGGGAAAACTTTTTTGGACCCTATTTTTCGATGGGCGGACCTGCCCATGGTTTTGTGCATGGGTTTTCACATGGTTTTGGGGCATGATGGTTTTCGGCCTCGGGTATTTTGTAGATCCGGTCAAGGGAACTACGATTATTTTCTAATCCAGGGTTAATGGATTGGGGTTTATGTATGCTTCGTCATGTATATATATGTGTTGTAACACTAAAAGGAATATAATGAAAAATCAAGTTGGTCGTCCTGATTTGGGATCCAGAGGAAAATCTTTGTGTATATCTGTTTTTGTTTTATGCTCTCGCTATTATTTATTTTCTCTTTTTAAGATTCGTTTGTAGATAATTTATATACAGGGTTAAAACATACATTTGGTATCAGAGTTGTTTCGACTTCAAGGGGACGACTTTGTTGCTGAGGGGTTTTTTGCTCGAGCCTGTGGTAGACCATTTTTAGTGGGAGATCTATGGGATCGATTCTTGTAGTGAAAGAAGATGGCGAGCAATGGAAAGATAGAGATTGAGAAATTTAATGGTTAGAGTTTTGAGTTGTGGAAGCTTAAGATGGAGAATCTGTTGGTGGATAAAGATCGGTGGATCACGGCAGATCCAGGTACTAAACCAACGACAATGTCAGATGAAGACTGGAAGAAGTTGGATCAGAAGGCGAAGAGCACAATACGGTTGTGTGTCTCAGATTCGGTATTGTTAAATGTATCTGGGGAAGATATGACGAAGAATTTGTGGGACAAACTTGGGACTTTGTACCAATATAAGTCTCTGGTGAATAAATTGTTCCTGCGAAAAAAGTTGTATAACCTAAGGATGAAGGATGGAGACTCGGTGATAGAGCATCTGAATGCCTTCAATACTGTGGTAAGCCAGCTATCATCTATTGATATTAAAATCTCAGATGAATATAAGTGCATCAGTTTGTTATGTTCTCTACCAGATTCGTGGGATAGTCTGGTTATTGCAGTAGGTAGCAATACAACTACCTTGAATTTTGATGACATTTTCTAAGCCTTACTGTCGGAGGAAATGAGACAGAGAAATATAGAGGGCCAGAATGGAGATGCCTTATCTGTATGAGGAAGGTCCCAGAACAGAAACAAGAATAAGGTTTCGAGTGGGAGATCTAAATCTAGAGGGAGATCTAAATCTCCAGGAAAGTGATCTATACGAGGAAGGTCCCGTAACGTAAACAAGAATAAGGTTTTATGGGAGATCTAAATCTTCGTGAGTTCATAAAGGTGTGCTGGAAATGCGGAAAGGAAGGACACTACAAAAAGGAATGCAGATCTAAAGCTCCTGAGAAAGGAAAGGGATCTGATGAAGCTCCTTCTGCAGAGGCAAAAACCACCTTAGATGAAGGTGGGGATGTGTATTTGGCTTCTTCTTCAAATACACATGTAGATCATGAGTCATGGTTGATTGACTCAGGTGCATCCTTTCACTTCACTCCCAATAGGGAGTGGTTCTGCGAGTATGAGAAATATGATGGTGGTGATGTCTTCCTAGGGGATGATAGGAAGGCCAGAATCGTCGGACGTGGAAAAGTCAAGTTGAAGCTGCAAGGTGGAAGGATTAGAACACTTCCTGGTGTTCTGCATATTCCTGCATTGGCCAGAAATCTGATTTCTGTAAGCAAGATGGATGATGCAGGTGTAAAAATAGTGTTTGAGAAAGATGCCTGCAAGATGGTTTGGGGAGCACTGGTATTAATGCGGGGAGTTCGGACTGGAACTCTGTACAAGCTACAAGGTAGCACTGTTATTGATGGGTGTAACAGTTCTATGGTTCCTGAAAGTGGAGCGGAAATCCTAGCCATCTCTGGAGAAAAGACCATGCTATGGCATCAAAGGCTTGGACATATTGGAGAGAAGGGCCTTCGGATACTGCATAGAGATGGTATGGTAGAAGGTATGTCTAATTGTTCTCTGGATTTCGATTTATGTGAACATTGTGTATATGGGAAGCAGAATCGGGTGAGTTTTCCTTCTGGTGCTAAGAGGGCAAACAAGATATTAGAACTTGTGCACAGTGATGTGTTTGGGCCTGTGTCAATTCCATCATTGGGAAAGTCTGTGTACTATGTTTCATTCATAGATGACTTCTCAAGGAATACATGGATATATTTCTTGAGGAATAAATCTGAAGTCTTTGACAAATTTAAAGAATTTAAGGCTCTGGTGGAAAACCAGACAGAGAAGAAGATAAAAGCACTGAGGACAGATAATGGTGGGGAGTTCTGCAATAATGAATTTGAAGAGTTCTGTAAGAAGTGTGGTATAGCACGGCAGAAGACTAATCCATACACACCTCAAAAAAATGGAGTTGCAGAAATAATGAACAGAACGCTGATGGAAAAGGCAAGAAGCATGCTCAGTGGTACCGGGTTAGGACAAGAATTCTGGGCAGAGGCAATGGAGACTGCATGTTACTTAGTTAACATATCACCTTCATCAGCGTTGGAGGATAAGACCCCACATGAGGTATGGACTGGTAAGAAACCCTCTCTTTCACATCTAAGGGTATTTGGATGTGATGCATATGTACATGTTCCAAAAGAGAAAAGGACCAAGTTGGATAATAAATCTGAAAGGTGCATCTTTATTGGGTATAAGGATGGTTTAAAGGGTTACAAGCTTTGGAACCCAGAAACAAGGAAGGTTGTGTACAGTCGAGATGTGGTGTTTAGAGAAGTGAAAGATGTTGTTAAACATGAAGTCCTACTAAAGGAACCTGAGAAGATAAAGTTTGAGCTAAAGGAGTATGAATTAGACTCTACAACAGAAGAAGATTCAGAAGAGGAAGAGCCATAAACTCCAGTTGTGAGAATATCAGTTTGGGAAAGAAGGCAACTAGAAAGGTAGAGTCCATCTGCTTTCTGTTCAAATTTTTCTTTAACTATCACTGATGATGATCCCAGAACTGCCAGGGAGGCAGTGGATTCAGAGGATGGAAAACTCTGGAAGGAGGCCATGGTTGATGAAATGGCATCCTTTGCACAAAAATGAGGCATGGGATTTGGTGGAGTTGTCAGCTGGAAGGAAGCCCGTCGGGAGCAAATGGGTGTTTAAGAAGAAGATGAATGTAGAAGGCAAGGTGGAGAAATACAAAGCTCGGTTGGTAGCGAAAGGTTATTCCCAGGTGCCGGGAATTGATTTTGGTGATATTTTTTCTCATGTTGCCAAGGTTACTTCTATTAGATTACTTTTATCTGTTGCTGCTGCATTTGATTTTGAGATAGAACAGATGGATGTGAAGACATCATTTCTTCATGGGGATCTAGAAGAGGAGATCTACATGAAGCAACCTGAAGGCTTTATGGTGAAGGGTAAGAAAGAACTGGTATGCAGGTTGAAGAAGTCTCTGTATGGGTTAAAACAGTCAACAAGGATGTGGTATCAGAAATTTGATACCTATATACGGGGACTTGGCTTCACCAGAAGCAAGGAGGATCACTGTGTTTATTTTAAATTAATTGGTGACCATGTTATTTATTTGGTCTTGTATGTGGATGATATGTTGTTGATTAGAAATGATAAAGAAATTATCCAAGATTTGAAGACCCAACTGTTCTCCAAATTCGACATGAAGGATCTTGGTGCTGCAAACTATATTTTGGGCATGGAAATTAAGAGAGATCGGGCAAAGAGGAAGCTCTAGTTAAACTAGAGGAAGTATGTCGAGACTATATTGCAGAGGTTCAATATGCAGGATAGTAAACCGGTGAATGTTCCTATTCCTGTAGGTGTAAAGCTGTCTGCTGAACAGTGTCCCAAGACATAAGAAGAAGAGGAGTATATGTCCCGTGTTCCATATGCAAGTGCAGTGGGTAGCCTGATGTATGCAATGGTCTGTACTAGACCAGACATTGCACATGCAGTGGGAGTATTGAGCAGGTTTATGTCAAACCCAGGGAAGGAGCATTGGACAACAATGAAACGAGTTTTCAGATATTTACGTGGCACTAGTGATTATGGCTTGTGCTACCAGGGAAGACCGGGATTGGAAAGAATTTTGGACATTCGTGGTTTTGTTGATGCAGACTGGGTTGGAGATTTGGACCAAAGAAGATCTACAAGTGGGTATGTGTTTAGCCTATTTGGAGGCGCAGTCAGTTGGATGAGTAAAAGACAGTCTGTAGTGGCTCTTTCAACTACAGAGGCAGAATACATAGCAGCCACTCATGCAAGCAAAGAAGCATTTTGGTTGTAGAGATTGTGTTCAAGTATGGGGTTGGTACAGCAAGCTATAAGGATAGACTGTGATAGCCAAAGTGCAATTTTCTTGGCTAAGAACCCTGCTTATCATTCAAAGACAAAGCACATTGATGTTCAATATCACTTTGTTAGAGATACGGTTGAGGCTAAAAGGGTGTTGGTGGTAGGTGGACACTTTGAAGAATGTTGCGTATGCATTGACGAAGTCCGTGAGAACTTCTGTTCGTGTAGAGAAACAATGGGTGCTGCGTACCGGGCTAATGACCAAGCCTCCTTGCGGGCTCCCACGGGAAGAAAACAACAAGTGGGAGAATGTTGGGTATGGTTATACTTTTTCCACGATTAGTCGCACGGCGATCAACTGGGCTGTGGGGGCGATAAGCGACCCCGTATGTTGCGCTCGGGCGTAGCGGTGGGGCGAGCCCCCCCGTTCAGGTCCGGGGCAAAGACTCCCCGGGGAAAAAAAATTGACTTATTTTTCGGTGTGGGCTGATTCGCCCATGGTTTCGTGCATGGGTTTGCACATGGTTTTGGGGCATGATGGTTTTTCATCCCCTGGTATTTTGTAGATCCATTCAAGAGAACTATGGTTATGTTCTAATCTAGGGTTAATGGATTGGGGTTTATGTATGATTTGGCATGTATATATATTTGTTGTAACACTAAAAGGAATATAATGAAAAATCAAGTTGGTTGTCCTGATTTGGGATCTAGTGGAAAATCCCTATGTATATCTGTTTTATGTTTTATGCTCTCGCTATTGTTTATTTTCTGTTTTTAAGATTTGTTTATAGATAATTTATGTACAGGGTTAAAACCTGCTCATATGCCCCACATTATTTGTGCATAGATTTTTAATGGAGCATGAAGATCGTTTCTCAACGAGAGCCTTAAATGTCTTGATGGTTGAAAATACTTCACTCTTGTGCTTGATAAAATACTCCCAATATTACCATGAAAAATCATCAATAAAAGTTAATGCATATTTTGCCCTTGAAAAAGGAGTTGAAAATATCATTAGATCACTATGCACCAACTCAAAATTTATTTTTTCCCTTGAGGCTTTCCCTTCAGGAAATGGATCTTGGTGGTTTTTTTCCAAGGGCATAACCTGCACACACTCCATCAATACATGAAACCTTACGAATACCTGAAACCAAATTTTGAGTGTACATTTGCTGCAAATATATATAATTGAGATAAACAAATATTTCATGCCAAAGCTTACTCAATGAATCAACATGAGTTATAAAACAAGAAGCAGAGGAAGGCTCGAAGTAGACAAACTTATATAGTCTAGAGGCATGATTAGCTTGTCCAATAGCAACAACAACTGGAGGATCATGTATCTCTCTAATGACTACTTCATTTGGAGAAAACTCTACAGTTTTCCCATTACCAGAATGACAGATCTGATAAATGGACTGGACAATAAATTTGCAGAAATTTCAGGGACAAGGAGCACATTCTTAATGCACCCATGTGTCATATGTACAATGCATGATCCCAAGACTTCAAGTTGTGTAGAGTCACCAACTGCAATCTGTGAGATGTTGCTCTATGATGTAGAGGGACGTAGGTCTTGACAAGGAGTTATAGGATGTGAAGCTCCTGAATCTAGTATCCAATTGTCTGTACATTTACGTATGGCCTGGGAAACATGGAATTATGATGTAGACAAAACATGGAATTATGATGATGGGAAACAAAAATTAATTTTTGTAGAAAACATGGAATTATGATGTAGTTCACCACTATATATACTCCACGACATAATGGAGTGAATGAAGAGAAGGGTCATACCATTATGGACATGGAAATAAGTATGCTAATTTTACATATTGAGTAGACATTCAACAAATAGTGGGAAAGGTAAAATGCCTCAAGAAGAATGGAGTGGCACAAACTCTAAGTGTTTGTCATTTTAGAGATTTTATTCGTCTCGCTTATGCATGTGTCCTAGAAGAGCTAAGGAGGAAATTTGAAAACATGAATGAAAATTTCATTTTCATTGAGTAAAATGAGAAATCAAAAGACTAAATACTCTATAATCCAATCATTAAGAAATTTGTGATGAGAAGAGATATAAAACTCTTGGAGGAAAACTCATGGAGTGATCAAGAGAATGAAGCACTGCATAGTAGAACTCCATCTCTCCTAATAGATGAACAAGTGGAAGATAGTGATAGCAAGTCCCTACACCAAGATTGCTACAGTTATAGGTGCAAAGACAAGAAGATAATTCTTCTTCCAATAGAGAGTCAACAAATTTAGTGAGAAATAAGAGAAATACCGTTCTTCTAGTAGTGAGTAAGTAACTATAGTAAAAAATCAGAAAACAAGAAGCTTAAGGGAAATTTATAAGAAGTGTTTTGACATGGATCAACAAACTCATTTTTCCTTATTATCCTATCAACCTAATTACTTTAAAGATGAAATGAAATAAGAACAATAGGTACAATAAATGAATGAAGAGATTGAAGCTATAAAAAGGAAAGAGACATGGGATCTCAATGATATCCTAGATAAAAAAACCATCATTGGTGTTAATTGGGTGTACAAGAAAAAACATAATGAGATTGGCAAGGTAGAGAAATCTAAGGCAAGGCTGGTTTCTAAAGGATTTTCTTAGCAACTAGGCATTGAATATGGTGAAACATTTTCTCCAGTAGCAAGGTTGGAGAATTGGGTTGTAAAAGTAATGAAATGAAATGCAGTAATTTTCATGAAACACACACATAGAGAAATATAGCATAGATTACAATAGTATAGTGAAAACCAAAGTTCTCTTAATAAATAAATAAAAAAATTAATCTATAACACAAATTATCTAGAATGGTGGTAGATATCTCTCTTAAGAAATATAGATGGTGGTTTCGCACATTTTCAAAATCTCTTATAAGATGCCGGAAGAATGACCTTTAAAAATAAAGAAAGAAACCTAGAGGTCAAAAATCATAACCCTAGAAGATGAAATTCCAAAATATTTGCAGGCTCTAAGCTCGTTAGTTAGTACATCACATTTTGGGGAGTGAAAATTTTGCATACAATATACATTTGGGGTGTACCAAAGCTTGTTGGAAAGAAATATCCAAGGAATACAACTCTTAATCGAGGCCAAGGTATGCCATGGTAGCCCCTGCCCCCCTAAATTTCCAAAACACATCTTTTATGGCCTCAAACAATCCTAGAAGTTTGTGACCAAAAATTCCTAAAAAGATACCAATAATATAGAGAACCATTAAGGTAATGAAAGAGGTGGGTGTGACCGATATCCGCCTAGATTATTTGGGTACTATTAAAGTTGTGTTAGCCATTGCAACCCAAAAGAAATGGCCAGTTTACCAAATGAATGTGAAGTCAACCTCCTTGAAAGAAATTTAGAAAAGGAGATGTATGCAGATCAACCACCAAAATTTGAATTAAAATATGAAAATAACATAGTGTACAAGTCAAAGAAAAATTTGGGTGGCTTGAAGCATGCTCCAAGGGATTGGTACAATTGGATTGACTCATATTTTCTCAAAAATGGGTTCAACAAGAGTAGTAATAATGCCGCTGTATACAGTAAATTAGATCAAGGTAAAATTATTATAGTATATATTTATGTTTCTCTCATGATATATATTAGGAACCTAATGTTAAATGAATTCAAAGTTGCCATGAAAAGATAATTTGAGATGATAGACCTTGGTCTCATGAAATACTTTTTCGGGAATTGAAATCAAACAATTTTCTCAATGGATTTTTACATGTTAGCAAATGTATGCTACAAAAATCATAAATGGGTTTAGAATGGACAAATCTAAACCAACAAAGACATCTATTGCAACGAGAAAAAAATTGAGCATGTAGGTTGATGGACAAACAACCGTTCAACATTGCACAAGAGGCTTGTAGAAAACCTCAGATACCTTATGCAACTAAACCTGATGTTATGTATGCAATTAGCTTGCCTTCTAGATTTATGGAGTCTCCCAAGGGCAGTCAAAACAAAGTTGGAAAACAATTTTGAGGTATATTGTAGGTTCAATTGACTATGAATTATGGTACACAAGTTTTGAAGACAACACAATCACATGATACAAAAACAATGATTTTGCTAGTAGTATAGTTGATGATAGGAAAAACACCCAAGGATATACTTTTTATTTGGGAACATATTTGATCTCATGTGTTTCTAAGAAACAACTAGCTATCTCAATATCTTCTATAGAAGCAAAATGTGTAGCAACTACTACAACATCATGACATGCAATATGGCTAAGAAGACTCTTGAAAGATCTTGCACATGTGGATAAAGAGTCAACTTCTATTTTTTTGTGATAATAGCTCAACGTTTGCACTATCAAAGAACCTTATGTTTCACTAAAAAAGCAAACACATGTTGACACTCACTATCACTTCATTTATGAATTATCAAAGATGGTGACATATCTCTTCAATTTTGGGGAACTAGAGATTAGTGAGTAAATATCTTCACTAAACCATTGGGGATGATAGATTTGAATTTCACAAACAACATTTTGCATGGTTATTGCTCATGAACATAATACTTGAGATGAAGAGAGGGTACTAATGACTAAGTTATTTGGGTAATTAATTAGATGTTAATCCTAGATATTTTTAAAAAAGTGCGAGTCCTAAATATTTCTAGAAAGTTGAAGTTGCTAGTTGATATGCTTTTTTCCCTTCACCGTTTGCCTTGAAAATCATGGAAATTTCGGTAAGATTTTAAGAAAATACCGCAGGGATTTTTGTTTTGATGGCGTTGAATCCATTTCCACCATCAAAATCATGATTTAAACACTGTTACTATAAGATTTCTTAAATTTGTTTGGCCCGGATTCCGACCAATTTTGACCGTCCGGGGAATTCCTCTCCTTAAACTACTCCCTTAAAAGTGGTTAGTTTAATGTAAGATATTTTATTTAATAGTGATAAGAATAAGACATATCCATAAGTTTCTAATTGTATTTTATTTCTAACTTTATTTATAATTTTTAATTAAAAAAATAATCTAAATTTATTTTATAAAAATAAAATGGTTTTATGTAAATTTAATCTAATAATTTTCTTTTGCAATTAAATAAAAATTAAGTTTAAAAAATAAATAGAGTGAGTATCCCGTAATTCTGCATTTTAATTTTTGATGAAGTCTGAAAATATGTTTTTCATTAAACAAAAAAAACCGACTTGGATGTCCCAATTTATCTTAAATATTATAACGTGGTAACTCATTCTTTACCACTTTAAAACATATCATTTTGATAGAGTTTTCGGAGGCTCAAATCACAAACATCGAAATCGTCCTTCTTTCCAAAAGGAGAACAATTTCACGAAAATCAAGCGCATCGTGTAAATCGTTATCAACCATAAGTCAACTGAAATTAGAGAGCCGACTCTACGTATAGCGACTGGTTAAGTCATTCAATCTACGTTCTCCTCCTCCCCCAAATCTACTTTCACTGAACCTTATAAAATTGATATAAATTTTTCCATTTTTTTTTATAGGATCAAAGCAGATATCATTAAATTTTTTCAAAACTGAAAACCGAGATAAACTTTCACATTTTGCAAACTGAAAAGAGAGACAGACTTTTGCATTTTAAAGGAGATGTAAGAAAGAAAATTATAATAGATTTTTAATAAAAATATTAAATATAAAAATTATACAAGTATTTAATTAAAGTTTATATAAATGCACATCTTTCCAGTGTTACACATCATAATAATATTTATATTTACATGAACCACTCATACAATCCTCTTCATCTTCATGGACAACATCGCCTCACAATGATCAAATAAAATTTGTAGCAACGTTTTTCTGCTGTACATCACGCAACTAACAGTGCTGCGCACTAAAATTTAATGTTTGTAATGGGGAAAATCAGTTTGATTTTGTCACGGTCATACAAAATACAAATATACAGAGCAGGTTATATAGGTTACACAAAACTGACAGCTACATAATAGTACAAGCATTTGGATTGTCGTCGCTGAAGAGTGAAGTGTATGCTGCATGGGCGTTGTTATTTTCATCAGGGTGAGTGGATAAAGTGGGATCCACACTCTTTACATAGCCAGAGGGAGCCTTCTTGTCATACACCTGAGCGGTGTATGGATAGTAAACCAGATGGTAGGGTTTGTAAGGCCACAATTCTGCCGTCTTCCCTGTTCCCTTCACTCTTTTCAGCACCTTCTTCGGATCCACGTACCCACACACCGTTACCTTATTATGCTTTCTCTCCACTTCTACCGTACTAACTCCTGCACATTTATAAATCCATTAAATAACTAAACCCATAACCTAATCCTTAAAAACCTCACATATGTTACATCGAGTATAAGCTCTAGTTACGGCATGGGAAGAATGGCTCTCACCTTTCATGGAAGTTAGTGCGTTCTTCACTTTTCTCTCACAGCCTTCACAGTCCATTCGAACTCGCAACTCCACGGTCTGTACATAAACAGTTGCAGGAAGCAATGATAACTAGTTAAGGTAACAATCAAAACCCTATGTGTGGCATGTTCAAATCAGAAAAATAAATATGAAGTACCTGAAATTGCTTGAACTTCTTCTTGGGCCTGGGAGTAGTGGCAGCATCAATCCAGCTTGATAGCAGAGAGAACGCACCCATTTTTAGCAGTTTCGAGAAACGAAAACAGAAATGGCAGGAATTTCAGCGTGTCGATTAGAATTCGTCTATGAATCTGGCTTAACAAAAAACAGCAGACACATATGAACAACTCTTCCAGTTTGATGGTTATAATTAGAATGACCAACACCACGGAAGAATTTATAAGAAAATTTGAAGGAATATTCTAAGTGAGATACCTTCCATCTAGCCAGTAGCTTGTACAGTTTGTGGATATACCTCCATAACTTGCGGTGGTAGGAAAACAGATGGCTGAGCATAAGTGGCGAAAAGAGAGACTTGTGAGAATATGAAGTACAGTTAAGTCTGGTGAGGGCAGGAGTATTAAAATGGGGCCACCGCAACCCTTAGGCAACAGTTATGGATGTTGGCGAAAGTCAAATAATGTAATGCGAGGAGTGAAAGCGGGGCGAACCTTCGACGCAGAATCGCGGGAATTGAAGGAAGGAGCACGTCAATGTAGAGCTGCGTTGAAAAGGTGAGTCCCAAAAGGATTAAATTAACAGGGGCGGCAAATTCAAGTGTCATAATGTTTTTTTAAGAAGTCGGTGAGAATAAAATTATTTCATTAGGGATAGAATAAATTTTAATTCAGACTTTGGAAAAGTTCTGTAGATTCAAATTTCTTCGTTCCACTCAGCCTTTTCGAAAGTCTATGTCGTGTTGGGATCACAAACCACATCGACTCTCTTACTACGGCGGTCATATGATTGGGAACTGGAGGTTATCCAACAATAAAGCAAATCAAATAAGGGACCCATTGGATTCGTTTTGTTACGACGTGTGCAGTAAATGGAAATAGGTATCTGTATCGTCTAGGTTTAGAAAAACTGGGCGTTTGTGTACGATCTGATTCACTCTGAAATTAATGCTGAAACCGTCCACATGGTGTGAGTTTATCAAAATGTTTCATTCATTGGTCACTCCTTACATAGTTTCATTGCTATATTCGAAATTGTTTTATGTAAAAGTTTTATATGATTTACAACCATATTAATATATTGTAGATGAGTCTGTTAGATGAACCATACTAATATATTGTAGATGAGTCTGTTAGATGAACCATATATATGATTTTATTAATATATTGTAGATGAGCATGTTAGATGAACCATATTAATATATTGTAGATGAGTCTCTTAGATGAACCATATATATGATTTTATTGTAGATGAGTCTCTTAGATGAACCATATATATGATTTTGTTAGACGAATCTTATTAGATGGTTTTAAATGTCCACTTTAATCTCATGATATAATTAATCTGAAAAACTCATTTACAATATTATGAATTACAAAATTCTGAAATCATATTAATATATTCACTAAAATCATGTAATACTTAGATCTTAGTATGTCTATTTTTCAATCTTGTTTTTTCATATTATTTACAACCATATTAATATATTCACCAAAACTAAGTGATAGTTAGATCTTAATAGGTTTATTTTTCAATCTTGTTTTTTCATATTATTTACAAACATATTAATATATTCACTAAAAGCTTGTGATAGTTAGATTTTAGTATGTTTATTTTTCAATCTGGTTCTTATCGAGGATTTATTTTGACTGCATATAATCTTTGAGACCTCAACCATGGATGAGACTTTTTCTTATTGGTAGTGGTCTAATAGGTGGTGTTGTTTTTATTGGATAACCTTCATACTCATAAGAATCACAAGATTTACATCATTTCAATTTTTTTTAAAGTCCACTCTTTTCAAGGCTTTTATTATCCATTTCAACATATTATCTCAATAGGGAAATATTTCTAACATGATCTCATTGGGTTATTACATTGTGTGCACAATGAGAAATGAATACATTATAACACAATGAGAAATGAATATATTACCTTATGAATGATGGATGCATAGAAGTACATAAGAACTATCTATATTAATGGATGAATATTTGGACAACAAAGGTCTTGCTCTTGTACAATGCATTGTAAAGACAACTAATGTATCTCAAAGTAACATTCTTAAGCTAGTTTATATTCAAACTTGTATAGACATAGGCAAAATAATTTATAGGTAAGATGGAAAGCTTCATCCAAATTGCATATTATAAGGCCAAATGTTAAAAAAAGTTAGAGACTTGTTTGATGTGAAATACAAAGTACTATAATGTATTAAAAAGGCCAAAGGAAGAGGAGGGAATTGTAATGAATAGTTAACACTATCTCTTCCATCCTAAATAATAGAGCAATAATAAAAATTGAACATTTAATTTTAATGGATAAATTGAATGATGAAGAAAACTAGCAATTTATTCAAAAGATTAGTTCTCATCAAAGCCCAACATATAACTATACATGGCAATGAGGGTAGCATCTAAACCTATTAAATTATAAATTATATTATGTAGCCATAATTATGAGCAACATCTCTATTAATATTTCTCATTCTTGACACTTAACTATGTTTATTAGACCCATTCTCTATATTAGAAAAAAATCACTACAATCAATTTTAAACAAATTTCGATAAAAAATGCTAGTAAGATTATAAATGGACTTTGAATGTGTAGTTTCTTGAAAGGGTAGCCAATAAAAAATCTTGACCTCAAAATTGCACCTTGTTCAATTGAAATAAATCTAACTTTCAAGGAAACATATATCAAAGGAACTCATGTAAAGAGCCGCGATATATGCAATAACAAAATTATCTAAAACCATAGGTGTACAATCTCAAGAATTGATTTTTATGCTTTCTTTACGAGCAAACATAATAATAAACACCAATACTAGCAACACCCACCTTCTCAAATTCAACATCAAGTTTCTTGAGATACATTAATTAATGACTTCATGGAAATTAGACAACAGTTAGAAATGAGCTTGAAAGGGTTTGAACTTAGTAGCCAATCTAAAGTTTAAGCTATTTTTGCATCAAGTTGAAGCTTAAGGTTGTTCAAGTTCATGATGAATAAATTGAGGAGTGATAATTCCTCCTATTAATGCTTCAACTAGGTTGAGTGAAAATAATAACTTGGTTGACCTAAAATTACCACTTGCATGGGTTGGCTGACCTAAGATACCACCTTTCACATTTCCCAAGTTTCAAACTATTGAATGTTGATATGTTTAACGTTTTTTAATTGAACTATAATGATACTACCATGCGGAATTGTATGAAATTTCCTCTTTAACCGATAGGATTAACCAAGAGTTTAAAGCAACTCTGATTATCACAATGTATCACCGCGGGATCTAAATGTGAACCGAACAAACCAACCAGGATCTTCCTCATCCAAATAGCCTCACATTCAACTTGACTTGCTGCCATGTATTATGCTTCCGCTGAACTGAGTGCCATGGATCTTTGTTTCCTGTTGTACCAAGAAATTGTCGTAAATCTGATACTGAAAATCCCTCCTGATGTGATCTTTCTGTCGCTGGGCTTCCTACCCAATCTGCATCCGTGAAGCCATGCAACTTCACCTCATCCGTCTGTTTGTACCATAAACCATACTTAGATGTGCCCCTGAGATATCTCAGGACATGCTTGCCTGCCTTCCAAAAGAGCTTGGTAGGCTTAACCATCGCTTGTGAAAGATGGTTCACCGCATAGCATATGTCTGATCTTGTATTGACTAAATACATGAGCGAACCCACCAACTGTTGATAAAAAGTGGCATCCACTACCTCTGCCGATGTAGCATCCTCTTTCTTCCAATTTCATGGAAGAGGAGTGTCGATAGGCTTGCAGCCTTGCATGTGAAACTTCTCCAGTATCTCTCAAGCATACTTGCCTTGAGACACAAATAGTTCACCTTCCCGCTGCCATATTTCCAATCCAAGGAAATAATGAAGGAGGCCCAAATCCTTCATCTCAAACTCCTTTGCAAGATCTGCCTTGCATGAGTGTATCAGCTTGCTCATCACCTGTTATAGTATTAAATCATCAACATAAAGTACAATGATTAAAATCTTACCCTCCACCACAATGTCTGAGTACGACGGGTTTGCATCGCCTCACTCTTGGTGAAGCCAAGTCAGTGAAATAGTTTGGCTAGAAGTGTACAGAAGCACGGTGCTTGTTTATTATACAAACGCTCTTTTGAGCCTATGCACATGCGACTCCATCTTGAAGATCTCAAATCCTTCGAGTACCTTTCGATGTACATCTCTTCTTCAATGATCCCATTAAGGAATGTAGTCTTCACATCCATGTGAATGTACTTCTGACCTGTGTGAAGGTAAGTTCATTAGCCCGATCTGATCCACAGATGCGACAGGTGCAAAGGTTTCTTCATAGTAAATCCCCTCGATCTGTGAGAAGCCCCGGGCAACAAATCTTACCTTATACTTCTCAACACTCCCATCAGCAGCTTGCTTTACCTTGTAGATCCATCTTGATCCTACAACTGATTTTCCCATTGGCCTTGGAACAATCTCCCAAGCACTGTTTCTGACAATGGAGTCATACTCCTCCACCATGGCATCTATCCATGTGGGCTCCTCCACTGCTTCTTCGAAAGAAGATGGCTCTGTCACGATACACTTTCTCATAAGAGCCATGTATCCAGTAAATCGGTCAGGTGACTGTCTTTGTCTGCAATGTGATGTAAGGACTCCTACATTTTGTGCCGCATCAAGCTTAAGTCTCTCAGCTTCTGTGGTACGCTTTCTGCCTTGTCCGATGTTTGGTTCTACATGAGTGGACTCCTCCACTCCATGAATATCCTCCTGTGGCTGATCCACATCCAGAGGCTCATCTTTGGGAACAAGAAGTTCCTCCTCTGCATGCAAGTGTAGCTCCCTCTCAAGAGATAACTTCATGGCTTTCATCTCATTGAATTTTATATCCCGTCGCACAATACTCATCCGACTGTCTGGAAAATACACACGATAATTATGGGGTGTTTCTGTGTACCGCAAAAATATCCCAACTTCTGCAGTCGACTCCAGCTTCTTCCTGGCGTCCTTTGTCACATGAATGTAAATAGGTGAGCAAAAAATATTCAAATGAGAAATATTAGGCTTCTTACAAGAAAAAGCTTCTTCAGGTGTACTCATGCCAAGTACTCTATGAGGACAACTGTTTTTCACATAAACCGCAGTGTTGCATGCTTCCGCCCACAAGTGCACTGGTAGGCCCTAGTCATGTAGCATTGCTCGTGCAACACCCACAATCATTCTGTTATTCCTCTTCGCGACTCCATTCTGCTGTGGGTTATGAGGCACTATGAGTTCTCTTTGAATTCCTTCTTTGCTACAAAAGTCTTTGAATTTGCTCGAGATGTATTCATCACCATTATCACTCCATAGAGATTTCACTTGCTTCCCCGACTCCTTCTCCACCAATGCCTTGAACTCACAGAACTTTGAGAACGTTTCACTCTTCTTCTACATGAAGAAGATACAACATCTACGAGAATAGTCATCAACAAATATCACATAATACCTGTGTTTTTTTTTTGAAGCAATTGAGAAAGGTCCACACATGTCTGTGTGAATTCTCTCTAGGATCACCAAAGCACGGTTCTCCTTCTCATGAAATGTGGTCTTCACAAACTTACCCATAGTACATCCCTTGCACTGATCTGACTGCGCAAGAGTACCCTTGGGAAGTCCAGTATAAATTTGCTACAAAATCTTCAAAGAGCCATGGTGAAGATGGCCCAATCTCCTGTGCCATAATTCGCCCTCATCCCGGCTCACCACTTCTTCTACTTTCACCACCATTGCAGTGCAGCCATCTACCTCTAGCTTGTAGAGATTCTTAATTCGAACCCCTATCTTCTTGGTTTGACTCGTTTTTTTATGTCGAAGGAAGGCTTTTCCCTCACTGAAAACAACATCATAACCTCTATCTTCCAGCATTGCGACTGAGACCAAGTTCTTCTTCAGACCTGAAACATGCATAACGTTCTTCAACAAGAATGGATTACCAGACTCCCTCTCAAAGGTAATGGTCCCAATACCAGTCGCACTGTACCAACCATCGTCGCCCATCTCTATATACATCTGGAGGTCCTTCTCCTCCAAGTCAATAAACAACTCTTTGTCTCTCGTCATATGGAAAGACGCACCACTATCAAGATTCCACACCGATCCCATACAGCTTGAAACCAAGCATGTGATCAAAGAGAAATCAAGTTCAAATTGCGAGGCTAAGGCCTCTCCAGCTGCAGCTCGAGGAGCCTTCTTGTTCTTCTTCTTCTGTGGACAGTTAGAGGCGAAATGTCCATGTTCATGACTGTGAAAACACTTCACTTTGGAAAAATCCTGCTTCTTGCCTTTAGCATCGGATTTTGAAGGATGTTTCTTCCCCTTCCCTTTCGTTTCTTTGGCAGCCAAAGTGAAATTATCTTCATCTTCATTCTTCGATGAAGATCCATCCCTGGTACGCCGCCTTATCTCCTCTTGCACAAGATCCGACCAAATTCACTCCCATCCTGGCAGTTTCTCCCGTCCATTGACAGAGTCTTCGTAGCTATGCCAACTCTTTGGAAGCCCAAGGAGAGCCAAGATCACCAAGTCTTCATCATCAACAGTAACCCCCACACTTCACAGTTCATCCTTGCAGTGGACAAACTTCGTGAGGTATTTTGGAATACTGTCGCCATTCTCCATTTTTATTTTTTTGAGCTTGTCTTTAAACGCCAACTTCCTCTGGTCACTTATGCTTTGGAACAAGTCTGTCAAAGCCTTCCACATTAATAATGGAGTGGATTTCCCATGAAGGCTAGACACAATATGGTCCTTCACACCTTCCAACAGAATCCTTCTCGTCTTTGCTGAGACTCTTTTTCCATGTGTCAAGTAATGCAACATCGCTAGATCTCGGCTTAGGAACATCGCTATTGATGAACTCCTTCAGTCCATGATCCTCCAGCACTACCTCCATCCTATCCTTCCAGGCTATATAATTCGAGCTCCCATCAAGGGCATACTCCAATCACAACTCATTGAAAGCCATTTCAATGTATACTCAACTTTTCCACCAAGAATCTTCTGTAGCAAATTCGAATTGTCCACCAGCACAAACTCACTTTACAATTACAATCTTCAATCAACAATGCTCTGATACCATGTAGAAATTATATGCACTAAGCATGCATATGTCCTAGATTCACCCGATCTCACACTATTTAACTTTATGAAAGATACTGAATGATTCCACTTGTTAATCTTTTGCGGAAAATTAATTGCACACACATGTAAAACATAAATAAAAATAATCGCACATAACACAATTGTTTTTAACCGGGAAAGCCTGAAGCTGAAAACCCCAACTATATATTATGTATCATGGAATCATATGAAAATCCTCATACAAAGCTTATCAAGCTCTCAATACAGTACAATCGTTATACACTAATCATGAACAATCTTGCAAATCCATGCACCGATCTTGCCCTCCTGCTAGCCTACCTCCACTGCGCAATGCCTGCTGAAGAATAGCTCTGATTGAATTCGAATTACTCTTGCCTTGACTGTGAAATCCTCATTGGCAACTTCAATGTGTGTGTGATGCAATCAATGCATCACTATAGTCACAACATATAGTCTATCTTGCCCTTTCACCTACCTCTCCACTGGTCTCCACTGAAACTGCCATGCACTGTAGTTAACTGATGTATTCTTTAGTTGATTAATGAGTTATTATTTGTGAATTAATTAACTAATTAATTCACTCCACTCTCACTAGTGTATCAATCGGTTAGACTAGATACAACTAGCTCAACTGAGTGTAACTGAGTTAAACTAAATACAACTCCATAACTACTTCTTCCAACTCTGTCATAAATCTGCCACTTGAGTTCTAACTGAAGAACTTGCAAACATTTGTCCGGTAAACCCTTGAAGATTGCGTAATTCCCTCGAGTCCCTTTGATTTATGACTCTATGCACTGAAACAAAGTGCTCCAAGAGAATAAGTTGCTGTTTAGAGTCTGATTATTATTAAGAGCTAATAATAATCGACATGCATTTATTTTTAGATCAACGATCTATAAATAGACTTCGCCCAATATTCTAAAAATAGAATTTCATCTATTTTTCCAACTTGATCAACCATCCACAAATAGCATCCTTCAACTTCTGAAATATGATCATCATGTCTAAAAATATACATAGTCTAAAAATAGACTTGCGCCAAAAATAGCCTGCGAGCCCACTAAGTGAAGGCAACTCTTTTCACTAAGATCATCATCTTGTTGAATCTCAATAGTAAGCATAATAGTCTCTTTGTGAGATGACCAAGTAGTTGGCATAATGGGATTCTATCTCCTCCACATACTTTCAAATCTCACAGGGGATATCTTTGGCCCATTGCGATAAGGCTCAAAGAGTAGCCTGCCCCACCCTTGTGGAGTATTGGCTCTTACTAAGTCATAAATTTGGTATATTTGGCCTAGTTTTTCAAGACTTCTTAATGCTTCATCAAACTCATCACCATAAGGTGTAAAACCATCCACAAACATTTCCATGAAATCACTAACCAAATCAACGAAAATATCTATGATAGCATGTTGAAACAAGTGCATTACAAAATCCATAAGGAATGACCCTATTAGAAAATGAACCCCAAGGGAATGTGAAGGTGGTCTTCTCCTGATCTTAAGGATCAATTTTAATTTGGTTATAACCACTAAAACCATCAAGAAACAAAAAAAAAAAATGCTAGAACGGGTGTCAAGGAAATGGTCAATAAAGGGTAATGAGAAATGGTCCTTTTAGGTGGCCTTGTTAAGCTCCCTATAATTGAAACAGATTCTCCACTTACCATTCTTTTTTTTAAAGTGGAGATACCCATTGACTATTAGAAATTGGATATATAAAATTTTCATTTGAGAGTTGATCCGAATGGAAAGTGACATCTACCCATGGTATTTATCCACCCATGAAATTTACCCATGGTATTGTAAGTGACATCCACCCATGGTATTCATTGACCCATAATATTTACCCACCCATGGAATTTACCTATGGTATTGTAACTAAAAAAGGCTATAAGTAACAGGTCACATTTTGTAAAAGGACAGATTGTCCACCACAATGTAGCCTTTATAGTTATTATTATTTTTAATTAAAAACATATTCTTTATGGTTTTTTTTTATTGTGTGTTCTCCTCTTTTCTTTTGGTATTTCATTTCTTTTGAGATCTTGGGGGGCTCCCCAAGATTCAGATCAATTTTTTAGATCTTGGGGGTCTCACCCCACGATCCGGATCAATGGTATCAGATTCAGGTTATGAATACATGAGAATGAGGGTTTGACTCATATTTAAGTTTCAAAATTTTGCAGTAATATTCAACAAACTTCATGCATGTGCCACGACCTCCACAGTGCATTTTCTTGGGCAAAGCATTTTTTTTTTTCATTTTCTTGTAGGAATTTTTTGGGCGGCGAGTTTTTTTATCAGATCTGAAAATTTTGTTGCAAAATTTACAAAAAAAATAACATATCTAGATTCCCTGCGAAAAAATACTCAAACCCAAAAAAACGGTTGAATCAGAGTTTGGATGAGGGAGATATCTATGATTTAAAAGTAGTTGTGTTGCAGAAATGTTTCTGATGAGAATTCATTGACGACGACCCTCCTAACATTTTTTTGCATTTTTGAGAAAAATTTCAGAAAATTGATTCCATATCTAAACTCCTCTTGAAAAATCACCCAATTTCAAAAATCCAATTGGTTGAATCAGAGTTCGGATGAGGGAGATATCGCTGATTTAAAATCAACTATTTTTCAGAACTTTTGTGATGACAGAATAGTTGCAGCACGAATATGAGTTTCCAGAGTATCCAGATAGGGATTTCAATCACATGGGAAGATGAAGAATGTTCATTGTATTTCCAAAAACAAGTTATAATAAAGATTATGAGCTATATTGACCAAGTTATTCCAATTTAAATTAGTTTTTATATTTGGAGCAACATTCGAAGCAGGTTTCCTTTGGAGACGTGCCCTCCCATCACACTTTAGTAGGCAAATTCTTCACATTCATCAGGTTCAACATAGCAGCATACAGATTGGGTTCTTTAGAGACACGCCCTCCCACCCCAGGCTACGTGGGCACCTACTACTTCATCAACAGTTAGCATCACAGTTATGGGTCAACTGCATAAAATATTTGTCATCGAAGTCCATTTGCTAGGCCACACACTTTTAGTATCACAACTAGTCACAATAATTACGGGGTATCTCTATACTCATATCTTCGTTTGTCATAGTTATGGGCTCTCCAAAAACCTAAGCTTCATCAAAGTCCATTTGCTCGGTCGCACACTATTAATATCACAGTTTGTCACAAACATTACAGGGTATCTCTATCCTCAGATCTTCAATCATCATGGTTATGGGTTAACCAAACAAAATCCTTCTCTTCAGTGGCTCTTCATATTCAACAAAGGCTTCTCAGGAGGGAAATTCACGCAATGGGGACCGTTTCTTCTTCAAGAGGGAGGAATGATCTAAATGAAAAGTGGCATTTACCCATGGCATTGATCCACCCATGGAATTTACCCAAGGTATTGTAACTTGACATCCACTCATGGTATTCATTCACCCATGGTATTTACCCACCCATGGAATTTACCTATGGTATTGCAACTAAAAAATACTATAAGTAATAAGTCACATTTTGTAAAGGACATATTGTCCACCACAATGTAGCCTTTCTAGTTATTATTTTTTTAATTAAAAAATATATATATTTTTGGTTTTGTTTATTGTGTGTTCTCCTCTTTTCTTTTGGTATTTCATGTTTTTTAAGATCTTGGGGTCCTCCCCAAGATCCGAATCAATTTTTTAGATCTTGGCGGTCTACCTTCAAGATCCAAATCAAGAATTTTTGAAGCTCCTCCTTGACAACACCCCTCAAGGCAAGGTTAATTTTTTGTTGAGGCTGTCAAAAAAGATGGGATCCTTCTTTTAAATAAATGTGATGAGTGCATAGTCCTGGATGGATACCCTTCATGTCCCTATAGTCCCATGAAAATTACAAAGTTATCTTTATCTTTTCTCAACAACTATGTCAATTTTTTGTTTGTATAGGGGAAAAATCAGGATTGATATTCAAGGCTTTTCTAGGTACCATCTCAATTGGAGTAATCTTAATACTAGAGGTAGTGGGTATTTATCCAGAATAGGATCATAGATTGTGTTCTTCATCATCATATTTTACCATTATACAACACAACAACCAAGATACTGGATGAGTAACAATAAAGGGGTCGTTAATAAAATTGTTAATGACGTCATCCTAAATCTCATTCTAGAGAAGAGGATAAATAATTATAAACACACACCAAATTTTCATTGATTAAATCACACTCCAAAACAATGATTTTTCCAAAATATTACATAGCTATTTATTTAGAGGAGAGAAGTCTCTCAAATCTCTTTAAGAGAAAATTCCTCCTAGATATTTGGAGGAAGTTGAGAGCTATCCTCTGAAATTTTGGATTTGATCCTAACTTCCCTATCTCCTAATTAATTTTACAATGACTCACTAATTCTAGAAACTCCTAGATTCATTAATTAAATAATTACATAAAAATTAAACATGAGATGCTTATGCATCATACTACCGGGGAAGAAAAAGATACAATCATATGTTTTTCTCTTGAAGTTCTTCAATGCTGGTACCATATTTTGAAATCTATGTTGTTGTCATCCAAGTAGCATATTCAACTAGTTGATTCTTTCATTTGACCAAGTATTGAAGATACTCTTTCTTTTTGGTCCTTTTAGCCACTCTTTGATCAATGATGGATTCAATCTACTTTGCTGGTGCTGAAGGTAGATGTTTCTCCCACTGAATTTCATCATTAATAGGTGCATTTTTAGAATCATCTATTGGTTACTTAAAGGGGTATAGATCGGAAACATTAAATATTGGTGAAATACCAAAGTCTTTCAGTAGTTCTATTTCATAAAAATTCGAGGAAAATTTCCTCAGAATTTTGCATGGTCAATTTTTTTCAGGTTTAACTCATTATATGCCCCTTTATGACATATTTATTTCAGAAGATGTGCCATAACCATGTCTCCAACATTAAAGTATAACTGTCTTCTTTTGGAATCTGCTCTTCATTTATACTTGTTGCTTCTTTCTTGTAGTTGCTGCTTGACTTTGTCTTGTATTTTCTACATACTTGCTGCAAAATATTCACCATCTGCACTTTTGAGTTTTTGTTTTCCCAGGTTCCTAAACTAATAAATACCTCTTTGATGCATCCCATAAACAATTTGAAATGGAATTAATCTAGTGCTTCTGTTGGGTGAATTGTTATATGCAAATTCTGCCTGAGAAAGAACCTGATACCGTTGTTTGGGTTCACTTACCAAGCATCTCAATATATTTCCAAGGCTCATATTTACTACTTCTGTCTGACCATCAATCTGGGGATGATATGCTGAGCTGAAACTGAGACTAGTTCCCAAATTTTTCCATAGATTCCTCCAGAAATGACCTAAAAAACTGGTGTCTATGTCAAAAACAATGCTTCTAGATAATCTATGCAATATAACTATTTCTTGGAAGAACAAGTTTGCTATGTTAGTTGAATAATTTTTCTTTTCACAAGCCATAAAGTGTGCCATTTTTTAGAATCTATAAACACCAAAAAATATTGAATAACTTCCCTTTTGTGTTTTAGGAAAATCCAATACAAAATCCATACTTATGGAGTCCCATGGTAGATTTGGTATTGGTAGGGGTTGATAGAGTCCAGTGTTATGACTTCTTCCTTTTGCATATTGGCATATCCTACATATTTCAACAAATTTGTTTACATATGTTTGCATGTGAGACCAATAATAAAATTCTTGTAACTATGCTAAAGTTCTATCTTACCCAAAATGACCTGCTAAACCCCCACTATGTTTTTCTTTCAACAAATTTTCCCTCATTGAACATCTTGGAATGCATAACCATTTTCCCTTGAACAAACGTCCCTCCTGTATCATGTAGTATAACCATGGAGTTTTATATCTACTTACAAGATTTTCACAAGATTCATAAGCTTCTTTGAAATATGGATCATCTTTATACATATCTTTCAGCTCATCAAATCCTAAGGCATTTACTTGGAATTCTTGCAAAATTGAATTCATTTTGCTTAATGCATCTGCCACTTTGTTTGATTGCCCACTTTTATGCTTGATGGAAAATGTAAAATTTTGTAAGAATTCAACCCATTTAACATATCTTTGACTCAATTTTGTTTGATTGTGGATATACTGTAAAGCATGATTATCTGTGTAGAGGATGAACTCTTTTGGCATAAGATAATGTCTCCATTTATTTAAAGTTTGAATGATGGCATAAAATTATTTATCATAAGAAGAGTATTTTTGATTGCCTTCATTAAGTTTTGCATTGATGTAGGCAATTGGATTTCCTTCTTGACTTAAGACAACTCCTATTGCAGTCCCATTGGCATCAGTCTCAACCTGAAACAAGTTATTAAAATATGGCAGTGTTAAATCGGGTTGTTCTGTGATCTTTTTCTTTAATAATTGGAAGCTTTTATTAGCTTCTTCTGTACAATGGAATGGTTGATTTTTATCTTTAATAGTTTCTACAATTGGAGCACATATGCCACTGAATTTTTTAATAAATTTCCTGTAAAAATTTTCCAATCCATGAAATTTTTTTACCTCTGAAATTCTTTCAAGAGTTGGCCAATTGATTATGGCCTTCACTTTCTCCTGATCCATCTTTAAGCCTTCTCCTGAAATTACAAAACCCAAGTATAATAGTTCTTTCTTCATGAAACTACATTTCTTTAGATTGATTAGCAATTTCTCTTGTTGTAGTTTCTTCAAAATCATCTTAGATGTCTTAGGTGCTCTGCTTTTGATTGACTGTAAATTAGGATATCATCAAGATAAATTATAACAAATTTTCCAATTAATTCTTTTAACACTTCATTCATTAGTCTCATGAAAGTGGGGGGAGCATTGGTAAGTCTGAAGGGAATTACCAACCATTCATATAAACCATTATTAGTTTTTAATGTTGTTTTCCATTCATCACCTTCTCTGATTCTAATTTGATGATATCCACCTTTTAAATCTATTTTAGAAAAATATGCAACACCACTTAGACAATATATAAGATCATCAATACGGGGTAATGGAAACCTATACCTGATTTGATTTTGTTTATTGCTCAAGAATCTGTGCACATCCTCCATTCATCATCCTTCTTTGGAGTTAACACTTTTGGAACAACACACAGACTTAAACTTTCTTGAATGAGACCTTTATCCAGCAATTCCTGCACTTGATTTTTAATTTATTCATTCTCCTTTGGATTCATTTTGTAAGTTGATTTTTTAGGAAGGATAGCACCTGGAATGATATCAATATGATGGCTAATACTTCTAATGGGAGGAAATTCATTAGGCAAGTCATCCACTACAATATCAATAAATTCATTCAACATGTTTTTAATTTATTCTGGAAGAACATTCAAATTTGTACTTGTGATAACTACCTTTGGTTTACCAATCAAGGAAAAATTTATCTCCTCATGCTTGATTTCTTGGAGAAATTATTTCCCACTAATTAACATTACCTTGGATTTCTATTCTTCTCATGCTTTTTCATTCTTCAAAGGAAAAAGTACCTGCTTTTCACCATATTTTTCAAAAGTGTTGGTATTGTTCCTTCCATCATGCATTTCTTTCTTGTCATATTTCCATGGTCTTCCAAGAAAGATATGGCACACATCCATAGGCATAAAATCACAAAGAAATTTATCCTTATAACATCCTATTTGAAACTCCACTTCACATTGTTCATTAACTAATATTTGATGTCCTTTTTGCAACCATGAAACTTTGTAGGGAGTAGGATGTTTAGTTTTCTTTAAATTCAACTTTTATACCATTTATGTGGATATGAAATTATCAGTACTCCCACTATCAATAATGATTTTACAACACTTTCCTCCTAATTTACAAATAGTCCTGAACAATGTTTTTCTTTGCATGGGTTCCTTTACTTCTTCAACAACCTTTAATAAAGTTATTTTCATCATTAAAGATTCACCAGTTTCAGGTGAATTTTCATGTGTGGAGGATTGTACATTGTCTGTATCAGTTTGTGTTATATGTGTGCTTCCTTGATTAGAAAACATTTCTAGACACTCATTAGCTTTATGACCAACTTTGTTAAATATATAATATCTTACCATATATGATTTTCCTCTACTTCTTTGATAAGGTCTCCTCCTCTGAAACCTCCTCTTGATGGTTCTGCATGTTGTGAATTGCTGCCTTCTCCTCTTTGAATCGGAAATCTTCACTGGAATATCCTCTTCTTTATTCTCCTAGACTTGATGATCCTCGGATTCTTATCATGCTTCATCCTCTTCCTCTTTGACTTTTCTTTCTTGCCAAATTTTCTTCAATTTTTAGGGCTATCTGGTAAGCTTCTTCAACATTTTTAAGAGAAAAAATATTCAAATCATCTTGTATTTAAAATATCAAGCCACTAATATACCTTTCTAACTTTTCTTCATCTGCTTCCACATGACTAGATCTTATACTCAATTTGTAAAACTAAACTGTATATTCCTTTACAGACATAAATTTCTGCTTGATATTGTGCATTTGGCAAAAATTATTCAACTAATAATATCGAGGAAGAAATTTACCTTTGATCTTGGCCACCATTCAATCCTAGCTATTGATTTTCCCATTGTTTCTACTTCTCCTTTCAGCTTTCACATTATCCCACCATAGTGCAACATGTCCCTTTAATCTATTCAACTGTTAAAAGGAACCGAGTCAAAAATCATTATATATGTTCTAGTTGTCACAATGGTGTCAGCCTTGGTTGACTCAACATGTTTTCTATCAAATGACTCTTGAATTAGAGTCCCCCCCTTGGTTAATTATCTTCTTCATCCTCTATAATGACTAGGGGAACTCTCGAGTTAACAATTCTCCTTGATATTAATCATACTTCATTGCATTCCATAGGAGAGATACAATAAGTGGGGAGAAATTATGCTTCAATCTATTACAAAGAATTTTTATTAAGGTTAGGGTTAGGTTGTACAAGAAATTGAGGTCGTATAGGAGGGCTACTTACTAGTACATTAGATGGAAGTTCAAGTTGTTTTTACTGCATTTGAAATGGAATAGGTGGTTGATTAGAAAAAGTGGATCCTCGCCATGCTTGAGGCCATGGAAGAGAAGGTCACTTGTGCCATGGCATTAGATACTGGACCAAAGGGGGATTAGGGGGCTACCATGGTACTATAGGGTATTGCATATGCTAAGGAAATTGTTGAGAATTATATACATTAGACCATGAATTAACACAATAAAAGGATATTGAATCATACTAAGTGGTTGAGGCTGCCATGGTTTCTTGGAACCAATGAAGTATATTGTCTCCACGTTCTCCCGTGATTACTTGTAGACTTCCTTTAGTCCTGGAAATGATGGGAAGAATCCTCCCATGATTCCTTGTAGAATAATTTTATTCCTGGAAATGATGGGCACTACTTTTTAGAATCTTCCTATTCGCAGATGTTACAGGGCCATATAATATTAAATGGGCACTCCATAAGAGAGTGCTTCTTCCTGCACTTAGGGAAAAATATAGACAAAAATTGTTCTACTTCATAATACTTTTCTCTTTCCTGCAACATATTGAGCTGATAATTCATGGAACTCATAATATTGGTTTTAAAATCCTCCAACATGTTCCCAATCTCTTCCCTAGTTACTCCACTATTCCGTGACCTCTTTACTCTGATAGAGGCATCTCTTGCTAAGAATTTACTTTATGTTGATCCTCTATAAACTCTCAAGAAAATCTCAGCAATGTCATCACAAGATTATTTTGATATATCTCCCTTTCCCATAAGATTAATCATGTCTAGGTGGCCTTCCTTAATTCCTTTGATCAAAATAGTCTTCAAGATTTCCTTATATTACTATGCTTGGATCTTCACATATTATAATGGAGACATTATATATAGTCTTCCAAAATTTCCTCGTCTCGTTGGTACATTTTGATCAATTCTTCCCTTTGATCCCTTTTCCTACATTAGTCTTGTTACTTATCCAAGAAAATTTTCTTCATATCATCCCATGAAGAGATGGATGAACCTCCTAATCCCATAAGCCACCTCAAAGCTGTTCCTTTTATGGTAATAAGGAGTAATTTATTTTATGGGAATTGGAGGTATAATCATAACTTATATGTAGGAAATCAAATAAAAAAAAGGAATGTATCTCGATCTTCATTAACAATACCTTAGAAAATTGTAATGGTTGATAAAGGAATATTTTTCACTGGATACTTCCCCTGCATGTCCCTAATGGGAAAATCAAAGGTAATAATTGTTTCTTCTACCATATTTTCCTCCTTTTGTGTTTTATAATCAAATACAACAAGCGGATTCCTTTTCAATTGAAAATAAACTCCCTTTGGATGATCAAGTTGCTCAATTTGCTCATGTTTTTCAAGTGATTCATGTTGTAGTTGTTTCGTAACAACTTTTGTAACAAAGTGTTAGTAGATTTATTTCATGACACTACTTGTAACAAAATGATAGTGAGTTATTACACAAGACTACCTGTAGGAGGTTATTTCACAGCACTACCCGAATCTGGGATGAAATAATAAAGTGGATGTTCTCCTAGATTGATTTCTCAATTACTTTCATCTATGTCCCCTTGTCCTTCTAACAAGCCTTGGTATTATTCCTCTACTAATATAGATGGACTAGAAACTCTTGGGCTTGCCTTTGAGGCCGAGGGTTCATAAAATTCCACTTTCTTGATGTGTGCACCCAACATAGATGATTCAAGAGATGTTGGCCTTTATGGAGTAGATTTGTTTGACCCTTTCTTCTTAGATATTGTTCCTTAAGCAGATGAATCTACTGAAACTTTTTAAATTAACTCATATATATGTTACTCTTCCCAAATATTTATTCTTCCTTCTCCCACATCCTTTTCTACTTGAAAAGTTATTTTCTTTCGTGGAACCATATTTTTCTTCTTCTTTATTCATGTAATGCAATCCTATGTGGCTTGAATTCTTACGAGGCTAAGCCTAATTTGGTATGTCAAAGGGATGTGCAAGTTCTTTCCAGTCTTAATGCCTTGTAACCACAGAGTAAGGAACACATCTAACACACTCTCAATCAATGCATGTAAAAAATTCTAGTCACACATATGCATCTAGAATAGCCTCCCCAATAATGACACCAAAATGTTGGTTGTATTAATTGTATATTAAATTAGTATCAATTAACCATGCTCACACATAAATTTTCAACCAAGGTAGGTCTTTTATTTCAAGGCTATTATGCAAAGTATATGAAGGAACAATGTATAAATAGCTCTAGTGACATCAAATCTTAAGATTCCATTGAAATCATCACTCTTAAAACCTAGAAATCATCACTTGGCACACTCACACAAATTACTCAATCACTCGTTATAGAAGTAATGCAACACTGATCCACTTGAATCTCAATTCAATAAAAGGCACATTCAATCAAGCTAAAAATCACACTATAATAGTCACACAAAAACACAACAATAACTATCTGCAAACTGTATCAATAATTTAATATAGATCACAAATGATCATGAGTGGATCGATCCAAGACTTAAATTGTTAGATGATTAACTGGAACACTATTCTACAATTCAATCAGTCAATAAGTACAATGCATCTAAATAACAATAAAAATAACAATGAAATAAATAGACATAAAAGCTAATAGCAACTAAACATACATCTATATTACCTAATTAAGATATCAATCCCCGCCAAAGAGGATGGAACTTCCTCCTTAGTAGGGGGTTAGTGCACACAACCCGTGAGCTAATCAATAAATAAGTAAGATGTCACAAATATTCATATTTGAATTGATATTTATGAATTATTGTATTTACATACTTTTACAAAATCGCAATGTTGATGTTGCATCCCCCCCCACAACCCGGTGAGGCAGAGGGCATCCTATTTTATAAATTACATACATCTATCTTTGAAATGTAATCAATCATGAGAATCTCTCGATTCTCTAATTACAAAATCAAGAAGCATATTACAATTGTTTTTTATGAATATAAAATATTGTAACCGTCTTTCCAAAATATAAAAAGATTGATAACTAGAGGTCGTAACTATTTCAATCATCTTGGTTTTATTGTCAATAAATAAATTGCTTTTCTAGCACAATGGTAAATGCTTACTTGACCAAGTTACATCCTTGATTGACCGATGCATTGTTGGAAAAACATAGGATATGGGAGATAGAGTATCAATGTAGTAGCAATAGTAACAACACACCTTTGACTCTGGAATTCGCAAGACAAAAAATGGAGCACAACATCCCTGAAATAGCACCTTCAATGAGCCAAGATTCCCCTGAAACAGTTCCTTGTCATTTTTGTTAATAATATTTCCTAAAAAATTCAACCTCACATCAAGATACAAGTAAAGCTAATAGAGTAGGATGGCATAGAAAGAAATCATACAATGTCAGAGGATGATGAATAATGTAATAATGTATAGCTTTTAAGGTCAAAATGATAAGAAATATAGGCTAAATGTGTGCGAAATGTGTCAATTCCACATCCCAACAAAGAGATAGAATATGGAAAACCAAGTCCAAGGTACATTTTCACTAGTACAAAAGATATGGTCACTATGAAAGTGAATGTATAAAGAGACTATAAAATCTGAATAAGGGCGGATCAAATGTCTCTAAAATTGAAGAAGGGACCTATGAGTCAATGTTATTCTCGTGTCAAACCATTGAATATGATCACAACAAGGATATTTCGTTTCTAAACAATGGCTACAATAATCACATGACATGTTCAATATGAAATTACTTTATGAAATTACTATGATGTAAAGACCATAGGAAAAGGATTTTTTTTCCCTAACTAATCAAAATGAAAATAAATATATTCTTGAAATATTTTACATAAGAAATATTAGAAATAATATGTTAAGTATTATAAATTTGAGGCATCATGGTCATGACATAAAATTCAAAGAATATACATGTACAATCTTAGATAAATCACCTAATATAAGACCTGTTGCAAAGTTCCAAATGATAAATAATATAGTGTTCCCATTAAATGTTAGAAGTGTAAATATATCACAGTAACATGAAAAAAATGTCTCAAGCATAGATGTGACTTAGTTGTGGCATATTAGGTATGGTTTCTTACCTTGTAGGAGTCTTAGCCTCTTTTAGAAACAATCAATGGTTAAGGGATTTTCCATATTGAATGAGAAAACCAACACTTGTGAAAGCTGCATTATTGGAACATATCAAAGAGATAATTTTCCAAAATCCTCCTACAAATCTAACAAGCCTCTAGATCTTGTCCACGTAGGTATATGAAGATGCATGAAAAATTATTCCATTGTTAGGAGATTTTATTTTCTAACATCCATTGATGATTTCAGTAGGAAGGTTTTGTTAGAAAATAGGAAAGGCGGAAATATTTTCTCTTGAAAATAACTACTTGTGATTTCTTTGAGTTATTATTATCATTATTATGTTCTTCTTTTATCTTAGTTTCATCAATAAATTACTAAGACCAAAACCCAAATATCAAGTACACGAGATGTACGCACTCAGCAAGGGATAAAACCCCTATATAGGGGAAAAAATAGTCAATAACTATTGCTTTATTAATTTAAAAAATGATATACCAAGACCTTATACCAAAGACTTTCCTCCTCCACGAAGTCAAACTTATAATATGCTTTAGTAGTCTCTTCTTATCTAACAACTTTAACCCATCAACAAACTAGAAATTTCGGCCCCATCTTCACCAAAATTTTGGACCTGCCTACACTTCTGAAATTTTTGGCCTTCCTACACTTTTGAGTTTTCCTATGCTTCTCATTTGACCTGCACTTTTTGGTCTGCCTGCGCTTCTTGACATTGATGCACTTCTCGATCTTCCTGCAGTTCTTGGCCTGCCTGCACTTCTCGGCATGCCTGCACTTCTCAGTGTGCCTACACTTCTCAATCTACCCACACTTCTGAGATTTGACTTTCTTGTTCTTCTAAAATTTTTACTTGCCTTTATATAGGTGTTTATGCCCATTAGTTAGGATGACTTGGTAGAGGAGGCCTAGAAGACCTAATTTACATTAAAATAATTTTCTTTCTTAAAAAATAAATCCCAATAAGGGTTCTTTACATTATGACATGGAAAAGGACACTTGACATAAACTCTAGAAGCCTGTAATGGAGGTTTTGACCTATAAAAAAATGAACCAACCATGAAACCCATGCTTTACGAAGTCAATTTTTTTTAATAATAAAATTTATTTTTCTTTCTTTTGACAAATACATTACATAATGTATCAAATATAATTATGAAGATCGACACTAGTTACATTCTTCAACACTCCCTCTTAACTCCCTCTTAACTAGGGGGGTATTCATAATATATATATATATATATATATATATATATATATATAGAGAGAGAGAGAGAGAGAGAGAGGTACATGGAAGATCTCCAAATTGAACTACAAAGAGTTCTAACACAATCAGTGTTGTGGACTAGATACTCGACCAGGGTCACAATCTATCTAGGTGGGACTAAGAAGGACTCAAGATTTCAGCCACTCTAGGTAACATGAAGCTTACTTGTTAACCATCAACCCAAGGATATAGGTGCATATCCAAGGTTGAAGCTCCATTACCAACTCCACCCTCCCTTTTCGGGATCTAGACATTAACACATAGGTTGGCTATATGTCCTCCCAAGCATCCACCATTAGATGATTAAACTCTCTTTATTAATCTAGATATACCCATTTGTCCAAGAATGCTTCCAAAGTGTTCAACCTTCTTATGGAGATATTTTCATTTACAAACACAACCCTAATCAATAATAAACTTTCAAATATACAAGTAAACATAAAACTTGAGGGTCCTTAACCATCCTAATGACACATATATCAAGTTATTCATATGAAACTAGTTTAAAGATTTTCTTCTTTCATTTCTTCAAGAACACCAAAACATCCTTAATACATTTTAGTACGTTCATTCATTCTTCGATTTCTTCTTCAAGGTATCAAGACTATCATAATATGTCGTCCCTCTTAATTGGGGGATGTATTCTTCTCTTCTAACCATGCTCCTTATTAACTTGGGGAGATCAAACACTTCCTTCTTTTACAACATGGTAGAACATGTCATGGGTTCATTCCTTATTACAACATCAAGGTCATATTATATAACTTCCTTCATCTTGCTTTATCATTATCATACAAACATATTCATCATATCAAGATTATGTACCTGCAAAACTTTAATAGAAAGTACAACAACAACAAAAATATATACAAAAGAATGAAGTTATCTATATCAAAATCATGTTACTATAATGGAAGCATTTAGACTTATACATAAAACATCTAAACCTAGTTAGGTTCATAAACAACAAGAGACATATCTTTTATATTCTAGACTTCAACTTTTTTCTAGGGTTTGGTCATAAACCCTAGACTCCATCTTCTAGACATAAAGCCTTAGATATCAACAATTCAATAAAAATGCTATGAATATAGGGCTTCAATATTATTATTATAATGACAAACTCTACTATGATCTATTTCAAACCCTATATTTTCATCATCAAAGCTAAATCATAACAATAATCGAAAATAATATCATCATATACTAGAATATCAATCTTCTACTAGTGCTTTGTTATAATCCTAGAATTCACAAACTAAAACATGAGTATCAATAATTAGGTTGGCATACTCACATACACATATCTAGGATTCATTTCACATCAATATGTATTTTTATATGAAGATAAATTTATAACAAAGCTTACCAAAACTTGTAGGACATAAATTCTTGAAGGGCTTCCTTTGAAACAAAACTTCTTCCATGCTTCCAGTCTCCTCCACAACCTTTGAATATTCAATAAGCTTTCATAACCAAGGAAAATATAAAAATAAAGGTTATTCGTATATAATACAAATAAATATTGATGTGATGAGGAAAACAAACATGAAAAGATGAAACAAAGAACAAAATACTTGTCTTTTGTAAAATGGTGAAGGCTCCCTCTTACTCCAATATTTAGGAGGGATGCCTATAACTTATCCAAATAATTCAAATATTTTATAAAAATACATGTTAGACCTACAAACTCTAGAAATAAAAACATAAAGGAAAAAAATGCAATCTTGATATAGAAGGATATGTAAGGGATAGTATCCCTAAGAGTCTTTAGAGAATAATTCTTTGACTTCAGATTATCCTTTCTTGTTCTTGTTTGGTGGACCTTCATCGAAAACATTCACATGTTTTATTTCTCTCTTCCTATTCCTTTGATTCTCAAGGCAATGCCTTTTATAATAACCCATATTATGGCAATTATAACATTCAACCATTGATAGATCAACTTTATTTTTGGTCCATTGAACTTCTTGAAGGTTCCCTTATTCTTGTGATGAGAAGAATAGGTATTAGATGTGTTTTCTTATTCATCTTTTTTTTTTTTTTTAAGTAAATATATTTGAGCATCTTCTTGATTCCATGCATTCCAATTTCTCAAATGTTGGTGTATCCTTCCAACTATTGATTCCTTATGTAAAAGCACTTAAAAATTTTGATATTCCTAGAAGAGCAGTGATTACGAGATCTTTTTTTGGTAAAACTTCATCTATTGCTTGGAGTTCCCTTATGATTCTAGATATCCTTAAAAATATGATGAAGTGGTATCATCATTCGTAATTTTAATAGTTCTTAGTTCATTCTTGAGGCTTGTTATTTGACCAATGTTCTTGATTCTGAATAATTTGGAGAGAGCCTCATACATTTATTGAGCATAATCTATGTTGAAAACGTATGGAATTAAGTTGTCCTTTACTCCATCCACTATTAGGTTCATGGCTCTAATTGTAGATTATCTAAACTTCTATTTCTTTTCTCCATATGTTGTTTTCTTGATTTTCCCTTGAACAAGATTCAACACTTTTTTCTTTTTGAGGATAAGATCTGTCCTCTTTTTCCATGCCCTATAGTTGGAGGCTCCTTCTAGTTTGTTTTATGTATTCATTGAATTTGTCATCAATATCTTCTACTCCTTGTGACCTAACCTTGAAACCCCTTATTTTCCTTTAAGTATATCTTCATGTTTCCTTTTTCTTCCTTCTTTCACCTTAGCTCTGATACCATGTTAGAAAATTGGAAAGGAAGAAAGATTTTCTCTTGATGATAATTACTTATGATTTCTTCTAGTTATTATTATCTTTCTTATGTTATTCTTTTATCTTAGTTTCATCAATAAATTACCAAGACAAAAACATGAATATCAAGTAAACTAGATGTAGGCACTTAGTTAGGGCTAAAACCCTTCTATAGGGGGAAACTGTAGTCAATAAATCTTTCCTTAGTAATTGAAAATGAGACAGACAAAGACCCTAGTAGTCTCTTCTTATCCAGCAGCTTTATAACAACAACAACCTAGAAATTTCAGCATGAGCTTCACCACAATTTCAAACCTGCCTGCACTTTTGAATTTTTTGGATTGTTTGCACTTTTTAGTCCGCCTGCACTTCTCATCTTGCCTGTACTTTGCGGTCTTCCTGCACTTCTTGGTCTTTCTACATTTCTCGGTCTGCCTTCACTTCTCTGCCTTCTTGCACTTCTCGGTATGCTTACACTTCTCGATCTTCTTGCACTTCTAAAATTTGACTTTCTTGTTCTTCTAAAATTTCAACTTGCCTTTATATAGGTGTTTCTACCCCTTAGTTAGGCTGACTTGGTAGAGGAGGCCTAGAAGACCTAATTTACATTAAAATAATTTTTTTTATTGACAAATAAATCCCAATAAGGTTTCTTTACATTCTAACATGGACAAGAACACTTGAAATAAACTCTAGAAGCCTATAATGGAGGATTTGACCTATAAACAATTGACCCAAACATGAAACCCATGCTTTACTAAGTCAATTTCTTTAATAATAAAATTTATTTTTCTTTCTTTTGACAAATACATTACATAACGACTCAAATATAATTGTGAATAATGACACTAGTTACTTTATTCAATACGTTTGGGCATATTTCATGAATAAAAAAACATTCACAAAGTTTAAAGAGTTTAAGTTTGTAGGAAAAAACAATGGAAAATATGTCAGTGTTTATATGATATGGAGGAGAGTATCACTCAAAGGAGTTCACAAATTTTTATAGACAATAAGGAATTAGAGGGAATTTCACCATTAAATAATATACTCCACAAAAAATTGGAGTCGTTGAATGGAAGAATCATGCCACTATGAGCATGGAAATAAGTATGCTCAAAGCTAGAAATTTACCAAATGATTTTTAGGTTGAGGCTATTCCTTGTTTAGTATACATATTAAGTAGACATTAAAAAAATAGTGTGAAAGGTAAAGTTCCTCAATAAACATGGAGGGGCACAAATTCAAGTGTTTTTCATTTCAAATTTTTTGCTCATCTTCCCTATGCACATTTTCTACAAGAGCTAAGGAGGAAACTTGACAAGATTAGTCAAAAATGAAATTTTTGGTAAATGAACAATCCAAAGCCTACAAACTGGATATTATAGTCACTAAGAAACTTGTGGTGAGCAAAGATAAAGAGATCAAGAGAATGAAGGAGTCAACAGTAGAAATCCATCTCTTCCAATAAATGAACAAGTGGAAGGTTTAGGATAGAAAGTCTCTCCACGAAGATTGTTAAGGTTACAAGTGAAAAGATAAGAATATATTTCTTCTTCTAGTAGAGATTCAAAATTTTTTATGGTAAATCAAAGAAATGCCCCTCTTCTATAAGTGAGAAAGTAACTATAGTAAGATATCAAAAAACAAGAAGCTTAAGAGAAATATATTAGTGTGATGACATGGATCGAAAAACTAATCTTACCTTATTATCCTAATATCCTACTTATTTTTAAAAGGAAATGAAAGAAAAAGACCAAGAATAGGAAATGAATGAAGAGATTGAAGCTATTGAAAGGAATAAGGCAAGAGATGTTGTTGATATCCTAGCTAATAAAACCGTCATTGGTGTTAAGTGGGCATATAAGAAACAAATTGATGATAAAGGCAAGGTAGAGAATTATAAGGCAAGGTTAGTTGCTAAAGGATTTTCTTAGAAACCAAGTATTGACTATGGTGAAACCTTTTTCTCTAGTAGCAATGTTGGTGATCTCAGTTGTACGCAGAATGAAATTAAATACTGCAAAGTAAATGGAACACAAACATAGAAATATAATATAAATTACAATAATATGGTGAAAACCCAACTTTTATTAATAAATGAAATAAAAAAATACCATAGAACACAAATTGGCTAGAATGGTGGTAGCTATCTCTGTACAAAGAGAGATGGGGATTACATGCACTTGAAAAATATCTTACAAGGGGAGGAAAGAGTGAAATTTTAACCTAAAGAAAGAACCATAGAGGTCCAAAAACCTAACCCTATAAAATGAAACACAAAAACGTTTGTGATCCCCGAGGTGGTTAGTTGATACATCAACTTCTCAGGGGTGCAACGTTTTCACCCAATATCCATTTTGGGCGCATGGTAGCTCATTGGAAATAGCTATCTAAGGATCAATTTTCCAAAAAAACATTAATTAGGGCCTCAGAATGGCCCAAGAAGTTTGCGACCCAAAAATCATAGAAAAATACCAAGAAGATAAAGAACCATTGAGATAGTAGAAGAGGTGGGTGGCCACTGATATCCACTTGGATCATTTGAATACTATTAGAGTTGTGTTAGCCATTGTAGCCTAGAAAAAATGGACAATTTACCAAATGGATGTGAATTCAACCTTCTTGAAAGGAAATTTAGAAGAGATGTATGTAGATCAACCACTAGGATTTGAAGTAAAATACAAAGAGTATAAAGTGTAAAATTTGAACAAAACCTTGTATTTCTTGAAGCATGCTCCAAGAGCTTGGTACAATTGGATTGAATCATATTTGCTCAATAATGGGTTCAACAAGAGCAATAGTCATCCCACTTTATAGACCAAATCAAATTAATGTAAAATTATTATAATTTGTATGTATGTTGATGTCATGATATATATTAGGAATCTAATGTTAAATGAATTCAAAACTACCATGAAAAGATAATTTGAGATGACCGACCTTGGTCTCATGAAGTACCTTTTAGAAATGAAGTCAAGCAATTTGTTTAATGGAATTTTATATGTTAGCAAAAGTATGCTACAAATATCTTAAATAGGTTTAGAATGGAAATTTCAAATCAATAAATGCATCTATTGTAACAAGAACAAAATTGATTTATTAGGATGATGGAGTAATAGTCGATTCAACATTGTATAAGAAGATTCTAGAAAACCTTATGTACATTATGCAACTAGTCTTGATGTTATGTATGCAATTAGTTTTTTTTTTTCTAGATTTATGGAGTCTCCCAAGGATAGTCATAACAACTTTGAAAAGGAATTTTGAGATATACTACAGATAGAATTGGCTATGGATTGTGGTACGCAAGTTTTGAAGACACCACACTTAGATGATACAAAAGCAATGACTTTGCTAGTAGTATTGATGATAGGAAAAACAATTGAAGATATTCTTTTTGTTTGGCCACAAGTTTGATCTCGTGGGATTCTAAGAAACACCTCATTGCCTTAATATCTTATGCAAAAGAAGAATATGTGGTAGCTAATATACCATCATGTCATGCAATACGCCTAAGAAGGCTCTTGAAAGATGTTGCACATGTGGAGAAGGAGCCAAATTCTCTTTTTTGTGATAAAAGCTCAACGATTGCATTGTAAAAGAAACATGTGTTTCACTGGTAAAGAAAGCACATTGACACTCACTATCACTTCATTCACAAATTGTGAAAAATGGTGACATATCTATTCAATTTTGTGGATCTAGATATTAACTAAGCGGATATGTGCATCAAACCATTGTGAAGAATTGTTTCTAAATAGTTGTTAATCCTAGATATTTCTAAAAATATGTTAGTCTTAAATACTTCTAGAAAATTGTTAATCCCATAAAATTGTAGAGTCTTGTAAAATATTTTATATAATAGTAAGAAATGTAAACCATATCTCATGAGTTTCTAAGTATTTTTTATTTTATTTTTTTCCCTTATTTTTTCTTTACTTATATCTTTTGAAAAAAAAACTCATTTTATGAAATTTAAAAAGAAAAAGTTTTAAGTAAAATTAATCTTATAATTTTCATTTACAACTGAATAAAAATTAAATTTTAAAAAACAAAGAAAGAAAGAGCGAAGGCATAACATACAGGTTAACCGCCCAAGACCCATAGGCATCTAGGAGGAGTGAAACCCTGCCCCCTTACGAACTATCAACGGGTTATTCCAAGTGGCATGGTTTTCCTTGAATGATGGTGATTCATGAATCAACCTGCTTTCGAAGATAACAACCAGATATAGTTGTCCTCACTGTTGGTTTGACAACTGAATTATAAAATCAGATATTGTTGTCCTCAGTGATGGCAATTAAATTATGATAAGTTTTTCCACCATGTAAAAATACATATATCTATCGATTTTCCTTAAATACTATAATATGCTAACTCATACCTTACCACCTAACTTAACTACCTTAATTCAATCGACAAAGCGAAAAAAAATAGACAAATCATATCCATTTTGATACAATGTTTGAATGTTCAAATATCCAACATCGAGATCATTTTTCGTTTCCACAAGGAGAACAATTTCACGGAAATCAAGCCCATCGTGTAAATCGTTATCAACCATAAGACAACTGAAATTAGAGAGAGGACTCTACGTATAGCGACCAGGGTTAAGTCATTCAATCTACGTTCTCCTCCCCCAAATTTTCTTTCACTGAACCTTATAAAATTGATATAAAATTTTCATTTTTTTTAATAAGATCAAGGCTGAGATCATTAAGATAAACTTTCACATTTTGCAAACTGAAAAGAGAGACACACTTTTGCATTATAAAGGATATGTAAGAAATAAAATTATAATAGAGTTTTAATAAAAATATTAAATATAAAAAATATATAAGTATTTAATTAAAGTTTATATAAAAATTAATTAGTAAATGAACAAAAAAAATTCTTCGAAAAATTGAAAACCTCTTCCTATACATCCACGAGAAGTAGAGTTAAATAAAGTTTTCTATATATTTTTTCACATAACTTATTTTTAAAATGACCAAAAAAATAAAGTTTTCTATATATTTTTTCACATAACTTATTTTAAAATGACACCAATTTTTAGAAAAGCCAAGGATAAAAGAAAGGTCTAATAACCCTATAACTTACATCTCATGAATTTAATAGTGAAATACCTTATGCAGATAGAGTTATGTGCCATGTTAATGTAATGTCTATTTTAATTTTTATTTGCATGTTATTTAAGATTGCTTGAGGAGTAGGGATTCATTTATGAAACCAAACCACTCTAACACACATCTTTCTAGTGTTACACATAATAATAATTTTTATATTTACATGAACCACCCATACAATCCTCTTCATCTTTATGGACAACATCGCCTCACAACGATCAAATAAAATTTGCAGCAACGCTTTACTGCTATACATCACGCAACTAACAGTGCTGCGTACTAAAATATAATGTTTGTAATGGCGAAAATCAATTTGATTTTTTCACAGCCATACAAAATACAAACATATAGAGCAGGTTATATAGGTTATACAAAGCTGACAACTACATAATAGTACAAACATTTGGATTTCTTAGTTATCAATAATTTTTGCCTTTGTAGATGACTAAATACTTATCCTAGATTTCTAGAAATGAAATTCATGAATATTGTGAGTTCTAGAAATCTCACTGCCTTCATTATCCTTAGGATAAATTTTTCACTATTTCATTATCCCATCATGTCATTCTCAACTCATCACTCCTAGAAGACCCATCATGGACTCATACCACTCATTTTGTCTATGTTTTTCCACCCCTGACCTTACCACTTTGTTTTGACTTGCCTAACTCTTCTACTTCCACCTTGGATTTCCAGAAAACCTAACCTTTTTCCCTATTCACCAAGTGCCTCAAGCATTGGTGGTCTCAAGCTACCTTTCTAGGCTCTTTAGATAAATCAAAATCATTAGTTTTTAGGTCCGCAAGGCATAAGGTTTGTCAAAAACTCTGTTTTACACCTCAAGGCCCCAAGACAAGTTTTTAGCCAAAACCCAAGTCCAAAAAGCCTCCCACTAGGTCATTTAGGCTTTCATAGTTATAGGATTGTTTGGTGTTCTAAATCTCTTTTTTTCCTGTGCCAAGAGGCTGCATTCAAAAAGGAAGAAGGTCAAGTAACTTTTGTCCAAATCTGATAAAAAATCCTTCAAGGAAGGCCTCCTTGGTCAAAGCAAAAATTCTGCAAGGGACAACTACCCTTGTTCACATTTTTGCAGGAATGATTGGGATGGTTATCCGTAGAAAAAGAGGTAAGTTAAGAGGCTAAATCATCACTAAGGACAACCACAGAAAAGGAAAGGTAGCAGACCTATTTTCAAAGAATCAGGGTTTTGAGGACTGATTGGCAAAATAGTGTTGCCAAGCAAGAAACCGGTGCAAAGACTACAAGGAAAAAGACACAACAACACAACCAGGCACACATTGAATATTTTTAGAAATTATAAATGAAAAAGGGAAAAATGTGAAGTGAACTGAACAGAAATGAATGAACTTGAAAGGGCTATAGACAACTTAGAAGACAACACTAATTATTTGTCTCTAACATCCCTAAAACCTAAAGTTTGGGAAGATAGGAAAAGCAGGTGAAATGAGGATGATGGGCCTCCATCATGACAGCAAGAGGTTTTCAAAAGGCCTTTGGAGGTGATTTCTAGGGTTTGTCAAGGTAAAAGGGTTTCACCACATCAAAGGGATAAGTTGCAAAGAGTATCAATGTAAGGGAGATCAATTTTCAAGTGCAGTCAAATGCCTTAAAAGTAGTAAAAGGAATGGAAATCATAAGGTCAAGTGTCAAAAAGAGAAATCAAGCTGAGCATGAGTTGGCTATTGAGTATCTTAAACTGTCAAAACTCCAAACCATGACAAAAGAGACCAAAGCACTGTGTTATGGCACCTGCAGCAAATTAGAAGTGGCCAAGGGAAAACATAGTAGGCATGATGTACAAATCTTTGCCAAAAAGGACATATCACTATCAATCAGCAAAAAGGTGAAAACACATTTGTCAGGTCACTTACACTCAATCATGCCAAAAAGGGTAAAAACAATGGTTTCAGTTTATCAGTGCAAGTAGAAAAGGTTCAGCAGTACCTAGACCCTCACAGATAAAAAAGAGGCATCTTCATCTCTTCAGCACACCCTCACTAAAGGAAGGAAGAAAAATCACTTTAACAAGTTCAAGTCATCTGCAAGAAGGTCAAAAGAACATAAGTGAAGAAAATGATAAAAAGATTGAAAAACATAGAAAAAGTGGGTTTATAAGTTTGATTTATTTATCAAAAGGTATAAAAGCCCTTCTTAGTCTTTTTTTCATCTTATTTTATCATTACAAGAGAAGAAAAGGCTTGCAGAAGAAAAATAGAGTTTTTTGTCGATTTTTGGGCAAGGGTTACTGGCGTTGCGCGAATAAGTGGTGCTACGCTTACCAGGCCTAACACTGCATTAATTGGGATTTTCCTTGTTGAATTTAACACTGCGCTGCGCTAATCCGGGGTGGCACTGCGCAAATCTGGGGCACTGCGCTCAGACCTAACTGACATGCACAGGACTCGACTGGCAGGCCTGCATGTGCCCAGTGCTGCGCTAATCCACGGGCATGACTACCGGCGCTGCGCCCACAAACCAACCTGACTACTCGGGCAGGGCGCTGCACTAATGTAGAAACTCTCAAACAAACAAAAAAATTTCCCTAAGGCTTAAAATTACTGTTAGGTCCCTATATTACTAGTATAGTCCCTTATTATTATTAGTGTAAACCCCTTATTGTTATTATTGTACCCTTGTAACCCCCATTTTGTTATTATTGTGCCCTTAAATTATTATTGTTAGGTTGGCTAGGACTACATTGTGGCCCACTAGGATTACATTATGGCCCCATGGACTCCATATATAGAAAGGAGGGTTTGCAAATTGCTGTCATCCAGGTGTTCATTTGTAATGTAATGTATTGGGTTGCCCCCTCGAAAGCTTATTTCTAAAGGCGTTGATATCTATTTTCTTCTATTTTTGGAGCTGGTTACACAACATTTGGTATCGAGGCTTTGGATAAAAGGTTCCATTGCTCCAACCCAGATACGATGGAATTTTGGTATAATTTTTTTTCTCGAAGTTTCGAAGGCACAAAAGAAATTTTTAGGGTGCGAAGAAAACATCTTGACGAAGCTTGTATAAAAATTTCATAGTTTGGTTCGCAATATTTTCGGAGATATGATCTGTGGAAGTCAGGTCTTTTTTCAGGCTCCTAAACAGGTCATCGTGGCATTTGCGCTATAAATTTTTTTCTACGAAGGTTTAGAATCTGAAATTCATATGGTGCGAAGCTGAAATCCTGAGGAAATGTTTCAAAAAATTTCAGAGCTTGGTTTGCAATATTTTTGGAGATATGATACGCGGAAGGTAGTGCTTTTCGGGCTCCAAATTTCATCTCAAGGGTGATGCGTGGGAAAAGTTCAATAAATCTCTCTGCGGGGATCGGATTGGAATGTCGTAAATTGATGCAAGTATACGAATTTTGTAGTTTCTTGGCTATCAATTTCGAGACAAATAAGACAAAACGATGACACGTGAAGAAATCCATTGATTCACTCTCTTGAACTAGTCTAGAATTAAGTCATTATAGGAGAGTAGGAGATTGGACACGACTTTGTCTTGGAGAATCCAAATCAGGTCAGACCTGTGGCATTTGAAAGAAGCTTCAGAGGGCTACTACAGGGCTGAATTTCAGATATTGAAGATTTTCAATTACAGAGATAATTCAATTTCAATATCGAGCTCCTCAAAGAAAGTAAAAGGTGTGTATTTTTTTTTCCGAATTGCATAAGTCTTGTTTGAAGAATCAAGTTGAATTGATTCCAAGGGAATATTGTAGAATAAGTTTCAATATTGGATTCTAAAATGGCACCTAAAAATAATTCAACACCCATTAAGCCTTCATAAGGCTCTACCATGACTCATGAAGATGAAGAATTGCAACATGATCTATCAAAATTACAAGAGCAAGTGCAACAAAATTCACTCTCGCAAAGAGCAACAAAAAATGAAATGGAAGTTTTGAAGAAAGGCATGGAAGTGAAGATGGACAGTTTGAAGAAAGGCATGGAAGCTAAGATGGATGGCGTGGAAGTGAAGATGGACGGTTTGAAGAAAGGTGTGGAAGCAAAGATGGATGGCGTGGAAGCTAAGATGGTTGGCGTGGAAGCTAAGATAGATGGCATGGAAGCTGGCATGGAAGCTAAGATGGATGATCTAAAATCAAACATCGAAGATTTGACAAAGTTGATACAAGAAATGTTTCCTAATGGTGAAAAGATAGTAGAAGAACCTCATGATGAGAACAAAATATTATTATTATTATAAGGGGGTTGTACCCTTGTAACCCCCATTTTGTTATTATTGTGCCCTTAAATTATTATTGTTAGGTCGGCTAGGACTACATTGTGGCCCACTAGGATTACATTATGGCCCCATGGACTCCTATATATAGAAAGGAGGTTTTGTAAATTGTATCATTCAAGAATTGTTCATTTATGTAATGTATTGGAGGTTGCCCCCTCGAAGTGGCTTATTTCTAAGGCGTTGATATCTATTTTCTTCTATTTTTGGAGCTGGTTACACAACAATTACCCTCTAAATTTTCCTCCAAGGCCAACAAAGAAGCTAAAAATGGTGAAACAAGAAGAGGAAATGAAGAATCAAATGAAAATAAGGGTGAAGGTGACAGTAAATCAGTCCACAATAAAGATGAGGATGGTGATAATGTTGAGGACCAATAGGACCATGATGAGGTATATTACCTGGAAACAAAGGATAATGAAGCACAAGGCAGCATGGATACATGTGAAACAAGTGACCAAAGTGTAGAAGGTGGTGAGGGAGCATGAGTGAAAGAGAGAGCCTTCATGACAGTCATGACAACAGTGATGACAACAATAAAAACATTAAAGATAGTGACCCCCACAGTGACCATGATGATGAGCAGAATGATGAAAAGGCAGAAAAAGAAAATGAAGCAAATGAAGAACAAGGTGGACAGTGATGAAGAAAGTGAAGGATTTCAAACTCCCTCCTCCAAGACAAAAATGCAAAACTCAAAAACTTAGAAGCTGAGTTGGAAAGGGCAAAGGATGTCATTCATTTCTATCAAATGGAAAACAAGCAAGTAAGTGCCCAACAAGCCATCTATGAATGCTAGAACACTCAAGGCCCAGAAAGAAGCCCAAAGAGCACAAGCAAAGTTAGAGGAGTTTATGGGCCCATATTAAGAAAGTGAGGGTGAAGATAAGCAACCTTGAAAGAGACCAAGAACCATAGGGTTGAGGAAGAAATTGACAAAACAAAGGGAAGAAGAACCAGCCTTAGTAGAACAAATTTTTCTCAATAAGATCTTTGCAATGAAGATAGAACATGATCGAGAGTCATGGCTAGAAAGGGCCAACATGCACCTAGAGGCCAAGTTGGAGAAGTCAGACAAGGGCTTAGATCTACAAAGAAGAATGACTAAGCATTATGCCCAAAGAAATCAAGCTACAAGGGTAAAACTCAAAGAGGCCCTCATTGAAATCCAAACCCTAAAAGAGGCAAAAGGTTAAGAAAGCCTTGGAGTTTTGACCCAAACTTAGCTATAGGTCTCTCAAACCCCATAAAGAAGACCTCCACCAATTTTGAAGGAATTTGGGCAAGTTTTTGCTTTTTGAGATTTTGGAGGCATATTAGCGCAGTGTTACACCAAAATTTGTCACCATGACATTTAGCTGTCTATATGGGCTCATCATTACCTATTTATTTCTCCCTTAGAGATCCAAAATCATAAAGTTCCTAAATCAAGTCTTGGAATTGGGAAAAAGTTCATTAAAACCCTAAAAAAACCTAACTCCGCACTTTTCCTAGTCATTCCATGCGGTACCGCAGCTAATTTCTATAAAAACTATGGTACATCCCGCATGTAAAGCTCATTAAAACTATGTACCCCCGTAAAAGGTAAAATAAAGAGACAAGTAAGTTCTAGAAGCCCAACTGATCGAATATTCTCCTAGCTGAGGCCTTCTAGAAGCGTTATCTGGTCGAGCTTTGCCCCTTCCATTCATGAACCTTTATCCCTTCATAAATGGAGTATTCCCTTGGTTTTTGGAGCTAAAATCCCATGATGAGAGGGATTTATCCCTTCCTTCTTGAAGCTGAAACTACCTCTCTTTTGCTATAAATTGAGACCAAGTTTCAGTCTCAAAGGTACTTCTTAGCTTGTCAAAGAGAATTGCTGAAGAAATTATACTCTCCAAATTTCGCATCAATGGCATGAGAGAGATTACATTCTCATAGCCATAGTCTTATGCTTATTCAGAGAGTTGAAGTCTTGTCAAACTGAGGAAAACGGCTGTTCGAGACCCCGGAAGAACCTATACAAACATCAAGGCGTCAAGGTTGTAAGGTTTCTTATTTTATTCAAAGTTAATACAAATGGATTCTATTTTCTCATTGAGTTGTTCATCTATCTTTTGAATGATTTAATTCTTAGGTTCCTTGATCAATAAGATAGATTATTGCTTTCGAATTATCATATTTCGCAGATGCTTTTGATCCTGTTTTCCTGTCTTTGATTGCAGATCTTATTTGTTGGATTGATACTTTCTAGAACGACTGGATTGAAGACCAAGCAAGCGTTGGAATTCAGGTAGGAGCATCTATCCGTAGTTAATAAGTAATTCTTAAGCAAGATAATCTAGAGAAAATGGTCTACATTTGTCTGTTTGTTTCTAGATATCCTTAGGATACTAAGGAGATCGCTCTTGTATGGAGAGGGATTTGTCCGTCTAACAAATTAGCGACTCCGCTGGGGAAAGTTCCTTTTACTGTGTCAACCTCATTAAAAAATGAATCAGTGGATCTATGAGGATAGTTCTTTTCCTATGTAAACCTCATTAAAAATGAAATAGGTCTCCTTGAGTAAACTTCCTTCTACTGTGTCAACCTCGTTAAAAAATGAAACAAGTTTCAATGAGGATAGTTCCTTTTACTGTGTCAACCTCGTTAAAAAATGAATCAGTTCATCGTGAGCATAGTTCATGTTCTTGTGTGAAGCTCGTTAAAAAATGAAACAAGTTTCCATTAGGAAATTTCCTTTTACTGTTTCAACCTCGTTAAAAAATGAATTAGTGGGCTATGAGGATGGTTCTTTTCCAGTGTCAACCTCGTTAAAAAATGAAACAGGATCCCATGAGCATAGTTCCTTTTCTTGTGTCAAGCTCATTAACAAATGAAACAAGGGTTAATGTGAGGATAGTTCCTTTTACTATGTCAAACTCATTAAAAAATGAATCAATGGGTTATGTCGGTAGATTATAGAGAGTAGATTGATAGATTAGAGATAGTAGTTTCTGAGGATGGTTCCTGTTACTGAGTCAACCTCATTAAAAAATGAATAAGGTATGAGGATGGTTCTTTTACTGTGTCAACCTCGTTAAAAAATGAAACATATACCTTGAGGATAGTTCCTTTTACTGTGTTAACCTCGTTAAAAAATGAAACAGATACCTTGAGGATAGTTCCTTTTACTATGTCAACCTCGTTAAAAAATGAAACAGATACCTTAAGGCTAGATCCCTTTACTGTGTCAACCTCATTAAAAAATGAAACAGATACCATGAGGATAGTTCTTTTCCTGTGCCAACCTCATTAAAAAATGAAACACATTCCCATGAGGATAGTTCCTTTTATTGTGTCAACTTCATTAAAAAATGAATCAGGCATAGGATAGTTCTTATTAGTGAGTCAACCTCGTTAAAAAATGAATCAGGTATGAGGAGATTTCCTTTTACTGTGTCAACCTCATTAAAAAATGAAACATGTCTTCGAGCATAGTTCTTTTCCTGTGTCAAGCTCATTAAAAAATGAAACAAATCCTCTCCTAATTAGGTCAATTCTTTGATTAGATCTCGTAAGTGTTAAGTCGAGTCTTTCATATGATCTCGTAAATGAACCTTCATTCCATCCATCTATTAGTAACTAGTAGTCTACTTAGTTGAATGAAATGAAGCTTGGGGGGCATGCACTCTAGCAAGTTACGCTTGGGGGCATTTAAACTTATCTCAAGCATGATTTTTCCTTTGTTTCAAGCTTGTGTAAAAATGAAACAAACCTATCTCAAGCATAGTTTTCCTACGTTTCAAGCTTCTGTAAAAATGAAACCCACTTTCAAGCATAGTTTTCTCTATTTCAAGCTTGTGTAAAAATGAAACAAACCTATCTCAAGCATAGTTTTCTCTGTTTCAATCTTGTGTAAAAATGAAACCACTCTCAAGCACAGTTTTCCTACGTTTCAATCTTGTGTAAAAATGAAACCACTCTCAAGCACAATTTTCCTATGTTTCAAGCTTGTGTAAAAATAAAACCACTTTCAAGCATAGTTTTCTCTATTTCAAGCTTGTGTAAAAATGAAACAAACCTATCTCAAGCATAATTTTTCCTATTTTTCAAGATTGTATAAAAATGAAACCTATCTTGAGTCCATTTCGGTTATTATTTTCAAGACTCATTAAACTCATGAAAATCCCAAGCTTCTTTTTCTATTTTTCATTCTTGTAAAACACATGAAAATGCCGAGTTATTTCTGTCTTTTCCTGCTCGTTAATTAAATTGAAAGTCGGCCATTGAGTATAATTTTTATCACTTTTTCGAACTCGCTAAAACTTACGAAAAATCGAAACCCTGGAATACTCTTTTAAGCCCTTTTCAGACTCTCTAAACATGAAAAGATCACCAAGTACTTGACTATTATAACTCGTTAAAGGAAATGAACAGTCGTCCCTTCAGTATAAGTTTACCCCTTTTTCAGACTAAAATGGAATATTTACGAAAAAGGTATACGTTGACTAATTATGGTCAATAGAGTTCTCTCCGCATTATTTTATCCCTTTTCAGGCTTGAGAGACTAAATTTACGAAAAAGTACACCCATAGAGTTTTCTTAAGTTTTTCTTCTGACTCCCTAAAAACTAAAAAACACCGAGTTTCACCTATACTGGACACGTTAAAACTTAACAGTAAAGGACCTGTCAATTATAAACAGGAACAAGTTACTCCTTCTTAGGGTTTGATTTTAATACTTAGTTGGACTCATCCGAAGGATGAGCTTACATTACAAGCAAATGTTATCCTCATCAAGCTTGTCAAAAATAAAGAGGTATTTTCTAGAAATGGTGGGGGAAAAGAGAGAAAATGAATCCACTTGTTACACTTCGTTTTAAAAATTTGTATACCACTCTTGAACACGACACTTTTGTCACATTCATACATGGGTTGGGAAAATCCTTTGGCCAAACAGTTAATCAAACCACATTGAAAGTCTTCAGCCGGTTTCTGGGTATTAGCTTTAGGTCAATCGTCACCAAACCATTTGCAGTGTCATTATGTGTTCAAGAGATCAGTTAAATAAACCATTCATTGCAAACATTTGTCTCCACTCGCGTTGACCATCCCTGAGTCAGTCCTTGCTATATATTTCTTCAAAACTTGATCTAATGGTTTCGTGTCATAGGATTTCCTATGACAGATCACTTTCTATCGACGATAGCTCATCATCTAGAAAGTTGATCTAGAATCCTAACAATACCATGGGATATGCATGCCCTAATGGCAGGTTTCTCACCTTCTATGACAAGTTGCGTCATTGACGTTTGATCGAATGATTCTGTGAAATGTTCGACTTCAGATCACAAATTCACATTTCATGGATTGTACTGAGTACTTTGAGAGCCATTGCCATTATTGGTGGTTTCTCTCACACTGGTTAACAGTTCACATCATTGACTGGTAATCAAGTGGTTTCTACCATGTTCAACTTCGACATAATCAATCGCATGGATAGAATCGTACTAGTTCGAGAAGCGGAAATCAAGACTCTGGATATAGTTTCCACCATCCAGGCTACGAAGATTTTTATTATTTATCATATAGTAGACTAATTATAATAGATGGTTGCGTCCATGCTGTGTCTACTAACTCATGTAATTCTAAAATCATTTTTGTATCAGAACGTGTAGTTAGTTTTGATCTAACTATGGGAATTCCTACCTCAGCGATGATATATATATATATATATATTCTTGCATTGAATGTTTTTTTAGGGTTTCAACTGGTGTGCCTGTAGCCCGATCCTTGGAATGATAAAGCACTTCACTCTTCAAAATTATTCAAAACTCTTCAGACTTCGCACTTTAGGGGGAAATTTGTTACACTAAAATTTGTCACCATGACATTTAGCTGTCTATATGGGTTCATCATTACCTATTTATTGCTCCCTTAGAGGTCCAAAATCATAAAGTTCCTAAATAAAGTCTTGGAATTGGGAAAAAGTTCATTAAAACCCTAAAAAAGCCTAACTCCGTACTTTTCCTAGTCATTCCCTATGGTACCGCGGCTAATTGCTATGAAAAATGCTGTACATCCCACACATAAAGCTCATTAAAATTGCGGACCTCTGTAAAAGGTAAAATAAAGAGAGAAGTAAGTTCTAGAAGGCCAGCTGGTCGAATATTCTCCCAGCTGGGGCCTTCTAGAAGCGCTATCTGGTCGAGCTTCGCCCCTTCCATTCCTGAACCTTTATCCCTTCATAAATGGAGTAATCCTTTGGTTTTTGGAGTTGAAATCCCATGATGAGAGGGCTTTATCCCTTCCTTTTTGGAGCTGAAACTACCTCTCTTCTGCTATATATTGAGACCAAGTTTCAGTCTCAAAGGTACTTCTTAGCTTGTAAAAGAGAATTGCTGAAGAAATTATACTCTCCACATTTGGCATCATTTGCATGAGAGATATTACATACTCATAGCCATATTATTATGCTAATTCAGAGAGTTGGAGTCTTGTCAAACTGAGGAAAACGATTGTTTGGGACCCCAAAATAACCTGTACAAACATCAAGGCGTCAAGGTTGTAAGGTTTCTTCTTTTATTCAAAGTTAATACAAATGGATTCTATTTTCTCATTGAGTTGTTCATCTATATTTTGAATGATTAAATTCTTATATTCCTTGATCACTAAGATATATTATTGCTTTCAAATTATCATATTTCGTAGATGCTTTTGATCCTGTTTTCCTGTCTTTGATTGCAGATCTTATTTGTTGAATTGATACTTTATGGAACAATTGGATTGAAGATCAAGCAAGTGTTGGACTTCAGGTAGGAGCATGTATCTGTAGTTAAGAAGAAATTCTTAAGCAAGATAATCTAGAGAAAAAGGTCTACATTTTTCTGTTTGTTTCTAGATATCCTTAGGATACTAGCGAGATCGCTCTTGCCCACAAGAGGGATTTGTCTGTCTAACATGCAGCGCCACTGGTGCTACGCTTTTCCCTGGAGCATCCTAAGAGGGAAAAATATACATTTTTGGATTCCTCATGGCTAGAACACTATGCTCACGAAATTTCAGAGCAATTGGAGCAGTTTTGACCCCTCAAAAGGTCAAAAAACACCTAATGTTATACTATTTTGCCTCCTTTTTAGGCCCGACGTTGTGCTCAGAGCAGTGTTGATATTTTGAAATTTTGGACCGGTTACAAGAGCTAGATCAGGAAACCAATGGTAGATGTGGAAAGTAGACTCATCAGGATTTCCAATGAGCCATCACGGAGAAAAATCCGACATAGGGAAGGGGTCCAAAACTTGGTTGCAAAAGTACCTATTTTCTGCCTAAGGTGGCGCTGCGCTAATGGACTATGTAGTGTGCTTTTGGCTAAAAGTAAAAAAAACACACTCATTGATTGTAAAATCATATTTTAGTGTTTTTTGAGGCAAATTACTCTAGAATTAGGTGTTATAAGTTATTTTTTCATTTATTCCATGGGATATATTGTGCCTTGGGCCTCGCATGGTCTCTTGGGCATTTATGACATTTATGAGTGATTTTGACATTTTCCTAACCCTATCTAGTGTTTTTTCCCTCCTTTTCTGAGTTAAATAGAGCATGAGGGATTCATTGTAAATGTTGGCATTTGATGAGTTTGAGAGAAATACATGGGTTTTTGAGGTTGAAGAGCAATTTGGTGTTGTGGAGCTTGTGTGTGGCTTGCTTTGATTGATGATGGAGAATCTTGGTTGCAGGATCACTGAGCTTGCTTAATGGTGACGTGTCTCTAATCTGTTCATGTTTTCTTGTTTATCATTATGTTTCATCCTTCTACATGCAGTAGAACATAAAAGTATAGGCTAAGAAATGTTGTTTGAAGCACCTTAGTCCTTCCTGCCTTCTATTTCCTTGATGTTTTCCTCTGCTAAGACATTTTAAGGAATTCTTGATTGATCCTCAGAGCCCCTAAGCTTGTTTGTTTCATCAATGGATTAATATGCTAGTTTTCAAATATGTTTTATGGCAAGCCCTGCTTATTTGATGCTATCTAAACTCTGTCTTGGAATTTCTCTTTGAAGTATTACTTGTTAGGTTAAGCCAAGGAGATCTTGTTCTGATCTTGCCCTTTGTTCATGCCTATCATTTTGCCTCAAAGTTCTTTGTAGCTTGATCAATAATGTTTAGGAGTTCTCTATTTTTTTATTAAAGTTATTTTGTTATCTTAAATGTTTTCTAAAGCTTGAAGGTGAAATCACTAGAAGTTAAATGAGTTTCTCGCCTTCTATATTTCATTGTAATGTTTGTCTAGAATGCTTATTTTCTTAAGTTGAATAAAAGAGTTACTAGTTTGCCTTGTCTATTGATTGCTTCTTGATGGTAATGGTGTTTTAGACCTTCTTGTTATGGGTATTTGAAAAAGGATTCTTAACTTCCCTTTTCCCTACCTTGTTTCCCCAACTTAATGTCCATTTCACTTCACACATAACCTTAAAAGATCCATTGACCACACTATACTTTCCCTGTGATGCATTATAACTCATTGCTGAGATATCCATGACTTTCATAGACTCAATAGCCCAATTATTTGATGATCTCTCACTCCACCTATTCTACCTATTTCATCTTACCCAACCAAAATAAACAACAAACCCTACATTTAACAACTAGCCTAAAATCAAACCCTAAAAGAAAACAAGTTCACATCCTTTGCATACAATAGAGAGAGCCCTCTTTGAGTCCAGGAAGGCTAGGTCCTAGGACTCCAAAGACTGGTCTGATGTTTCCCTGTGCATTTGGTCTACCAGTCTGCTAAATCACAGGACCCTAACAGGATTGTCCTCGCTGAAGAGTGAAGTACAATTAACTTATTAAGTCTAGTGAGGGTAGAGGTATTAAAATGGGGCCACCGTTATAAAAAGGCATGGACGGTGGCCGAAGTCAACTAATATGGTTGATGTGGATGCGGGAGTGAAGGAAGGAGCATGTCAATGTAGCGCATGTTGAAAAGGCGAGACCAAAAGGATTAGCTTAACGGGGAGGCAAATTCAACTGTTATATTTATTTAAGAATTCGGTGCGATTAAATTAACTATGTTAAAAAGTATTTCTTTAGCGAAAGAAAAAATTTAATTCAGAGTTTACAATTTAGATAGAAAAAAATTAATTCAGAGTTTACAATTTAGAGAATATTTGATTGATTTTTTTTTCATATTGTAAAGGGGTGAGTGGAAGAAGTTCTGCAGATTCAAATTTCTTTGAGACTTGACAAGAATGTCGTTCCACTTCCCCTTTTTGAAAGTCAATATCGTGTTGGGATCACAAACCACATCGGTGGTCATGTGATTGGGACACGGAGCATATCTAACAATAACAATAAAGCTTACTCTAACAATAACAATAAAGCTTACTCTGTAAAAATTTATAAATTAGTTTGGAAAATAATGGAAATTCTCACAAGATTATAATAAAATTAGGTAGAAATTTTTGAAAATTTAAGTTATAGTTTTTAAAATTCAAAATTTTGAGTGCTTTTAGATTTTTATGTGGTACTGAATCTATTTAAACATAAAAAATAATTCAAATACTCCAACATTTTGATTTTTTTATTTTTTTTTCAAATTAACAAACAAAAAACTACCATCCCATCCCGTCCCGTATCTCCCTCCCTCCCTCTCTCCCCTTCAATCAAATACGAAAGAGAAAGTTAAGGGACCCATTGGATTCATTATGTTAAATAAGTGTGACATGTGTAAAGAGCTTGCTTTTATATTTTAGATCTGCATTGGATAAATTACATGTGTGCAGTTGGAAATATGTGTATGTGTCGTCTAGGTTAAGAAAAAAGTGGAAGTTTGTGCATGATCTGATTCACTCTGTAGCTGAAATCGTCCAAATGGTGTGAATTTATCAAAATGTTTCATTCATTGGTCACTCCTTAGTTTTCATTCTTGTCTTCAAAAGTATCTCACTTCACATATATGTGATTCCCTCTCTGCTGGATATGTTTATTTTTATTTATTTTTTAGATAAAAAATAATGTTAGTTATTATATATATATATAAAATAACTAATTGAAATTATTGTAAAATATTAATAATAGAATTTTATTTTACTTAGTTTTAATTAAAAACATTATAAAATATCATTAATTCACTTTATTTTACAGCTAGATTTTTTTTTTTTTAATATTACAATTCACTAACAAATGTTAATATTACAATTCAGTAATAAATTTTGAGAACGTCTAGTGTTTCTTTTGCATAAAGAATATCCAAAATTTTCATGAAAAATCATCTACAAAAATCACATAATTCGTGTGCTTGGCCATGGAGGCTGTTGAGAACGGTCCACACACATCTGAATGAACTCTTTCAAGCATCGCTTTCGCTCAACTGTCCTTATCATGAAAGGTGGATTTGGTGTAATTCCCCAATGTACACACTTTGAATGTATAGCACTTCTCAAGTGTGCCCTTGGGAAGTCCATCTGTTGCATGGTATTCAAAGCTCCGTGGTGTAGATGGCCTAATATTCTATGCCATAAATCACCGATGTCTCGATTCTCCACCTTCTGTGGTTTCGTGCTCAAGGAAACACAATCTTGTACATCCAATTTGTAGAGGTTCTTTAGTCGAACCTCATTCTTCTTCACTTGTCCTATGCCTATGTGATGAAATAATGCTTTTCCTTTTCAAAATATCACATCGTAGCCATAGTATTCCAACATAGCAATTGAAACTAAGTTCTTCTTCAAACCAAGAACATACATGAGATCTATTAATGTGAGAGGAAAACCATACTCCCTCTGAAAGGTAACAGTATCGATGTCGGTCGCAATATACCTCCCATCTTCTCCCACATCGATGTGCATTTGGAGGTCCTTCTCCTCCAAGATGTCAAAGAACTTTTTTTTTCTAGTCATATTGAATGAGGATCCACTATCCAAGTATCACAAAGAACGCATAACCGATGACACCATGCATGCAATGAGAGTGAAATCCAACTCGAATTGTTAAGCAAGAGCTTCACCTACTCCTCCTCCTTAGGGATTCTTTCCAACCTTCTTGTACGAACATTTCATGGAATAATGTCCTAGGTCGTGAAAATGAAAAAATTTAGTCTACGACATGTCATTCTTTCCTGCTTGAACAGAATTTGATTTGGAATGGAATGAATTCTCTTTCCTTTTCTTTTCCTTTGCAGCCAAGGCATAGTTCCCCTCATCATCATGCTTAGATGAGGATCCATCTCTAGTGTTTCGTTGAATCTCTTCTTGCACCAAGTCAGACCGCAAACGCTCCCACTCTCATAGATTCTCCCTCCCATTTACCGAATCTTGGTAGCTGTGTCAACTCTTGGGAAGGCCAAGAAGTACTAGGATCACTAGATCATCCTTGAAAATGGTAACACCAACACTTCCAAGCTCATCCCAACATTGAGTGAGCTTGGTCAAGTATTTTGGTATTGTGTCATCGTTCTCCATCTTGATTTTTGTAATCTTGTCCTTCAGCACCAACTTCCTGTGGTCGATGTTGTTTTGAAAAAAATATGTTAAGGCCTTCAACGTAGTGTATGGATTTTCCTTTCCATGGAGGTTCGAGACAGTATCATCTCGAACATCTTTCAATAGAATCATTCTTGCCTTTGTTGCATTCTTATTCCATGTTGCCATATCTTGAGCATATGTTGTTGCAGGCCTAGGAATATCACTATCTATGAACTACTTCAGCTCGTTGTCTTCCAACATTGCTTCCATCATGTCTCTCTAAGACATGTAATTCGAGCTACCTCAAGGGCATATTGGAGTCTCAATCTAGAGAAATACATCTTGATCCTGCTGCTAGTCCTGACGAGTAGATCTACAAATTCGATTGACTTATATAGAAGAAACTCGTATTCTTCTCTTCTAGAGTGATTCTTGCTTTGATACCATGTAGAAAATCCACTTAGATTCAACTGATAATTGTAATATGCTATAACATTATACTTGAATATACTCTATCAATTGTCGAAACCAATTTAGATCTTGAAATTACAAAACATAAAAGAGAAAGAATTATAATCACGCAACACACAAGTATTTCCTAGGTAAAGCCTTAGCTAAAAACCATACTATATATATATTTCATAAGTAAAAAAATATGGGAAGATTACAATGATTTTCTCCATGCTGAGAAACCTTTGCACTATCTCTATCTATCTCATTGATTCCTAGACAAGCCTGGTTCAATACTTAACCAATTTTCTGCCCTCCAGGATCACTATTTCCTTACTTTGTTTCATTGGGTAATTAGGTCCCATTAATTAGAGAAATTCTCAATCCATACTGCGCAATCAATTAGGGGAATTCCTCTGAGTGCATGCACTACCTGTACAATTTGGATAATTATAGAACAGATAGTACACTTCCCTTGAACTCCAATCTCAACTAAGTATTTCTGAGAATTGATATGCAAGAGTTATTAATGAGTGAATTATCAGTTAAATAGTTAAAAACATGAAGCGACACTCCACTATTTAACCTCCTACTAGTTCCTCCATCAGTAGAACTAGTTTAACTGAATTTAACTCATATAAACTCAGTTAATTAATTACAACTCAAAATAAACTAAACCTGGGCTCCTATAATGTAGGAGACACTCTACATGCCTCTAGTTTGACCCTCAACTTGAATTAGCTGAACAAACTAAATCATCCTAACTTAGTTAACTCGTACAAGTCATCATGTGATGTGGAATTACAATTTTATTGTAATTTAATTCAAGAGAAAATTAAATTATAATCCTTTCTTGGTGCCATTTTCAACAAAAATATCAATTGTTGACTTTTCTTTTCCATGGATTTGCATTTTTCAGCTGGCATTAATTCCCAAGAAGGACTACCAAATACCCTAAAAGAAGATACATCAAGCTTCCATTAGAGTCATATTTTGAACTTCCTTATTAGGCATCCTGTTTTGAATGTAATTAGCACAATTATTTGCTTCAGCCCAAAAAGTAGTTGCCAAGTTCTTGGAATGAATCATGCAATTAGCCATATCCTTAAGTGTTTTATTCTTCCATTCCACTACACCATTTTTCTAAGGGGTGTAGGGAAAGAATGTTCATGAAAATTTCCATGTTCTTTGCAAAAATTATGAAATTCCTTGCTGACATATTCCCCCCATTATATGTGCATAGATTTTTAATGGAGAATGAAGATCGTTTCTCAACAAAAGCTTTAAATGTATTGAAGGTTGCAAATACTTCACTCTTGTACTTGATAAAATACACCCAAGAGTACCATGAAAAATCATCAATAAAAGTAAATGCATACTTGGCCAAAAGGAGTTGAAAATATCATCAGATCACTATGCACCAATTCAAGAGGTGTTTTTTCCTTAAGGATTTCCCTTTAGGAAAGGGATATTGGTTTTGTTTTCCAAGGGCACAACCTGTACACACTCCATCAATACATGAAACCTTAGGAAGATCCGAAACCAATTTTTTAGTGTACAACTGCTGCAAATATTTATAATTTATATGACCAAATTTTTAATGTCAAAGCTTACTCAATGAAATAGCATGAGCTATAAAAGAAGAAGTAGTGGAAGGCTCGAAGTAGACAAACTTATATAATATAGAGGCATGATCAACTTTTCAAATAGAAACAACTGCAGGATCATGTATCTCTCTAATGACTACTTCATTTGGATAAAAATTTATAGTTTTCCCATTACCAAAATCACAAATATGATAAATGGACAATAAATTTATAAAAAATTTAGGGACTAGCAGCACATTGTTCATGCACCCATGTGTCATATGTACAATGCCTGATCCCAAGAATTAAAGTTGTGTAGCGTCACCAACTATAATTTGTGAGATGTTTCTATGTCATGTAGAGGTAAGTAGGTCTTGACAAGGAGTCATAGGATGTGAAGCTCCTGAATCAATTATCCAATTGTCCGTACATTTACATATGGCTTTGGAAACATGGAATTATGATGTGGACACAACATGGAATTATGATGATGGGAAACATTCATTAATTTTTGTATACAACATAAAATTATGATGTAGTTCACCACTATATATACTGCACGACATAATGGAGTGGATGAAGAGAAGGATCATACCATTACGAGCATGGAAATAAGTATGCTCAAAGCTACAAATTTACCCAATGATTTTTGGTTGAGGTTGCTTATTGTTCATTCTACATATTGAGTAGAGATTCAACAAATAGTGTGAGAGGTCAAATGCCTCAAGAAGCATGAAGTGGCACAAAGTCAAATGTTTGTCATTTTAGAGATTTTGGTTGTCTTGCTTATGCATGTGTTCTATAAGAGCTAAGGAGGAAATTTTAAAACATGAATGAAAATTTCATTTTCATTGGGTAAAATGAACAATCTAAAGAATAAATACTCTATAATTTAGTCATTAAGAAATTTGTGGTGAGAAGAGATATAAAATTCTTGGAGGAAAAATCGTGGAGCGATAAAGAGAATGAACTAGTGCAAAGTAGTAATCCATCTCTCCTGATAGATGAACGAGTGGAAAATATGTGATAGTGTTAGGGTCCAACCCTAACCCCTTTATTTATGTAATAAGCCCACAAGGGCCTAGTTCAAGTCATAGTTAGTTGGTTGAGTCAATAAAGACCGTAAGTAGTTATCTGCATTTATAATAATTGTAAGTGGTCAACCCACATTCTATAAGAGGGACCACAATTAGTTATAAACGGGCTTTAGTCAATAAATAAGGTGGTTAACCCATGATTATGTCAGGGACCACGAGTACTTAGGGTTTTGGATCTCATTAAGCTATAAATAGCATTATATAGATGGAAAAAGTATTGTGTCGTATTGTAATTGAGCTATGCTCATTATATCTTGTTTCTACATAATGAAATATCTCTATCGCTTGTCTATTTTCTAGTGATATCTATATGTATCGGCTATTTTGTTTCGTATTTCTTGTGTTCTGGCTTTTCTAACAGGTCAAGTGCATAGCAACTGGCATCAGAGATATTTCTAGGGCAACGAGGACCTCCAGTTTTTGCAAAAAAAATTTTAGGCTAGAGATGTGTTCTGGCATCTTTAAACCATGGGATTTTTCGTTGAGCGCATAACCCTGTGGATTTGGGGAAGCATGCATGTAGGAACTACAAGAGGTGGCCACATTTTTTGGACTCCCTTGTAACCCCTGTGGGTACCCCTTTGAGTAGTAGCACATTAGAGAGAAGCACGCACATACTGGACTTCCACGTACCCTCGAGTATATAGGAAGCCCCTCAGGAAACCCTGAAACCTAACCATAGTTCATCCATCGGCCATCTTGCTGATGCAGTACATTGAGAACAAAACTCGGGGAGATTACTTGCATGTAAGACAAGGTAGTCGTGTAGTATGGCTAAGGGTATGGTCGATCCTCCTTAGTTGGTGCCCCGAAAGATTGGTCCGAGTACTCTTGTTGGACCCCTACATACACTCCTTGTGACCATAGTTTCCCCATATATTTGAAGCTCATTCCTATTCTCTATCCTACACAAATCTTCCAATTTTGATCTGTCGCCACCATCCATGTAGCTTTCGGGGTATTCGTAGCACATATTTGGCTTAGAGTACAGTAAGGGTTTTTGCTGTCGTAGCCCAGACCTGATTCTTGTGGCACATTTGACGGTAACTAGACATCCACGTCCAACTAGTCCTGTCTAGGTCTGATATTCGTAGGACATTTGGAAGTATCAAGATTTTGGGTATTTGGCCACTGCAGTATTGATTAACGGGGAGTAAAAATCCATTCGGAGTAAAAAAAAAAAAAATGGAGCCATATTGTGATGCTTTCTCGAGACCTATCCCATACGAATCAGGACGACAAGCTAATCATAGTGGTACCATTCACTTACCAGCCCACATTTTTCAAGCGATCCCAAATCTTGACTAGTGCATGTATGAAACTCGCTCACAAGTAATGACTACAGAGAAGGTGAATGAAAGAATAGAAAACCCCAAGACCCAAATTTCTACAATTTTTGGCCAAATAAAGGAAGCTTTGTCTCTATGGAAATCATGTAGCAAGGAAGACACACGTGAGGAAGCATACGAAGAAGGTGAATCCAACCATCACCTTCAATTCCATGGAGGGTCCCACTTTTCGGGTCAACGAGTGCCCAAGCTAGACATGTACAAATTTTATGGCTCGAACCAGACAATATGGTTGGATAAAATGGCCCAGTACTTCCTCAATAATATCCATGATGAAGACACTAAACTAAGAGTGGGAGTACTTTACTTGGACTAAGAAAGATGGAAATTGTGGCACTGAAATAAAAAATGTTACCCATATCTGATCTCTTGGAACATCTTTTCAAAAGCCCTTTGTAAGCATTTTGATTGGGATTCTCATTTCTTGGGACGAATCACTAAGCTCCAAAAAATGGGTAAAGTCAAGGACTACATGGCTGCTCTTGAAAACTTGGCCATTAAAAATGAAGGCTTATCAAATGCCTTTTATCTGGAATTTTTTATCAGTAGCCCGAAGGAAGCAATCCAAGCCCATGTCCGAATGCACCACCCCCTACTTGGTTGGACGTATGTCAAAAAGCCTTAGAGGTGGAAGTTTTCTTACAAGCTCAATCCAATCGCCCGACTTTTGTCACAAAGCCACATCCTACCGAGGCCATGGGCCTCACCCAAAAAATGAAGGTTTAGAAGGCGTCTCTAGAAGAAATGACCAAACGATGGAAATAAGGACTCTGCTACTACTGTGATCATATGTATGCCCCAGGGCATAAATGCAAGGAACCAAAATTATTCCAAATTGATGCCATTGAAAACTGTACACCAGAGGAAGCCCCCAACCTTGACATGGATGAGGAAGAAGCGGGTGACACTCAAATAGAACCAAACCAGGATCTTGTAGCTTTTCTAGATGAGCTACTTATATCACTACATGCCTTGGCTAGAATTTCTTAACCCGAAACTCTTAAAATCAGTGACTTCATGAAACATAGGCCAGTAGTCGTGTTGATTAATAGCCGAAGTACTCATAAATTTGTCCATAATCGGGTAGCGGAAGCAACCCATTGTTTTATAAGGGCCACCTATAATTTCCAAGTACTAATCACTGATGGGGGGACCATGACATGTGAGGGCTGCTGTGAAAACATTAAGCTTCAAATGTGGGATTATCACCTTAAATCCCAAATGTTTTCCATTGAAATGGAAGGTTGCGACATTTTCCTAAGTGCAGAATGGCTATCACAATGGATTTCCAAGAGTTATATACGAGCTTTAAGAAGGAAGGCCACACTCATACACTGAGGGGACTCCAGGCGGGTGATCCTACTATCATCATCTCACATAGAATGGATAAGATTTGAAAAAATGGCCATCATGGGGTCATAGCCTAATTTAATGCCACCCAAGCCATTGAATCCACCCCTCCCAAAATTCATATAGATATGCAACAGGTCTTATATCGCCATCAACGAGTTTTTGACAAATTGCAGGAACTTCCCCCTTGTCGAGGTGAGCATGATCATAGAATCCCTCTGATCCCAGGAGTTCAACCACCAAATGTTCTTCCATATCGCTATCCTTTTGCCCAGAAGAATGAAATTGAAGAAATTATCAAGGAGCTTCTGGAACTAGGGGTTATTCGTCCCAACACGAGCAGCCCCTTATTTATCTCCTGTAGTCATGGTTTTAAAGAAGGACGGAGAATGGTGCATGTGTCCAGAATTTAGGGCCCTTAACAAGCTCACTATCAAGGACAAATTCCCTATTCCCGTGGTGGATGATTTGGTTGATGAACTCCATTGTGCTAAATTATTTACCAAGATCGACCTCTGCTCTGGCTATCATCAAATACACATGAAGGAAGTTGACATCCCCAAAATAGCTTTCCAAAATCATGAAGGCCACTATGAATTCTTGGTCATACCATTTCATATTTTTAGTGATCCCTCCACTTTTCAGAGCCTCATGAACCACCTTCTGAAACCTTATCTTAGAAAATTTGTTGTAGTATTTTTTGATGATATTCTCATCTACAGTCTCACCACAGATAATCATCTTCGGCATGTTGACAAAATACTACAATTGCTCCAAGACCATAAATTGTTTGTCAAACTCTCTAATTTCTCCTTTGGAATGGAATAAGTTGAGTACTTAGGACACATTGTGGGACGCGATGGTGTAAGGGTTGATCCGAGGAAGATTTAGGCAATGCAGGATTGGCCCCAACCCAAAACCTTGAAGAATTTGAGGGGATTTTTGGGTCTCATAGGTTACTATCGCAAATTTTTCAACACATATGGACGTATTGCACATCCCCTAACTAATATTATGAAGAAAAAATCATTCTCATGGACTAATACCGCGCAACAAGCTTTCATGGCTCTCAAAAAAGCCATGTGCTCCACTCCAGTTTGGGCTCTACCTAACTTCACCAAATCATTTTCAATTGAATGTGATGCTTCTGGTGTAGGCATTGGTGAAATATTAATGCAGGAAGGTAGACCATTTTCCTTCACAATTCAACAAATCAGTGGCAAACATTTGGGAAAATCCACATATGAGAAATAAATGATGGCCATCTTACATGCAGTCGACACTTGGCTCCCATACTTATTGGGGAGACAATTCCAAATCTGTACTGACCGTCATAGTTTAAAATTTTTTCTAGAGCAGCGTCTATCATCACCAAACAAAAAATGGCTAGATTTTTTTTTGGGATATTATGAAATCATTTACAGAAAGGGATGTGACAATTTAGTGGCTGATGCCTTATCGCGAAAATTTGAGGATGAAGGCACCCTTTTATCACTCTCTCTACCCCAATCAGATTGGATTGAAGATGCTCGTCGAGTATGGTTCACCCACCCCTCCCTGTCCTAAATCATAAATAACTTGAGAGACGATCCTAATGCCTCAACTTACTACTCTTGGTAGGATGAGGTTATTCGTTACAAGGATCGAATAGTGCTCTCCCAAACCTCAGATCTCAAACCCTGCATCTTGGCCAAATCGCACTCCTCTCCAACGACCAGAAATTCAAGATTTCAGAAGACTTATGCACGTGCCCGCCGATCCTTTTTTTGGACTGGCATGAAAATTGACATTCTTACCTTTTTCTTTGAACGTGATGCATGCCAGCACAATAAAGGGGAAAAAATCAAGCAATCAAGAACCTTACAACCTTTATCCCTCCTTGCCTCGGTATGGATAGACATCTCCAAGGATTTCATTACTGGAATCCCAAAGTTCGGAAACAAATCCGTTATCATGGTGGTTGTTGATATGCTTTCCAAATATGCCCATTTTTGTGCTCTACTGCAACCATTTACCCCAACGTAGGTGGTGAAAATTTTCATGGACCAAATATTCAAACTACATGGCATGCCAACTTCTATTATGTCCGACCGTGACCCCACCTTCACCAAAAAATTTTGGCAGGAACATTTCGAGCTCCAAGGCATGAAAATCCAACTCAGTACAACTTATCATCCTCAAACCGATGGTCAAACAGAGGCAATCAACAAATTCTTGGAGACCTATATACGTTGCTTCACTTCTGACAAGCAACATCAATGGGACCAATGACTACCTCTAGCTGAATGGTGGTACAATAATAACTATCATGAAGCCACCAAGATGACACCTTATGGGGTTTTATATGGAAAAATTCCACCATCACCAGTGTCTTACCTCCATGGTTGTTCCAAAGTCCAGGCAGTTGATCAACTCTTACAAAACCATGCCGCCATGATCGTTCATCTCATAGATAATGTACATGAGGCTCAAAACAAAATGAAGCAACATGACAATCAAAATCAATCCGAATGACCATTTCAAGTAGGTGACCAGGTATTCCTACGACTCCAACCAGATAAGCAAATCTCTCTCAAGGAAAAATGATGTCAGAAACTCACACCGAAATTATATGGGCCTTATTATGTACTTCAACATATAGCAGTTGTCTCCCACAAACTAGATTTACCAACCACTTCATGAATCCACCCAATATTTCATGTCTCATGCCTCAATAAAGTGGTGGGGAACAATTGCAGGGTTCAAACAAGTCTGCAAAAATTAAATGAGGAAGGCTCACTTTGGCTCCAACAGAACAGATCCTCAATACTCGCGAACGTCATCTTCATGGTTGCACGATCAAGGAACTCCTAATCAAGTGCAAAGTCACCTCTCTAGAATATGGCACATGGGAACCAACCACTATTCTTCAGCTGTTTCAGCAACTTCAGCCTTGAGGAAAAGGCTGATTTTCATGGGGGAGGGCATGTTAGGGTCCAACCCTAACCCCTTTATTTATGTAATAATCCCATAAGGGCCTAGTTCAAGTCATAGTTAGTTGGTTGAGTCAATAAAGCCCATAAGCGGTTATCCACACTAATAATAATTGTAAGTGGTTGACCCACATTCTAGAAAAGGGACCACAATTAGTTATAAAGGGGCCTTAGTTAATAAATAAGGTGGTTGACCCATGATTATGTCAGTGACCGCGAGTAGTTAGGGTTTTGGATTCCATTAGTCTATAAAAAGCATTAGATAGAAGGACAAATTATTGTGCCGTATTGTAATTGAGCTCTGATTTGTTGGAGGTTGCCCCCTTGAAGAGGCAAGTGAACATTGTATCTTGTTTTTGCATAACGAAATATCGTTGTCGCTTGTCTATTTTTTGGTGATATATATATGTCTCAGCTATTTTGTTTCGTATTTCTTGAGTTCTAGCTCGTCTAACAGGTCAAGTGCATAACATATAGCAAGTCCCTACACCAATATTGCTACAGTTATAGGTGCAAAGTCAAGAAGATAATTCTTCTTCCAATAGAGAGTCAAAAAATTTAGTGAGAAATCAGAGAAATGCCCTTCTTCTAGAATTGAGTCAGTAACTATAGTAAAATATCAGAAAAAAAGAAGCTTAAGGGAAATATATAAGAAGTGTGATGACATGGATCAACAAACTCATTTTTCCTTATTATCCTATCAACCTAATTACTTTGAAGAGGAAATGAAATAAGAACATTAGGTACAAGAAATGAATGAAGAGACTGAAGCTATATAAAGGAAAGAGACATGGGATCTCATTGATATCCTAGCTAATAAAACCATCATTGTTGTTAAGTGGGTGTACAAGAAAAAACATGATGAGAAAGGTAAGGTAGAGAAATCCAAGGCAAGGCTTGTTGCTAAAGGATTTTCTTATCAACCGGACATTGAATATGGTGAAACATTTTCTCCAGTAGCAAGGTTGGTGAATCAGGTGGTAAAAGTAATGAAATGAAATGCAAGAAATTTTAAGAAACACACACATAGATAATTATAGAAGAAATTACAATAGTATAGTGAAAACCAAACTTCTATTAATAAATAAATGACAAAATAATCTATAACGCAAAGTAGCCAAAAAGGTGGTAGATATCTCTCTTAAGAAAGATAGATGGTGGTTACGCAAATTTGAAAAATCTCTTATAAGAGGCTGAAAGAATGACCTTTAAAAATAAAGAAAGAGACCTCGAGGTCAAAAATCCTAGCCCTAGAGGATGAAATGCCAAAATATTTGGAGGCCCTAAGCTGGTTAGTTAGTACATCAAATTTTGGGGAGTGCAACTTTTGCATGCAATATCTATTTGGGGTGCACCATAGCTTGTTGGAAAGAACTATCCAAGGAATAAAACTTTTAATCAAGGCCAAGGTATGCCATGGTAGCCCCTTCCCCCGTAAATTTCCAAAAAACATCATTTATGGCCTCAAACAACCCTAGAACTTTGTGACCTAAAAGTCCTAAAAGGATAGCAATAAGATAGAGAACCATTAAGATAATTGAAGAGGTGGATGTGACTGATATCCACCTAGATAACTTGGGTACTATTAAAGTTGTGTTAGCCATTGCAACCTAGAACAAATGGCCAATTTACCAAATTAATGTGAAGTCAACCTTCTTGAAAGAAATTTAGAAGAGGAGATGTATGCAGATAAACCACCAAAATTTGAAGTAAAATACCAAAATTACATAGTTTACAAGTCATAGAAAACTTTGGGTGGCTTGAAGCATTCTCCAAGAGATTGGTACAATTGGATTGACTCATATTTGCTCAAAAATGGGTTCAACGAGAGTAGTAATAATCCCACTATATACAGTAAATTAGATCAAGGTAAAATTATTATAATCTATATTTATGTTGATCTCATGATATATATTAGGAACCTAATGTTAAATGAATTCAAAGCTACCATGAAAATATAATTTGAGATGATAGACCTTGGTCTCATGAAGTACTTTTTGGGAATTGAAATCAAGCAATTTTCTCAAGGGATTTTTATATGTTAGCAAATGCATGCTGCAAAGATCCTAAATAGGTTTAGTATGGAAAAATGTAAACCAACAAAGACATCTATTAAAACGGGGAAAAAAAATGAGAATGTAGGTTGATGGATGAACAATCGATTCACCATTGCACAAGAGGCTTGTAGAAAACCTCATATACCTTATGCAACTAAAACTAATGTTATGTATGCAATTAGATTACCTTATAGACTTATGGAGTCTCCCAAGGGCAGTCACAACAAAGTTGGAAAACAATTTTGAGGTATATTGTAGGTACAATTGACTATGAATTGTGGTACACAAGTTTTGAAGACAACACAATCACATGATACAAAATCAATGATTTTTCTAGTAGTATCATTGATGATAGGAAAAGCACCCAAGGATATTTTTTTTATTTGGGAGCATATTTGATCTCATGGGTTTCTAAGAAACAACTCACTATCTTAATATCCTCTATAGAAGCAAAATGTGTAGCAACTACTACAACATCATGACATGCAATATGGCTAAGAAGACTCTTGAAAGATCTTGCACATGTGGATAAGGAGGCAACTTCTATTTTTTTGTGATAATAGCTCAACATTTGCACTATCAAAAAGCCTTGCATTTCACTAAAAAAAGTAAGGACATTGACACCGACTATCACTTCATTTATGAATTATCAATGATGGTGACATACCTCTTTAATTTTGGGGAACTAGAGATTAGTGAGTAAATATCTTCACTAAACCATTGGGAATGATAGATTTTGAATTTCACAAACAACACTTTGCATTCTTAATGCTCATGAACACAATAGTTGAGATGAAGGAGGAGTGCTAAAATAATCTCTATTGTTGACTAAGTTATTTGGATAATTAGATGTTAATCCTAGATATTTTTAAAAAAGTGTACTAAGTATTTCTAGAAAGTTGAAGTTGTTAACCAATATACTTAAAATTTAAAAGTTGTTAGCTTAATGTAAGATATTTTATTTAATAGTGATAAGAGTAAGACATATTCATAAGTTTCTAATTGTATTTTATTTCTAACTTTATTTATAATTTTTAATTAAAAGAAAACAAAATTTATTTTGTATAAAATCTTTAGGTGAAAATCACATTCAAGGAGGTTTTGTCGACACGTTTAGAACCAGCTAGTGTGGTTCATCATTAGGACAAAATGAGAAATATGATCAAGGACCCAGTCTAAATAGATAAGGAAGCTCCAACTAGCCATTGTGGAATAACGGCTAGTTCGACTAGAATAAGAAATATAATGAGGCAAAATAATAGTTAAATTATTATTATATTTATTTAATAATTAAAAGATTTGAATATAATAAAATATTATATATTCTTAATTAATAATAATCTAAAATTATAAGATTTGTGATTTAAAAAAAATAGAAAAAATGTAAATAAATAAATGAAAATAATAATAATAATAATAATAATAATAATAATAATGATAAATAAATAAATAAATAAATAAAATAAAAATAAATGAATTAATAAATAACAAAAAGGGATAAAGAAACCGGGGACTAGAGGAGAGGAAAGGACACGAGAGAGAACTGAAGGAAAGAAAACCAATAACTAAAAATGAAGGGCAGGGATCCATCATCTACTAACATTCCACCCATCATCCGTGTTAAGGTTGAATGACCTATTTTCTATTTCTTAATGTTTAGTCCTCGCCAAGAATCCGTCGAGGGATCAAACGGTAGACTGAACAAAAACCACCTAATCAAAACTGAATTAGAAAATGCTCTCGTGAAAGGCTGAGATTAATGATAGCTTCAAGGGTATCTCTGATTCTTAGAAGCTGAACCTTTACTCAGTAAAACCCTTCTCAATGATACGTGATTTGAGCTAGTGGCACTAAAACCCTCGCGAGCGACTAAAGAAATGAGAAAGTAGATGGGAACCCTGCGAACCCCTGCGGAAGAGAATGGGCAGAATAGATCGAAGAAAAGGATCACCCCAGAATCGGATCACCGCATAAAATATCAGATTACGGTAAATCACCGTAGAAATTCTTGAATTAACGATCAAATAGAATTTCTAGCAATGCTTTTCTGCTATACATCACACAACTAACGCTGCTGCGTACTAAAAACTAATTTTTGTAATGGCGAAAATCAGTTTGATTTTGTCACCGCCATACAAAATACAAATATACAACGCAGGTTATATAGGTTACACAAAGCTGACAGCTACATAATAGTGCAAGCTGAAGAATGAAGTATATGCTTCTACATGGGGGTTGTCATTTTCATCGGGGTAAGTGGATAAAGTGGGATCCACGCTCCGCACATTGCCAGAGGGAGCCTTCTTGTCATACACCTGACCGGTGTATGGATAGTAAACCAGATAGTAGGGTTTGTAAGGCCACACTTCTGCCGTCTTCCCTGTTCCCTTCACTCTTTTCAGCACCTTCTTCGGATCCACACCGTTACCTTATTATGCTTTCTCTTCACTTCTACATTACTAACTCCTGCACATTCATTAATTCATACCATAAGTAAAAGAATTCCCTAATTTTCAAAAATCTCACATATGTTACGTGGAGTGAAAGCTCTAGTTACAGTGGGAAGAATGGCTCTAACCTTTCATGGAATTTAGTGTGTTCTTCACTTTTCTCTCATAGCCTTCACAGTCCATTCGAACTCTCAACTCCACCTTCTGTACAACCCTATGTGTGCCATGTTCAAATCAGAAAAATAAATATGAAGTACCTGAAATTGCTTGAACTTCTTCTTGGGCGTGGGAGTAGTGGGAGCATCAATCCAACTTGATATCAGAAACAACGCACCCATTTTTAGCAGTTTCGATAAACGAAAATAGAAATGGCAGGAATTTCAGCATGGCGATTAGAATTCGTCTATGAATCTGGTGTAACAAAAGCAGCAGACACACATGAAAAACTCTTCCAGTTTGATGGTTATAATCAGAATGACCAACACAATGGAAGAATTTATAGGAAAATTTGAAGGAATATTCAAGTGAGATACCTTCCATCTGGCCAGTAGCTTCTACAGTTTGTGGATAAACCTCCATAACTTGCGGTGGCAGGGGGACATATGGCTGAACATAATAAGTGGCGAAAAGAGAGACTTGTGAGGATATGAAGTACTAAATCTGGTGAGAGGAGGAGTATTACTAGCAGTTGTCTCAAAAGGTGCAAAGAGAGGTCGATAAGATTTTTAAATAAAAAAAAGTAACTTAAGGTTTTTTTTTTTTATATTTTTTTCTTAAGTTTATAATATGTAACTACATTAGAGTTGTTTAACAAAAACATTCTTCAATGTCATTACAACAGCATGGTGAAATATTAAATACTAAATTGATTACATTATATTTAAAATAATGTAACTAATAGATGAGATGATATTTTAATTTACAAAAATTGAGTGTGTCAAGGATCCATTTATGCATATTGAGTAATTCTAATAGTTAATAATGCATGCCTTATCGTAAAAGGTTAAAAGTTCAAATTCAAAAAGGTAGAAAATAGACATCTAGGAATCAAATCACTAGGCAAAGACATTGGATTCATATTCAAGTATAGCTTCTTTCATAAATCTGGATCATACATTGCAATAAAAAATAAGCTTATCATAACAATATAGCAACAAGATGTGGGATTCAACTAATATAATTATCCCAACTTGCAGAAAGACTAACTGAAATTTAATTAGAGTGTAATGGGAAAAATCCCAACTTGCAGAAAGATTAACTGAAATTTAATTAGAGTGTAATGGGAAAAAACCCAACTTGCAGAAATATTAGTGGAAATTCAATTACAATATAATAGAAAAAATCCCAATCCCAACTTGCATAGAGACACAGTAATTGGAATTCCACTCTATTGCAAAGGCCTTAGCTTGGATTGCATTTAGAGTATTTGTTAAGGCTTGTGGAGGAAATATGTCCCAAACTGAACTCACTCTGCTCAATGTGAAATTGATAATTACTTAGGCTTGTCCATTTCCATCTTCCATTTTCTGAATTTTGTTTTTGGAAAGTGCTTCCTTCACAATTCAGAAGCTACATAGTTGCCATGAATACATAAGGCACCACAAGGAAGAGAGGGTAACCTTCTGTAAAATCATCCAAGAATTTCTCCTGGTCCCAGCCACTAATAGGTGCCTCTTGAGAAATGAATCTTGGTAGGTGGCCACCTCCACCACATTGACCGTTTAAAATATTTTTTATTTCCTGTAAGAAAATTTAAATTTTTGACATTTTAAATATCACCTCATAACCTTACACATTTACAGAGTTTTTTTTTTCTTTTTTTTTCGAAGGCTGCAAAATAACTTGACAAGATCCTGATAAATGTTATAAATGCAGTTATTTTCAATGGTACTAAACTTCATGGGTCACAAAGATTATAGTCAAATTAGATGCATCTGCAAAGCCAAATAAAAGAGATTACAACTTCGAATTCAATTGAGTTTGTTGAGGGTAAATTGGAGAATCTTTTAATCCGACTTAACCGCTACCGCGACTCGTTTATGACACCAACACTCATTCAAATTACTGCATTCAAAAGCATAATTACATTCATGATGCAAAATTCATATTTTCTGCTGAATAAAATAATTAACATTTATTTGAAAATAACTTGCCCCTTTAAATCTATATTTTGTTTAATCGAACAAGGAAAGAGAATTAAAACGAATGGTTGAATTCGTACACAACAGTAGGCTGCGAAGTTCGCAATGGGGGCTCTGAAGAAGCTAGAGACGAGGCCGGGGCGCAACCACCTCCATAGAATGATGTAAAATCGAGCTACCTGACAAGCTTCTTTGCTGGAGCATCCCCCACTTGTTGCTGCTGTTGTTGAATGGGAGATTCGCCCAATTGCTGCAGAACCATTGCTCTTTCTGTAAATGCCATTAATTAATTCATTAGGTAGTTGCCCATTTTCCCGCATAGATTAGAAGAAACAGAGAGAAATCCGAATGCCCAGAGAAATCAATCAAGGCCTAAAAAATGTGTATACACTTGTCATTTGGAGAGAAGAAAGGTAGACGAAAAGGAAATTTACTATTTAGCAGCAAATTTCGCTTTAGTAAAAGAAAATTTCCTGCTATTGTTTTTCTTTCCTACTAAATTTACTATTTCCTTATAAATAGTAATTACTATTTAGCGAAATCGTTTCTAAATTTCAGTAATATTTATTCAGTAAAATCTTAAAATTTAAATTTAATAAAAGGCTAAAAAATGTGTGTACACGTGTCATTTGGAGAGAAGAAAGGTAAACAAAAAAGCAAGTGTATTGATTCAAAAGAGAAGGCCTATCGGCCTAATAAAATATGATTAATATTAAAGTTAGTAATTATCTAATATATTTGAAGGTATATTGTCGGAGTTGGAATATTTTTGTTTTAGTCATATATATCCATATCTTATGTAAAACATTATCTACATAAAGATAATTAAGAAATAATAATATATCATTAAATAAAAAATATATAAAATTATACATAATTAAATATAAAATGTTTCAAATCCAACAACGATATATTAAATTAATAGTACATTATTTAAACACACTGCTAATGTATTTATTCAACATAAATAATGCATAGAGCAATGTATAAATAAATATAATATATGAATAAATCTAACAATATATATTTTATAAATCTAGAAACATATGTTTCTTACCATATATATAATTGTTTGAAGCAATATTGCATATGTTATTGGATCTAAAGCATATATTGCATTTATGGGTGCACTACTCCATGCATAATTTATGTTGTATAAATAAGTATTATGTGCTATACTATTAAATATAATAACCTTATTTTGCACTGAAGTGCGTGAGATTGGGTCAAGCTTATTTCTTTTGTAAAATGGTTTCACATTATTGAAAGAAATATGACAATTTTCAATTGTTTTTTCAAATAATTTGAAGAAATGTTCTCCTTTCAAATCCTTTTATAATATTTGTTTCAACACAACATTTTATGCAGTACCATCAAAATTGCTATCTCAAAGGTGCATGTTTTGAAAAATTAAGTGTAGAGAAATTTAAACTTTCGAAAGTTCACAAAGGATTAAACAAAGGATGAATTTTTTTTACAAAGCATGTATTTCTTCAAATTCTAAAAAACTCAATGATTTAACCTATCTCATGTAAACAACTACTTAGCAACCAGCAACTTTAAAACCCACAAGACTAGTTCTAGATGAAAAAAAAAACTGTGCAATCTATTAATGGAATAAGTCCATAGCAGGTAAGCAATTAATATACAACAAATACATGTGAATTGTGAGAACCTACCATACCCTCCATAAATACTGTGAGAAGCACGTTGCTAAATATTCGATCACATAAATTATTTCCATGATTTTCACTTATATTAGTGGTTCATAAATTTCAGACCCAATGAACAACATAATTTTCATTAAATACTTGCAACTTAACTGAAAATCTTGACTAAAGTCTGTAAGCATCATCAGTATAATTCCAGTGATTTCCTCCAGAAAAAATAAGTCGAGAACACTGCATTATGTAAAAAGGAAAAAGGTTGATCAAAATTGTAAGCATCAATATACTTTCAGTAATTTTCCTTAATACAGAGAAGATAAATTGAGCATACTGCACTACGTTAAAAGGAAATAATTTAAAGAACCGTGTGTATAGAAAAGAACGATCACTACAGTTAGAAATTCCCTCAACTGGTAAGCGAGATATTTGCGTGTAAATTATTTCTACAAAACGAACAAGCTTCATAGAAACAAAAGAAAATAACATCAACAGAATTACTTCCAATCTGAAATACAAAACAAGGTAGCGCATTCAAATGAAACAAGGTTAGAATGCCCAAAACACATTCTGAAAATGAACCATGAAATTTTCAACATGAAGCAATTTACTTTCCACATACAGAGATAAACAGGTGCATAAGATTCACTACAAATACGCAGTTTGATTAACTAAATTCAGAGGAGGATTGCGAACTGGTGCACGAGGTGCTGCATGAGGAGCGGGCCTTCCTCCTACAACCAAAATTTTAAAATTTAGACGAAAGAACAAGTAATCAAATAACATATTTATATGGAAACCTCTCAGCTCAAATTGGGCAACTTAGAAGTTCAAGGCTACTTTCTATAAAGGAAATTTTGGAAATATTCCTAATTCTATTGCCAAAAGAATCAGTTATCAAGAGAAATTCCTAAAAAATTAGGGAAATGTGTGATGTTACTACTGTTAGACCGGGTAACTAACTGCAGACCACTTTTTTGCAGACATCTGTCACTAGTAACATGTGTCATTACAACAATGAATTGGTTGACTAAAAAATAAAGAAGTGATTCAAAAGAGAAGGCCTATTGGCCTAAAAATGGGGCAGTGGGCCACCTCAACCGTTAGGCAGCAATTATCGATGGCGGCGATATTCAAATAATGTAATGTGGTTGATGTGGAGTCAGGGGTGAAGGCGGGGAAGAATCACGGGAATTGAATGAAGGAGCATATCAATGTAGAGCTGCGTTGAAAAGATGAGTCCCAAAAGGATTAAATTATTATAGTGTATGGTGTATTATTATAATGTTTTTCTTTGAGAAAACCATGAATCTAGAAATATTTTATATTTTATGGTTATCTTTTGGAGAGATTTGTTGATCTAGATTCCAATAAATGATAAGGAGATGGGGCTCAAAACAATATAAGGATTCAATCCCTCCATTGTTTATTTATGGTTGAATTCATAGGGAAAACCTCCCTAACCTTAGTTTAATATAACATCACATGCATAAGTGAAAGTTCAAGTAAGTACATGCATGAGGTAGAAGACTGTATTAATGTACGGTTAATTCATATTTTTTCAGTCTATTACATCTGCTCTTACATCAATGCTTGATCATTAGCTTGCTCATTATATATTAATGAAAATCCATGTCAGAGTTATTCTTGTACCTTTGAGATGATCTAAGGAAAAGTTTTCAGTGATGGAAATATCTCTGACCAAGGCAATTTTGTGTATGAGAATTATTTGATTCTGTGGGATTTATAGTGACAATATTGATTGTTTATTGTTTTCACTTAACTAGGATAAAATCCCCACAAATCCCCTAAAAAAATATTGCTTTTATGAATGATAAAAACAAAAAATTGTAAGGGAAAAAGGTAATAACTGAATGGCCTTGATATTGGTAACTATGTCAATTACACATACACTAAATTTATATACAAATAAAGCAATAGAAATGGATGTCTTTGATGACCTTTATATACATTAGCAAGAAAGTTCCTTAGCACACCCGTGTGGCCACATGAAGTTTTTAATTATGAGCTTAAGCCCGCTAAAGATCAACTGGCATACTCCCTATTGTACTATGTAAAACTTGTCTGTATATGTAATAGGAAAATTGATAAGAAACTAAACCTATATTGGGATAGAAAATATCACAATCAAACTCCCTCTTTTAATGTCTTTTACTAGGAAAGTGATTTTAGTAAAAAAAAAGAAGTGCAATTCAATTTTGATAAATTGCTAGACACTATGCATAAAAACATACATAGTCGAGCTTGAAAGAAATTGTAGAAGATTGAATTACAATTTTGTGTGAGAGAATATAGTACCCTGACTTTGATATTTTTCTAGTTTGGTTTCAGTAGCTAACCAATATTGTCTCCAAACCTATGCAAAAAATTAAAGGGGGAAACAACCATTGGTTGTAAGCTATTAATTATAATAACAAAACAAAACAATGAAAGTAAAAATAGGAGCAAGAAATACATTATTATCAATACCATTTGAATTTCACATCAGTCTCTTCACTATTTAACAAACATCTGAACACTATCCAAGACCTTCATTAATCCATTATCCATCGAATATTTATGACGCAATAGCTTTAGATGTTCCTCATACATCTTCATCCGCATGGCATTTTTTTCTCCCTTGGTTTTAGATAAGGGAACCATTACTCACTAATCCATTAGCAGATCCATTTCAAGGATGCCCCCCATCTTTGCATTGTTGTTGTTGTTGTGCTTTCTTCTGCAGCATTTGAAGCTGCTAAATTTGTAGATGTTATTGCTACAGTTATTGTTGTTACTATCGTTAATGCAGGTGATGATGATGTTGCTATTTATTTTGTTGTTGTTGTTGTTATTGTTGTTGTTTTTGCTATCTTTTTTTTTCTATTATTGTTGATGCTACTGTTGTTATTGTTATTACTGCTACTAGTTGTGGTGGTGGTGGTATCGATGTTGCTCTTATGCTTTCAACAACTAGGTCTAGAATTAACACCATAGAATATTAACAAAACCAAATTTTTTAACATTTACCAAATTAAATATTAGAAAAAAGTGTCAAAAAAGTTGACTTGTGTCACATATGGAGCTTTATGAATTGATATCATCCCTCAAATAAAGCTTTAGATTAAGCATGTAGATCCTTGTTTGATGCCCATATAGGCCCCTTAGGACCAAAATTATCATTTTCCTTGTTGGAACTTGGATCCATTCTCAAGGATGATGAGAGGTTTTGTTTCACCATGCTTGACCTGGCATGAAAATGCACTAAGGGTTTGTTTTAGGGAGAAAACATAAAATAAAAATTAAACATAGAAACATAAGTCATAAACAAATCAAATCTGCAATTGTTGAAAATTTGTTGCAAACCTTTCTATAAACAAGGACAAAAGAATTATCTCATATAACAAAATGAGTCACGGTTTAAAAAACTTGTAGCCTATACTAGAAACTTCAATTTCCTTCCTCTGGTAACTATTTTAACAGTTTTCACCACAAGAACAACATATCATGACCCAATAAGAATTCTCAATAATATTGTAAAATAAGAATATATGTTGATGCAGTTTGACCCAGTTCCAGACAGGACACAGTTAAGCACTGGAAAGACACATCATTCCCAATAATACTTCTTTGTTTTAAAGTCCTTTACAATCACAAATCCCTGATTTTAAACCTGGAGACACCATTACAGTATGAGATGCCATACCAATACACATTAGTTCCATAAAGAGGAATGTTTATGAACATCAGGAGAACCTAAAATTAAGATTAAAAAGATCTAGGCTTAAAAAAAATTATTTGAATTCTATCAATAAATGCTAAAATTGTTGTCTAACAGGAAATTTTGAATAGTAAAAATTATATTTGAATTAAAAAATATTGGAGGTTGTAGCCATATCCAATTTCCATATAGCTTGAAAAAACACAAAAATGGAAGAAGATTTTTTTCCTCGTGTCCTTGCAACCTCATAACAAAGTTTGGTGGATAACATACACTTACCTTCCCAAGCCTTTTGATCTGACTCACAAAACAAATTGTATATTTCTTGATAAATTCACTATCTAGAAAGATAGGTTGATTGAATGCACAACCATTTCAATAGGTTTCACTGAAAAATGCACCTCATGCCCTAATAAGATTTCTAGATAATACCTCAAAAAAAATTTCTTGATGCAATTAGACTTTATTCTAAACATATCACAACCAAATTTATGCATTGTAAAGATACACCATTCCAAATAATACCTGAATTTATTTATAGTTATAAGTCCCTTATTTTAAATATGTAGACATCATTAGAGTATGATATGCCTTACCAATATCAGAATAATGCCATAAAAAGGAATTCAAATTATGAATATCTAAAGGATATCCCAAATTGAAGATTGAAAAGATGATGAGCATGACAAAAAATTAATTGGAGCCTCGCAAATGAAAAAAGTTGAAATGTTGTGTAACTGGAATTTTTTTATAACAAGAACAGTTATATATTAACTAAAAAAATATTGGAGGTTGCAGCCATATCCACACAACTTAATATCACACAAAAATGGAAGAATAATTATCATGTCCTCTTTTCCTTCCAACCAATTAACAAAGTAAGATCAAAGGCAAACACTTCCCTTCCCAATATTTTTGTTAACTAACAAAATTACTCGTACTCTACTTGACAAATTAACTACCTAGGAATATTTTTGAAATTTGGCTTCTGTGATCCATAATTTTTATTGAGAAACTTTCAGTGATAATCACATATGAACTTATTTTGTCGACTTGTTTTGAACCAACCAGTGTGGGTCATCTTCAGGACAGGATGATAAATCATATCATAGCATGGATTTGAATAGATGAAGAGAAGATCTAACTAGCCATTATAATATAACGGTTATTTTGATCTAAAAAGGGAAAATAAATAATTTTATTGACTTCCAAAAATAATCTAATAATTTGATTATTATTATTTTTCTATAATATAATATTACTATTATTAAATTATATTTTAGGACTATTAAATAAAAATCAATAGTTAAAGGGGAATGGAATAGTATATTGTCAAAAATCACATAGAGTTGGAAGGCACAAAAACATGTCCATACAACAGTAAGGGGACATTAAATGCAAGTCCATACAACAATACTTATGGTTGCGGCTTCCCTAGATTCTTGTGCACAATAATGTCTGAGGGAGGAACGTTTATGTAGTAGAAAAGATGGCATGTCATATATTAGTATATTTTGAGTTTTTCCACCACTTATAAAGCTCAAATTCCCATTATTTCAAATTAGGATGTTCCACTTTCTGTTCATTTGGTTTTCTATTTTCATATTGCTTTTCTAGTTCAAGAAATAGGAACAAGTTGGCCATCCAAGTATTGTTGCGTTGCCAAAATTATCCAACTTGATGTCAAATGTGGTATTTTCAGGCTTCCTTTCCTCGTCTTTCGTTGCACCAAAGGTGGGACTTGGCTATGGGATCATTGCAGTAGCCTCCACTGACAACATATCAATTTAAGGCACTCTCAACTTATCCCTTAGGTAGGGGCCTATCTGCTTTCACTCTTCTGGGAAAATGTTGGAAATGGATTCAACAAGCTTGAGGATTTTATCAGAGAGAGGATGCCTCAACCCATATGGATCACAATGTGATGGAAATTTCAATTTTTGGGATTTGGTTTCCATAGAAAAATAGTTTGGAGTGTCAGGTTGGGCTCCAAATCAAATGTACGAAAGTGATGTCTGGTATTTATCTATGGCTTCATGTCTATAATCGATCATGGGATAGTTTTTACAGTAATAAAGAAAACCATAATTTGTACCAGAATGGTAACCTCATGCTTTTAAATATGAATTAAAAGCTCAGAATGGACTCACTAGGTTTTGAATATATTGAGAGGAGGACAACTGCTTCAAGAAGATAGATATTTCCAACCACAATGAGAATAAATGCCTCCAAGGTTTTGAACCTGGAACCACTGGACTTCATAAAACCCTAAACCTTAAGAGATTTTCTTTGATTTAAACATATGCTCTTGGTCCTTTAACATGATAAATTTCCTCCCATACTCATAAAGTTTCAATGTCATCCATGCAAATAGTAACAAAATGTAGCACATAGATTAAATCCTAATTATACAAGCTTGGCTACAAAAAAACAAATGAATTTTGAACCAAAGTTATGTACTCTTGTATGTGTGGAAGACTAAATGTGGGGTAGAATTGCATTGAAGTTAAAAGTGAAACATACCTTGGTACCAACAATGGATTGGAGTTTTAATGGTGGCATTCGATATTGGGTTTGCTAGTGGTAAAACCATAATTAAAAACTATCTAAGATGACATTTTTGCGTCCTATGAAAAGTTTGTGGTTGGGACAGGTATTGTAAAGAAAAATTAAAGTGTTAAAATTTTACAATGTTAAAAAAAATAGATACAATATTTTACATTTGATTTTAGTCGTATTTGAAAAAAAATAGATACAATATTTTATATTTTATTTTAGTTGTATTTGAGAAACTAACAGGGATATTAGGTGGTATTTATTATAATAATAATAATAAAAATAATCTAATTTTAATTTTATGTTTTTATGCAATGATTTTTCTATTAAAGTTTATGGAGGAAAAATGTGAGATGTTGGAAGGAAACAAGTGCTTTTAACTTGGTTATATTGAAAAAATTTAGGTGTTCTTGCATATTAGGTGGGTGCAAATAAAATAGAGTATATAGTAAATGGATTTAATAGTTAAAAACAAGTGTTAGTTTTTTAAAATTCATATGCCAAATTTGGAAGGAGTATGATACATATCCTTCTTTAGGTTAAATATATTCAAATCGTTGCGCGAATTGGGTTGTAAGACCCTATGTTTTCATATTGAGAAAATGGAGTTATCTCCTAGTCACTCGCATAGTTTAGGTTGTTATAAGAAAATTAGGTGATTTTACTTAAGATGTGAACATTTCATTTTAAGAAATGTGAGAATGTGGTTTCAACTGTTGGGTGTGGAGCCTGATTATCTTGTTTACTTTGTATCACAGCATTGGACCCCTGTACCTTAAAAGGGGCGGCAACGCCACCTGTAATTAATCGATGTCGTGGGGGCAGGGGGGGCGTCAACACTTTTTGGAGCCCCCCCCTAGCGGGGGGTTTAAGGGGCAGCACCCCTGAAGCTAAAAACAAATGTGAAATTGCATTGTAAAAGTATAGTAATTTCTAGTCAATCTGAGCCGTTCATAGGCGGATGATCTGATGATAGAAGTTATGTTTAGTTTAGGGTTTTTTTCCCTAGAAGGTAACCCCCTTGTATATATGAGGGTATTGTATTGTGGTTGTGTATTATGTTTGTATTCTCAGAGTGAGAAACAGATAGGGAGACTGTGAGAAAGAACAGAGGATATTACAATGGATCTGCTATAGGTTTTGTCTCTTCAATTTTTGCTGGATAATAGAAAGGAAGGACTGGCTGTTCGGGGTGGACGTAGCCCAAACTGGGTGAACCATGTATATCTGTGTCTCTTTGGTTTTATGTGTTTTGTGTGCTTTTATTTTTCGCATATTTTATGTGTTTCATTATTCCATAATATATAATTTTCTAACAACTGGTATCAGAGCCGAAGGTCTGTTTGGCTGATAAACTCGCAGGAAGGAAGGGTTCCTGGTTCAAGTGGGAGTAATGGCAGAAGATGGTAAGTTTAGGGTCGATAAATTTAATAGCCAAAACTTCCCGCTGTGGAAGATGTAGATGGAAGATTATCTGTATCAGAAAGATCTGTACCTACCATTGAGCGGAAAAACAAAGAAGTCAGCGGCCATGACAGACGCGGAATGGAACATTCTCAATAGAAAGGCACTCGGAACAGTACGGTTGTGCCTTGCGGCGTCAGTCGCCTTCAATATTTTGAAGGAAACAACAACAGAGGGTTTGATGCAGACGTTGGCGAAACTATATGAAAAACCCTCAGCCTCAAACAAGGTATTTCTTATGAAATGATTATTTAATATGAAGATGTTGGAAGGTGGATTTGTTGCAAACCATTTAAATGATTTTAATACAGTTACCAGTCAGTTAAGTTATGTAGGGGTAAACTTTGATGATGAAGTTAGGGCTCTTTTATTTCTATTCTCATTGCCAGAAAGCTGGAATGGTTTAGTTATGGCCATTAGTAACTCTGTCTCTGGATCTAGTACTTTAAAGTTTGATGATGTTGTCGGTGCTATCCTTAGCGAGGAAATGCGACAGAAAAGCTCTGGTGAGACATCAGGTAATGCTTTGAGTGCATATTCTAGGGGAAGAATAATGGAAAGAGGAAAGAGCTCGGGTTATCGTAGTAAATCAAAGAAAGGCATATCCAAGTCTAGATCGGGGATAGTGTGCTGGAAATGTGGAAAAAGAGGACACCTAAAGAAAGACTGTAGATCTTGGAAGGGAAAAGAAGTAGATGCACAGCAAGAAAACAATCATGAAGCAAATGTGACAGGTGATGTGTTACAATATGCTTTGATTCTTTCTTTAGAAATGTTACTGATTCTTGGGTTGTAGATTCAGGGGCTTCATTCCATGCCACACTTGATAAGAAATAGTTTTATGACTATGTTCAAGGAGATTTTGGACAAGTTAGTTTGGCTGATGATAAACCCTGTAAAATTGTTGGAATGGGTAAAGTTCTTGTAAAATAACAGAATGGAAACCAATGGCTACTAAAGGAGGTAAGGCATGTTCCATATCTGAAGAAAAATCTGATTTCAACAGGGCAGTTAGGCAGTGAAGGTTGTGTGACAACTTTCACAGATAAAACTTGGAAGGTCACCAAAGGAGTGCTAGTAATAGAAAAAGGTGAAAAGGTTGGTACATTGTATTTATGCAATGGTATTTCTAACTCTGTTAATGCTTTAACTTCCAAAGGAGCAGATGCAACATTATGGCATCATAGGCTCGGACACATGAGTGAGAAGGGGATGAAGATTCTTCACTCAAGAAATTTGTTGCCAGGTTTGAAGAATGTTGATTTGGATTTCTATGAAAATTGCATTTATGGAAAACAAAAGAGAGTCAGATTTCTCAGAGTTGGGAAAGAAAAGAAGAATGAAAAATTGGAGCTTGTGCATACAGATGTATGGGGACTTGCTCAGGTATCATCTCTCGGTGGCTCTCATTATTATGTTACTTTTATTGATGATGCAACTAGAAAAACATGGATTTATTGTATTCAGAATAAATCTGATGTATTTGATACTTTAAAGAAATGGAAAGCTTTGGTTGAGATTGAGACAGGAAAGAAGTTGAAGTGTCTCAGATCAGACAATGGAGGTGAATATTGCAGCAAAGAGTTTGATAGGTACTGTTCAGAGCATGGAATTCGTAGAGAGAAGACAGTTCCAAGAACACCACAAGAAAATGGTGTGTCAGAAAGGAAGAATAGAAAAATCATGGAGCATGCAAGGTGCATGAGATTGCATGCGGGATTGCCTTTACAATTTTGGGTAGATGCTGTAGATACTGTTGTTTATCTAATAAACAGAGGGCCTTCAAGTTCCTTGGATGGTGGTATTCCAGAGGAAGCATGGACAGGTAAAAAGGTAAACTACTCTTTTTTAAAGCCTTTTGTTTGTGAGGCCTTTGTCCATATTAATAAAGAAAATAGAACAAAGCTTGAGGAAAAATCAAAGAAATGTACCTTTATTGGATATGGTGTTAATGATTTTAGTTATCACTTATATGATTATGAAAATCACAAAATCATTAGGAGCAGAGATGTAATATTCAATGAAAAGGTCTTGTATAAGAATCAGTTGCAGGAAAAGAAACAGGAAAAAGAAAGCAAGGAATACACGGTTCTTGATGAGATAACTGAAAAAGTAAAGGTGCTTGAAAATAATAATAATCAACAACCACCACAACAGCAACAGGCACCTCAAACACCTGAAAGTGGTGTTAGAAGATCTACTAGGATAAGTAGGCCCCCTGAACAATACTCGCCTTCATTATATTATTTATTGTTGACTCATTCTTGTGAACCTGAATGTTATGAAGAAGCAATACAGGTTGAAAGTAGGAAGAAGTGGGTGCTAGCCATGGATGAAGAGATGGACTCCTTATTGCATAACCAGACTTGGGACTTAGTCAGGTTGCCTGCAGGTAAAACTACATTACAGAATAAATGGGTTTACAGGCTGAAGGAAGAAGATGGAGGAAAACATAGGCACAAAGCTAGATTTGTGGTGAAGGGGTTTGCACAGAAGAAAGGTATTGATTTTGATGAAATATTTTCTCCTGTTGTTAAAATGACTTCAATCAGAACTATTTTAAGTCTTATAGCAGCAGAAGATTTACATCTTGAACAGTTAGATGTAAAGACATTCCTCCATGAAGTCTGGAGGAAGATATATATGGAGCAACCAAAAGGATGTGAAGTTGAAAAGGAAAGAAAATTAGTGTACGGTAAAGAAGAGCTTATGGCTTAAACGGGCAAGGCGGTGGTATCTAAAATTTGACAAGTTTATGTCTTCGCAAGGTTATACTAGATGTCACTCTGATCATTGTGTTTATCTGAAAAGGCAAAATGATGGCAGCTATATTATATTGTTATTGTATGTAGATGACACGCTTGTTGCAGGGTCTAACATGCAAGAAATAAATGTGCTCAAAAGAAAATTGGCAAATTCATTTTCAATGAAGGATTTGGGAAATTTATAAAACAAATCATTTCAATGAGGAAAGCCGGAAGACGAGTTTCATCCTGGTCATAACATCTCAGGATGAGTACATACAAAAGGCGTTGAAAAGATTTAATATGCGAAATGAAAAACCAGTTAGTACACCTTTTGCTAGCCATTTCAAACTTAGTAAGGAGATGTCCCCCAAGACCCAAGAATAAATGGACTATATGTCTAAAGTTCCATATGCATCAGTAGTTGGAATCTTAATGTATGCAATGGTCTGCACAAGGCTTAATATTGCACATGCAGTGGGAGTTGTAAGCAGGTACATGAACAATCCAGGGAAAGAACATTGGATGGCAGTAAAATGGATTCTCAGATATTCGAGAGGTACCACAAATCAAGCATTATGCTTTGGTGGTTCAAACATTGCTCTACGGGGATATGTTGATGCAGATATGGCAGGTGACAGAGATAATAGGAGGGGCTTTTCTGAGATATGTATTTACTGTAGGTGGAACAACTGTCAGATGGTTTCAAAAATGCAATATGTTGTTTCGCTTTCAACAACGGAAGAAGAATATGTTGCTGCAATAGAGGCTAGTAAAGAAATTATTTTGTTACAAACATTTATGGATGAATTGGATAAGAATTAGGAGATGGGCACGTTATACAGTGACAACTAGAGTGCCATTCATCTTTCAAAGAACTCAACATTTCATTCCAAGACTAAACACATACATCTCAGGTACCATTTCATACGGTTAGTGTTGGAAGATGAACATTTGAAGCTGGAAAAGATACACACTAGCCAAAATCCTGTAGATATGTTAACAAAAGTTGTAGCCAGGGAGAAACTGGGGTTTTGCTCAGTTTCAATTGGACTTAAAGTATGATGATGAAGATGAGGAACAACTAGGTCGAAAGACTCGAAAAGAGGAATCATTGTCCAACAAATTAAAAGCGGGGTGGAGTTGCTACAATCGATCTCCAAGTGCCAATCGATCTCCAAGTGAAGTTGTTGGGTGTGGAGTCTAGTATCTTGTTTACTTTGTATAAGGCATTAGACCCTTGTACCTTAAAAGAGGCCCGGAAACGCATACATTGTGTCCGGCTAGTGGGGTCCGGGGGCGGCGGCGCTTTCGAAGCCCCCCTGGCGGGGGGGTTCGGGGGGCGGCCGGCAAACAGATGTAAAATTGCCTTGTAAAAGTATAGTAATTTCTAGTCAATCTGGGCCGTTCATTAGGAAAATGATTTGACGGTAGAAGTTATGTTTAGATTAGGGTTTTTTTTTTCCTAGAAAACCTTGTGTATATGTGGGGGTATTATTGTGTGTGTGTGTGTGTGTATTCTTAGAGCGAGAAACAAATAGGAGCGCGAGAGAAAACGGAGGGATATTGCAACGGATGTAACGTAGGTTTGTCTCTTACTGTTTGGATAATAAAAAGGAAGGATTGAGAACATTGCGGGTGGTTCTGCTTAGTGAGGTGAACCACGTATATTTGTGTCTCTTTGGTTTTATGTGTTTTGTGTGCTTGTATTTTTCGCATATTTTATGTGTTTCATTGCGCCATAATATATAATTTTCTAACATCAACGAGGCATTAAAAGAGGGAATGGGCATGCACATTCAATATGCTATTGTTATGTTTTGATTCAGGCGTGAGTGCATGTCTAAGAAGAATCTAACAAGGGTTGAGGAGTTTGAATAGTTAGAGATTCTGGAGGGTTGTAGTCTTAATTAGAGGTTTAGACAAGTAATTTAAGCACCACGAGAAGTTGTGAAGAAAACTTAAGACATTTGACAAGCTACACGAAGGAAACTTGGTAGTGGTACTAAGTGAACATTCCTTGATCAAAGTTCATACCCACTCCTTAGCACTACCACTTTGCAAGACGAAGAAGAAATGTGAAATAGATGTGCAACCCACTAAATAAGTTGGCAAGGTTGTTGCAGCATATATAGGTGGTCATGTCGTGTTGCAAAAGGAGGTGTTGGCCCACTCCCATTTTCGATAATATTTCAAACTTTGAATTTAGTTCCCTGTGAATGTGATTAAATGATATAACCCTAAAGATTCTAATAAGATCCACAACTATAATCATCCTCTGATCCAATAAAGAAGTGTATAAGGAAGTATAACCTTTCATCCAATATATAACAACCTTTGAATCCCCTATCACTTGTAAGTTTAGATTTTTGAAGTGACACAATTAAAATGACTAACATAAACGACTAATTCATATTATTGTAGTTCTTGTTAGGTAGTCATATTTTTGTTCCTAGACTAAATTAGTCATTCAAGTTAGTCATTTTTAGTAGTATTACTTATTAGCTAGTTGTATATTTTAACTCGGGACTAAATTAGTCATTTATGTTAGTCGTTTTTAGTTGGGTTTCTTAATATTGCTAATTTTTGGTAGTATTTCACTTGAAAAAGTTGTGGTGACTAAATGTTTTAGTCACCTAGTCACTAATTCCACCATTTTATACTAGTGTTTCTATATATAGGAGCCTAAGGGGTCACAATATAATTAGAGTTGACATAACAATAATAATGTAAGGGAAAAACAATAACAATAGTGGGCTTCTATGGGGCTAAATAATAACAATATTGGGACTACATGACACAACAATAAAAATAAGGGGGCTACACTAATAATAACAATAAGGGACTATACTAGTAATATAGGGACATAACATGCCCCTCTCCTTCAAAAGAGTGTTGTCCTCAACACTTGAGTAGCTCTGGGTGCTTCTGTATAAACTTCTCATCCTCCCATGTAGAATCTTCAGTGGGTAAGTTCTTCCACTTGATGAGATACTCTGAAATTGATCGATTCCATAGCTATCGAGTTCTTGTTTCCATGACCGCTTCAGGTTCCAATATGATTTTTCCTTCCTCATCAAGTTCTGGCAATATTGTTTGAACTGGAAGATTTTCACCTATAACCTTCTTTGAGCATGAAACATGGAAAACTGGATGCACTCGCGAAGAAGCAGGAAGCTCCAATTTGTATGCCATAGTACCAATATTTTGCAACACCTTGTAAGGACCATAGTACTTTGGCGATAATTTATTATCCTTCTTAGCTTGCTTAAGGGACATTTGTTTATATGGTTGTAGCCGTAAAAATACCCAATCTCCTACATCAAAACTTCTCTCGCTGCGATGTTGATCTGCCTGTTGTTTCATTCGATTTTGTGCCAAATTCAGGTTATCCTTTAAGAGTTGGAGAACTTCTTGTTGATGCTCGATGTGATCTTCCACTGCTTGAACCTTCGAATTTTCTCTTAAAGATGATGTGATGGATGGTGGATGATATCCATAAAGTGCCATAAATGGGGTCATTTTTGCTGCAGTATGGAAGGAAGTGTTACACCACCATTCAGCAAGAGGTAACCACTTGACCCATTGTGTTTGTTTATCAGATACAAAACAACGAAGATATCCTTCCAAACATTTATTTACTATCTCAGTTTGACCATCAGATTGAGGATGATAAGATGAGCTATGAGCTAATTGAGGACCCAAACAAGAAAATAACTCCGTCCAAAAATTTCCCGTAAAAATGGGATCTCTGTCGCTCACAATAACCCTTGGGCTTCCATGTAGCTTTTGAATTCTGTCCACAAATGTAGTAGCAATTGTACTAGCTTTAAATGGATGAGATAATGCACAAAAGTGTGCATACTTGGTAAGTCTATCAACTACCACCATGATGACACTCTTTCCTTCGGACTTAGGTAAACCTGTGATAAAATCCATTGAAATCTCCTCCCAACGTTGACTTGGAGTGGATAAAGGTTGTAGAAGTCCTGGGGTCTTAATTGTTTCCACTTTATTCTGCTGGCAAACCAAACATTCCGCCACAAACTTTCGAATATCAGATTTAAGGCCATCCCAAAAAAATTCTTTCTTCACCCAGTGGTAAGTTTTTAAAAATCCTGAGTGTCCTCCTAAAGGAGAAGTGTGCAATTCCAAAAGAATCTTTTGCTTTAGTTGGGAATTCTTACAAATATATAAGCGATCTTTGTACCATAAGGAATCATTTTTCCAACTAAATGTATCAGATGTACTAGGATCTTGCTACAAATTTTGAATGAGTTTCCACACTTCTTCATCCTTCTTCCATTCATCCCTTGCTTCGGTTATCCAATCTGGTTGGATAATAGAAATGGCACAAAGCAATGCTTCCACCTCTTCATTCTTTCTTGAGAGTGCATCTACAACAACATTTAGCTTCCCTTTTTTGTATATTATTTCAAAGTCATAACCCAACATCTTTGTGACCCATTTTTGTTGCTCTTATGAAGATAGTCTTTGTTCCAAAAAGTGTTTAAGACTATCATGATCAGTTTTTACCTTGAAGTGTCTTCCCATTAGGTAAGTTCGCCATTTCTTTAGTGCATGCAGTATTGATAACATTTCCTTCTCATAAATAGGTTTCTGTAAATAATTTCCTTTGATTAGATGACTTTCAAAAGCAATGGGTCTTCCTTCCTGCATTAAAACTGCACCAATTCCATTTCCTGAGGCATCACATTCCACAATAAAGGTTTTTGTGAAGTCTGGCGTAGCTAAGACCGGTGCTAGGCACATTGCCTCTTTAAGATGTTCAAAGGCCTTACTTGCTTCAGGAGTCCATGAAAATGCATCTTTCTTCAATAATGTTGTTAGAGGTGCTGCTATTCTCCCATAATTCTTAACAAACTTGCGATAATACCCTGTTAACCCAAGAAATCCTCGCAACTGCTTTATGGTTGTGGGGACTTTCCATTCCTTAATGGCTTTAATTTTGTTAGGGTTTACCTTAACACCCTCGTGAGATACAATATGACCCAGATATTCCACCTCTTGTACTCCAAAGAAACATTTGGATGTTTTTGCATATAATTGTTTCTCCTCTAATATTTTGAGCACCCTGTCAACATATTGAACATGATCCTTCCAAGACCTACTGTAAATTAGTATATCATCAAAAATACTAGCACAAATTTTCTAAGGAAGGGTTTGAAAATGGAATTCATCAACCCTTGAAATGTAGAAGGTGCATTGGTAAGGCCAAAAGGCATGACCAAAAATTCATAATGACCCTCATGAGTTCGAAATGTTGTTTTTGGAATATCTTCAATCTTCATTCTAATTTGATGATATCTTGAACGAATATCCAACTTGGTAAAATAAATTGCTCCATGTAATTCATCCAATAATTCATCAATCACAGGAATGGGAAATTTATCTTTAATGGTGAGCTTGTTGAGCTTCCTATAATCCGGACACATGCGCCATGATCCATCCTTCTTGTGCATCAATACTACTGGAGCATATAAACATCTTTGACTAAGTTGAATTAGGTTCGGTATAGGAAGCAATTCAATTCATTGGCTACCTTATAATGAATAAAATTATGGGTACTACTCGAATCAATCAACACTATTGCCTTTTTCTTCTTGATATGTCCTTCTATCTTGAGAGTTTGAGGAGTGGTAATTCCTGCCAGTGCATTACACGATATGGTAGGATTCATTTCTTCCTCTTCTAGGGCTGGTTCCTGGTGTATATCCTCTTCTTGTTCATTTTCTTCTTCCTCTTCACAATCTATGTAAAATAATTTCTTCTCAGTACACTTATGACCTTTAGTGTATTTGCTATCACAACTGTAGCAAAGCCCTTTTGCTCTTTTTTCTTCCAATTTTTGTGGTGTCAACCTTGTAGGTTGTGGAAATCTAGGCGTAGCAACACTTCCTTCTTTATAGAATTGAGTGGTAGGCTTCCTTGTCGCCATAATTTTACATTCAACTTTTCTTGCCAACCTGAATTCCTTCTCTAATGAATCAGGTTCCAAAACGCGAACTTCATGTTGGATGTTATCCTTTAAAGTGCCTAGGAAGAGATCAATCCTGTGTTCCTCTGTAAGATCAGTTACCCTTATATTCAATTTTGGGAAGTCCTCAATGTGCTGCCCCACTAAACCCTTTTGTTTGAGATTTATCAATTGGGTAAAGAAGGTGTTGCTCTTTGTATCCTCATAATGTGCTATTATCTCCTCCGTAAAAAATGAACAAGTGATAAGTGGTTTACGAGAACAAAGCCATCATTACCATACAAACTAATTGGGTTCTAAATATAAAGTTGTAATGTACCTTTTGTGTGTTGCACATTATGGAGATCAAAATATTGCTCTATTTGTAGTATCCATGTTACCGGATCCTTGCCATCAAACTTCCTCATATCAATCTTTGGAATATGGTGGGTCTTCAATCCAACTTGAGAGTATATGGAATCATGATTAACATTTCTTTTGTTCTCATCATGAGTTTTATCCACTACCTTTTCTCCATTAGGAAGCATTTCTTGTAACAACTTTGTCAAACCTTTCTTCAAACCTTCCATGTTTGCTTTTAAACCATTCTTCAAATCTTCCATGTTTCCTTTCATTTTTGCTTCTATACCATCCATATTAACTTTAATTTCATCCTTCAAACCTTCCATGTCTTATTTTAGACTATTCATGCCTCCTTTTAAACCATCCACGTCCCCTTTTAGTTCATCTTTGGCTGTTCCTTGTGAGAGTAAAATTTGTTGCACTTGGTCCTGTAATTTTGAGATATCATGCTGCAATTCTTCCTCTTTGTGTGTCATAGTAGATATTTATGACGGCTTAATGGGTGTTGAATTATTTTGTTTGGGAGGAATTTTATAACCCAATACTGATATTTATGCTTCAATATGCCTTTGGAATCACTTCAAACTAATTTTTCAAACAAAAGTTATGCAATTTAAAAAAACAATACACATTTTTTTCTTTCTTTTAGGAGCTCGATCTTGAAATGGTTGTAACTTAGTAATTTCAGATCTCCAAGATTTTAAATTTAGTTTTGTTGTATCCCTTTGAAATGAATTTCTAACCCCACAAGTCAGACTGAGATTGGATTCTTCAACAAATATTTATGCTCGATCTCCCACGATGACCTAATTATAGACTGTTTTGAAAGAGCGAACTTGTAGGGAGTGTCATGTGTCATTGTTTCTACCTTCGATCCTAAAATTTATATAAGAAAAACTGCAGTCCATGCACTTTTAGCCACTTTTTACGATTCCAAATACGTGTAAGAAAGCGAAAGTTATGATGATTTGTTCCCTAGGTCACTGTATTTGAGGCGGAATTTTGGAGGCCTAAACCTAACTTCCTGGATGTATCTACGAAAATATAGCGAGCAATATCTTAATTTTTTACATGAAGTTCATCAAGATTCCAGCTCCACAGTAGAAATTCTGACTTAGAGCCTACATGAAAAAAATGTTATAAAGAAAAATTGATGTTGACATGTTTGAAGAAGTGAAACCCTAGAATACGAAGCTCTCATACCAAATGCTATGCAACCAACTCACAAAATAATAGAAATAATAGATCAACGACTTAAAAAATATCCTCTTCGAGGGGGAAAACTCCTTTACATTAAATAAATGAACAATTCTTGGATGATTCAAATGATAAAACCTCATATATATATATATATATATATATATATATATATATATATATATATATATATATATATATATATATATATATATATATATATATATATATATATATATGAGTTTAAGGAGTCACAATATAATCAGAGCTAACATAACAATAATAATGTAAGGGCACAAAAATAACAATAGTGGGCTTCTGTGGGGCACAATAATAACAATATGGGGACTACATGGGCACTTCAATAACAATAATGGGATACCCTAACAATAACAATAAGGGGCTACATAAGTATTATAGGGACCTAACGGAAAGGAATAAGACATGGGATCTTGTTCATATCCTAGCTAATGAAACCATCATTGGTGTTAAATGGGTATACAATAAAGAATTTGATAAGAAAGGCAAGGTAGAGAAATATAATGCAAGGCTATTTGATAAAGGATTTGCTTAGCAACCACATATTGAATATGGTGAAACCTTTCCTCAAGTGGATGAGTTGGTGATATCGGTTGCACAAGTAATGAAATGAAATGCAGGAAAGTAAATGGAATGCACACACATGGAAATATAGAAAAGATTACAATAATATTTTAAAAACCAACTTCTATTTTAAGGCAAGGCTATTTTCTAAAGGATTTTCTTAGCAACCAGGTATTTGTACAATAAAGAATTTGATAAGAAGTGAAAGGTAGAGAAATATAAGGCAAGGCTATTTTCTAAAGTATTTGCTTAGCAACTAGGTATTGACTATGGTGAAACCTTTCCTCTAGTGGACGAGCTAGTGATCTTGGTTGTACAAGTAATGAAATGAAATGGAGGCAAGTAAATGGAATACACACACATGTAAATATAGCTTGAAGCATGCTCCAAGAGCTTGTTATAGTTGGGTTGACTCATATTTTCTCAACAATGGGTTCAACAAGAGAAGTAATAATCCCAAACTATATACTAAGTTAGTTCAAGGTACATTTTTTATAATTTTTATTTATGTTGATGCCATGATATATATTAGGAATCGAATCTTAAATGAATTCAAAGCTATCGTGAGAAGACAATTTGAGACGATAGACCTTGGTCTCATTAAGTAATTTTTGGGAGTTGAATTCAAGAATTTTGCTCAGGGGATTTTTATATGTCGACAAAAGCAAGCTACATATATCTTAAATGGGTTTACAATGGAAAAATGCAAACTAGTAGAGGCATCTATTGCAAATGATAACGAATGTAACAATTGAGGTTAAAGGAGAGTGTTAAAATATAATCTCTTGTGTTGACAGAGTTAGTTGAGTAGTTAGCTATTAATCCTACATATTTCTAGAGAGTTATTAATCCTAGATATTTCTAAAAATGTGTTACTCCTAGATATTTCTAGAAAGTTGTTAACCCAATATAGATCTACAAAGATGTTAGTTTACTATAAAATATTTTATTTAATAGTGAGAAGGGTAAGCCATGTCCCATGAGTTTCTAATATATTTTTTTTCCCAACTAAAACTTATAATACAAATAATTTTAAAAAAATACAAAAAATATTTTATTAAAATAAAATAAATAAATTGTTTTATGTAATTTTAATGTTATAAATTTCATTTAAAATGGAATAAAATTTAAATTTAAAGAAATAAATAAACAAAGAGTGACAGAGCACATAACTTAGATGTATTATTGGACTTGGAGTATGTAGTAAAACTACTTTTGCTTAGTTAAGAGTTGGTCGAAATAAGTTAATGACTTAAGGCTTGGATAGGTGTGAAAGCTTTGCCCCTTACAAACCACGAATGAGTAATTCCACAAAGGATGGTTTTCCTTGAATAGCAATGATTAGTAACCTAAAACCACCAATGAGTAATTCCACAAAGCATGATTTTCCTTGATTAATAGTGATTAGTAACCTAAGGCTCATTAGTAACCTAAGGCTCAGATAAAGGTGAAAGCTTGCCCCTTTATAGACCACCAATAAGTAATTCCAAAAAACATAATTTTTTTTTAAATAACATTAATTAGTACATTCATAAATAATAACTATCCCAGTACTGTAATAACTTTTTAAAATTTATTAATTTGCATTAAATACTGTAATGTGCTAACTCATCCTTTACCACGTACGTTAATTCAATAAATAAATAAAGCATAGAGAGACGACGCTTCCAGTTTGATGGTTATAATCAGAATGACCAACACCATGGAAGAATTTATAGGAAAATTTGAAGGAATACTCAAGTGCGATACCTTCCATCTCGCTAGTAGCTTGTACAGTTTGTGGATAGACCTCCATAACTTGCGGTGGCAGGAGGACAGATGGCTGAATATAAGTGGCGAAAAGAGAGACTTGTGAGAATATAAAGTACTAAATCTGGTGAGAATGGGGGCAGTGGGCCACCGCAACCGTTAGGCAACAGTTATGGACGGTGGCGAAAGTCAAATAATGTAATGTGGGGAGTGAAGGCGGGGCGCACCTTCGACGCAGAATCGCGGGAATTGAAGGAAGGAGCACGTCAATGTAGAGCTGCGTTGAAAAGGGGAGTCCCAAAAGGATTAAATCAGGAGCGGCAAATTCAAGTGTCTTAATTTTTTAAGAATTCGGTGAGAATAAATTAACCATGTTAAGGAATCAATACACAAAATTTAGTTCAGAGTTTACAATTTAGACAATATTTGATTGGATTTTTTAATTTTCCCTTATTATAAAGGGGAAAGTGGAAGAACCGCGGATTTAAATTTCTTGGAGACTTGACAAGAATTTCAAACATCGTGTTGAGATTGGGACTGGGAGGTTATCCAACAATAAAGCAAATCAAATAAGGGGCCCATTGAATTCGTTTTGTTACAGGAGCGTGACATGTGTAAAGAGCTTGGTTTTATATTTTACATGTGCATTGGATGAATTCCGTTTGTTCACTTGGAAATATGTGTATGTATCGTCTAGGTTTAGAAAAAGTGAACGTTTGTGTACCATCTGATTCACTCTGAAAATAAATGCTGAAACCGTCCGCATGGTGTGGCAGAAAATGGACTTTTCATATCATTTACAACCATATTAATATATTCACTAAAACCATGCGATAGTTAGATCTTAGTATGTTTATTTTTCAATCTTGTTGTTATTGAGGATTTATTTTGACCACATATAATCTTTGAGACCTCTGTTACATATAATCTCCATGAGACTTTTTTATTGGCATTGGTCTAATAGGTGATTTTTCTTTCATTGGATAGCTTTCATACTTATAACAATCACAAGATTTACATCATTTCAAATTTGTTTAAAGTCTATTTTTTCATTGGATAACCTTCATATTCATAAGAATTACAAGATTTATATCATTTCAAATTTGTTTAAACTCCATTTTTTTAAGGTGTTTGTTATCCATTTCAACATATTATCTTAATAGGCAATATTTCTAACATGACCTTATTGTGTTATTGCTTTGTGTGCACAATGAGAAATGCATATATTACCTTAAGAATGATGGATGCATAGAGGCATTAAAGAACTATCCATACTAATGGATGGATATTTTGACAGTTAAGGTTTTGCTCTTGTATAATGCATTGTAAAGATAGCTAATGTATCTCAAAGTAACACTCTTAAGCTAGTGTGTATTCAAACTTGTACAGACATAGGAAAGATAAATTATAGGTGGGATGGAACACCGCATCCAAATTTCATATTATAAGGCCAAAGGCCAAGAAAAGTTAGGGTCTTGTTTGATGTGAAAGACCAAGTACTATGATGTATTAGAAAGGCAAAAGAAGGGGGGGGGCTTATAACGAATAGTTAACACTATCTCTTCCATCCTAAATAATAGAGCCATAATAAATTTTGGACATTTCATTTTAATGGATAGATTGAGTGATGAGGAAAACTAGCAATTTATTCAAAATTTTAGCTCTCATCAAAGCCCAACATATAATAACATATCTGTACATGACAATAAGGGCCGCATCTAAACCTATTAAATTTTGAATTATCTTATGTAGCCATAATTATGAGTAAATTCTCTATTACTTTTTCTCATTCTTGGCACTTACTATGTCTATTAGACCCATTCTCTATATTAGAAAAAAACACTACAATCAAATTTAAACAAATTTCCATAAAAAAATGCTACTGGATTATAAAATGCACTTTGAATGTGTAATATCTTGAAAAGGTAGCCAATGAAAAATATTGACCTCCAAATTGCACCTTGTTCAATTGGAATCATTATAATTTTGATAAAAAATATGTCAAAGGGACTCATGTAAGGAGTGGAGATATGTGCAATAACAAAATTATCTAAAACCATATGTGTACATTCTCAAGAATTGATTTCATGATTTCTTTAGGAGCAAACGTAATAACAAACACCAGTACTAGCCACACCCACCTTCGCAAATTCAACATCACGTTTCTTAAGATACATTATTTAACAACTTCATGGGAATGTCACAACAGTTGAAATGAGCTTGAAAAGGCTTGAACTTAGTAGCCAATCTAAAGTTTAAGATATTGATGCATTGCCTTGAAGCTTAAGGTTCTTCAAGTTCAAGATCAATAAATTGAGGAGTGTCAATTCCTCGTGTTAGTGCTTCGACTAGATTGAATGAAAATAATAACTTGGTTGACCTAAAGTTGTCACTTGCATGGGTTGGCTGACCTAAGATACCACCTTTCACATTTCCCAAGTTGAAAATTATTGAATGTTGATATGTTTGACATTTTTTTAGTAAACTATAATGATACTACCATGTGAAATTGTATGAAATTTCCTCTTTATTTTATACTAAGTATCCATTCACCTTATTATAATTCCTTTAGAAATAAATAAAATTAATAGAAAGAGTTTCTCGTAGGTACCGATCACAATACTAAGTGTTCTTTCTTTTGGAGAAATATAACATCAGTAAGCTTCTATTTGGTTCCATAAAACACATTCGAATATTAAAACTGAACTTAAAAAACATTCGAATATTAATAGGGTCCTTCCTTATCTGCACAGTAGTTTTGCATGTAACCACAATGAGAGTCATTTTGGTTTTAGAAAATGCTGTTTATTTGCTTTTTAGTTTTAGAAAATGTTGTTTATTCGCTTGGATGACCATAATGGGTGGCATGGGATACTGTAATGAATAATTGTCTAGCTTGATTTAAGATGCTTGAACTTCTTCCTTTGCAAAAGCATTAAACCTATTTTTAAGAGATACTTTGTTGTCATTATATCTCAAACAATATGAAAGTTATTACATCTTTATTAGAGATGGTTCACATATAAATAATACAGGAAATTTGTAAAATAAAAAATAAATATTATTGGCATCGAGTGACATGTATTAAACAAGAATATTAACACGAACTTGTATTTTGATCTCTATTAACTATTTTGTACAAAAAATACTTGGTTTGGTGGGCAACATGTGTTTTCTAAGGCTCCATATAGGAGGTTAGAGCCCATGTATCATTATTGTGTATTACTAACCAGATAAACATAATAGTCTCCTTGTGGGATGGTCAAGTAGTTGACCTAACGGGATATTATCCCCTCCACCTGATTTCAAATCCCACTGGGGGTATCTTTGACCCATTGGGATAAGGCTTAAGGACTAGGCTCCCCCACCCTTGTGGAGTATTGGCTCATACTAAGTCATAAATATGGTATATCTGAATTACTTTTTGAAGGATGCTTAATGCTTCATCAAACTCGTCACCATAAGTTGTAAAATCGTCCATAAAAATTTACAAACAATCATTAACCAAATCAATGAAAATCCCTATCATAGCATGTTGAAAAGTTGTACGTGCATTACAAAGTCCATAAGGAAGGACCCTATTAGCAAATGTACCCCAAGGGCATGTGAAGGTGGCCTTCTCCTAATCTTAAAGATCAATTTTAATTTGGTTATAACAATTAAAACCATCAAGAAACAAAACAAAAATTTGTCTAGACAGGGTGCCAAGGGCCTAGTCAATAAAGGGTAATGAGAAATGGTCCTTTTAGGTGGCCTTGTTAAGCTCCCTATAATAGGAATAGATTCTCCACTTCCCATTTTTTTTTAGAACAATCACAACTGGAGATACCCATTAACTATTAGAAATTCGATATAAAAAATTTGCATTCAAGAGTTTTTGAAGCTCCTCCTTCATAAAATCCCTCAAGGCAAGGTTCATTCTTTACTGAGGTTGTCAGACAAGTTGGGATCATTCTCTAAAATAAATGTGATGAGTGCACAGAATTGGTTGGATACCCTTCATGTTCTTATAGTCCCATGCAAATTACAAATCAATTTTTATCAATTCTTATAGTCAACAATTGTATCAATTTTTATGTTTGTACAGGGGATAAATCAGGATTGATATTCAAGGTTTTTCCAGGTTCTATCTCAATTGGGGTACCCTTCAGACTAGAGGCAGTATGTATTTATCCTAGAATAGGATCATCAATTGTCTTGTTTCTCATCATATTTTTCCATTATACAACTAAACAACTAAGATATTTGATGACTAACAGTAAAGGGGTCATTAAGAAAATTGTTAATGACATCATCCTCAATCTCGTTCTTAAAATATAGGGCTTTCCAAATAGAGAGAATTGGATGTGTATCATTTTCCTCCCGTTCGAATTGGGGTGATAATGTATTCTCACATTCCACACTTGGTTTACTATGGGGGATAGAGAAAAATATTATTGGTGGTGTTCCCATCAGATATTGTCATACACCCATATCTACAACTAATAAAAGTGTCTGTAGTAGATAACTAGGGTTTTCTTAAGCTAAGAGGATGACCTCCTAGGTGAGTTTTAGGTTGTAATATTACAAAATATATTTGGTACTCCCAAGAATAAATCGAAATGACAATGTATTCCAAAATCCCTTCAAGCCTTTTTTTTAGACCTATCAACCAATTTTAATATAGTTGGGGTTCGCCTTGAATTGGTGAACCCAAATAGATCAATTTTTATTTATTTTATTTATGAATAAAATTAATTTTTTATTCATTCATGTATTCATTTATTAATTTATTTTATTTATTGTTTTTATTTTATTATTTTATTTATTTACAATTTATTTATTTATATTTTATGACTTTGACTTGAATTCTTTGGTTTTCATTTTACTTTTTATTAGGTCTTTTTATTCTTTGTGTTTTGTGTTCTATTTTTATGATTTAGTCTTTTTATTATTATTTTGTTATTTTATTTAGTTTATTTTAGTATTTTATTTATTGGTTTATGTTAATTTATTTATTTATTAAAATAAAATACAAATAATTTACTTTTATTTTATTTTATTTTTGTTGTATTTTAATTCTTGTTTCTAATTTTATTCATTCATGTATTTATTTATTAATTTATTTTATTTTATTATTTTATTTATTTATAATTTATTTATATATTATTTTTTTTTCACTTAATTACTTGTTTATCTTATTTTTGTGGGCGATTTAATTTAGTTTTTAGTGTTGATTTTCTATGAAGGGGTAATTATGTCTTTTTTATGTTTGACCGTTTTTAATTTTAAGGTTGGGTTAGTTATATTTTAGGATTATTTTTGACCATTTTTTAACTCTTCGGGTTTTGACCGTTGCTTCTCTCTTCATGGTATAAATGTGTTTGTTAGATCAGCCAATCTTCATTATTATGATGATGAACTACAGTTGGTAGTTCAAAATGCGTCGGTTCCAAAATTTCTTATGTGATTTCCTGGAAGATTTATAATTAAGATCAAAATAATCCTTGGCCATTATATTAATTACAACTCCTAAGTCAACCAGGGTACATTAGGGGAATTTTGAGGTCTAAAATGGGCCTCCTAAAGAAAATGTACAATCAAAATTCACTTTATGAGAACTAATCACATTTTAGGAGATGACATCATCCCTAATAGTTGAGGTGGCATTTCTTGAGTTAAAGGTACTTACTTGTTACATTCTCAATGGTGGATAAATACTCATGGTTAACCATGGTAGTGCTATAAGTACTTTTAAGTCAAAGTAAAGTACTCATAATAAATGTCATTTCACACTTTTTGAATAAAAATATATTATTGTCATTTCATATTTCTTGAAAGAAACAATGCATATCCCTATACATTTATTATATTGTATTATATTATTTTTATATAGTATATTAATTATATGTTATTATATAATTTAAATAATATAAATTTTAATTAATAGCATATCATATAATTAATAAATTATAAATTTATATTTATATTTTATTTTAAGTTATTTAAGTACAAAGGACAAATGCATTAGTTGTTTAATGATAATGACTTTTTCTTGAAAAACTCATTCTTATTTATAGTCACATCAATACAATTTTTTTATTAATTTTATTTTGGTACAACTTTTGAATTGAATTTAACTATGGTTACATGGATTGTGGTGCAAAAAGTGAATTGCAAATTCATAAATATTATTTTATTGGTTTAGCTATTATTTTATTATTTCCTTATGAGGCCCATTTTAGACCTCAAAATTCCCCTAATGATTGGAATAGTTGTTCCTCCAATGTGACCAATTACTCTTGGGTTTCATGGGTCCTCATACTTTGAAGGTGGAACTTCTCCTAACGTTAATGCTGACAATTTTCCTACCACATGCATAGTAGGAGGATCTCTCGGTCTTCTTCCTAGTTTATTTACACATAACTCCCTCACTATTTTTGCATAAATTGGAACATCTCATATGGGTTCTAGTAGTGGGATATGAACATAATTTTCAATTCTTTCAAGAATTTGGATTCTCGTTGAGGGGTAGATTTTACTACAATTAATCTTTTAGGATATGGTGGATGTATAATAGTCACAGTATTGATAGCATTCGGTTGTTACAACCCATCCAATAGTAGTATCAATAGTTTTCTTAGAAGGCTCAGTTGTTACTATAGTATCAACAATGATAGAAATATCAATTGTTTTAGAAGATTCAACTATTAAAGGAACTTATACAACAATTATTATATATTTTCTATTTGTCACGATGATTTCGGCCTTGGTTGACTCAACCTATTATCTATCAAATGAATCTTGAATCAGTGTCCCCCCCCTTGGTGAATTATATTCTTCATCTTCTATAATGACTCGAGTAACTCTCGAGTTACCTATTCTCCCTTATCTTAATCGTAATTCATCCCACTCCATAGGTGAGATACAATAAGTTGGAATGACTGATGTTTCAATATTTTGCACTCTCTTATTATTAAGGTTAGGGTTAGGTTGTATAGGCAATTGAGGTTGTAAATGAGGTCTACTTACTAGTAGATTAGAGGGAAGTGGTATTTGTTGTTACTGCATTTGAAATGGAACAAGTGATTGATTAGCAAAATTGGATGATGGTTATGCTTGAGGCCATGGAAGAGAAGGCCACTTGGGACATGGCATTGGATATTGGACTAAAGAGGGATTAGGGGGATACCATGGTACTAGAGGTTATTGCATATGCTAAGTAAATTTTTGAGAATTATACAAATTATACCATGAATTAAAACAAGAAAAAGGATCTTGAATCATACTAAGTGGTTGAGGTTGTCTTGGTTTCTTGGAACCAATGAAGTACAATGTCTTGATGCCCTCCACGGATTCCTTGTAGACTTATTTTAGTCCTTGAAATTATGGGAAACATCCTCCTCTGATTCCTTGTAGACTATTTTTAGTCTTGGAAATGATGGGAACTGCTCTATATAATGTTCCCATTCACATATGTTACATGGCCCTATACTATTAAATGGGAGCTCCATAAGAGAGTGCTTCTTCCTACACTTAGGGAAAAATATAGACAACACTTGTTCTACTTCATAATAATTTTCTCTTTCTTGTAACTTATTAAACTGAGAATTCATAGAACTCATAATATTTGTTTTAAAATCCTCCAACATGTTCCCAATCTCTGCCCTAGTTACTCCACCATTGGTTGAACTTTGTACTCTGGTAGAGGCATCTCTTTCTAAGACTTTACTTTTTGTTGATCCTCTATAAATTATCAAGAAAATATCGACAATGTCATCATAATATTCTTTGAATATATCTCCCTTTCCCATAATATTAATCATATCTAGGTGCTCTTCCTTAATTCCTTTGATAAAAATAGTCTTTAGGATTTCCTTATATTACTATGCTTGGATATTCATAAATTATAATGGAGACATTATATATAGTCTTCCAAGCTTTCCTCATCTTGGTGGGACATTCTGAACAATTCTTCCCTTTGATCCCTTTTCCTACAGTAGTCCTAATACTTATCCAAGAAAAATTTCTTCATATCATCGCATGAAGAGATGGATGAACCTCCTAATCCCATAAACCATCCCAAAGTTGCTCCTGTCATGGTAGCAGTGAATAATTTTAGTTTCTAGGAATTGGAGGTATAATTGTAACCTCTATGCAAGAAAAAAATTTCTAAAAGGAATGTATATGGATATTAATTAAATGTACCATGGAAAAATGTAAGGGTTGATAAAGGAATATTTTTCATTGGATACTTCCCTTTCATGTCGCTAATGGGAAATTCAAAGGTAGTAAATGTTTCTTCTTCCATATTTTCATCCTGTGTTTTAAAATAAAAGACAAAAAGATGCTTCCTTTTCAATTGAAAATAATATCCCTTTGGTTACTTAGGTTTCTCAAGTTGCTTAGGTTTTTCAAGTGATTTACGTTGTAGTTTTTTCGTAGCACCTTCTGCAACAAAGTGTTAGGAAAATTGTTTCACAACACTACCCACAAACAAATGGTTAGTGGATTGTTTGACAACACTACCTGAATATGGGATGCAATAATCAAGTGGTTGTTCTCCTAGATTCAATTCTAAATTACATTCATCTGTGTCCCCTTGTACATCTAACAAGCCTTTATATTCTTCCTCTACTGATATAGATGGAATAAAAACAGTTGGATTTACTCTGAGGCTGAGGGTTCATAAAATTCCACCTTTGTGCTGTGTGCACCTAACATATATGATTCAAGACATGTTTGCCTTTGTGGAGAAACTTTGTTTAACCCTTTATTCTTCGATATTATTCCCTAAGCAACTGAATCTATTGCAACTTTTGAAATTAACTCTGATATGTATGTTACTCTTCCAAAATATTGATTCTTCTTTGTCCCACGTCCTTTTTTACTTGTGTAGTTTGTTTCCTTGGGGGCACCATGTTTTTCTATTTCTCTATTCATGTAATACAATCCTATGTGGCCTAGATTCTTACGAGGCCAAGCCTAATTTGGTATGTCAAAGGGATGTGCAAGTTATCATCTCTCATATTAATTCCCTCTAACCTCAGAGTCAGGAACACATATAACACATTGTCAATCAATGCATGTAAACAATGTGAGTCACACATGACAGAGGCACAGGGCATCCTATTTTACAAATTACATACATACATATTTGAAATGTAATCAATCATGAGAATCTCTCAATTCTTTAATTACGCAAGTCAAGAAAAATATTACATTTTTTTGTTATGAATATAAAATATTGTAACAATCTTTCCAAAATACAAAATAACCGATAACTAGAGGTTGTAACTATTTCAAACATCTTGGTTTTATTGTAAATAAACAAATTTCTTTTCTAGCACAATGGTCAATGCTTACTTTACCAAGTTACATCCTTGGTTGACCGATGCATTACTGGAAAGAAAAATATCCAGGAGATAGAGTATCAATGTAGTAGAAATAGTAACAACACACCTTTGACTTTGGAATTGGAAAGACAAAAACTAGAGCACAACATCCCTACAATAGCACCTTCAGTGTGCCAAGATTACCCTAAAACAGTTCCTTGTCATTTTTGTTAATAATATTTCCTAAAAAATTAAACCTCACATCCAAATACAAGCAAAGCTAATATATTAGGATGACATAGAAAAGAAGAATACATTGGTCAGACGATGATGAATAATGTAACATGGTATAGCTTTTAAGGTCAAAATGATAAGAAAAATAGGCTAAATAGGTACACAAGGTGCAAATTCCACATCCCAACAAAGAGATAGAAGATGGAAAAACAAGTCCAAGGTACATTATCACTACTACAAAAGATATGGTCACTATGAAAGTGAACATATAAAGAAACTATAAAAATTGAACAAGGGCAGATCAAATGTCTCTAACATTGAAGAGGGGACGTATTAGTCAATGTTCTTCTCATGTAAAACCATTGAATAGGATCACAACAAGGACCTTTGGTTTCTAAAAAATGGCTACAATAATCACACGAAATATAATAATAATTTATTTTCTAGTATTGATAGCTATGTTCAATATGAGATTACTATCATGTAAAGACCATAGGAAAAGGTGGTGTTTTTCCTAACTAATAAAAATGAAAATAAATATATTCTTGATTTCTTTTACATAAGAAATATTAGACATAATATGTTATGTATTAGACAATTGAGGCAACATGGTTATGACATCAAATTAAAAGACTCTACATGCACAATGCTCAATAAATCACCTAATATAAGACTTGTCACAAAGGTCCAAATGATGAAGAATATAGTGTTCCCATTAAATGTTAGAATTGTAAATCTATCACAGTAACATGCAACAAATGTTTCAAGCATAAATGATACTTAGTTGTGGCATATTAGGTATGGTTTCTTACATTTTTGGAGTCTTATCCTCTTTTAGAAACAATCGATGATTAAGGGATTTTCCAAATTGAATGAAAAAACCAACACTTGTGAAACTTGCATTCTTGGAAAGCATCAAAGAGATAATTTTCCCAAATCATCCTACAAGTACAATAAGCACTAGATCTTTTCCACATAGATATATGTAGAGCCATGCAAAATTAGTCCATTGTTAGAAGATTTTATTTTCTAACATTCATTGATAATTTTAGTAGGAAATTTTTGTTAGAAAATCAGAAAGGAAGAAAGATTTTCTTGTGATGATAATTACTTGTGATTTATTTAAGTTCTTATTATATTTCTTATGTTCTTCTATTATCTTAGTTTCATCAATAAATTACCAAGACCAAAACACAAATATCAAGTACACCATATTTAGGAACTCATCCAAGGCTAAAACCCCTATATATGGGAAAACCTAGTCAAGAACTCTTCCTTTAGTAAGTAAAAACGAGATAGACCAATACCATAGAACAAAGACCTTCCTCCTCCACCAAGTCAATGTTTCAATGTGATTTAGTAGTATCTTCTTATCCAAAAACTTTAACCCAAAAAAACCCATAAATTTTGGCCCCAACTTCACCAGAATTTCAAACCTGCTTGCACTTCTGAAATTTTTGGCCCACCTGCACTTTTTGGTTTGCCTGAACTTCTCATCCTTCCTACAGTTTTCGTTCTTGTTGCACTTCTCAACCTACCTACACTTTTCGGCCTTCCTGGACTTTTCGGGCTTCCTGCACTTTTTGGCCTTGTTGCACTTCTCGGTCTGCTTGCACTTCTGAAATTAGAATTTCTTATTCTTTAAAATTTTGACATGCCTTTATATAGGTGTTTTTGTCCCTTAGTTAGGCCGACTTCGTGGAGGAGGCCTAAAAGACTTAATTTAAATTAAAATAATTTTCTTTCTTAACAAATAAATCCACAGAAGGATTCTTTACATTATGACATGGACAAGGACACTTTCCATAAACCATAAAAGACTACAATGGAGGCTTTGACCTATAAAGAATTTACCCAACATGAAACCCATGCTTTATTAAGTCAATTTCTTTAATAATATTTTTTTCTTTCTTTCTTTTGATAAATACATTACAACATGACTCAAATATAATTATGAAGACTGACACTAGTTACATTCTTCTACACTCCCTCTTAAATAGGGAGGTAATCATAATTTACATACATATATATAGAGGTACATGGAAGATCTACGAATATTTCTATCACAATTAGTGTTTCCGACTAGATACCTGACTAGAGTAATCTTTCCAGGTGGGACTAAGATGGACTCAATATTTCAGCCACTCTAGGTACAATCAGGGTTACTTTCTAACCATCAACGCAGGGAGCTAGGTGTGTATCCAATGTCAGAAGTCCATGGAAAATGCCACACTACCTCTTCGGGATCTAGGTGATGAACCCTTAGCTAAACTGAGAGAGGGGGGGGGGGTGAATCAGTTTAGTACATTCACGGACATTAAAACCCTTTTATTTAAACTATTTAACAACTTCATTTTATGAGCAAATTAACACATAATGAATCAGAAAACTGAATGCGTGGGCAACAAGTAATTAAGCAGATTAAAACATCACATCAACACATAATCATCAAGCACATAGACACCAAATATAAGTGGAAACCCATAAGGGAGAAAAACACATCTTATTATAGTTGTGATGCAAAGGCAAGCTCCTACTCCCTCTCACAACTGATGTTATGTAGGCTCCAACCTACAGGAGGCTACTACCTCAATTTCTGCAAGCTACTACTTGCAAGGACTCCAACTCCCATCTATTTTCTGCATGCTATAACCCGCAAGAGGCTCCTACCTCTACCATCTCCAACTAGACATATATCAAGCTACAACTTGAAATGAAAGCACGAAGTCCCATGTATTTTCTGCAGGCTACAACCCACAGGAGGCTCCTACCTCAATAAGCTCCAATTGGACATCTATCAAAATACAACTTGAAATGGAAGCACCAACTCCCATGTATTTTTTGAAGGCTACAACCGACAAGAAGCTCCCACCTCAACTTCTGCAAGCTACAACTTGCAAGGAAGTTCCAACTCCCATAATTTTTTTTGCAGGCTACAACCTACAAGAGGCTCCTACCTCACCCAACTCCAATTGGAAATTTATCAAGCTACAACTTGAAAGGAGACTACAATCCCCTCACTCAATATGAAAATAAAATGCTGATTTACCTTGATATTAGCTTTGTTTTCTTCCACTTTCTCTTCTGCCTTTCCAGCATTGAAATCTGCTTCATATCAGCTCTGGATGTGCACAGTATCTCTATCAGCTCCCTCTCATTCTTCCACACTCTCTCTAACATATCTATGCTCATTACAATAAAATATTTTATACAAATAACTCCTGACTATTTTCATTCTACATGGAATACGAAGTGAACAGGCTTGTCTCTCTGCCTTCCACCCATTTGATTCCTCATCCTTCAGTTCAGGTATATACATAAACAAAAATATAGAAATAATCATTTCAACATTTTTTGGAGTTTTTCCTATGCCTATGGAGACTTGCCTTTGCATCACAAACAACAAAAATAATTAATAAATTTACAGTTACAAAAATATTTCACTCAACCATTTCAAATCTTTGCTTGTTGTGTATTTGTATTTTCTGCTACTTTCATGGTCTTTTCTGTTTTTGATGTTATATTCTAACAATTTTGCATAAACGCCTTTTTTCCCGACTCGAACTAGCTATTTTGTTTCCAACAGTGCCACCATATGCTCCTTTTTCCTTACTCTGCCTATCTACCTATTATATAGTAACCACAACGTTGAACCTTCTCTGCCCGGAGTTTTGTTGCTCTGCACGCTGTGTCGAGTCTCTCACCCGAGTCTACCTGCTCGCATTCAGACTTTATTCTAATAACAGACGTATCCGCATAACCTGGATTTAAAACATCTTAACTTTTAATTTTAAAATGTATCGCATCCGGGCTATTATCGCATTTCAGAAACTTCCTTTGTTATTTGTTTATTCATTGCTTAGCCACCCCCCCCCCCCCCCTAATGCAATTTCTTAAGGAAATTCTTATATCGCTAGACTTTAAAATATTTAGTATTAAACTATGAGAGGTATTGTGATCGGGCCCATCTCCCATTTCACATTTCGGTGTTTATTTTGTTATTTGGTTCTATATTGTTCTTCCATTCTCCGATGCGATTTATTAAAGGGAAACCTTCTACCTCCAGATTTGAAATCCTTTAGACTTTTTCTTTGAAAATACATCGCATTTGGTACTCTTATCGCATTTCACATTTCGGCATTGTTCTTTTGTGCTATTCCTCATGAGCTTTGCGATTTGCGATATCTGATTGGGTCCCATGCCAGACTTTAAATCCTTGATTCTTTGGTTTTGAAGCGCATCGCATCTAGGCTCTTTATCTCACTTTGCATTTCAGCGTTTGAACGTGGTTCATGAGTGTTATCCCTTCTGAGCTTTGCGATCTACGATACACGTTTTGGGATAAAGAGTTATGGTCCCACCGAGGTGCCACGTCATTGCCACGTCATCATGCCATGTCACTTCTCGCACTTCGCATTTTCTTTGACTCTACAAATTTGTGATATTTCGTTGTACTGTGATTGTGATATGTGATTTCTCTTTGTCAAACAATGTTATGAATGTGTATTTGCATGACTCGACCCTTAAACTACACTTTTCTGAATGCATATACCAACCCGACTCTTGAATAGTGTTGAATGTAGATTGTACAGCTTGACCCTGCACTGCACAATTTTCTTCTTTGCTGGATAACACTGCTCTTTTACCTCTTTTTCTGCTCCTTGCTTATTTTTTTCTCCTTTGCCTTAAGTAATAATTCTAAAGCTACTCCATGCCTCTTTGTTTCTCCTCTCTGCTCCTTATCCTTATATAATGATTCTAATGCTGCTCCTTGCCTCTTTGCTGCTCCACTTCCTTAGATTATACTTCTAATGGTTTTTCTTGCCTCGTTGCTTCTCCTCTACCTTAGATTATACTTCTAATGCTACTCCTTTGCCTTGCTCCTTTGCCTCTTTGCTGCACATTGCTACACATTGCTACTCCTTGCCTCATTTTTGCATAATGCTGCTACTTTTCCTCTTTTCTGCTCCTCCACTGTACTTTTGCCTTTTTTTCTTTATTTCTCCTTTATACTCCGACTGATCCTGATCTGCCCCTTTGTCCTTAATGACAATTCTGGTGTTTTCCTTTGCCTTGATCCTTTTCCATCAATGACAATAATTCCAATAATCTCCACCTTTGGCATTGATGGCAACACTTCCTCCAACACTTTCTCCCCCTTTCATTATGAGAAGTGTCTATCTTCCTCTGCTTGCTTTTCTTCCCTCTTTGACATCAATGGCAAGGGCTTATAAAATGTTTTCAGTGTAGATTCCATCATAGCATTGCTCCTCTTTGAGTTCAGTATAATCATCCTTCATTAACTTTTTTTGTTATTAAATGAATATACACACTCCATATATTCATTAAACACTTGATGAATCCTTTTGTATTTGAATGAATACACCTAATCCACCATTGTATTACTGCTTCCTGATTGTTTTGTATAAACTGTGGTTGTTTCTTTATGTTACACATAAGCATTTCTTTATATGTACATAAAAATTACAATATCATTGTGAATGCATTGCAGAATTCATATGATATATGAGCATTGCTGGGGTAACACTTTGAAAATCATTGAGATTTCATGAATATACACAACAAACTGATGCTATCACAACTCATGAGAATGTTGGAATGCATGTCACCATAGAATGTTATGTTGTTTTGTCCCTTGCTTCTTGATGAAACTCTGTGCACTAGTGAAATATCAACAATTCCTTTTTGCTGAAGTAAGCTTTAGATGAATCAATAATAGAATCTTGAACTTCAATAGTAAGATTAACATAACTAGCCCATCATACTAAAAATTTATGAATGATCTTAAGAAAGAGGCCTTGAAGATATATCAATATTGACTTGAGGAAGAGTGAAATTCTATCCAAGAATAAATTTTACATCAATGTTTAATATAATACTTCAAATGAAAACACGATAATGATATTTTGACACTTTTAATGACATTTCCATGCTTTGATAATGCAACTCAACATTCTCCTTTATGTATTTTTTCCATACCAACACCATGATGTATGCTATAATACTCCGATACTAGGGACCTGTACCATAACACTACTCCAAAAATAACACTTGGTATTCTACTGATAGGAAGACTGCTCCAAATACAATTGATGAATATTTGTAATGATATACTGATAATAAAATTTTTCTTATTCATCCTTCTTAAAATCATTTTTATTACATTATTAACACTTGTCGAGAGACACACAGTGTAATCATCTCTGTATATCTTTACCAGCTCCATAGCTCGAGCTCTTCTTTGACAACTTTTATGGACTACTCTCCCTTTGAGAAGTTGCTTCTTGTCTAACCCTGGCTGGATGTCTGCATTGCTTCCTGGAGCATCTCCCCCCCAGACTATGAAGGAATCATAATGTCATTAAAGTAACATGATCCCCCTTTTTCTTCTTCTTCCATACTTTGTTGGGGTTCCTCATAATGTCTGCATATCCTTTTGATTCACAGTTTGGTCTGGTTTGATTTGATTCCATCATTTGTCTAGAGTCCTTTAATGTATATGGCAGCCTACAATCATTTTCTTTGTGTCCAAGATTGTGGCATACCTAACATCTTATTTCACCTAGGTACATTTGAGCTTATGTATAGAATTTTGTGCTCCTTTTTGAACATAGTTTACATTCAACAAATTTATTTCCAAATTCACTGCATGAATAAAAGTAGCCTTGGAAATTATTTATGTACCTGGAGAAAGTTTTTCCTTTCCATTTGTTTTCTTGAGGTAATCTTTTCATTTGTTGCATCCTTGGCTGGTTAAACCTGATTTTCTTTGTCTTACATTAAGCTGCTACATGTCCAGAGTCATTGCATGAATAACAGTAGCCATGGAAATGATTTGTTTACATGGTGAAAGATTGTATTTTCCATCTGCTTGCTTGAGGGAGTCTTCTCATTTGTTGCATATTTTTTTGGTTAAATTTGATATGCCTTGTATTATAATGTGTTGCAATATGTCTTGGTTTATGACAAGAGAAACATGTGGTATTTTTCATAGGAGGAAAGAACCTCCTTTGAGATCTTCCAAAATTGTTCAATTCATCTTCAAGAACAGTTGATCTTTTTGCAACTACTTGCTTATTCCTCTCATTCTTTGTCTCTTGATCTTTCTTCTTGTTTGTGTTTGTTTCTTTACACATCAAGTTCTTGTTGGCTTCTGCTTCTATGGATCCTTTTTGAGCTGATTCATCATCCCTTTCAATGTCTGCCTTCTCTCAATTCTCCATGGAGGCAATCTCATCTCCAAGCTGCCTACACAACCTACTCCTTTCTTCTATCAGTCTTCTAGATGAAATAATCTCAGATTGATGAGAGTTATCATTTTCCTTTATTACAGCTTTCTATAAAGTGGTATCCTTGTTATCCTCTACCTTGGACTTACTGGCTTCTCCTTCATATCCTACCCCCCTTTATAAGAGGAGATCTTTAAGCATTTAGTATCTTGTCCAACTGTCCATAGTTTTTCATTTGAGGAATATTCATAGTTAATTCAATTTGGGCCTTCTCTCATTTCTTCCTTAGGCTTACCACTTCTTCTTCCAACTTTTAACGCTCCTAATTTTTCTCCTTTATTTCCCTTTTCAGAATATCCTCTATTTTCCTAGATTCTTCTAGTTCAACTTTCAATTTAATAAGGTCTTTTGAATATGGTTATGTCTTTGCATATTTCAGGAGAATCTCTTTCTGTTTCTTACTCTTAAATTTTAGCCTTTCAATTTACTTTAAGGCACTCACCAACTCCCCCTCAAGGTCTACCTCACCTTATTCTTCAAATTACAAAGGATCATCTTCAAGATCATCCATACCCATTAGTGAGAATTATGAGATTCCATCTTCATCTGGGGATTCATCTGAGCTTTCAGATGCACTTCTATCTTGCTGGGAAAAAATAGTTTTTCTCTTAAATTTCTTCCCTTTCTGCATATTATAAGATCTTATTTTCTCTTTCTCTTTAGACTAATTCTCTGTTATCTTATTGGGACATTTTTAGGCATATTGGCCCACTCTTCCATAGTTAAAGCACTTGAATGGGAGTTTACCTTTGTACTTTCTTGTGCCTCTGTCCAGTCTTCTAAAAAAATTAGCTTCTTCTTCATCAAAACATGAGGTTGAAAATTCCTTCTCATTTATGCACTTTTCTTCCTTCAAGGCTGCCTCCATCACATTTGACTTCCCCTTTGGAAGCATCATCTCATAAGTTGTCAGGTTCCCTAGTAATTGATTCTTGGTCAAGCTTTCCCAGTTTGTTGTTTCTTCTATGGCTGAAACCTTGGGATTGAACCTGGATGGTAGTGATCTCAATATTTTCATTACCTCTACACTTTCTTTAATTTCTTCTCCTAGACCTATCATGATATTCACAACTTCTCCAACTCTTAATAAGAATGTAGCTATATCTTCATGTTCATTCATTTTTAATTTTTCAAACTGGGTTCTATATGCTTACAATTAAGCCAACTTCACTTTTTGATCTCCCTCATGAATATTTTCTGATCCCAGATTTCTTTGGAAGTCTTACTGTGCATTACTTTGATAAATTCAGACTTACCTAGACCGCTGAAGAGTACATTCATATCTTTTGCATTAGCTATGAAATTTTGTTTGGATTCTTTCTCTTTTATATGGTTATTAATCATCCCTCCTAATTTCCTTACTTCTTCAAGCCGTGCCTTCAAGCCAACAATTTCTTCCTCATGCTCATATTCTCTCTGATCACATATTTGCACCATTTGCTTTAGATCTTTGTTTTCATTTTTCAATATTCCTATTTCATTCAAGACACACTAATGTTTGGCTTGTTCTTCAACTGTATTTTCTTCAAGGAAATCATGTCCATTCACACTAACGACAACCTCATTTGGCTAAAAATTTGCCTTTTTAAAGATTTTCTTCTTCTTCTTGTTTATCTTCTTCTTAACAATGCAACCACTAGTGTCTCCTTCATGTATGAGATGAAATATATTTCAGATTTCTTTTGCAGAAGCTAAATCCATTACTGTATCAAGATCCTTGCTATGAAGACTATTATACATTACACATTTTACCTTGGAATTTTACTTTTTTTCTTGCAAATATGGAGAGTCTTTATAGTAACCATCGCATACAAGTTTCCATTCGTCAGGTCCATAAGCCATTAAATCTATTGTAACCTTACCTCTCCATTCAGGAAATCTTGTTGTACTCAACACGGGTACATTTTGATAATCCATGACTCAACTAGATCTCCTTCAAGCTATTAGGCTTACTCGAAAGGAACAATACCAATTGATGAACCCTTAGCTAAACTGATGGGGGGGTGAATCAGTTTAGTACATTCATGGACATTAAAACTATTTTATTTAAACTCTTTAACAACTTCATTTTACGAGAAACTTAATACATAATTAATCAGTAAACTGAATGTGTGGGAAGTAAGAATTAAGTAGACTAAAACATCACATCAACACATAATCATCAAGCACATAGACACAAGATATACGTGGAAAACCATAAGGGATAAAACCACATCTTATTATGTTTGTGATGGAAAGGCAAGCTCCTACTCCCTCTCACAACCGATTTTCTATAGGCTCCAACCTACAGGAGGCTACTACGTCAATTTTTGCAAGCTACTACTTGCAAGGAAGCTCCAACTCCCATCTATTTTCTACAAGCTACAACCCGTAGGAGGCTCCTACCTCAACCAACTCCAATTGGACATCTATCAAGCTACAACTTGAAATGGAAGCACCAACTCCCATTTATTTTCTATAGGCTACAACCCACAAGAGGCTCCTACCTCAAGCAGCTCTAACTGGACAACTATCAAGCTACAACTTGAAACAGAAGCACCAACTCCCATGTATTTTCTGCAGGATACAACCCACAAGAGGCTCCTACCTCAACTGATGCAAGTTACAACTTGTAAGGAAGCTCCAACTCCCATAACTCTTCTCTAGGCTACAACCTACATGAGGTTCCTACCTCACCAAGCTCCAACTGGAAATTTATCAAGCTACAACTTGAAAGGAGACTACAATCACCTTACTCAACATGAAAATAAAATGTTGATTTACCTGGATATCAGCTATGTTTTCTTCTACTTTCTCTTCTTCCCTTCCAACCTTCAAATCTACTTCATACCAGCTCTAGATGTGCATAGTATCTCTATCAGATCTCTCTCATTCTTCCACACTATCTCTAACATATCTATGCTCATTAAAATAACATCTTTTATAGAGATAACTCCTGAATGTTTGCATTCTACATGGAATACGAAGTGAACAAGCCTGTCTCTCTACCTTCCACCCACTCGATTCCTCATCCTTCAATTCAGGTATATACATCAACAAAAATACAGAAATAATCATTTGAACATTATTTGGAGTTTTTTCTATGCCTATGGAGACTTTCCTTTACATCACAAAAAATAAAAATAATTAATACATTTACAGTTACAACAATATTTCACTCAACCCTTTCAGCTCTTTGCTTGTTGTGTATTTGTATTTTCTGCTGTTGTCATTGTCATTTCCATTTCTGCTGTTATATTCTAACAATTCTGCATAAACACATTTTTTCCCAACTCGACCCAGCTGTTGTGTTTCCAACAATGCTACCATATGCTCCTTTTTCTCGACTCTTCCTATCTACCTATTATATAGTAACCTCAATGTTCAACCTTCTCTGCCCAGAGTTTTGCTGCTCTACACGCTATGTCGGGTCTCTCACCCAAGTTCAAAATTTCTTCTAATAATAGACATATCCACATAACCTGGATTTGAAATATATTAGCTTTTACTTTTGAAAGGTATTGCATCCGGGCTCTTATCGCATTTTGACTACTTCCTTTTTTATCTGTTTATTCGTTGCTCAACCATCCTCCCGATGCAATTTCTTAAGGAAATTATTATACCACCGGACTTTAAAATATTTAGTATTAAACTCTGAGAGGTATCACGTCTAGGCCCATCTCACATTTCTCATTTCGACATTTCTTTTGTTATTTGGTTCTATATTTCTCTTCCATTCTCCGATGCGATTTCTTAAAGGGAAACCTTATACCTCCGGATTTGAAATCCTTTAGACTTTTGCTTTGAAACTACATTACATCTGGTACTCTTATCATATTTTGCATTTCGGCATTATTCTTGTGCGTTATTCCTCCCGAGATTTGTGATTTGTGATATCCAATTGCGTCCCACACCAGACTTTAAATCCTTTAGTCTTTGGCTTTGAAGCGTATTGCATCTAGGCTCTTTATCGCACTTTGCATTTTGACGTTTCAACATGGTTCATGAGTGCTATCCCTTCTAAGCTTTGCGATCTGCAATATGTGATTTGGGATAAAGGGTTCGGGTCCCACTGGGGTGCCACGTCACTGCCACGTCTTCATGCCATGTCACTTATCACACTTCGCATTTTCTTTAACACTACGAATTTGCGATATTTCGTTCTGCTGCAATTGCGATATGCGATTTATCTCCGTCGAACACTTTTTTGAACGTGTATTTGAACGACTCGAACCTTGACCTGCACTATTCTGAATGCATATACCTACCCAACTCTTGAACTGTGATGAACGTAGATTGCACAACTTGACCCTGCACTCCACAATTTTCTTCTTTGTTGCATAACACTTCTCTTTTGCCTCTTTTTCTACTCCTTGCTTCTTTGTTGCTCCTTTGCCTTAAGTAATAATTCTAAAGCTGCTCCGTGCCTCTTTGCTTCTCCTCTCTTCTCCTTTGCCTTAGATAATTATTCTAATGTTGCTCCTTACCTCTTCTCTGCTCCTCTACCTTAGATTATGCTTCTAATGTTTCTCCTTGCCTCTTTACTACTCCTATGCCATAGATTATACTTCTAATGTTGCTCCTTTTCCTTTCTCCTTTGGCTTTCTCTTTTACCTCTTTTCTGCACATTGTTGCTCCTTGCCTCCTTTTTGCATAATTCTTCTCCTTTTCCTCTTTTCTACTCCTCCACTATACTTTTTCATTTTTTTTCTTTATTTCTCCTTTATACTCTAGCTGATCCTGATCTACTCCTTTTTCCTCAATGAAAATTCTAGTGCTTCTCGTTTTCCTTGCTCCTTTTCCATCAATGAAAATATTTCCAACACTAGGCATCAACACATAGGCCAACAAAATTTCCTCCCAAGCATCCACCATTATATGCTTCAACTCTCCCTATTAAGCTAGATATATCCATTTGTCCAAGCATGCTTCCAAAGTGTTTAAACTTCTTATGGAGAGATTTTCCTCTACAAACACAACCTCAATCAATAATAAACTTTCAAATATACAAGTAAACACAAACCTTCAGGGTCCTCAATCATCCTCATTCCACGTATATCAATTTATTCATATGCAACTAGTCGAAATATTTTCTTCTTTCATTTCTTCAGTAGCATCAAGACATCCTTAATACATTGTAGTGCTTTCATTCATTATTATACTTATTATTCAAGGTATAAAGACTATCATAATTTTCCCTCCCTCTTAACTGGGGAAAGTATTCTTTTCTTCTAACCGTGCTCCTTCTTAACTTGGGGAGATAAAACACTTCCTTCTTCTATAACATCATAGAACCTTTCATGGCTTCATTGATTCTTACAAAATCAAGGTCTTATTATATAAATTCCTTCATCATGCTTTATCATTATGATACGAACATCCTAATCATTTCAATATTATGTACCTGCAAAAATTTAATAGACAGTACAACCAAAAACAAATATATACAAAATCATGAAGTTAGCTATATCAAAATAATTTTACTATAATGGAAGGATTTAAAATTCATAAATCAAACACATAAAAATAGTTGGTTTCATAAAAAACAAGAGACATATATTTTATATTCTAGACTTCAAATTTTTGCTAGGGTTTGGTCATAAGCCCTAGATTCCATCTTCTAGACATAAAGCCTTAGATATCAACAATTTAATAAAATAATAATTCAATCAGAGTATTATGCATCTAGGGCTTCTATATTACTATTAGAATGATAGACTCTACTAGGATCTACTGAAAATGCTCGATTTTCATTATCAAAGCTAAATTGTATCAATAATCCAAAATAATATTATCATATCCTAGAATATAAATCTTCTACTAGGGATTTGTTACAAATCCTAGAATTCACAAACTAAAATATGAGTATCAACAATTAGGTTAGCATACTCACATATACATATCTATGATTCATTTCACATTAATATCTACTTTTATATTGGGAAAAATTTATAACAAATATTACCAAACCTTGTAGGACATCAATTATTGAAGGGATTCCTTTCCACAAAACTTCTTCCATGCTTCAAGTCTCCTCCATAGCCTTTGAATATTCAACAAGCTTTCATTACCAAGAAAAATATAAAATTAAAGGTTACTAGTATATAATACAAACAAATCTCGACGTGAGGAGGAAACCAAACATGAAAAGATGAAACAAAGATTAAAATACTTATCTTTTGTAAAATTGTGAAGGCTCCCTCTTAATCTATTTTTTCGGAGGGATACCTACAACTTATCAAAATAATTCAAAAATGTTCTAACATGACATATTATACCTACAAACTCTATAAATAAAAACACACATGAAAACACTAAAACAATTAAGATAGAAGGGTAAGTAAGGGATAATATCCCTAAGAGTCTCTAGAAAATAATTATTTGACTTCAAATTATTCTATATTGTTCTTCTTTGGTGGACCTTCAGCAACAACATTGGCATGTTCTCTTTCTCTCTTCCTATTCCTTGGATTCCCAGGACGATGATTTTTGTAATGAACCATCATATGACAATTGTAGCATTCAATATTTGACAAGTCAATTTTATTCTTTGGTCCTTTGAATTTCTTAAAGGCTCCCTTCTTCTTGTGATGAGAAGAATATGAATTAGAGGTGTTTTCTTCTTCATCTCACTTCTTATTGTTTACTAATGATATTCGATCCTCTTCTTGATTACATGCATTCCATATTTTCTCAAATGTTGGTGTATCCTTCCAATTAATGATTCCTGAAGTAAAAGCACTCCAAGATTTCAGTAGCCTTAGAAGAGAAGTAATTACGATCTATTTTTCTGGTACAAAATCATCTATTACTTGGATTCCATCTTTGATTCTAGATATCCTTATAAAATATGATGAAGCAGTATTATCATTCGTCATTTTTACAGTTCTTAGTTAATTCTCGAGGCTTGTTATTTGACAAATGTTTTTATTGTGAATAATTTGGAAAGAGCATCATACATTTCTTGAGCGAAATTGTTAAACATAAGCATGGTGAAACACATACAAAGGGAAAGATAAGCATTGATTGACTTTCCATTTATATTTCTATTTATAGTACAATGGGGTGACTCTTGGATTCCACATTCTAAGGTCACTTGGACTCCATTTGTGACTGTTCACCTTCCACACTTACCCATAGAGGATTAGGTGTCCAACATTCCCCCCTTAATCCGATGGGGTACGTGTGAGTCCAAGAAGAGAGTTTTAACAAAAATTTACAAAGTATGCATGGCAGCACTTAGGCCGAATCAGCTCTCTGAAATGTTGGCATAAAGAGGTGGTTTAAGGATGACCACCAACACTGGAATGCAATGCTTATTGCAGTTCCTGAAACTCTTCCCAATCTGGCAAGAGGCTGAGGGCTTTTGCTAGAGGAAGTGTCCCTCATATTTGAAGAGGGAGACCTTCAGACTAGAAGAAGGGAGGTCTACAACTTGTGATGGTTTAAGAATGACCACCAACGCTGAAATTCCTGATGCATTTCCTGGAACTCTACCAAAGCTGGAAATAAGCTGAAGTCTTCTGCTAGAGGAAGTGTCCCGAATTCTTTGAAGAGGAAGAATATGAACCTCAAATAGATGGTTTATGGCTGTCCACCAACCAAAGGAATGCTCATGGGCATCTTTGTCTGTGGCTACAACTTTGAATCTGGAAAGACGAATTGTGGCTCAGGCTCGCTTAAACTGTTGTGTCTCTGGCTACAACTCTGAATCTGGAATGAGAGATTGTGGCTCATGCTCTCTTGATGTGGCTTCGAAGCTTGTAGATGACCACCATTTCCCCCCCTGTCAGGTACAAGGTGAGATGATGGCCAAAACTCAACTGCAAGTTTGTTCAATATTCGAGAACAAGTTCTGACATGCCACTTAAACATCTTCTTGGCTTTTGATGCCCATTTCCAAGAAGCGATCCATCCAAGATGAATCTTTGTTCTTGCAGGAGGCTTATTTCTGAAGCATCTGTGTGAAGAGTGGGTGTGCCGACCATAGTGCTTGCATGGGTGAAGATCAAAACAATGATCTTTCATATGGCCAACTCGATCATAGTGTTGGAATTTTTCAATCTGTTGTTTCTGATTTGGAAGAGGAGCAAGATCTGGAACAGCTGAAGGTAAATTTTCATGAAGAAATCCGACACTCTGAAATTGAATTGGCTTGGAATAGTTTGGAATATGAAAGGAAAAATCCTTGTCATATCCAAGACCAGTTCTATGCTTGTTATGAACAAGCTCTTCCCAAGGTCTGATGATGGGCTTGGGAGGTGCATGCTGCATTTCTGCATCTTTTTGCACATCTGCTCCTGAAATGAGTATTGAATGTGGACCAATGTCAACTTTATATTCTTTCTGCTGATGGGAGTCCCTCTCAATTTTCTGAATAGAAAAAAGTTCAGAATGATTACTCCGCTTTTGTAATTCCTCTTGCTGTAGCTGAGATTCAAGCTACAGAAAATCAATCTTTTCATGTGCATTTTGTAAACAAGTTTGAATTTTTGAGAGAGAGTGTTTGCTGATTCAGATTGTGTCATCAACAGTACATTGTATAAGGGTTTTGAGGAACTCTAATAATTCATGAAATTTGGCCATTTTCAGATCACAACTATGATGAAGATGCTCAATAATCCTAATGGAGGCTATAACACAAACCCAACATTATTCCAAAATTTGAGAAATTTTACCCTCTTTCTCAATAGTTTGAAATTTAAGTCTTATGAAATTTGGCACTCTTTGGAAAAGAAATTGCTTTTTATTTGTTTGTAGAAAGAGGCCTCATACATTTCTTTCACACCAACCTTTAAATATGTGTGCAAAAACTTTGAAAAAACTTCAAATACCATTACATAGCATACACCATTTCTATAAAACACATTTCTTATCTTCCTCTAGGCTTTGAAAATAAGGGGAACTATACTATGCAACATCCTGAGAGAGTAAAGATCAATGCACATGGACAAACATACTCACTAGAGAAGATCGCCTATGTATATAATAACTTCAATGCAAGATTAAACTGCTCTACTCTAATATGTTTCCAGGCACGCCTCTCCCAGGCCGATTTCCTTTGTTGATTCTTCTCAAGCTGTCCGTTGTCAAAAAAATCATTTAATGTTTTATACAGGCCTCAAAGGGGTGGTGGAGAGTCACTGGGCCACGTTGCTCGAATGTTGATGGCTACCATGGCTTGACCACTACACTTCAGTGGTTGCAGACTTACATGCTCCGACTCTCCTTTAGCTCCAGGCTTACACGTAGGCACGGATTGAAAACTTGCCACATCCTCCACGGAAGGCTCACTAAACTTCTGCCCACAAAAATATCATGAATTGATCAATGGTGGAATGGGAAAGTTGGAATATCATGCAACAGAGAAAGCTGGGGCTTGGAAGGTGACTGTTCGACTCCCCTCACAGTCTTGTCGTGCTCCCACAACATTGAATATTCGAATGCCCTTATAACCGAGCTACCTGTTGAATGCAACAACGAGAGGGAGAGACTTGTTGTTTGGACTATGTGCAATGATGTGGGCAATGTACGTTGTTCGGACTCAGCATGAGGGGAATGACCATGACAACTGAGAGTGATCTCTACACAATGTATGTTTTGGAGCCATGATGACGGTAAAACGAGATTCCAACCATTGTATATATTTATAATTTTATGCATAGAACTTTGATATGCTATGGAACGTTATCCATGTATTACTGAAGATGCATTGTGTTTGAAAACAACACTAGAGATAATGGGATTTCCAACTGGTACCCAACGACTGTCCTTAAGAAGAAGCAAAACATTACGTCAAAATGTCCATGAATGCTAAGGACACAGCACACATAAATAGATGAATTATTGGAGAATCCGAGAAGATTGATATTGATGCAGCTGATACTAGCATATGATTATTGCCACAGGTTGTAGAGTTTTTTGGTCAATCAACACAGTTTTCATACCATTTCAAATATCTACACGAAGCCTGTGTGATTCAATTTAGATATAAGTCTGGTTTCCATTATTCTCTTATGGCCTTTCATTTTCCCCTTCATTCTAGTTTTCTTCCCTCCTTTCTTGCCCTTAGGTTGAGAAAGACCATTGTGGTAGATAGTCAGAGTTGGCGCAGAGTTAATGCATTCAAATTCCTCTGCTAAACTGCTAAACCTAGCTGTATCACTATATCTAAGCTTCCTAATACATCGAATGAAGGATCGATGCCAAGAACATTTACTTAAAAGAAATTTCGAGGCAAGATTTCCAATTTCAATCTAGGGAAATTTGACGATGAAAGTTTTTCCTACTTGGTGGAGCATTACAGTAGAATTGGTAGACTAGACGTTATAGACTTAATAGGGGTGGTCGACGTAATTTTTATGAGAGCTGCATAGAGAGAGATTTCAGGTAACGTTTCTTCAGGCCACAGATTTCTAACATCTCAGAAAAATTAACTACAGATAATGATGAGGAATGGTCTGCTAGAAGAGAAACAATAACAGAGAAACTTCGGTCGTTGGAAAAATTCTTAGTGCGCAGGAGGACAGAGAATATATGTTAAAATGGTTCACTAAGGCTCTGGCAGAAAACAAAAATACTAATGGGCTCTGGAGGAGGAGAGTAGTCCAAGCAGCGTACAAAAGAACACCTAGGTGGAGCGGATATAGTTAACAGGCCAAACAAAGATCTAACATAGTCTAAAAGTTCCCAGGCCTGACCTATGCTATGATACCATGTTAAACACAAGCATCGTGAAACACACACAAAGGGAAAGATAAGCATTTATTTCATTTCCATTAACCATAGATGTCTATTTATAGTACAATGGGGTGACTCTTGGATTCCACATTCCAAGGTCACTTGGACTCCATTTGTGACTGTTCGCCTTACACACCTACCCATAGAGGATTAGGTGTCCAACAAAAATCTATGTTGGAAATATATGGAATTAAGTTTTTCTTTACTCCATCCACTATTAGGTTCATGGCTACAATTTCAGATTCTATAAAATTCTCTTTCTCGGCTTCATCTGTTGGTTTCTTGATTTTCCCTTTAAACTCAATACTTTGTTCTTTTTTAGGAAAAGATCTATCCTCTTTTTCCATGCCCTGTAGTTGGAGGATCGTTATATTTTTTTTATGTCTTCATTGATTTTTCATATTAATATCTTCTACTCCTTGTGACCTAACCTAGAAACTCCTTATTCGCATTTCAGTATACCTTGAGGTTGCCTTTTTCTTCCTTCTTTCACCTTAGCTCTGATACCATGTTAGAAAATCAGAAAGGTAGAAATATTTTCTCTTGATGATAATTACTTTTTATTTCTTTCAGTTATTATTATATTTCTTATGTTATTCTTTTATCTTAGTTTCATCAAGAAATTACCAATATGAAAAAAAGGAGATCAAGTACACCATATGTAGGAACTCATCTAGGGCTAAAACCCCTATATAAGGGAAACACCAGTCAAGAAATCCTCCTTCAGTAGTTCAAAATGAGATAGAGAAAGACCCTAAACCAAATACCTTCCTCCTCCACCAAATCATCCTTCCAAGATGATTGAGTAGTCTCTTATTATCCAAAAAATTTAACCCAATAACAACCCTAAAATTTCGTCCCCAGCTTCACTAGAATTTCAGACTTGCCTAAAATTATGAAATTTTTGGCCTGCTTGCACTTTTCGGTATGCCTGCACTTCTCATCCCACATGAATTTTTTTTCTTCCTACACTTCTCGTCCTATCTGCACTTCTTGTCACAAAGTTTAAAGAGTTTAATATTGTAGGAAAAAATTGTGGCAAATATGTCACAATGTTTATATGATATGGAGGATAGTATCACTCAAAGGATTTCACAATTTTTTATAGAAAATAAGGAATTAAAGGGAATTTCATCATTAAATAATATACTCCATAAAAAATGAAGTCATTGAATGGAAGAATCATACCACTCTAAGCATGGAAAGAAGTATGCTAAAAGCTAGAAATTTACCGAATGATTTTGGGTTGAGGCTATTTCTTGTTTACTCTACATATTAAGTAGGTATTCAAAAATTAGTATGAAAGGTAAAGTTCCTCAAGAAACATGAAGGGGCACAAAGTCAAGTGTTTTTCATTTCAGATTTTTTGGTCGTATTCCCTATGCACATGTTCTACAAGAGCTAAGTTGGAAACTTGACAATATGAGTGAAGAATGCAATTTTTGGTAAATGAAAAATTCAAAGCATACAAACTACATAATCAAGTTACTAAGAAACTTGTGGTGAGCAGAGATCAAGAGAATGAAGCTATGCATAGTAGAAATCCATCTCTTCCAATAAATGAACAGGTGTAAAGTTTAGGATAGCAAGTATCTCCACCAGATATTGTTAAGGTTACAAGTGCAAATACAAGAAGATAGTTCTTCTTCTAGGAGAGATTAAAAAAAATTTGTGGGAAATAAAAGAAATACCCCTCTTCTAGAAGTAAGTAAATATAGTAAGAAAAAAAAAATCTTCAACGAAATATGTTAGTGTGATGACATAGATCAATAAAATAATCTTAGCTTATTATCCTATCAACCTACTTAATTTGAAAAGGTAGTGAAAGAAGACTAAGAATAGGAAATGAATGAAGATACTGAAGATATTTAAAGGAATAATGCATGGGATCTTGTTGATATCCTAGCTAATAAAACCATCATTGGTGTTAAATGGGTGTATAAGAAAAAAATGATGAGAAAGGAAAGGTAGAGAAATATAATGCAAGGTTATTTGCTAAAGTATTTGCTTAGAAACCAAGTATTCACTATGGTGAAACCTTTTCTCTAGTAGCAAGGTTGGTGATCCGAGTTGTACAAGTAATGAAATGAAATATTGGAAATTAAATGGAGCCCACACATAGAAATTTATATTAATTACAATAATATGATGAAACCCAACTTCTATTAACAAATGAAATAAAAAATACTATAGAGCATAAATTAGATAGAATGGTGGTAGTTGTCTCTGTATAAAGAGAGATGGCAATTACGTGCACTTGAAAAATATCTTACAAGGGGAGGAAAGAGTGACATTTTAACCTAAAGAAAGAAACATATAGGTCCAAAAACCTAGCATCATAATATGAAACAAAAAAAGCTTTGTGAGCCCCGAGGTGGTGTTGACGGTTCTAGAAAACCGTCAACCAAGGGGGTCTCCCCAATGTGAAGTCCCAATTAGACCTCACACCATTTGGATTAGGATCCCCATCCAGAATATCAACCTGACTGCCATATATTTTTATATATTTTACTTGGATACAAAGTTTAGAACAAGAGAGTAATCCACAAGTAATATATGATTAATAAGTGAGTATGTCTTGTGAGATTTTCATCTGTGGATAATATCAAGGTACTTATACCAAAAGGGAGGAGAAAATTGGGCCCTTTAATGGCAAGTAATAGTAATAATATGTAAAAGGAACATGAGAATATAGATATGAATGAATCATTGATCAACCAATGAAATAGTTGACAAGGAAGCAAGAATTGTTAAAGCAAATACAACACACCTTCAACAAGATACATACCAAAGCTACCAAAATAGTTCAATTTAATTAGTACATATGAAAAAAACATACATCGCAAACATTCAAGTGATATTCTTACAATATTCACGACATATGTGTGAAAGCATTCCCACTCAATGAGCTTTTGAATTAAGTAAAATTTCTGTGATACATCAAGAAAATGAACACCACTAGCCCCAATAGTGGAGCATTAGAGTAGTAACTTGCTCCTCCAAAACAACTATCTTCCTCTCCAATTCTTGGTTAGAGGATCCAATGTGAAAATTCCCTTACATGAGCAATGCGGGTGTATATATAAAAAATGGGGTGACCATTCACCCCCTTTGTGACTCTTGGGCTATGCTCATGACTGTTTGACTTCTCAATGAGCTTTCAACTTCCTACATGACTTTTCATATTACATGGATGAGTCTTGGACTTCCACTTTACATTAAATTTCTCCAATATTGAATTTAAATCATCCAAAAATGATGTGCCAAGTAATTACTCCTGGTCGAACATGACATGACATTGATGACATGGACTGCGTGATGATTTGGTAGTGCCAAGCTATCCTTCTTGCTACTTTGACTTCATTGAAAGGTGTATCCAATACTTTTTATTGATAAGAGATATGTTTTTTTCTTCATGTATGACCTTCAAAGGGTTGTGAATCAGATGGAGTCTTCATGCAGTATTGATATTTTGTGTTTTGTTGTAATCCAATGATCCTTCATCTTCTTGCCTAATTATCATCTTATCTCCTTATCTCCTTAGGTTTCTTCTAGCATGGTCTCCTTCTCCATCTCCTTTATAATCATCCTCTCATGACATAATAGAATACATGTGATTACAATCTACCCATGAAAATATGACATCATTTCTATAAAACCCTAGCCTAAGATGCTTCATTAAATCATATGTTAGGGCTAGAACAAGTGACTGGTTGAGAGAATAAATCTGGGATTGCACATTTATAGAGGCCAAGTTCTGAGACTAAGGCTTGAGACATCAGAATTCCAAGGTGAAAATTCCCTTACATGATCAATGCACTATTACACAATTGAGGGATTCAAGGACTCAGGTAGGAGATTTAAGCCTTGAGAGTGCACAATGCACAATTATGGAGGCCTGGGTAGAAGGAATGCATAGTTGAGGGACTCAAGGGATCAAGCTAGAGGCTTGAGGCTTGATACTACATAGTGCACAATTCTCAATGACCGGGCTAAGTGACCACATATTTGAGGAACTCAAGAGGTTAAGATTGAGGCTTAAAGTTTCCCAATGCACATTTTAGACCTGAGAACATGTTGGGATATTATGTAGTTGAGGGGTTCAAGGCCTCAATCTTGGGGCTTGAAAATTGAAGTTTCCCACTTCACAGTTGTGGATGGAGAAACGTTAAGTGATTGCATAATTGCACAGTTCAAGAACTCAAGCCTGAGGCTTAATGCTTGATATTTCTCAATGCGAAGAGAAGGTTGGTTGGAGGCAAGGATTTTCTAGTTATAGAGCTCAAGGACTGGGAATGAGCACAGATATTTCTTAGTGATAAATTCCAAGAGGCAAGGTCAGGGCTTGATGGTTGAGACTGTGCAATGCATAGTTTAGGAAGGCTAAGTGAATTCAAGTTGCTCAGGAATGAAATTTTCTGGATAAGGATAAGTGTGGGATCTAAGAGACTCAAGTGAGTAGAGACAAAACTGGATCATGATCACACACTTGAATATTTAATGACACAAAATTTATGACTCAAAATACAAGAACAAAACAATGCCCTCAATGTGACAACAATGCAACATACCTCTCCAAGTGCGACACAAAAGATACACCTTGTGACAAAAGTGATGACACTTGTGCAATAGTGAATGAAATTTTTGGAATGAGCGTAAAAAATCTATACATGACTAGTAGGACTCATCAACACCAAATTCACCTTTTGAAACAATCCAAAACTCAACTTTACATAATAAATGACACTTCCCATGATAAAAGACGACATTTTCTATATAAAGGGAAAAGTGCGAACGACACTTGCGATATGCGAACAACGGTGAAAACAACACATGCCAGAGCCAAGGTAACATGAAAAAGACACTAACTAATATGAAAGAAGGAAAAGGAAAAAACTGAAAACATGAAAGAGACATTCACGAAAGAGAAGGCGTGCAAAAGAGACAGTTTGGAAAAATCACCAAAAAAAACATAAAATCACAGCCAAAAGTGAGATATTGTCAATGAAAGCACACACTCACTGTGGACATGGGTTGATCATTGCACAAGCATAGTATTGACACATTGTGTTATTCATGTACAATCTTGCATAAAATAATGAGCTCATGAACTTGTTGCAGGCTGAGCATGTACGAGTAGGTGACTTTGAAACTCATAATCCAAGAGGAAGCTCAAAGAATTAACAAGGCACCAGTCAACCAATAATTTACTATGGAACAACCAATCACAATATCCTTAGTAGGCTCCAAAATTGATCAGGTGATCAAATTTTCACTAAAAAATGAAAGTTCCCAGAATTTATTATACCTAGAATCAAATCGAAGTGTTCGTCGTTATGAATCCAATGACGTTTGTTTCACCTCAATCCAACACCTGGAGTTCAAGTTATAACCTGATGATTGTTTTCCAAGACATGCAAAAAATTGGCAAAATTTTTGGTTTGACTATGTTTTTTTGGGTTTTTGGAGGGCCAATGGCAGGCTGCCTCTTGGCTTTCCTTAATCAGACAAATCTCGTGGCATTTTCATTGGTCAAAATTGGGCCAATGGTAGGAAACCATGTGGGCCAATGGGAGGTAGCCACGTGGCCTCCCAACATTAGCCAAAAATGTTATTGAGGTCGAGCTCAATCCACGGGAGTTGAACAGGTGACCTCCCACCCAACAACCACAAGACTCACGAATACACCAAAGCATGTTCCTTGTCATATATATGTCAAAAAAATTATATAAGGTTTTTTGGGAGCACGTTTGGGGGTGGTTCGGGGCTAATCCTCAACCCTGGTCACCACACCCACAAGAACCAAGGGGCGGGACCAAGGGCTAGGGCTTAGCCCCAACCCCATATACAACCAAAAATTCACTCTATAAGCATTAATGGAAAAATTAACTATCCGAAAAAATTCCCCTTCTTCGGGCTAAATTTTCGTTCCATTAGCGATTTTGGGGGCGGATTTGAAGGAGAGCTAGCCATAAGCGCGAATTTGTGGGACAATTAACTGAAAAATTTAGAAGAGAGCTTGTAGCTCATAAATTTTGGAGCTTGAGCTCAGAAAGAGGCTACATAGGGGTTTTTGGATGCTAGGAATCCAATGGTAACCTCTGTTTTCTGAATTGAGCACATCTATAGAGTATTTTTGCAGGTTGAAGACCAAGGGTGTATGGATCAATCAGGATTTTGAGCATAACATTTTGAGATTTTATCCAAATTGAGCTCAGAAAGAGGCTGAATATAGGTTTTTGGATGCTATTAATCTAATGAAGACTTCTATTTTCTGTTTTTAGCATATCCAGATGGAATTTTTACAGGTTGGAGGTTGAGGGGTGTATGGATCAAGTAGGATTTGGTAGCAATTCTTTAGGGTGTTGAGCATGAATAAGACCTTGTAGGGGTTTTCCTCACCTTCAGAATTCACTCACAACATCTATAACCAACAAATTTCAGCTCAGATTTAACTTCTTTCATCATGAAGCTTTCATTATGTGCTTCAATGTGGAATTGAAGGGTGCAAATGATGTTTTTAACTCATTTCAGTTGAATTATGTCATCTTTGTAGGAGATGTTTTGAGTTGTTATTGTTATGGGAGTTCTCTATAGGAGAACATTATCTTGTAGGGGTAATAGCCACATTTTTATTTTCAGCAAAATTTTATGTACCTCATTGATATTGAATTTATATGAGTGGTACAGTCATGTTGACAGACCCAGAGATGTAGCCCAAGAGGCGTGAACTCCATCAACACACCTTTTTGACTTGCTCTTCTTTATGCCTACATGGATTATGTGCGTTATGTTCATTATGTTCAGTTGCATATGAAGACTAATTCATGTTGAAGAGACACTAAACAAATATGTTTTTTTTGAAGACCCATTTTCATGCTTGCAAAGCGTAGACACGGTCCTATTTTTTTTTTTTGATTCTAAGGAAGAGGAAAGAGAACACCTCCTCCAATTTCAGATCAGGTTGGTATCAGAGCGATAGTTGATCAAGTTGCAATATGGGCAGCAAAATGATTCTCCAAGAGCTAGAGGAGCGAAATTTGGCTCTTCGAATGGAGAATATAGAGTTTAGAAGGATGTTGGAAAGAGTTGAAGAGGAGAAGAGGCACACACTTTGTATTGCAGCAAATGCTTGATGAGAAAGTTGCAGAAAGTTAAACTCCTACACCAATAAGAGAAACCTCCAAGATGAAGCCAATATGTGGTCACAGATCAAATAGTGGATTTGGACCATATGCAGAACATGACACATGTGAAATTTTCAAACATATTCAAGAAGCACACCATATGCCAATGGATGGCTAGAGTCATCTACAGGTTGGTCATCATCATCATCATCATCATTATCATCATAGGCTGAGAATATGAATGGAAAACTTAAGGAGGTAATTATCATTTCTAGTACCAATCCTTCCATATATGTGCGTAATAACACTTTTTCAATATTTGAGAAATATAACAAAGGAATAGGTATGAAGTTTCTCTCCAAGATGGGCTATGAAGGTGGAGGCCTTGACATAAATGGCCAAGGTATTACCCATCCAATTTTGATAGAGGAAAGACCAAAATATATGGGATTTGGATATGGTCACAAAGAGTATGGAGAGTGATTTAAATGGATTGAGGTACATCAAGCATCCGAGAAAGAGATGTCACCACCTTGTGAGAACCGTCGAAGCAAGAACTCTAAACACATATATAACTCTCAAGGGTGTTTTTCAAGGTATGGTGATTTTGAAAACTTATGGAATCAATACCCTTGTACATTTTTGTGATGCTTTTGACCATTGTGTGGCTGTGTGTGGGCAACGTATGATAATGGTTAATGAATGAACCAAATTTTGGGCATCAAGAATAAGGACTTTCTCTCGCATGAGAGAAATTCTATGTCTGCAAGCAAGAAGAAGTTTTTTTGTGCTCATTGCATAGTGCATGGACATGACACTAAACGATGTTGGAAGTTGCATCTAAAGCTTAATTTAAATAAAGTTAAAGACATTATGAAACATGATGCAAGGGAAATAAAATGTGGCGAAGAGGACTTGCAGCAATCGTAAGCAACCTTCAAGACAAGATGGTGCAAGAAGAGAACCCACAAACCTAGGAGAGGCACGATTGGGTAGACTTATTCTAAATTTGTTTTTTAAATTGTGTAAATAATTGTTTTCATTACCTGTTTAGTTACTTTTGTAAGGTGAACATTTATGGTCACTATGTTCAACAAGTAAATGTTTTTCATTGATGTATATATTGGATTGTTATAGTGCACATGTTCAAGGAATTTTGTGAATGTACAAGATTGTCATTCAAGTTTTCTATAAGTTTGTCTTATGTTCACTGATATAAGTATTCGATCCGAAACTTGTTTGAATAGAGTATTCTTGCTAATATGACTATGTTTTGTAGACAAGGAAAAGCATATCATGAAACATTTTGCAACGGTGTACATGTACAAATTCAACTTGATGATGTTAAAACAAATTTATATTGTATATGATTTCCAAGATGGAGTCAAGTTTGTATTCAACAATTTAACTTCAGGGATGAAGTTTTTTTTATCCATGAAAATATGAGAATAAAGAGGATGACTAGATTCCACTCATCAGTATTTTTACTCCTGCAACAACGATAAGAATGTTGGCTCAATTCTTGACAGGGCACCAAGTCTTCATGAGGATGAAAAGTGAAGTGCCTTGATTGGGGCTTGAAGAACACAAATTGAAAATTTTGTAATTTGGATTTACCTTTTTTGGGTATTTTTAGTTCCAACCTCTTTATATTGACTAGGGAAGTAAACTTTTGGAGTCCAAAAGTTCCTAGTGGGGAGGTGTGATAAGGTGATCAAATTTTCACTCCAAAATGAAAGTGCCCAAAATTTATTGCAACCAATGTTAAATCGAGTTGTATGTTGTTATGAATCCTATGAAATTTGTTTCACCTCAATCCAACAAAAGAAGCTCAAGTTATAGCCCGTTGATCATTTTCCCAAACATGCAAAAAATAGGAAAATTTTGGATTTGACTGTGTTTTTTTGGGTTTTTGGAGGGCTAATGGCAAGATGCCACTTGGCCTCCCTCCATTGGTCAAATATTTTAGCATTTTCATTGGTCTAAATTGGGCCAATGGTAGGGAGCCATGTGGGCCAATGGGAAGCAGGCACGTGGCCTTCCCACAATGGTAAAAATTTTTATGGAGGCCAAGCACAACCCACAGGAGTTGAACTCATGACCTCCCACCAAGCAACCACAAGAGTTACCAATAAACCGCAACATGTTCCTTGTCATATATATGTAAAAAATGTTATATAAGGTTTTCTGGGAGCATGTAGAGTGGATAAAAGTGGATGGCTAGAGTCATCTGTAAGTTAGCCATCATCATCATCATCAGGGGGTGAGAAGATGAATGGAAAAATTAAGGAGGTAATTAGCATTTCCAGTACCACTACTTCCATCTATGTTGATAATAACACTTTTTCAACATTAGAGAAACATACCAAAGGCATAGGTATGAATTTGCTCTCCAAGATGGGCTATGAAGGTGGAGGCCTCGATATAAATGGCCAAGGTATTACCAATCCAATTTTGGTAGTGGAAAGACCAAAATATATGGGATTGGGATATGGTCACAAAGAGTATGGAAAGTGATATAAATGGATTGAAGCGCATCAAGCATTCAAGAAAGAGATGTCACCACCTTGTGACAACCTTGAAAACTGCAACTCTAAAGAGAGGTATAACTCTCAATAGTGTTTTTCAAGCCATGACGATTTTGAATACTTATGGAATCAATACCCTTGTACATTTTGTGATGATTTTGACCATTGAGTGTTTGTGTGTGAGAAACATATGATAATGGTTAAATTAATGAACCAAATTTTTGGCATTAAGCATAATGAATTTATTTCGCATGAGAGAACTTATATGTCTGCAAACAAGAAGTTTTTATGTCACTTAGTGAAAAGTGCATGGACATGACATTGACCGATGTTGGAAGTTGCATCCGAAGCTTCGTTTAAATAAAGGTGAAGAGATTATGAAACATGATGCAAGTGAAATAAAATGTGTCCAAGAGGACTCACAACAATCCTGAGAAACCTTCAAGACAAGATGGTGCAAGAAGAGAATCCACAAGCCTAGGAAAGGCATGATTGGGTAGACTTATTGAAATTTGTTTTGTAAATTGTGTAAATACTTATTTTCATTACCTATTTAATTACTTTTTTAAAGTGAAAATTTATTCTCAGTATGTTAAAAAAGTACATTTTTTTCATTGATGTATGTATTGGCTTGTTATAGTCCACATGTTCAAGGACTTTTGTGAATGTACAAGATTGTCATTCAATTTTTCTATAAGTTTGTCATATGTTCACTGATAAAAGTATTTTATTTGAAACTTGTGTGAATAGAGTCTTGTTTTTAAGATGAATATGTTTTGTATACAAGGACAAGCATATTAGGAAACATTTTGCAGCAATGTATTACTCATGTACAAATTTAGCTTGAAGACGTTAAAACAAATTTATGGTGTTTCTGATGTCCAAGATGGAGTCAAGTTTGTATTCAATAATTTAACTTCAGGGATGAATTTTTTTCGATCAGTGCAAAGATGAGGGTAAAGAGCATATTCAGATTCCACTCATCAGTATTTTTATTCCTGCAACAACGATAATAATGTTGTCTGGATTCTTGATAGGACAATAGGTCTTCATGAGGATGATAAGTGAAGTGCCTTGATTGGGGCTTGAAGGGAACCAATTGAAAATTTTGTAATTTGGACTGATTTTTTTGGGTACTTTTAGTTCCAACCTCTTTATATTTACTAAGGAAGTAAAATTTTGGAGTCCAAAAGTTCCTAGTGGGGAGGTGTGATCAGGTGATCAAATTTTCACTCAAAATTGAAAGTGCCATTAATTTGTTACAACTAGCATCAAATCAAAGTGTTCATCTTTTTGAATCCAACAACTTTCATTTCACCTCAATCCGACACCCAGAGCTCAAGTTATAGCCCATTGACCGTTTTCACAAATATGTAAAAATTTGGAAAATTTTGGGTTTGACTGTATTTTCTTGGGTTTTTGGAGGGCCAATGGCAGGTTGGCACTTGGCTTCCCTCCATTGGGTGAATCTCATAGCATTTTCATTGGTCAAAATTGGGCCAATGGTAGGGAGCCACGTGGCCCAATGGGAGGCAGCCACGTGGCCTCCCCACATTGGTCAAATATTTTATGGAGACCGAGCGCAACCTACGAGAGTTGAACTCATAACCTCCCACCAAGAAAGCACGAGACTTACCAATCTGTTGCATCATGTTCCTTGTCATATATATGTCAAAAAATTTATATAAGGTTTTTTGGCAACGTGTTTGTGGGTGGGTCGAGGCTAAGCCCCAACCCTGGTAACCATGATCACAAGAACTAAGGCGTGGGACCAAGGGTCAGGGCTTAGCCCCAACCCCATATACAGGAAAAAAAATTTGGTCTATGGGCGTTAAAGGAAAAATTAATTATCCAACAAAATGCACTTGCTTCGAGATAAATTGTCTCTCCGTTAGTGATTTTTGTGACAGATTTGTAGGACAGTTAGCTAGAAGGGTGAATTTGTGGGACAATTAAGTGTAAAATTCATGAGAGAGCTTGTAGCTCATAATTTTTGGAGTTATTGGCCAAATTGAGCGTAGAAAGAGGCCGCATAGGGGTTTGTGGATTCAAGGAATCCAATGGTGACCTCTGTTTCTTGAATTGAGCTCGTCTACAGAGAATTTTTGCAAGTTGAAGACCAAGGGTGTATGGAAAAATCAAGCTTTTGAGCATAAATTTTTGCGATTTTATCTGAATTGATCTTAGAAAGAGGTTTCATAGAGGTTTTTTGATGCTATTAATCTTTTGGTGAGTTATTTTTTATTTTTTGAGCACATCTAGATGACATTTTTGTAGGTTGTAGGAAGATGGGTATAAGGATCAAGCAGGGTTTGGTAGAAATTCTTGAGGGTGTTGAGCACGAAGAAGAATTTGTATGGATTTCCCTCACCTTCAAAATTCATTTGCAACAACTGTAACTAGTAGATTTCATCTCAGGTTTATCTTCTTTCATTATGTGCTTCAATGTGGAATTGAAGGGTGCACATGATGTTTGTAACTCATTCCAGTTGAAGTATGTCATATTTGTAGGAGATGTTTTGAGTTGTTGTTGTTTTTAGAGTTCTCTGTAGGAGACCATTTCCTTCTAGGTGTAATAGCCACATTTTTATTTGTAGAAAATTTTTATGTACTTCATTGATAATGAATTTATATGAGTGGTCTAGTCATGTTGATAGCCCCAGAGATGTTGCCCAGGAGGGGTGAACTCCGTCAAAAAACCTTTTCTTCTTCCTCTTCTTTATGCCTACATGGATTATTTATGTTATGTTAATTATGTTCACTTGAATATGAATACTAAATCATGTTGAAGAGAAAAAAAACAAATATGTTGTTTTTGAAGACCCATTTTCATGCTTGCAAAGCATCGACACGGTCCTAAGTATTGTTTTATGTGACCAAGTTTCAATATGGGAAGAAAAAAGAGTCTCCAGGAGCCAGAGGAGAAACATTTGGCTCTTCGAATGGAGAATATAGAGTTGATAAGGATGTTGGAAAGGGATGAAGAGGAGAAGAGGCACATGCGCTTTGTATTGCAGCAAGTGCTTGATTAGAAAGTTGCAGAAATTTTAGCTCCTACACCAACAAGAGAAACCTCCAAGATGAAGCCGGTATGTGGTGACGATTCAAATAGTGGATTTGGTCCATATGTAGAAGATGACACGTGTAAAATTTTCAAACATATTCAAGAAGCACACCATATTCCAGTGGATAAAAGTGGATCGATAGAGTCATCTACAAGTTGGCCATCATCATCATCCTTAGAGGCTAAGAATAGGAATGGAAAACTTAAGGAGGTAATTAGCATTTCCAGTACCACTCCTTCCATATATTTTCATAATAACACTTTTGTAGCATTCGAGCAACATTCCAAATGAATAGGTATGCAGTTTTTCACCAAGATAGGCTATGAAGTTGGAGGCCTTGACATAAATGGAAAAGGTATTACCAATCCAATTTTGGTAGAGGAAAAACCAAAATATATGGGATTGGGATATGGTCGCAAAGAGTATGGAGAGTGCTCTAAATGGGATGAGGCCTGTTATCACCTAGATTGACCTCAAACTGAAGGAAGGCGAGCCAGGGTAACCACAAACCACACTTAACCTTGAAGCTAGCCCTACAAGGTAGGGAGAGGGCTCTCTCCATAAGAAATCTCAGTCAAGGATGACTGCGGAAAAAATATTTTAGGCTAGGTATAGTAGTTCGAAAGGTCTTGATAGATTTTTTTGGTGTTTGCTGGATCAGATGGAGCTGGGCAGTTTAAGTTTGGGAAATTAAATCAGAAATGTAGGGTATTCTATGTGGCAAGGTAGGCATGAACTTTAACACCTTTGGCTTAATGATGTGAAGTGTTTAAGAATGGTGAGGAGCTAAGGAGAGCATATGAGATGAATCCTTCTCAAACAGTAGAAACCATAAAATATTGAATGATTTCCCAAGGCAGAGCACTGTAAAAATGGATTCTACCCATCTAACTTGAAAACATTCAACAAGAAATCAATGGAATGAATGACGGAATACATAAAACATTTAATAAATGATTACAAAAGAAGAAACCGTGCTAACATTCCATACCACAGGGATCCCATAAAAATGGCTACAAATCTTATTAATTTCCTGCCACACTGATTACAAATAATGTATAATCAAGCTCAGAGCACCCAAGTGATTCCAACCTCCTCAAATGACTGAAAAATTACATTAAACAGACTAGCCTCAGGGGGTGAATTTGTAAAAAGAGGAGCTATTTCACCTGCCCCCAAACAAAAACCTGAAGATAGAAAAACCCAACAATATACCTCTGAAAGAGAGGAAATTGTACACTTGACCATCGAGAAGTATCATCTGTTACATTTACTCCAGCCAATGGAAAGAAAACAAATCTGGAACCAATTTTCTGCCACATTTATCATTTGTTGCCATTCATGGGTTGGTGCCGAAGTGATTTCTGTCTTTACTCTTGCTCACGGCTTTCAAGAGCACCTTTTCCTTTTGCTGAAGAAAACCCTTTTAAACAAACCAAACGAATATGCCTCATTCATGGAGAAAAACCATTTTTCCTTTGAAAAGAGTAGAAAGAGAAATGGTGGGCCACGAGAATTGCAATCGCAAGCGGAAGACGAGCGAGAATGCTTCGGGAGGAGGAAATTACATGATGCGATGAAACGACGGGCGATAGAGCAATGCAAAGGAGCAACAATCACATCGGCAGTGAACAGGAAGGCGGGGTGAGTACTAGCGGGAAATGCGATAGGTGATGCACGATGGTGTGATGATCACATCGGGGAAGTTGGGAAAGCGGGAGTTAAGCGCTGGAGGGTGGTGCGATCACGCGATGCGATGGAGGATTATCGCATCGGTAGAAGATGGACGGCGGAGTTAAGCGCTGTAGAAATTTCGATAATGCGATGGGCGATGTTGCGATGCGATTGCATCAGCGATGAGCCATCACATCAGCGTTGTAGGAGACGGCAATACAAAGGAAAAAAGGACTTTTAGGTAAAGGAAAAAAAATATAGAAAAGGGTAAGTATTTTAAAGTTAAAAGCCAGAGAAGTAATGGAAAAAAGGGCGGGGCTGTACTTTTAGAGTCATTTATTCATTTGGGCATATTTTCCGATCCAGAAGCTGATTTCGGGAGTGTGATATACCTTTGGAAAGATTTTTCTGAGCTGCTCCTGATGAACCCGCTTAGAATATGATTTGTACTGAAAATAATGTGCAGAACACCTCTGAAAATAGACAGAGTAAAAGCCCATGATGACAGGCTGCGAAGAGTGGAACTAACATTGGATTTATGGAGATGTAATCTTTTGAAGTTCAACTTATTACATATCGAAACATAAAATTACATAAGAAATGATAATAAAAACAAAATACCCTGTTTTCACCTCAAAACATGGTTTTGAGGTGAAAATTTTATTAATCTTAAAAGAACAACTCTTTGACTTTTCCAAATACTATGCTTTGAGTTTATTTGGCATCCTCATGTCCTTGCTAATATTTATTGATACTTTCATCATCAATTTGACTATGGTGAATCAATACCCCTGTACATTTTGTGATGCTTTTTACCATTGCGTGGCTGTGTGTGAGCAACGTATGATAATGGTTAAACTAAAAAATAAATTTTGGGCATCAAGCATAATTACTTTCTTTCGCATGAGAGAACTTCTATGTCTGCATACAAAAATAAGTTTTTATGTGCTTATTGAAAAGTGCATGGACATGACACTGAATGATGTTGGAAGTTGCATTCGAAGCTTTGTTTAAAAAAAGGAAAATATATTATGAAACATGATGCAAGGGAAATAAAATGTGGCCAAGAGGACTCACAACAATCCTCATCAAGCTTCAAGACGAGATGGTGCAAGAAGAGAACACACAAGCCTAGGAGAGGCATGATTGGGTAGGATTATTGTAAAGTTGTTTTCTAAATTGTGTAAATACTTGTTGTCATTACCTATTTAGGTACTTTTGTAAAGTGAACATTTTTTGTCACTATGTTCAACAAGTAGATGTTTTTCATTGATGTATGGATTGTCTTGTTATAGTCCACATGTCCAAGGACTTTTGTGAATGTACAAGATTGTTGTTCAAGTTTTCTACAAGTTTTTCATATGTTCACTGATACAAGTATTCGATTTGAAAATTGTGTGAATATGGTCTTGTTGTTCAGATGACTATGTTTTAGGACAAGCATATCATGAAAATTTTTGCAGCAATGTACTACTCATGTACAAATTTAGCTTGAAGACATTAAAATAAATTTATGGTGTTTCTGATTTCTAGGATGGAGTCAAGTTTGTCTTTAACAATTTAACTTCAGGTATGAAGTGTTTCTTATCCGTCCAAATATTAGGGTAAATAACATGTTCAGATTCCACTCATGAGTATTTTTATTCCTGCAACAACGATAAGAATGTTGGCTCGATTCTTGACAGGACATCAGGTCTTCATGATGATGATAAGTGAAGTGCCTTGATTGGGGATTGAAGGGCACCAATTGAAAATTTTGTAATTTGAATAGAGTTTTTTTTTGGTATTTTTAGTTCCGGCCTCTTTATATTGACTAGGGAAGTAAATTTTTGGTGTCCAAAAGTTCCTAGTGGGGAGGTGTGATCAGGTGATCAAATTTTCACTCAAAAATGAAAGTGCCCAGAATTTGTTTCTACTATCGTAAAATTGAAGTGTTCTTCATTCTGAATCCAACGATGTTGATTTAACCTCAATCGTGCACCTAGAGATGAAGTTATAACCCATTGATTATTTTCCCAAATAGGAAAAAAATTGGCAAATTTTGGGTTTAACTATGTTTTTCTGGGTTTTTGGAGGGCCAATGGTAGGCTGCCACTTGGCCTCCCTCCATTGGTGGAATATTATAGCATTTTAATTTGTCCAAATTGGGCCAATGGTAGGGAGCCACATGGGCCAATGGGAGGCATCCACGTGGCCACCCCACATTGGTCAAAACTTTTATGAAGGCCGAGTGCAACCCATAAACTCTTGACCTCCCACCAAGCAACCACGAGACTTACCAATACACCACAGCATGTTCCTAGTCATATATGTGTCAAAAAAATTATATAAGGTTTGTTGGGAGTGCATCTAGGGTTTGTCGGGGCTAAGCCCCAACCCTGGTCACTACACACACAAGAACCAAGGGTCAGGACAAAGGGACAGGGCTTAGCCCTAGCTCCATATACAGACAAAACCTTCAGTCTATACGTGTTAATGGAAAAATTAACTTTTTGAAAAAATACACCTGCTTCGGGATAAATTGTCCCTCCATTAGAGATTTTTGGGTAGATTTGTAGGACAGTTGGCCAGAAGGGAAAATTTGTGGAACAATTAACTGTAAAATTTATGAGAGAGCTTGTAGCTCATAGCTTTTAGAATTTTTGGCCAAATTGAGCTCAGAAAGAGGCTGCATAGGGGTTTTTGGATTTTAAGAATCAAATGGTGACCTCTGTTTTCTGAATTGAGCACATCTACAAAGACGTTTTGTAGGTTTAAGACCAAGGGTGTATGGATCAATCAGGATTTTGAGCATAACATTTTGAGATTTTATCCAAATTGAGCTCAGGAATAGGCTGCATAGAGGTTTTTGGATGTTATGAATCCAATGAAGAATTTTTTTTTCTATGTTGAGCATATCTAGATGGCCTTTTTTTAGATTGAAAGCTGAGGGGTGTATGGATCAGGCATGGTTGGGTATCAATTCCTGAGGGTGTTGAGCATGAAGAAGACCTTGTAGCAATTTTCCTCACCTTTAGAATTATTTTGTAGTAGCTGTAACCAACAAATTTCAGCTCAGGATTAACTTCTTTCATTGTGAGGTTTTCATTATGTGCTTCAATGTTGAATTGAAGGGTGAACATGATGTTTTCAACTCATTTCAGTTGAAGTATGTCATCTTTGTAGGATATTTTTTGAGTTGTTGTTGTTGTGATAGTTCTCTGTAGGAGAACATTACCCTATAGTGGTAATAGCCACATTTTTATTTGCAACAAAATTTTATGTACTTCATTGAGACTGAATTTATATGAGTGGTCTAGTCATGTTGACGGGCCTGGAGATGTAGCCTAGGAGGGGTGAACTTCGTCAACAGACATTTTTTTCTTGCTCTTCTTTATGCGTACATGGATTATGTGTGTTATGTTCATTATGTTCAGTTGCATATGAAGACTAATTCATGTTGAAGATACATTAAAAAAAAACACGTTTTTTGTGAAGATCCATTCTCATTCTTACAAAGTGTCGACATGGTCTTAATTTTTGATTTATGTGATTCTGAGGAAGAGGAAAGAGAACACCTCCTCCAATTTAAGATAAAAAATTCAATTGCAAGGAATATTTTTAAAGGTGTTTTTCACAACGAAAACACTTGGCGACACACTGGTAGAACTCTGGCTTCTATCCCTTGGTCAAATATTTCATGTAGGGTCTAGCTCCTTGGAAAGAATTAATTCATCATTCAGATCACTTTGGTATCCCCACCTACCCAATGAGTAAACATATTTCCCTTGTCCCTTCTCGGTTGAACACAAACATAAGGCTAGCAATATCATAATGTATCGGGCTAGGGAAGGGTAGTATAGTTCGTGAGCTTTAGATTTTCAAAGTATAGCTTTTCATATCTGGTGTTTCTCCGCTGCTAACAGGCCTGGACAATACCCCAGCGGAGTCACTACAGGAACAAAAACATTTATCTACTCCCTGCGAGCCTGGACAATACCCCGACGAAGTCGTTGTCTTCATCTCTTCGTGTATAAATCCTTTCTCATCTTTTTCCTTTATTTATATATTCATATAGGATTGTGCAGTGGAACTTATTCATTTCATGGGAAGAAGAGGGATCCCAACTTATTGAGAGTAGAAGATGTTGTTCCTTCATAGAAGCATATGAAGACCTCTAATTTAGGTTTGTTCATTTATATTTTCCCCTTTTCCTTCTCTAATTAATTGGATAAGCGTGTAAAAAATGAAACGTAAGGAACTGAGTAGGTGCATAAGGTTTCTAGAATAGACATGAGTGGCATGGTTCAACATAGAATTTTCCTTATGAAAGGATTGTATTCTTTGCCAGAACATCATTGACCAAAAGATGTAACCCAAACAGAGAATAAGTACTGAAGGTTAGCCAAATGTTGTAGTTTCACAAAGCCCTTTTTTATTTGTTGCATTGTATTTTGAGCCAAAAGGAACATATTTCATGTGAAGTATTATAAAACATGAAAGAAAAGAGATAACAAGACAAAAATACCAAAAGGGAAAATCAAAAGGAGGCTAGACTGAAAACAGAGTACAAGACGAACGTCAGAAAACACAAAATGGACTACAGAAAATGAGTGTAGGATGAACATGCAGGTAAACTAATATGAAGCTAGGCCTACTCCTAAACTAACCAAATAGAAGGTTAGGGTTATGTATAATGAAATTTCCAATTTAGCCACCATATCTGCTTCTGACTAGCATCGACAAATATACAAGCAATTAAAACAAATGTAAAACAATTTGCAAAGGAAAAGATAAGAGCTTGAATAGCTTGCACAGAAAATTGAAGGTCTTGCATGTTAGCAGAAGAATGCGTCATAGTAACTAATTCTAACCATTTTGTGATATTAACTCTTCAATGAAAATTACAAACAAAAAAACATCAAAAGTTTCTTGTGAATTTTCCTTCACTTGTTCCATCCTTCTTAGAAAGCATGAGAAAATACCGAAACTTGTTATTTGCAACGAAGCTTGCCAAGTAGGATTTCTCCTACCATTCAACAATTAGATTGTAGAATTTGAAACTTTCCTCTTGAGAACACTGAAATATTTGAAAAGATGAATCTTCAATGAGAAGCACAAGGTCAGGATTATAATATTATGGGGGGAAATGGATCTGGGTGAATATGTGAAGTAAGGTTACACTTTTGTGAGAATTTACCATGAAAAAATCATAATCGTATTTTTTTGGCCGAACTAAAAAAAAAAATTCGGTCGAATTATTTAAAAAAATTTGGTCGAACTATTATTCTAATGTTTGGCCAAAAACTTAACAATTTAAATTAACGCCAACCGTTAATTTTTTTTTTTCCAAAGGGAAAAAACTGGCAACAAGATTTTTCGGGTAAAAATAATAATTAGTCGAATATTTATTTATTTATTTCTTATTTTTTATTATTATTTTTTTTCCAAACGAAAAAGCGTTTATATATATGATGGTCGTGAGGCCATTGTAGAATTTTTTGCAGTTGTTTGTTCATCGTTGGTTTACGTTCATTGTTCGGCTGGCCTGTTGGTGCGCTTGAGGAATCGATTTGTTAGGATAATCGTGTAAGTCTCTGTCCATAAAATTTAACTTTTCAAACTTCTTTTACAAGTTGGAGATGTAATGGTGAGTTTTTCTTAGTAATTTCCTTTTCTGAAATATGTGTTGGAATATCTCTCCTGTGTTCCCTATTGACAGCTAGGGAAAACATAATAAACAATGCAATTATTAATAATCAATATTTTTTACCAATTCTCCAAATGGAAACAAACCAAAACGGAGAGCATTTGACCTTCCAACACATTATTAAAACAAATTTCCTACAAAAAAGAACTAATCAGATGTAAAATGAATGAAGTTTATTCATGCTTGAATTATTTTCTGCATGAGAGGAAAACGTCATCCTGAAAGGAATTTAAACCTACCTGAATATCTCTAGAATAACTCCCACCTTTGATTTTGTCCTCAATATCTACTACTTGTAGAATCAAGAATTTATAATTCAAAAAAATAAGTACTCAAAAGAGTCTCTTCCAAACTAATATAGGTAAAATTTAAAGGAATACACCTCATGCAAAAATAAATTCTTCATATTGACACCCATTATTTCCTTCAGGCTAGTATCGAGATGCTCCTTAATGCTCTTATCCAATACCTCATGATATCCAAAAGAAGACTTTGTAGAAGCCTCTCCCTTCAAACGTCCATCCTCAACATGGAATTTAACAGATATCCCACTACTAGATAGTTTTATGCACTTAGGATCATAGGAATGTTGTTGGATAGCACTTACAGTGGATTTACTCTCTACTTGAAAATATCCACATCCATGGGCTCTCCTTGATTAGTGTCATGTGGAGAAGCCATAAATATATCTCTTCCTAGAAAATCATCTGAGATATGAATATACAAAGTCCTAGAAGGCTTACTTGATCCATAAACTTTGTCATTCATTTGTTTAAGGCTTTTAACTTTGATGTGTGTCTCTTCACTTTGATCCCCACTGTAGCGAGGACTAAAATCTGACATGGATAAACCTACAATTAATAAGAAGAATATTAAAAAATCTGAAGAAAAAAGGAACAAAATGAAATACATATGAGAATTTTTTTGGAAAGAGTAACACATGAAGATGTACTTAAACTTTAAATGGTGTGATTAATTCCAAGTTTATCTATTATTGTGTTACTGGGAATTTCACCCAACTTCACTTCTGAGGTTTGTAGGTCAACATGTTTATCCATGTGACTTGATGTGACAACGTTATCTGTCATGTAAGTAGGTGGCGCCAATAAAAGGTTGGAAATTTATGTGTCCATGGAGTTCTCTGATTTCTCAAGGGCCATCAAAGTATCCAACCCCTCCCCTATAGTTGTTGAAAAATCCCTACTCTTATAAAATTTCATAGCATGTTCATGTAGTGTCCCTCTTGCATATGCCACAAATTGTGGATACAATGTATGGAAACAATTATCAACGTGGTTTGTTGAACACTCCTCAAGCATAGACTACTCTAAAATCCTAAAAATATGATTGGTGGTGCCTGGAGGTTGGAACAAGGAATCAACACGTAAAATTTCCTTTGAATGAAGAGTTGCAAATATGTCATGTGAAACTGGAACCAAAGCATTATCAGTATTCCTATATACACCATTATCTTTATGTAGGTTGCATTCATAAACGAGCATTTGAAGCTATATGAATGTTAATGGACTCTTTTCATGATCATAACCATCGTGATGATATCAATCTCCCATATGTAGTTTGAGATCATTTACATTTCTCAAGTGTCCTGAAGAAATTCCATGATTTGACTTAGTTGCTTCAGCTTTAGGCATATGATGCATGCTTGGCTTATGAACCTTAGAAGGTGACACATTAATTTCCTCCATAAGATGCTCACATGTATTGAAAATTTCACGTTGATGTAATGGATGATCTAAAACTTGTTCAAACTTCACAATAGTGTCCCATATATCTCCTAAGTTGAAGGGCCATATTATTTAGAAATTGTTAAATTTTTCTTCAATACATATTTCATTTCAAACTGAGATGAAAGTGTAGCTTTGCAGACATTCGAGACTTTGGATGTTAAAGACATATATGAATTTGATTTGTTTCCTATGATACTCTTAATCAAATCACCATTGTTGGTTTTGGTTTTTTCAACTCATCATAGCCACAAATAGTGACAACAAATCCCTTTGGTGTTGAAATTTGAGTAATTGGAGTAGAAACTTGTGACTTTGGTGTAGAGGTGTTTGATTTTAGTGTTTCACTTGATTCCTTACCTATATGAATTCAAAAATTGAGAGAATTATCCATCCTATGTGTGGGATCACGTCTCTTTTCTTGCTAGCAATGAGCCTAGGCAGGAAGTTCTAGTTGCATAAGCTATATTGCATAAGAAGGAGCTTCTCTACGTGGATCCAAAAATTCAAACTTCCAAATGTAACAAAGTATAACCCCATCATTGAGAACCATTTTTTCCTCGAAGTCCTTGTTGAGCCTCAAAATTGTGCTTTCTTTCATCCTACTTTACCTCATTTTCCTTTTTCCATTGCTATCCTAGACCCAATTGATCAATGAATTTAGTTAAAATTACTTTTAGAATGATTTACATGACTGACTTGCTAAGTTTTATGATTTTTGTCATTGTAATGCATTTTGACCGGAACTAGCTGCAGAATGCAGACATTCCGTAGCTAACCGGCGATTCTGCAGTTGTCTTCACGTTTGAGTATGTTCCAGGTGGCCTCTCAAGAAAAACCACATATGGGCATATTCCACGTCATGTCTACATGGTTCGTTGCTCACCATGAAGGAAGAAACGAATTTTGGGTATGGTTTTGGAACGTGGGAACACATTTAAGAAGGCAGACTTCTATTAGGACTGTCTCAGTCCAGATGTCTTTTTCCTTTTTACGTAGCCACTTCAAGAGTCCTAATGTGATTCCGATAAGGAAAGACAATGATCCTGAAATTGTTGCAAGTCTTGTTATGTGCATTTGTTATATAAACACTTGGGAAACCGAGAGCTAGGCTAGATTTTGTTCTAGATTTTTCTTAGATTCTGTGCTACATTTCTGAAGACGCAGAGTGCTCTGTTCAAGTTATTTCACTTTTAATGAAGCAGACAGTGTTGTTTTGAAAGCATTGATTTGATTTGGAGTTAGATTCCGTCAGGTGGTAGAGGGCCCCTGCCTCTTGCACGGATTTATTTGCGTAATTTAGATAAGTATTCTAGCCGCCTTTACGTTTTTGAATTTGAATTAGTAGTTGTTTTCATTAGCTACTGTGGTTATACTCATTCTAACTCTTCCAAAAGAAGAAGCTCTTCCAAAAGATTATAATGATGAATGGGAAATGGCTATAGTATTGTAGGATTAGAAGTTGAATTCGTAGTTTCTTTTATTAGTTACTATAGTTATACTCATTCTAACTCTTCAAAGATTATAATGATGATGAAATGGCTATAGTATTGTAGGATTTAATTAGCATTTTTGTTGTTCACTATCAGGTTACTTGTTCCAAACACTCTTCCACAAGAAGAAACTCTTCCAAGAAATTCTTAAGGTGTCCAAGGCATAACCGTGATAATGAATGTTTTAGTTGTGTGTTTTCACTAAGTACCATAGTTGTTCTTGCTCTTAAACGCTTGTCAAAAATATCATAATGATGGGTAGGAGATGGCTATGATATCTTAGTTTTTCATTGCTTTCAGTCTTTACGTTTGCATTTGCACTCAATTACACAGTCAGGATTGTTCTAAAAACTCTTCCAAAAGAAGGAACTCTTCTAAAATACCAATCATGATGGACAAACAGACTGTATAATTCCATAGAATAATGCATGATAGTTTAGTTAGGATGCTCTGGAGTTTAATTTCACTTAATTCATGCTTAGTTGTTTGGTTTTAAGTTTGATAATGACTTGTAGTTCAGCTCTGTTTTAGACTAGTGACATCTTAAGTTCAGTTTTAGCTTAATTCATTGCATTTGCACTCCACATTCAGTTGTCATTCACTGCACATTAGATTACTTCAGTTGTTAAGATTAACAAAACAGCCCTCATTATTTACAAACCTCTTCTTGTTCTAAAATCTATAATTGCTTCATAACCACATGAACAGAAGACAATATCATTTTAAGGCCTGAAGTACTTCTGCAATTTCCTTATCATTTCATAAACAGAGCCCTCCCTCAAAAGACTACTTTGAAAAGAAATCAATAACTCTTGAGTAAGGTTTTGTGACATTCAATTAAATTGTAGAATAGAGTTAGGAACTAGTCCTAGAATAGAAGATCTTATGATGGTATAAATGTTTTATTCCAAATATTCTTTAACAAATCTCTAATCAAGGATGAAATGTTGCATCATTATAAGTTAGTTGTTCAGACTGTTTAGTTAGGAGGATTTGCATATTTAGTTGATCATTTCTCAAGTTGAGTTTATGTTTTGAATCATTTCCTTAGAAGTCATTATCAAGCTTTATTTCTGCTTAGTCATAGTTTAGATTTGATTCTACTTCAGTGTTTGCAATTGCATTTGTCATTTGTCATCAACCAATTAGGCTTCATTCTGTCTTTAATCATCAGCTCCTTTCCATTAGCTTTCTAGTCATCTTTCTTGTGAACATAAAACCACCAAACGACCAAAAACATCATAAATCATCACAAAAGACCAAAAACATCACAAAACACTACACACAACGCCTTAAGAAACAAACACCTAGGTACATATAGTACACTTCACTTCAGCAGTTTACCAACCCTGGTTGACAATTAAATGAGCTCAGTTTAAGCGACTAGATTGAGACCAAATAGTCCTTTCATGACAAACTACATTTTGAGTCGGTGGAAATTTTTCGAATTCACCTATCCACTTCTAATCACCGCCTTTCGATGTAATTTTTCCAGAAGCTTAATGGGAGCCTCCATTTCCAAGAAATGTACCTATAGTGGTAGAAACATCCTATCCATGATAAAAATCATTTTCCATTGTTGCTCTTGATGTAGTTTCCATCATAGAAAAATTATACACATTTACAAACCCCCTTCCCCGCTATTCATTTATCCAATGTTTGCAGTACTCACCATATCCATATATAATACCTAGAGATCATGTACATATGATCACATATTCAATTTATTCACCAAGTTCCATTTCATTGCTTGAAAAATAAAATCCTAACCTTAATCGTGAATCTGGTTGCATTGAAAGTGATACTTCTTCAAGGGACATCTTTCATCCTCCATCATAAAAATACCATGACTCTGTGTGTCATGATATGCTTGATCAATATTATCCACCACTTATCTCTTCACATTCTCTTTATCTTATGGTTGTTGGTTCAAATCTCTATTTGGTAAAAGGAAGTCACATTGCATAGGTAGAGAAGCAGAAAAGTGAAGCGTCTTTCGATATTTCTTATATTTTTAAAATACCCCCATGTCACAATGATAATCTTCCATTGTTGGATGATGTTCAATCTACTGATATCGATGGTGAATAAAATGAAATAACATTTTTTAGATTTGTAGTGTTTGGGAACAATCATTCTAATGATTATGACCCCGTTGTTGGATGCGATGGTGAATGAACAAGAATTTGATTCGCACAATAACTCATGCATTTGTTATAACTCAAGAGGATTTCAGGTGTGATGAAGAACATGATTCACAATATAACATTCACAAGAAAAACCAAGAGCTACTTATTATGAAATGAATATAATAGACACAATTCCCTCAACCAAAGATTATGAGTGATCACCATCACAATTCCATTACTCTGTGATAGGTACACATTCCAAACCCAAGTTTAATACTAGAGCCTTGCATGGAGATAAATCATCTGAAATAGAATCTTGAATCCAATCTGAAATTGAATCTCAAAATTTTGAAAGAATACAACTGAAATGCCAAACATATTTCAAGAAGGAATTTACATATAATAAAACCATCCAAGGAAAATGAGTTTTCAAGAGGAAGTAGGTTTGATTTAGTTCAAGAACCTCACCAAAGTTGCGAGAATCTGACATCACCATCCACAAAATTTTAGATGCCTCAATATCTTAGAGAGCCATGGAGTTATCAAGGATTGTAAAATCACATTTCGAATATTGAACTAGATCATGAATGGTGTAAGGATAACTACCACCACTACTGACCAAATGGTAGCCATATTTGTCACTAATTTGTTTAGATTTTATAGCTTCAACAACCAAATTAATCAAGATGAAATATTCTTCTGATCGCAAATACGAAGATGTATGAATTGGGGAATGTCCATGAGAAATATGACTTGAATATTTTCCTTCATGCAAAACAAGAGATGATGAGGGATGGAAATAATACTCAATGATTTTGTTGTTTTCATTTTCATCTTGGATAACCTAACCACCTTATGTCAATTGAAAAGTTAACTCATGAGAAGATGAACTTGAAGAGCATGGAGTATCTTCATTGTAGGTTGATTCATTGAAAATTGTGGGACACAAGAGATAGTGATATGAAGAGTTAGTTTCCATAAAATCATATTCTTCAACCGAATTAGATTCTAGATCTAAATATTTCAAATCAAAATCTTCTAAAGGAACTAGAAGATTGGATGATGAACTTAGGAATTCATCATATGAGGGCTAATTTCATCTTGAGGAATGAAAGGATTAGTCTTCACTCTGGGCTTCAAGAACCATTCCAGGGTTTCCTCCATTAGCTGTGAATAATGAGTAGCAGAAAGAGGATGAGAATATGGATAAGGAATTTGATTCACAGGTTGCCCAACTTCAACATTATCACAGGGAGGCACCCGAATTGGTACTGGAAAAGGAATAGGACAAGGAACAAAATGATTAGTAGGTTTCTCTTATAAAATTATAGGTGTCTCATGATCTACAAGAGTTGGGGAAGTAAAAACATCATGGGTTTAATATTCACCATGCAAAGAGATATCAACCAAATTCTTAAATTTGTGTTTAAAGAAATCTCAATCTGTTTCTTCTCTATGAAATTCATAAAAGGAATCGATCAAAGAAATCCTCAATTGATTCATTAGGCTTCATTATTAGCTGATTAGTTCTTTTAATAACATCTCGGTAATCATACATATCAAATTATTTACCAAGCTCCTGCCCAAGTTCAAGCTCAAATGAATGGATAGAAGCAGCAAGTAATGTATGACACCATCTCTTAACATGGCCTTCAAATGTGAGGGTGAGAAATATAGCCATGAAATCTTTGCAATGTATTCCATTACAAAGGAAAAAAGCATACATCTTGAAACAAATATTCATGAAGAGTTAATTCACCCTCAACATAAAAATTAAATTGGGGCAGGTTATGAATAACTTCCGCAAGGATGATAAGATCAAGCTCTTTAGAAAAACATCATGGGATTATAATTTAGGAAAAATCCATTTTACATAAGAGATTCAAAGAATACTTGATGGACACAACATGTCATTTGGCCCTCCTTCTAGTTCCATTTTTTTGATGGTGCTAGAAATTTGTCAACCAAGGGGGTCTCCCCGATGTGAAGTCCCATTTACACCTCACACCGTTTGGAGTAGGAACCCCATCCGGAATATCAGCTTGGTTGCCTATATTATTATATATTTTCCTTGGCTACAAAGTTCATCACAAGAGAGTAATGCATATGTAATCTCAGATCAATAAGTGAGTATTCCTTGTGAAATGTTCAACTGCGGATAATATCAAGGTCCTTCTACCAAAAGGGAGGAGAAAATTAGGCCATTTAAAAAAAACTAATAATACTAATATAGAAAAGGCACACAAGCATATACATATGAATGAATCGTTGATCAAACAGTGAAATAGTTCACAAGGAAGAAACGAATGTTAAAGCAAATACAACAAACCTTCAACAAGATAATTACGAAAGCCACTGAAATACTTCAATTTCCTTACCACAGATGAAAACAACATACATTGCAAAAATTCAGGGAATAATCTTACAATATTCACAACATATGCATGAAAGTGTGTTGGCTCGACGAGCTTATGAATTAAGTAAAAGTTCCAAGATACATCAATATGGTGCACTAGCTCCAATAGTAGAGCATTAAAGTAGTCATTTTCTCCTCCAAAACAACTATCTTCCTCTCCAATGCGTAGTAGGAGGAGCCAAGGTGAAAATTCCCTTACATGAGCAATGAGGGTGTATATATAACGAATGGGGTGATGATTCACTATGTATATATAATGAATGGGGTAACTTCCTACAGGACATTTCGTATTACATGGATGAGTCTTGGACTTCCACTTTACATTACATTTCTCCAATATTGAATTTACATAATCCACAAATGATGTGGAAAATAATGACTCGTGACCATAAATGACATAAAACTGATGATCTGGTAGTGCCAAGTTGTCCTTCTTCTTGCTTTGTATTCATTTAAATATGTATCCAATACCTTGTCTTCATGATAGACATGTTTTGTTCTTCATTTCTTCCCTCCAAAGGGTTTGGAATCAGATGGAGTCTTCACACGATTTTTTATCTTCTGCTGTAATCCAGTGTTCCTTTGTCTTCTTTCCTAATTATCATCTTACCTACTCAGATCCTTAGGTGTCTTATATAATGGTATCCTTCTCCATATCCTTAATCAACATCCTTTCATGACATAATAGAATACCTGCGACCGCAATCCACCTAATACAGTACAAAATGAGTCCAATAAACCCCTAGCCTATGATGCTTCATGAAATAACTTGTTAGGGCTAGAATGGGTGACTGGTTGAGTGACTAACTCAGGGATTGTGTAGTTATAGAAGCCAAGGTCCAAGACTGAAGCTTGATTTTGTGCAATGTGTAGTTCAGGATGGCCAGGGTCAAAGGAATTCACATTTCATGGACTCAAGGACTCGGGATATAGGCTTGTGCCTTGAGACTATGCTATGCGCAGTTTTGGAGGCCTCGTATAGGGACTGTGAAGTTTAGGGACTCAAGGGCTTAAGATGGAGCCTTGAGGCTTGAGACTATGTAGTGCATAGTTATGAAGGCCTGGGATTAGTGACTGCACATTTGGGGAACTCAAGAGGTTAAGATTGAGGATTTATGTTTCTCAATGCACAGTTCATATGGGAGAACATGCTGGGAGATTGCACAGTTGAAAGTTTCAAGGCCTCAAGCTTGGGGCTTAAAGATTGTAGTTTCTGAATGTATAGTTATGGAGGGAGAAAGGCCAAGTGATTTACTAGTTTCATAGTTCAAGAGCTCAAGGCTGAAGCTTGAGGCTTGAAACTGGGTAATGTGCAAAGAAGAACAGCTGGAGGAAAGGATTTTCCAATTTTGGAGCCCAAGGAATGAGACTGAGCAATGAAACTACGTAGTGAATAGTTCCAAGAGGCAAGGTCAGGGCTTGAGGGTTGATAGTGCACACTGCACAGTTCAGGAAGGTTGAGTGAATTCAAGTTTCCCGAGAACGAAATTTTCCAGATAAGGCTAAGTGTGGGATTAGTGATGCTTAAGTGAGCACAGAAAAAACTTGATCATGATCACACACTTAAAACAATCGATGACAAAACATTGATCACTCAAAATAAAAGAAAGGGATGATTCCCTCAATGTGACAACAATGCAACATACCTCTCCAAGTGCAACACAAAAGATACACTTTGCAATGAAAGTGGCGACACTTGTGCGACAGTGCATGAAACTTTTGGAATGAGTGTAAAACATGTCTACATGACTATTAGGACTCATCAAAACCAAATTTACCCCTTGAAACAAGATAAAACTCCAATTTACATGATAAGCAACACTTCCCATGCTAAAATAGGACATTTTCTATATAAAGGAAAAAGTGTGAATGACACTTGTGATATGCGAATGATGGTGGAAAAAACACATGCCAGAGCCAAGGTAACATGAAAATGACGCTAATTAAGATCAAAGAAATCAAATGAGTCGATAGAAATATGAAACCGACACTCGTGACAGTGAAGGTGTGCAAAAGCAACATTTTGGAAAACACTCTGAAACAAAAGTAAAATCATAGCCAAAAGTGATAGATTGTCAGTGAAAGCACGCACTAAATGTTGACATGGGTTAATCATTACAAAAGAACAATCTTGACAGACTGTGTTATGTTTGTACACTACAAGGAAAATACCCTCTAGCGAATTTTTTTGAGGAACCCCTTATAAAAATACCCCAGACATCCGTTTCTAGCGGAGGTTACTAGAAGAGGTTTGTGGGCGGAGGTTTTTACGGATATTTTTTGTCCAGTGCGCTTATCGTCGTAAACGACACCTACGTTCAATAAGAGAAGGCACCAGTGTGCACAAAACATTGGCACACCAGACACCGTGCGCTTTGTACACACCCGCCCTGTGCATCTTATTATTGTAGCGCACCGGTGCTTTACAACTTTTCCGCACCGGTGCATCATAAAAAAGCACGCCAAAATGGAAACCTCCTGGTGCGCCCATAAAAACCCCACGCACAAAAACAGGGTTAAATTTAAAAAAAATACAGCGAAAAAACCACATTTTTCACTTCGAGAGCTCTCAAGCACCGGTGCGATTTATCCTTGTCTGAGCCGCCCTAAGATTAGTGCTCCCATTGCACCCATTGCACGCACTGCTGCTGCGCATTTCTCACCAATCTCCAGCTTGAATTTTACAAAACGGTGCGAAATTTTACTTTCACAAATTCTACAGCCAATATGCCTCCTCGACGGCCAAATGTATAGGTATTTTTCTTGTTTTTCCATAATTAAGCCTAGCGGATTAGAATTTCAAATAACCTTAAAATTAGCCATTTAAAAGAAAAAAAATTGTCGTGCAGTGCGCTCGAGCTGTTCGGCTTGCACTGGCTTGTGGTGCTGCCTGTAAATTTATAGGCCGCACCACAACCGGTGCTAATGGTATCTGCACTGGTTCTAGGGCAGTACCGAAAGGTGGACCGTGTTATTTTAATATTTTTAAAAAAGTGTAGTGCGTTCGTTTACCCGGCTGCACCGTTGACCATGTGGAATAGTGGCAATGCGGTGCGTTGATTTAAATATCCTCCCCAGCGTGGGTAGTTTTGTCAGTGCACCGCATTTTTCATTTCGACAGGGTCAACAATGCAGCCTGTAAAATCGGTGCTAATAGTATACGCACCAGTTCTAGGGCGGTACCAAAGGCGCACCTTGTTATTTTAAATGTTTTTAAAAGTGTGGTGCGGTCGGTTACCCTACTGCACCGTTGACCTAGTGGAATAGCGACAACGCGGTGCGTTGACTAAAATATCTGCCCCAGGACGGGTATTTTTGTCAGCGCATCGCTTTCCATATTTTGATAGGGTCAACGCTGCGGCCTTTAACGGTGTTGCCTAGTAAAAGACTACACCATTAACTATGTAATGATGGCAGGAGATTGGTCTGCTGACTTAACTATTCACCCCGGCGTGTATAGTTTAGTCAGCGCACTGAACTCCTGACACCGTACATAATCAACGGTGCGCTCTATAAAAAGACGCACCGGGACTGGTGCATGAATATTTTTTTGGCACACCGACTGTTTTTTTTTTTTGTTTTTCCAAAAAAAATTATATATATATATTTCTAAACACATTCTCATTTAATAAAAATATTGTATTTAATATGTAAATCATTCAGAGACATGAAAGGAGAGAAGAGGGGGAACAACAACAACAACAACAGGCAGAGTATTATAACATGGTTCGCCTGTGGGAGGCACGAGAGAGGGAGAGAGATGCGTACCTTCGCCCTATTACAACAGCTACCCAGCGGCTCCTAAGGCAGGTAGATCTCCTCAAGTTCTATGAGGAGGCTACTTCCATAAAGGGTCATGGTTTGTTTTTGAGACATATTAATCTAACGGTGGAATGCCCACCAATAGGATTTTCGGGTTGGTCGCAACCAGTGGTACATGCCCACTGAGGAGGATATATATTTCATTACAGGGCTATCGAGGAGAGGGGTGGATTTTCCCTCATTCCCAGAGGTTCCAGATGGCTATGTAGCAGGGAGTCAGTTAGTGTACTCCCATATATACATTGGAGCATCAGTACTATCTCCTTTAGATTTTCAGGTCGCTGGAGGTTAGTTACGCATTGGTGCATTTGGTAGTGAGGAGGTGCAGTGCCTCTCACTTCTCCTTTCGACCATTTCACACAACACCAGTGACGGGCAACGCATTAGTTGATCGCTTCTATATTATTTCGATTCTTTAGTACAGGAGCCACGAATTGTAAGGTGGTCTACCATTTTTTTGCGGTAGTTTCTGTACAACCTTAGATAGATGTCGTGCTCATGCACAAGGGAGGGTCAAATTCCCTTTTACTTCAGAGATTTTTTGTTTATTTTTGGAGAGGTTTCCAGAGACGAGGCCCACTTTTGTTCGGCAGCCTCATAGGCCGATGTTTGAGGCACAAATGCACATGTGGGGGCAGATGATGCCTAAGAGAGGCGAGACTGTGTTTCTAGAGAGGATATTGAATGATGCATTGGAGTTGCTAGCCAGTGTTGACGAGCATCCCTTCATTGTGGTCCCCTGTCCTTATGCGGGTTTGGATTGGTGAGGGTGTGCCAACATCCTCTTCACAGATGATGAGCCACCGGATGATAGAGGTAATATTATTGTTTTATTTAAATTTATTCTAACATGTTTTTTAACTTGTTTTTATTAAATTGTGTAATGAAATTGTCTAATTATTGTTGTGTACTTGTATATATTTTGTAGACATTGGTTCTTTTGATGGTGAGGACATGTCGTCACCACCACATTATCCAGGTGTGGACCCTGATAACGATCAAGGTCGTCTTGATAGTAGATATAGGATGGAGTTGGGCGACCAACTCACTACATTGATTATTGAGGCGAGCATCAGGCCCGCTTATATGAGAGACATACAGGCTGATGGTAGGCTGTTACAGATGTGGAGAGGCATGACACATGACATGTACAGACTAATGTGGCATGTCGTAGGAGCGACGACCTTAGTTACACAGCTAAGGAGGACCGTTTCAATTTATAGGCGTGGTCGAGATGCAACACGTGATCGACAGTCCACGAGCAGTGACTCATCATCTCATGATCGTTTACCTCGCACCACGCCAGATGAGCAGCCTCCACTAGCATCTAGCAGTAGTCATCATGGAGATCAGGCTAGACCATTGGCCAAGTCCAGTCAGTAGCCTGCAGCATCCTGCTGTACTCATGATCATGAGTAGGCAAGACCATCGACTGTTGGGGTTGCACCATTGACTAAGCAAGCCTCGACTAGTACTGCTATATTTGATGTGGCACCACTAGTTGATCCACGACATTTATATTATGTACAGTTGTATATTTTTGACATTATTCAGTTATATATATATATATATATATATATATATATATATTGTCCATGTATTTTATGTTCATGTTTCAATTTTACTTAATTTACATGTTGGTGATCATCATGATGTGTATATTGTTAGGTCATGTAAAATATGTTCATTTAATGTGTAGCTTGCAGATAGATGTGTATGTGATAGCATGAGCTATTTGACATGAGATGTATTTTTTATGTTTGTGTGGTGATGATGTTAATATATAATGTTAATTGTGTTTTGTTAGATGATCATGATCACAATGATGTTAGCGATTTTGAATGTGTTTTTTAGTCAAAAATGATGTTTGTATGATGGTTATCATGAATGTGATGTCTATTAATAAATTTAATATTAAATGATCATGATTGTAAAATTGTAATATTTGTAATTCTAATTGTATGTACAATTGTAATTGTAATTGTATGTGAAATTGTAAAATTGTAATTGTATTATTGTGAAATGATTTTATTAAAAATTTTAAATTTGTAAATTTGTAAAATTTTAAATAATTGTAAAATAATAAATCTAGAATAATATGAATTATTGTAACATAATAAAGTTTAGAAAATAATGCAAATAAATTCATGTACTTTAGAATTATCATTATTTTATTATGATCTTAGATACAAAAAAAAAAAAAAAAACTAATTTATACAGTACACCATTGTTTTTGAGATCAACATAATTGCAAATTATCAAGTGAAATATTGATTTTAACATTAACACAATGCAAAATACCAATTAATTCAAAATAAATATTATAATGTTTCGAAAAACCCATCTTAAAAAGTATAAATATTGATGAAGTAACACATGTACCATATCACTCTCAGTTCTCATGATCAACCTCATTATCTTCCAGCTCGCATGGCATGATAACACTATTGTTCTCAAAAATATGTTTTGATCTAGGGTCATGTGTCAATACAAACCACCAATCTTTATCCAACACATTTGGGTTAAAAAAAAACCTGGTTGCAGTGTTTGGGGAAAACATAGGGCTCCTTAGCTTCATCCCACATCTTTCTAGAGTTGATACATATCGGCCTACTATCGCGATCTTCCTTTACATTATTTCGATCAAAAGTGTCCCACCACTTGCACGTAAAATAACACATTGGAAAGAAAATAAATGCACTTCAATGATCTCTTGTATCTTTCCAACGTAACTTAACGTCCCTCATACTAGGTTTTGATCACAGTGGCTAGATTGACTACATTGATTGAACTCGACTTCCACTCCACAGTCTTGTGTGATGTTTCCAACTTCGGCATTTTCTGTGTGAAAATGGTGTCCATATGCCCACATAGATGGTAAAAAATGCACCTATTATAAAAAAGTTAAAAAAATCATAGTGTCGTGGGCCTTATTACCGAATTGTTGCACCCAATCCCTACATTTAGCACATCCTCTTCAGCAAGCTGTAACAACTGATTGCACTGTATTTCTCTCTGACTTGGTCAGCAACCCAACTGTTGGGGAATATTTTTGGCATATTTTCTTTTAAATGATCAGGATAAGCCACACTTCTACCATTCAACCGTCTGAATTCTTTCCTGTCACTATCACATTTCATCCTCTTTTGTTCGTACGAGGAGACCCATGTTTGTGTTGCTTTAGAATTGTAAAGAATGAATTTATTGATTGCTTCAATTTCTACATTCTCTCATGAAATCAAACTGACATTATATAGTACTTAGAGATCAAAACATATGATATATCAAAGTTCAACATGAATATTAAGTTTGTGTAAATTTGAAAAATTATAAGTCGCTTAGTCTTTATCAAACACTTTTTTCCACTCGTTTGGAGCAACTCCCCTTCTCTTTTGTTTTCATCCCTTTCATCGTCCCAAATCACTACACCCGGTCTGTTGTCGATCTACTTGTTGTACTCACTGGCATAATAGAAAGACTCATACGATATGTACCCCTTTGCCATAGACCGCTTGGGTTTTTCCCTTTGTCGAACAAAACCTTTCAATTTATTCATGTACCTCTCTAAGAAGAACATCCAACGACAAGAAACCACCCCAACTAATTCAAACTCATCTACTAGGTGGATTAGAAGATGAACCTATAAGTCCATGAAACTCGTCGGCAATTCCTTCTCAAACATGCAAACAATCTCAACTATCTCTTGACGCCACCGTGGAATGCTAGCCACATGAATCTCCTTTTACATGATCCAACGTACAAATGCAGATAATTTAGATATGGCACATCCTAGGTCTTGAGGGAATTCATGTTTCATACACCCATGCATGAACAAAGGATAATGACACTGCAAAGTTATAAACACGTGCAATAATATACAAAATTAGTTATGTTTTATGATTCCCGCGTGGCATCAAATTTATTAATATAACAAATAATAAAATCATGCTTTTGATATTATACGTACTCTTTGAAGATTCAAATGGTTATGCGATTTCAACCCTGACAAATGGTCATCCACGGTGAAGCAGCGCCATAGTGAAGACCCATATGAAGTTGGCACCCTCACACCCATTATAACTTCATTTTCCAAAGAAATATCATCTTTTTTAAAAATCCATGGGACATCACCTTCTTTGAAAAACCATGAATTATAGGGACCAGCGCTTGCCTCTGATCTTGTACTTTCTAATCGTCTTGGCCAATGTTTCTTTTTAGTTTTTGAAGTAATAAGATCTTTCCTAACAACTAATGTGTCACTTTGTTTTGATGATATGTGCCTCCATAAAGAAGATGAAACATTTTTAAATATATGCATGGGATCTAATAAGTGGGTAATATTAAGATGCTCCCAATATGGGAGGTTATAAAATATAGATTTCCTTTTCATCCCAATGGGAAATTTCTCAACATAGGTGTCGAAGAATTCTAGATCATCAAACATAGGCTCCCAATTTGAATCGAACATTTCTATGAACTCCTTCTCCTTCTCTCTCTCATATGCTCTAAGCCATTCAGCCGGTGTCGTTATCGGAGACCTTTGGGTTCTCTCTCTTTTACCGTTGAAAGCGGATGCTGCTCTTCTGTAAAGGCGTTCTTCTGGGAGGAATACCTTGGAGCAATCATACACTGGCTTTCGTAGGTCCTTGGACCATCTAGCTTTTAGAGAAGTTCCACAAAATTTACATCCAAAATACCCTTTTGTTACAAGACCTACGAGATTATTGTAAACAATTAATATGCATGGCACATCAAAGAATATCATGAAGATCAGAACAAATATTACAACGAATTAAATAACTATAAATATGTGAAAGAATATTGTTACATATATAAACAAATCAATAAATTAAACATGTAATTTACCAGAGAAAACTCCTAAGTCTGGATAATCATGTGTCGTGTAAGCACATATGCCATACAATGTAAAAATCCTCTCTGCTGTGATGGGTCTTGATACATTGTATACATTTATCCCATCCCACCAGTGGTTGTAAGTAGACATCCATATTCTTCACTTGTATTCTACCAAGGACTATGAGAGCCAACATAATATGTTCATTCTTCATGAACAACCATGGGGGGATATTGTTATTGATCACTACTATAGGCCAAACAGAATAGTTGGTGTTCTGGAGGGAATATGGGTTCATGCCATCCATGGATATGCTGAGTCGTAGACTTTGTACTTCATCCTTGAATTTTTCGGGCCATGTATCCTCTATATGCTTCATGGCTATTGAATCAGTTGGGATTCGCATAACTCCCAACTCACTTTCGTGTGAGGCATGCCATCCCTGCAACATAGATAATTCTTTGCAACGAAAGAGCCTTTGAATCCTTGGGATTATAGGCATGTGCCTCAATATCTTAAAAGGAGGACCAGTATGCGATTTACCCTTCTTTTTTTATTTATCATACCTGTCATGCCCACATTTCATACACATCTCTTTGTCTACATATTCTCCTCTATATAGAATACAATCATTTGGACATGCATGATATGATATGTACTCAACACCCAACATTTTCAACAATTTCTTTGCCTCTTCGCAGCTACCGAGCAATACATTATCACTAGGAAGAACCTTATGTTTGAATAACATGTAGTTGATGATCATGGAAAAATATATTAATAAATGTACATTAATGTAGATATAATTATTAATGTTCATAAAATTTACCATTTGTAATGTTCATTACAGTGTACTGATTATATTTCAAATTTATATAAGGGAGTACTTTATGGTAACTTACCTCAAAATTTCCGAGAAACATGCATTCGAAAAACCAAACTTTTCTTTCAAGTTGTACAGTAACATCATTTTCCCCAACTGGGTAGACTTTGATTGACCGCTAGGTCCAAAGAGAGGGGTGGTGTAAGCAAATTTAAGTGTTTCGAAAAATGTGTCAGCGATATGAGCATCATCCCCTAGCTGATCATCATTTTGGAATGCATCTAACAACATTGTCTCCATGGCGATCGTATCCCTTAAGTAATCATCCATACCAACTGTTGGATCCCCGTAATTTGCAAGATTGGAAAATATAAACTGCAGAGAGAACACTTGAACCACTTTGGGATTCTAGGATCTAGCCCTCCTGAATCCAGAGAGGGATCTCTCTATAAGTGCAAAGATTGATTTATCTTTAAAAGCTTCTATAGTATGATATTAGGTTAGTTATTAAGAGCAAGGGTTTGGTTTTGGTTTTGGATGGTTGAGCATGATTTTTAGTTGAGTGGAAAGTCCTAAAATGCAAAGAGTTTCAAAGGTGTGAAGTTGCAAGCAATCAGAACAAGCTTTGGCTGATAAGATAGATATAATACTGGTTTTTAGTCCATTGAGCTATGGAGTCATAAAAGGGTTTAATTGTGCAACAAATTCAAGAGTGGTCCAAGGGGCAAGTCATCTATATCACAAGATATTTGAGATTAAATGATGGAATGGAAACAATAAAAGTGTTGAAGGGGTGGAAACATACAATAATTTCAAGTAGGATCTATCAGTCTGTCCAAACAAGAAAAGACTTTTAAGTAACTGTTTAAAACTGGCCAAAGGACAGGGCTAACCATAGACTTATTTGGGAAAGTTCGTATTAAAGCTAACTCAACAGACAAATAATCCAGTAATCCACATAATTACTTTCATAAGGGATGAAAACAAATAAGGAAAAAAAAGTGCAGCCTAAGATCAGATAAGATACTTTTAAATCTAGACTGCTTTCAGCATACACTTAGGGAAACTTTCAGAACTACCTTTGGAGAAAGAAGTTAGAAAACAGGGCACACCATCACTTTTCTAGTCTAAGTTTACTAAGAAAATAATGAAAATAACATTCAAGAACAATGTTTAGAGTAAACAGTAGGACGAGGGAAAGCCAGCATTCCTAACTTCTTGAACTGTATTGAATCATTCTTAAATACACAACTTGGAGGAAAACATTGAGATAAAACTTATCAGTCAGAGAAGGGTACTGTAAACAGTAAATCCTAACTCTATGCTTGCTGTTCTTTATCAGAGAATAATGGACAAAATGGCATACATGAAATGAAAACAATAACATAGAAAGAAGCACTTCACCAGTGATATAGACCAGGATCCCAAGAAACAACTTGTATATTGATGTCAATCCAGTTACATTCTTCAAGTCCAATGTTTCAGTTCAACAATCATCTTCACTTCTCAGCCTAACTTGTTTGATTACAAACAGAGCTTCAAGAGCCTTTGAACACTATTTACACGTAGAAGTTCCGAGCACAAGTATATTTCAAAGTTCTGCAATCAACCCTTTACAATGAGCTCCTCAATAACGTTTTATAGGAAAATGAGGAGGTCGAAGAGAGAAAATATCTATGGGTTCAATTAATACAGTTTAATGCTTCTCGGCCTTTGAGTGGCTCAATGGAGAATATTACAGATATTTCCTCTGTATTAAATTTTTTACATTAAGTATTAAGCTTGCTGGGAAGCTTTTGTTGACTTTAAGGCTTTGTGTCATCGTTGTAATAACTCTACTGATATTTTGCAATAAGTCTCTTTGGCTCAAAATAACTGTTGAGCTGTATTGGGGAAAATATCTTCTGTTCTGGTAATAACTTGGTCTCTGTTGAAAGCTTTGAGGCTACAGGTGGCTTCTGGCAGCTGAGAGGATTTAATTTGCCTCTGATGTGGCAATGGAGGCTTTCTCGGACTGATGAATTGCTTTGTCCTTATTTAAACACTGTTAATTTGATTTGATTCTGTGTATTAGGCTTAATCAGGCCTAAATTCTGTCTTATGTTCTTTAACTGTGTTTAATTTAGTGGATTAGGCTTTTTATTATCGATCTTAGCCGTAATCCCTCAAAACTGGGTAAAAGATCTTCAATTTCTTCATCTCTACTATGGTTGGATTCTTTCACACTGATACTCTTTATTTGTTTTAATTTTGTTGTGTCTTGTTGATGTGCAAGTGTGCAGAGGCTTCATAATGGTATCGGTGTTCATGAGACACTGACGAAACGTGGTATGGAACCCTGTAGAATGATTTCTCTTTATGCACAAACGTGTGGGGGATCGTCATCCCCGACCTTTGGTTTTCCTTTAATATAATGGAACAAAGCCATTAATGCCTGAAAAAACCAAGAAAAATTAGAAAATCCTTTGTATATGGTTCAGACTGCTTTGGAGGTTTAGGTTTGGAGCGCATCCATTGGATGAAAGCATCCAACGGTGGAGATTTATCACAGAGGTTAAAAGGAGGCGGTTTGGGAGAATGGTGAAAAGATTAAGTTATGGCCGTTGGTCTTGTAAAGATCAACAGTCGGGATTTATCAGGGAAAATATAATGTAGAGGGGCACATTATAATGAAACGACGGAAATACAAAGGAAATGGGTTAAAAACCTTAATCAGCAGTGAAAAAAGTTAAGAGGAAATTCGGGGTTTCTGAAATGCTTTCGGGCCGTTAGATTAGATCGGCCTCAAAGATAGATGGCCGAGATTGCTTTAGGAAATCCCTTGGTGAATGGAATAAGGCAGAAGGCACCATCCCCAAGTGGAATAACATCAAACCAAGATTTCTACCTACCCAATCCTACTGAACTAACATTTTTTCTTCTTTCAAAGTGCACTTGGATTGGCAAACTCTTTTACAAACATTTTATTCTTTTGAAAGCAAAAAACTAATCTAAGTCTACTTCTTATTTATCCATGAACTCAGATTAAATAGTTGAGTTCATATGCTTCTCTACCTAATCTACTATTTGTGAGGATTAAACAGTCTAACAGATTTTCATTCACTAATTTCTAAAACAGAAATTTAAAAGCATACAAGTCAGCATTGAACAGTCTAACTTGTTGCTGATCTATGGCATAAAAACAAGCTACACATAGATTATTATTCTGCAGAAAATTAAATCAAAATGGAAGGCTTAAGATCTGAAAGTTCTCAGCACGGCCTTCTCTTTTCTTCAGCTCTCTTTTTACTTCTGTTTGAGCTATCTTTTCCTTGTTCATCTAGTTCATATTTTGAACTTTATTAGAACCAGTTTACCTTTGTTTGTGACTCAAGATTAAAACAGATGGGAGTCATTCTTCTTTTGGAATCTAAGGTTCGGATTTTGAGCTTGTTTGAACCTTTATTTTCTATCCTAATCTTCCTAACTGATAAGCCAAGATTACGCTGTTTGGAAAATCTGATTCACTAACCTATTAGCAGTCAATTTAAAACTAATTAGCCATAATTAGGCTGTATGACTAATTAGAAGTGTGTTTTTCAGGAGTGGCATTTGAGCTTGCACACTTTCAGATTTTGTTTCTCTTTTTTGGTATGGGGCTATACCTTTCTTGTTTTTACAATCTGCCCTCTTTTCTCTTTCTATTGTTTTTGTATTTTTTATTTTCCTTGAAGACAAAAATCAATAACTATCTGAAATGCTCAAAACTGAGCTATATTGACATTCCTATCTAACCTATTCTAACTTGGAGTATTTACATCATCATATGATACAAAAGTGCCAATGGAGTCAGTTAAGTAATGTCATAAAGAAGAAGAAACTCTGGCTGCTTGTCAGAGGTATCCATAGTAAATTTTGAAGCTTAATCTTCAAAATCAAGACTATCACAGAAGATGACAAATTTTCATGTCTTTGGCTCTTGCAAAGGATCCATGCTTGATAATTTGAGCCAGTTGGTACTTCCACACACTCTTCCAAAGGATCAATAAAGAAAATATGAAGGTTCTCTTCTTTTTGGCTCTCCATGTCTGGTAGATTGTCTGCTTCCAAGACTTCAACTTTGAGAATTGCGTTGACAGTATGTGGCTTGGAAGTATCATCATCCTTAACCTGCAAAATAGCAAGCAGTGAAATTTCTTCTTTCTCTAAATATATGCTTACCTCTGATATAAATTCAGGTTCTTTGAATGGTAGATTGATATCAGTGATGGGAGAAGTTTCTTTTCAAAAGGATGGTATATCCTCAGTAGGATAGTCTTCTATTTATTTTTCTCCTTCAAATTTTTGCCAGTATCTTTCATTTTTTGGGACAAATGGTCTGAATTTTTCTTGAATTGTATATTTTTTTCTCTCCCAAGGTCTCGGACATGTACTAGCCACAAGGGCTGATCCACTAGCAAAACTGTTTTGGTATTTAGGAACAAGGATAAGTTGGGATTATTTGAAAGTTTTTAACAAATCCATGGTATCATTCTTATAAGCTCTAAGTCTGGGATGTATAACCATGCATTCTTCTTTCACTTGCCTAATTAACAACTCTGAATTTCCATGAACTGTTATCTTCTGGGCTCCTAATTTTTCAATAAATGTAGCCCTAAGAAGAGTGCCTCATAATCTACTATGTCACTCGTGCATTGAAAGTTCAATTTGTATGAATGGCTTTCAGAATGATTGTTTCCTGTGTTGTAAAGCCATATTCTTGCACCTGCATTAGTTTTAGTACATAACCCATCAAAATTCATATTCCAAAGAGGACTAGTTTCAGTATTATCATTGATTTCCTTACTATCCTCTTTGTCTTGAATGCCATTGGATTGTTCTATGGAATAGGCACCATGTTCATGACTAACTTTTTTGGATGATGGTTTAGAGGGTAGCTGCTTGCTTGATATTTGATCAATTTGTTCTTCTATTAAAGGAGAGATTTTTATTTCAGTATAAACAAAAATAGAGCTACTCTGTTTCTTATGACCAACAAAATAACTCTCTGCATCTTTACAACAAAGTTCTCTACGTGAATGAGCAAGAGTGTTTGTTTTGCAATAAATATCAGAGACTAACTATTTATTAATATTCTGATCTATCTCTTCTTCTATCAACAGGGAAGATATTTCTATGTCCCTTTGAACAGAAGTACAACATTTCTCTGTCTCTTGTAAAGGTTGATTTTGAGGCTGGATGTTTTCTTGAGCCTCTTCTAGGGGATCTTGACTTGTGCTTGCAGGGAAAATTTGAGGATTTTCTATTGTAACCTACTCCACTTCTGTTTTAAACAACTCCTCATGATTGCTATGATGCTCAATCTGAATACAAGGTTCAAGAGTTGTTTCTTCTAGATTATCAGGATGCCACTCTTGATGTATAATCTGAAATGAGTTATAACACAAAGGAAGGGTTTCTATATGTGTTGGTGTCTCCTCAATTTTAGGTTTCGTGTTTTCCAAATGGCTACTTGTTTCCTCAAAGCATTGCTCACTATTAGTATTTGCAATTTGATCGTGAGGAATCTCTTATCAGCATAGTATGAGACATAGGAAGGAAAACAAGAATTTCTTGACATCCTTCTTTATTGATTTCTCTGTAAGTTTTCTCATCATTTTCCATAAGGTGTTGATCATAATATCTATCTTGGTCACTATCTTGATCTTGAGGTGATTGGGCTTGTGTTTGATTAGGGGAAAGCATAGCTCGCTCTAGATCATCAATAGTCATATTAGCCATCAACCTATCCATTCTCTTCCCAAGCATATACATCATCTTTTCCATCATGATTAGAAATTCTTCTTGATGGTTTTCACTATAATCTTGTTCATCATACATGTCTTGTAGTGGTAGAGTTTGTGTTTGCTCAAGGAAAGGCATATGATGCTCTGGATTACCAATGTTTAGATTAGCCATAATCCTATCCACTCTCTTTCCAATAATATACATCAATTTTTCCATCATGACCATATGTTTTTCTTATAGGTCTATATCTAAACCCATGTTTGTGAATTAGAAAAAGAGATCATTGTGTCTGTTCAATCAGTTCAAGGTCTTCTACCAGTGGAGTCCTTTGGTCTTTTTGGAGTTTCAGAGTGTGAAGTCGCCAGGAGGAAATTTTTTAGCTCCTAAGGAGGTAAAATGTTTTATGGTTCCACCACCATGTTTATGATGAATACCAATCTAAAGAGATTAAGTCAACTTGTGATTTTTGTAGAGTTGCAAGGTTTTAAGGAACAGAATTAGCTCTATAGGGTGATCTGAAAACAGTTGAAAATTTAATCTCAGGAGACTTCCTAAGAATTCTTTCAGGGTTATCAACTATCTCAGTAGGGTTTGGGTCAGGGTAGGCTCTAGTATGAATCTTTCTAGGAGCCACTATGTTGTGTTTTTCAGACCCAACTAAACAAGAAAAGTTTAACCAGATATGACAATCTTTGAGAGGTTAACTGATCTTTTTAAACAAGAAAAATTTAATCCTAAAGCCTTCTAACTGATTTTGTATGATGTTATGATGATAATGGGTCTTTCCCAGTGGAGTCTTAAGGTCTGTTTAGGATTGTGGAGTTACCAGGTGGAAATTTTTAGCTCTTTTGGAGGTAAAATGTTTTATGGTCCACCACCATGTTTATTAAATACCAATCTGAAATATTTTTGGGTTTTTCTGAGTTATTTCGGTCCTATTGGTTCCAAGAGTGTTCTAACTCTACTTCAACACTTAGCTACGGTGATGAGACATAAACAGTTTACTCTTATGGCTAAGCTAGCTGATCCTTCAAGGTTTGATAAGCTCTTAAGAGAATCCTAAGGTTTCCTTAGTTTGTCACTGATTCAGACAATTTTTATCATGATTACCATTTGCCTGGTAGTGCTTGAAGAGGGTTTCTTTTACTTACTGAACACTGAGTGTTTGGCCAAAAATGTTATGCCTGGTGGGCTAACTGGCTAATATACCAAATTTTCTTAAATCAAGAGGTTCCTAGAGTTTTTAAGGTATACTTAGAATCTCACTAACTCAGAAGTCCCTAGTTGAGTTGCCAGAAATGTTAGCTCTGGTGGCTCAACTGGCTAACATAACAAATGTCATTAAATCAAGAGGTTTCCTGAGGTTCCAAAAGTATGTAGGACGAAGTTTACTCAAAATTCCCCCAGTGGGGTCGCCAAAATTTTTGGATCCCTGTAATTTGCAATATTGGAAAATACAAACTGCAGAGAGAACACTTGAACCACTTTAGGATTCTAGGATCTAGCCCTCCTGAATCCATAGAGAAATCTCTCTATAAGTGCAAATATTGATTTATTTTTAAAAGCTTTTATGGTATGATATTAGGCTAGTTATTAAGAGCAAGGGTTTGGTTTTGGTTTTGGATGGTTGAGCATGATTTTTAGTTGAGTGGAAAGTCCTAAAATGCAAAGAGTTTCAAAGGTGTGAAGTTGCAAGCAATCAGAGCAAGCTTTGGCTGATAAGATAGATATAATGCTGGTTTTTAGTCCATTTGGCTATGGAGTCATAAAATGGTTTAATTGTGCAACAATTTCAAGAGTGGTCCAAGGGGCAAGTCATCTATATCGCAAGATCTTTGAGATTAAATGATGGAATGGAAACAATAAAAGTGTTGAAGGGGTGGAAACAGACAATAATTTCATGTAGGATTTATTAGTCTGTCCAAACAAGATAAGCCTTTTAAGTAACTGTTTAAAACTGGCCAAAGGACAGGGCTAACCATAGACTTCTTTGGGAAAGTTCATATTAAAGCTAAATCAACGGACAAACAATCCAGTAATCCGCATAATTACTTTCAGAAGGGATGAAAACAGATAAGGAAAACAAAGTGCAGCCTAAGATTAGATAAGATACTTTTAAATATAGACTGCTTTCAACATGCACTTAGAGAAACTTTCAGAACTACCTTTGGAGAAAGAAGCTAGAAAATAGGCCACACCATCACTTTTCTAGTCTAACTTTACTAAGAAAATAATGAAAATAACATTCAAGAACAATTTTTAAAGTAAACAGTAGGACAAGGGAACGCCAACATTCCTAACTGCTTGAACTGTATTGAATCATTCTTAAATACACAACCTGGAGGAAAACATTGAGATAAAGCTTATCATTCAGAGAAGGGTACTTTAAACAGTAAATCCTAACTCTATGCTTATTGTTCTTTATCAAAAAATAATGGACAAAATGGCATACAAGAAAGGAAAACAAGAACATAGAAAGAAGCACTTCACCAGTGATATAGACCAGGATCCCAAGAAACAGCTTGTATATTGACGTCAATCCAGTTACATTCTTCAAGTCCAATGTTTTAGTTCAGCAATCATCTTCACTTCTCAGCCTAACTTATTTGATTACAAATAGAGCTTCAAGAGCCTCTGAACACTATTTACATGTAGAAGTTTCAAGCACAAGTATATTTCAAAGTTCTACAACCAACCCTTTACAATGAGCTCCTCAATAAGGTTTTATAGGAAAATGAGGAGATCAAAGAGAGAAAAGATCTATGGGTTCAATTAATACAGTTTAATGCTTCTCGGCCTTTGAGGGGCTCAATGGAGAAGATTACAGATATTTCCTCTGTATTAATTGTTTTACATTAAGTATTAAGCTTGTTGGAAAGCTTTTGTTGACTTTAAGGCTTTGTTTCATCGTTGTAATAACTCTGTTGATATTTTGCAATAAGTCTCTTTGGCTCGAAATAACTGTTGAGTTGTATTGGGGAAAATATCTTATGTTCTGGTAATAACTCGGCCTCTGTTGAAAGCTTTGAGGCTACATATGGCTTCTGGTAGCTAAGAGGATTTAATTTGCCTCTGATGTGGCAGTGGAGGCTTTCTCAGACTAATGAATTGCTTTTTCCTTCTTTAAACACTGTTAATTTGATTTGATTCTATGTATTAGGCTTAATCAGGCCTAAATTCTATCTTATGTTCTTAAACTGTGTTTAATTTAGTGGATTATACTTTTGATTATTGATATTAGTCGTAACCGTTAAAACTGGGTAAAAGATCTTCAATTTATTCATCTCTGCTATGGTTGGATTCTTTCACACTGATACTCTTTATTTGTTTTAATTTTGCTATGTCTTGTTGATGTGCAGGTGCGCAGAGGCTTCATAATGGTATCAGTGTTCATGAGACACTGACAAAACGTGGTATGAAACCCTGTAGAATGATTTCTCTTTATGCACAAAGGCGTGGGGGATCGTCATCCCCGGCCTTTGGTTTTCCTTTAATATAATGGAAAAAACCATTAATACCTGCACAAACCAAGAAAAATTAGAAAATCCTGCGTATATGGGTCAGACTGCTTTGCAGGTTTAGGTTTGGAGGGCAACCGTTGGATGAAAGAATCCAACGGTGGAGATTTATCGCAGAGGTTAAAAGGAGGCAGTTTGGGAGAATGGTGAAAAGATTAAGTTAGGACCGTTGGTCTTGTAAATATCAATGGTCAGGATAATGCAGAGGGGCACATTATAATGAAACAACGAAAATATAAAGGAAATGGGTTAAAAACCTTAATCAGCAGTGAAAAAGGTTAAGAGGAAATTTGTGGTTTCCGAAATGTTTCTAGGCCGTTAGATCAAATCAACCTCAGAGATAGACGACCGAGATTACTTTAGGAAATCCCTTGGTGAATGGAGGAGGGCGATGAAGAAATGCAAGATCGAATGCTGGCCATTGATATGAAGAGATCAACGGTGGGGAAACAACGCGATAAAACGCAATACAAATGGGGAAAGCAGTTTCGGATGAGAAAACCACAGGTTTCGCACAGCAAAAGGGCGGATAGGTGGTTTTAACTTTTCGAACGCGATATGTGTTTCCGGCCAACACGTGGCCTTTCAAAACCACTTATATCACCTAGCTCTTGGAGAATTAACCTTTGTGCTTAAATCTGCGCGAAAACGCGCGTCAGTCTTTAGATCAGGAGTCCTAGATCTGACGGTCGTGGAGAGAGTGCGATATTGATAAGATGCATGGGCAGAAGTAGGTGGGGTAGTTTTATTATGGATTGTCTGATCAGGGAATCAACGACAGAGATCTGATCTGGGAGGGGTAGGACCCAAAGGAGCAGGCCTATTGGGACCATTGGATGAATGGAATAGACGACTCATATTGATCTTTGGGGCTTAACGAAATAATATATAAGGCGGAGAATGGGTTAGTATGGGCCATTGATCTGCAGATATCAACGACTGAGATTTGGCCGAAAAAACATTATAAAGCGGGGTGTATGAAATTTAACCAAGGTGGTGAGGAAAGATCTGGACCGTCAGATCTTGATGTGTGGACGGCTCGGATGCAATCAGAGGTTTGCAATCGGCGGGGGCAGGGGAGAAAAGGCTCCTATGCGATTGACTGTGGGCCGTCAATCTGAGGATCATATCGACGGTGGAAAATGAATCAAAAGAGATCACGTCGGGGGAAAGGGCTTTGGGATGGAGCGATAAGGGCTGTCAGATCTGGGGAGGCAGGGAGGAGATCATCGGTTGAGAATTCATCAGGAGACCGCCAATCGGGAGGGGGTGAATAAAAATATAAAACGTTCCCAATGAAATCTTCCAACGCGAGATTGTGTAGACTATTTGATTGTTTGATGATCAACGGTCGGGAATGGGTTTAACCAATGAATGGGCGGAACCCTTTGAAACATAAGAAAATCAACATTTTAATGAAATACAAAGGTTTTTCACGTCGAGAAAGGTTTATTTATATGCTTAAGCGCCTGATTGCAGGCTCTTGGGTTATATGAAAGAAAGCGGAGGTCGGGGGTTATATGCACAAGAGGGGTGAATCACATCGGAACAAAAGGAGAGGGCCTTCCAAATGCGCCCGACAAAAATCTCCGATGCGAGACCCTGTATTGGCCGTCGATCAGGGAAAAGATCAACAGTATTTTTCATTAAAAAAATTGAACCGGTGGGTTTTTTAACAAACATAGGAAAAGTGGGTTTTTTCAAAATACAAATGGAAGTTTGTATCGGGGAAGGTTTATTTACAAGGTTTAGCGCCCGATTGTGGGCTCTAGGTTTTATAAAGAACGCAAAGGCTTGGGGCTTACATACAAAGGGGCCAATCGGATCGGAGGTTTCATAAAACAAAAAGACTTGCGCTCGTCAATTGTTCCGATGTGATAAGCGCTTTTGGACATAACGCTTGGTTCCAGCGCCAAGTCGCATGGAGGGGAAGTGGTTTAGGGCTTAGCCCAAAGGGGCTTAAGCCTATAATAAAAATATGTGCTTTTTATGATTTTTTCAAGGTTTTTTAATGGATTTGGGGGTTTTGGTAAGGTTCAAAAAGGATTTTCAAACCTTAAAAAAGGGATTTTAATGAAGGGAAAATGGGAAATAATGGAAAATAGAGGAATTTTATGAGGAAAAAGGGGATAAAAAGGAGGCTAATGATGAAGAGAAAGAGGAGTGAAAAATGATGAAAAATGGAGTTTTCAACAGTCTTTTCCTTCAGGGAAAATAGCGGAATTTTAGAGTTTAAGAGGGAAAATAGCAATGAAGATTAACCAGAGGACATGATGTCTCCATAAAACTTCAGAAATTAATAATTTTGCAATAAAACTTATTTCTTGAAGGCTTCAAAAATGATTTAGCCACCATTTGATATGACAAATTTTATAGGTGGATAACACCAACCTCTATTTGGTTGCCTCCATTTCCAGCTTGTGAAGAACTACTATTGTTGTAGTCATTCCTAATTAGTGAATATGGATGTAGCGGGAATTGAATCGGTAGTTGATTCAACCATTATTGGTATCGTTCCTCTTCAATTTTTTCTCTTAATTCAGTCTGCTCTCAATTTGACATTGTTGTGGGGTGCAATGGAAGATGGTAGGTAGGTCACTCATTATCACTAGAATCCTACTAATTAAAAATAATAATTTGAACATGATTAGTAAAAAATATATGATATCAATTACTAATCCCGCTAATAATATTCCATGATTATAAATTGGTTTGATGTTGAAATAATTACATTAATCAATATACCAAACAATTATAATTATTACCATCATTGTCCCGGGATTGTGGCTAGAAGATGCAATATTGTTACAATTGGCAGGGTGAAGCGACTATCCATTTTCATCTACCAAATGCGCCTTGCGGTATGCAGCTCCTGATAAGAGCTTCCGACATTTTGGAGCTGTTTGAATATTTTGTGCATCTAAACTCGATGTTGAATCTGCATGAACCTGCAAATTTTTATACACTATAATTTTAATTAAGATGTGCATGATTAACATGGATAAAATCATAAATTCAATTAGATAATGAAAATATAAATAAAATCTGAAGTAAATATTATGTCTCGAGATGGATAGGGAGAACTCTGTGATGGACTTTGAGAAATATTATGGAACGAGTTGGATTTTGAAGAATTTTCCATTTGATATAATTATGATATTTTCTCCTTTCATTTGAGCAAAATCAACAATAAATTTTGGTGCACACACCTAAAAGTAATTTCAGTGCCTTGAAAATGGACTTCTAGTTATTGGTGCTAATGTACAGAGCACCGCACTAGTGTGTTTTTTGTACTGCACACCGATGTTGTTTTATAAACAGATGCATCGATGCGGTGCTATTACGTGATGCACCAGTGATGAATAACCGCAAATAAAACAAGCGCAACTCTATTTTCTTTAAGTGAAAAAAAAATGGTAAATTGAAAAATGGCGGCAAAACATTTTCGAAAATCTAATTTCATAAAACATTTCTTTAAATACTAAACACTTTTCATTATTTCACTATTTTTGCAAAAAATTTCAACCAGAGATTTGCAGGAGACATACCTGGTGAAAAAAGAGCACGAGAGTACTCTAGAGCAGGGAAATACGTTCCAATAGAAGTATTCAGACAATTAGAATTCCAATCTCTGGTGATTCAAACCCCGTAGCATATAATTTCAAACGATCTCATGATTAAAGTTTATTGTTTTTTTTTACTTTTTCTGCAGTTTGTTTTATGCAGTAAAAGAAAAACATCAAAGTTCATTGTTTTTTCTACTTTTTCTGCAGTTTTCAGAAACAAAATAAAAATAAATAAATAAATCCATTTTTAGAAACAAACCCTACATTCTTTTTGTTTCTGCCCTTTCTTCTCCCTTTTTCTGTGATTTCAGAATTATGGCTTTTAAATTTAGATTTATAGGGTTTATATTTCTAAATATAGGCATAAGACATCTAACCCACGAGGTGACTTGCATGGTCGGATCCCAATCCATGTCGGCCCTTCTGTGAAATTAAAAAAAAAAAAAAATTTCCATCGGTGCGCCCGGTGTAACCTAGAGCACTGGTGCGCTGGATTATCCCAGCGCACCACAAAAGTACTGTGATAAAAATTTAAAAAACAAAATATTTTTTTATCAGCGCGCCATATGTAAAATATGGCACCGGTGCCATTTTATAAGCAGACGCACTGGTGTGGTGCTATTACATGACGCATTGGTGACGAATAACCGCAAATAAAAAAAGTGTAACTCTATTTTCTTTAAGTGAAAAAAAACGATAAATAGAAAAATGGGCGGAAAAATATTTTCAAAAATCTATTTTCATAAAACATTTCTTTAAATACTAAACACTTTTCATTATTTCACTATTTTTGCAAAAAATTTCAACCAGAAATTTGCAAGAGACATACATGGAGAAAACAGAGCACGGGAGCACTGTGGAACATGGAAATACTTTCGAAAAGAAGTATTTAGACAATCAGAATTCCAAACCTCTGGTGATTCAAACCTTGTAGCACAGAATTTCAAACAATCTCGTAATTAAAGTTTATTGTTTTTTTTACTTTTTTTCTACAGTTTTTTTATGTAGTAAAAGAAAAAAATCAAACGTTATTGTTTTTTTTACTTTTTCTGCACTTTTCAGAGAAAAAAAAAATACATTTTTAAAAACAAATCCTAGATCCTTTTTGTTTCTTCCCTTTCTTCTCCCTCTTTTTGTGATCTCAGAATTAGGGCTTTTCAATTTAGATTTATAGGGTTTGTATTGCTAAATATAGGCGAAAGACATCCAACCCACGAGACGACTTGCATAGTTGGATCCCAATCCATGTTGGCCCTTCCATGAAATTTAAAAAAAAAACGGATTTTTTTTCACTGGTGTGCCTGGAGTAGCCTAGTGCACCGGTGCGCTGGATTATCCGAGTGCACCACGAAAGAATTGTGATAAAAAATTTTAAAAACAAAATATTTTTTTATTAGTGTACCATATGTAAAATATGACACCGGTGCACTATTTCATTATGGCACATCGCAAACATGTTGTTTCGCCAAAAAAAAAAAAAATCCATTTTAGAAACAAACCCTACATTATTTTTGTTTCTTCCCTTTCTTCTCCCTCTTTCTGTGATATCTAAATTAGGGCTTTTCAATTTAGATTTATAGGGTCTGTATTGCTAAATATAGGCCTAAGAAATCCAACCCATAGGACAACTTGCATATTCGGATCCCAATCCATGTTGGCCCTTCCATGAAATTAAAAAAAAAAGATTTTTTTTCATCGGTGTGCCCGACATAACCTAGCACACCAATATGTTGGATTATCCCAGCGCACCATGAAAGTACTGTGATAAAAAATTTAAAAAATATATTTTTTTTTCTCAGTGCGCCATATGTAAAATATGCTACCGGTGCACTATTTCATTATGGCACACCGTGAACGTGCTGTTTCGCACAAAAAAAAAATCCATTTTAGAAACAAACCCTACATTCTTTTTGCTTCTACCCTTTCTTCTCCCTCTTTCTGTGATTTCAGAATTAGGGCTTTTCAATTTAGATTTATAGGGTTTGTATTTCTAAATATAGGCCTCAGACATCCAACCCATGGGACAACTTGCTTAGTCAGATCCAAATCCATGTCGGCCCTTCCGTGAAATTAAAAAAAAGACATATATTTTTTCCATCAGTGCGCTCGACGTAACCTAGCACACCGGTGCGCTAGATTATCCCAGCGCACTGCGAAAGTACTATGATAAAAAATTAAAATTAAAATATTTTTTTCTCAGTGCACCATATGTAAAATATGCCGTCAATGCCCTATTTCATTATGGCGCACCGCGAACGTGATGTTTTGCACACAAAAAAATACATTTTAGAAACAAACCCTACATTTTTTTTGTTCCCACCCTTTCTTCTCCCTCTTTCTGTGATTTCAGAATTAGGGCTTTTCATTTTAGAGTTATAAGGTTTGTATTGCTAAATATAGGCCTAAGCCATCCAGCCCACGGGACGATTTGCATAGTCGGATCCCAATCCATGTCGGCCCTTACGTGAATTCAAAAAAAAAACATATTTTTTTCATCGGTGCGCCCAACGTCACCTAGCACACCGGTGCACTAGATTATCCCAACGCACCGTGAAAGTACTATGATAAAAAATTAAAAAAACATTTTTTTTTTATCATTGTGCCATATGTAAAATATGGCACTGGTTTATGCTACAAAAACTAACACTCGGCGATTTTTATTATTTTCTTTGTGTTAATCGGTGTGATGGTTAACATGTAATGCACCTGTGCTCCTTGTTGGCATTGAGTACTGTACGGTCTATTATACGATTTTTTCGATGAGTTTATAATACATATTACATTTATAAATATATTAGTGAATGATATGGTTCAGGTTTCAGATTGATAAATAAATGAATGACAAGAGATCAAGTAACAAAAATACTGATAACACATCAAGAAAAGCAAAAAAAACAAGTTCTTTGTAAATTCTTTGCAAAAAATATTATTTTTGAACTATACGTAAGTTTAACTAATATGTATTGTTTACTTTGTATCATGCAGAGCCACAAAATGATGAAGCTCGATAAGATTATTTTTGATCTAGGACCAGAAGAGCGTAAAAGATTAATGGAAAAATTGCAAAAGGATGAACCAGGTGAATGAAAAAATACTATTGATCCAATATGAGTTTCTTTTTTTAATTTTCATTAATAATATACTTCAAATTATTAGATAACATGTGTCAAACAATATATTAATTGACATATGTTTAATGTTCTGCAGGGACCAACAATTCAGAAAAGGAATTTTGTTCTAAGAAAAGAAAAAAAATAGAACATGCAAATTAAAATGAATTTCTCCTTACCTCATCTGGAGTAGTGCTAGAGGTTAACGAAAGGGGGAAAAAATTTTACAAAAGTTTGAGGGATCTAGTGGAACAAATGTATAAACGTTCTTTTCACTTACAATACAAAAACCAATCCAATGATTCCAAGAACCAAATTTTATCTAAACTACAGGAAGAGTTTCTAGAGAATTGGTCAATGAGACATGTTAGACTTTTAATAGCAAAAACGTACAACGATCAAAAAGAAGGAATGGAAAAGTAATATTCCTGTAAATGTTTGTCTAGAATTATTTATAAATATCACTTTTGTTATATTTACTTTTCATACATCAATATAAAAATTAAATATTTTATTGTCATGTTACATTTTCAGGAAGATTATGAAAATATCAAAAGATGAACACGCTGATATCAGAAATATGCAAATAGGAATGTCCAAAAAGGTGTACAAGGAGATGGTCAAAGAAATGGACAAAATTGCATTGTCGGAGGAGCCATCTAAAAAACAACGTGCCTCAAATGTAATATGTAATCATTTATTTTTTCAACCATTAGGTACAATAAATAAACAATTTAGCATTAAATATTAATTTTCAAGTATTTTGTTGCAAAAAAGAAAAGAAAATGGAACCCATTCAGAACATAAAACAGGACGGCAAGGAAGAAAAAGGTTGATATCTAAGTTTGTGAGTAATTGTTACTTCCTTATAACAACTTAACTAGATTTCATTTTTGTACTTTTTAAAGTTGTTTTACAAAAATCATCATTGAATGTCTTTAAATATGTGTTAACATACAAAGAATAACCATCAAAGGAATTGATTGAAATTGGGTTAAATATGGGTTGTGAGTATATGTTGGCATATTAAAAATTAATTGTGGAATTTGTAAGCATCTATCGATCTTGTTTTACATAGCTCAGTCTATAATTAATAGAACAAAAAAATCTTTTATATTAAATATATGATTTGTTATGGGGTATAAAAATTGCAGGAAACAAAGTATGGAACTGTGCCAATAGATAAAATCTTGAAAGATGGCATGTTACATGGTTTTGAAAGAATGTGTATAGTTTATGAGTCAATTGTTGCAATGGTACGTCATTTCTTTTTTATTTACATTGATGTATATTATTTAATATTGCAATTTTCTTCTCACCAATGTATATACACTCATTACAGTTTATTTTTATGTTTGTAGATGGAAGGTGAAGAAGAAGAAAACAATCAACACAGTGAAAAAAACATTCTTGAAAATAATCCAAGTCATGGAAGTAGATCTAGCAGTGATAGCAATTCAAGCGAAGAACGATGATCACTATGTTTGGATATCAAAAGTGAGACGCTGTATTTTTTGAAATATTATCCTGTGAAATCAGACATTTTGTTTAATGTAATGGACATAGTGTCCCAATTGAAAGACAAAGGGATACCAATAATTGTCCCATTTTGCATGACAATGACTGTCTTATATATGTGTGTGTGTGTGTGTGTTTTAATTTAATCTATTGCATTCTCCATTGTCCCTATGAAATGTAACACCACTGATTAAATTTATGGATGATTAAATATTATAATGAAGAGATGTGAAATTTGATGATATGATATAACAAATTAATCCAAACATTACATTCAAATGCACTATTAAAAATTTAATTCATATGAATGTTGTTATATATATATATATCGAATTTTGATGAATAATGGATTTTAAAAAATCAGAATAATTATGATATGATATAACAAATTAATCGAAACATCACATTCAAATCCATTAATAAAAATTTAATTAATATGAATATTGTTATAAGATGTGTTGACTTTTGATGACAAATGAATTTTAAACAATCACAATAGTTGCACTGTCATAGGTCGATGTTTCTAAAAAATACAAAATGAAAAATGGTACGTGTCAGTTACTGTACACCAGTGTGTTTGTATTTTGAAGTGCACTGGTGCGTTTCTATGACCTATGGGCACCTCACAAATGCCAAAACCAATTAAAAATATCAGTGTGTTTGTGTGGTACTGCACACCGGTGTGTTTATGTGGAATTACGCACCGTTGCATTTGGACGACGTCTGGGCACCGCACAAATACCGATACCAATTATAAATCTCGGTGCGTATGTGTGATACTACGCACTGGTGCGTTGATGTGTCTCTATGCATCGATGCATTTGTACTACCTATGGGCCCGCACAAATATTGATACCAATTATAAATCTCGGTGCATTTGTGTGATACTGCGCGCCAGTATGTTTCTATAAGTCTATGCACCGGTCCGTTGAGCTGACCTATGGGCACCGCACAAATCTTGAGACCAATTAGAATGGCCCCATGCATTGTATCACCAACACTGCACTTGGTGCGGTTTTAAACCTTGACAGCTCGATGCGTTCTCCTGCGACCGGCTCGGGCTACCTTCTAGATGTACACACCAGTGCGTTCAAGCCCGAGTAGCACACCAATGAAAGAAACATATGTAATAACCTCCGACGACCCATTTTTTATTATTTGTGTTGAATTTATGTTAAAAGCTTCGCCAAAACCTCTGTAACCATAAACGGATGTTGTAGCAAATGTTTTTTTGACAATTTTGGCCAATTTTATAACGCTAAAAACCTCCTTTATAACCTCTGCTAGAGGGTCTTTTCCTTTTTGATCCAGGTGGATATCGGTGGCCTCCCACCTATTCCATTTGGACCCGCAGCATCAATTCTTTCGGTTTTTCAGCTTCAGCACAGCTTACTATTTTTAGCAGGTTTTCGGGTCCTGCACACCCGGAGCCGTTTTGGGGCATTAATAATCCAGGTGGATATTGGTGGCCACCCATCGAGTCCATTTGAACCCCCACCATCAGTTCTTTCAGTTTGTAAGTTTCGGCACAACTTACTATTTTTAGCAGTTTTTTGGGTCTTAAACTTCCGGAGCCATTTTGAGGCCCTAAACGACGTTTTTTGGGAAAACGGAGAGCAACATGGGTCCATGGACCGATGTTGCTCGTTCAAAAATTGTACTCCTCGGACAGATCTTTCTAACGAGCTATTGAGCACGTCAAACGGAGATCGGATGCCAAAGTTACGTCCCCGGGAAGTTGAACCACCAATTTACCCAAACGGGGCCCACAGTTTTGGCGCTTCATCTCCTACGGTTAGGGTATTGGACGTTTCGGATTCTACATTGTTTCTCAACAATAAATAGGCCCTCAAGCCTCATTGTAATATAGTTCAGGGGGCTGGGAGCCGATACATCTCTTCTCAGAGATAAGCACTACCAGTGCCCTAGCTCATCACATCTCCATTATGTCTACATTGTAATACAGTTCAGGGGGCTGGGAGCCGATACATCTCTTCTCAGAGATAAGCGCTACCAGTGCCCTAGCTCGCTTGTTCTGATCATGCCTATATTGTAAGACAGTTCAGGGGGCTGGGAGCCGATACATCTCTTCTCAGAGATAAGCGCTACCAGTGCCCTAGCTCGCCACATCTCCAGTATGTCTGCATTGTAACACAGTTCAGGGGTTGGTAGCCGTCACATCTCTTCTCAGGGATACGCTGCCAGTACCCTAGCTCATCTATTTCCATTATGTCTGTAATAGGCCTGCGAGCCTCAATGTAACACAGTTTAGAGGCCTGCGTACGCTACATCTCTTCTCAGAGATACGCTACCAGCGCCCTAGCTTATTTCCATTATGTTTGTAAGCTTATTGCAATCACTCTTTTATTAATAAAATGAAGCATTATTTCTGCTGCATCTCTGTATCTATGGTTATATCTGTATTCTGTTGCGTACCTGCATAAAATCCGGATCACTTTTAGTGGTACAAGCTTGTGTAAAAGAATGCGCTCATGAATTTGTTGCAGACTAAGCATGTGTGAAAAGGTGAATTCGACACTTATAATCCAAGATGGAGCTTAAAGAATTAACAAGGCATCAACTGACCAAGAATTTACTATGGAACAACCAATCGCAAGCTCCTCAGTAGGCTCCAAAATTCAAGTGTAGGAAAGATTTTGGACAATGTTGGTTGCAACAAAAATAGGTAGTTAGTTGATACATCAACTTCTCGAGGGTGAAATGTTTGCATCCAATATCCATTTGGGGTGGATAGTAGCTCATTGGAAATAGCCATTTGAGGTTCAAATTGCCAAAAAACACTGATTATGGTCTCAAATTAGCCCTAGAAGTTTGGGACCCAAAAATCATAGAAAAATACCAAGATAATAACCATTGAGACAGTAGAAAAGGTGGGTGGTCACTGATATCCACTTGGATCAATTAAATACTAATAGAGTTGTGTTAGCCATTGTAGCCTAGAACAAATGGAAAATTTACCAAATGGATGTGAATTCAACCTTCTTGAAAGGAAATTTAGAAGAGGAGATGTATGTAGATCAACTACTAGGATTTGAAGTAAAATACCAAGAGTACAAACTGTCCAAGTTGAAGAAAACCTTGTATTTCTTGAAGCATGCTCCAAGAGCTTGGTACAATTGGATTGACTCATATTTTCTCAATAATGGGTTCAACAAGAGCAATAGTAATCCCACTTTATATAGCATATCAGATCAAGATAAAATTATTACAATTTGTATTTATATTGATTTCATGATGTATATTAGGAGTCTAATGTTAAATGAATTCAAAACTGCCATGAAAAGATAATTTGAAATGATCGACCTTGGTCTCATGAAGTATGTTTTGGAGATAAAGTCAAGGAATTTGTTTAAGGAATTTTTATATGTTAGCAAAAGTATGCTACAAAAATCTTAAAGAGGTTTAGAATGGATAATTCAAATCAACAAAGACATCTATTGTAATAAGAACAAAATTGATTTAGTAGGATGATGGACTAGTAGTCGATTCAACGTTGTATAAGAGGTTTCTAAACAACCTCATGTACACTATGCAACTAGTCCCGATGTTATGTATGCAATTGTTTTTGTTTAGACTTATGGAGTCTCCCAAGGATAGTCATAGCAACGTTGAAAAGGAATTTTTAGATATACTACAGGTACAATTGGCTATGGATAGTGGTACACAAGTTTTGAAGACAACACACTTAGATGATACAAAAGCAATGTGTTTGCTAGTAGTATTGATGATAGGAAAAACAATTGAAGGTATTCTTTTTGTTTGGTAACAAAATTGATCTCATGGGCTTGTAAGAAACACCTCATTGTCTTAATATGTTCTGCAGAAACGTAAAATGTAGTAGCTACTATAGAATCATGTCATGCAATATGGCTAAGAAGGCTCTTGAAAGATGTTGCACATGTGGAGAATGAGCCAACTTCTATTTTTTTTTATAATAGCTTAACGATTGCATTGTAAAACAACAATCTGTTTCACTAGAAAATCAAGCAAATTGAAACTCGTTATCACTTCATTCGCGAATTGTGAACAATGGTCACATGTGTCTTCAATTTTGTGGATCTAGAGATTAGCCAGCGAATATCTGCACCATTTACCATTATGAAGAATTGTTTCTAAATTTCAGAGATAACATTTAGACGTTGTGAGTGCTAATGAATGTAACAATTGAGATTAAAGTAGAGTGTTATTAAAATATAATCTCTTGTGTTGATTGAGTTAGTTGGGTAGTTAACTATTAATCCTACATATTTATGGAGAATTGCTAATCTCCGATATTTCTAAAAAGATGTTAACCTTAAATATTTATAGAAAGTTATTAATCCCATAAAATTCTAGAAAAATGTTAGTGTATTGTAAATTTTTTTATTTAATAGTAAAAAAAAAAAACATATCTCATAAGTTTCTAAGTATTCTTTTATTTTTTTTCATTATAACTTTAAGGAAAATCATTTTATAAAAGTTAAAAGCAAAAGTTCTACATAAATTTAATGTTATAATTTTCATTTACGACGGAATACAAATAAAATATTAAAAGACAAAGAAAGAAAGTGGGACGAAGGCATAACATAGATCTAACAATTTGGCTTAAATACTATAACTTGCTAACTCATCCCTTATCACCTAACTTAACAACCTTAATTCAATCGATAAAGCGGAAGAAATAGATAAATCATATCCATTTTGATACCATGTTTGAAGTTTCAAATCTCCAACATCGAAATCATTCTTCGTTTCCAAAAGGAGAACAATTTCACGAAAATCAAGCGCATTAGTGTAAATGGTTATCAACAATTAGACAACTGAAATTAGAGAGCCGACTATACGTATAGCAAGAGGTTAAGCCATTCAATCTACGTTCTCCTCCTACCCGCCGTCCCTTACGGGCAGGACTTTATCTGAACCTTATAAAATCGATGCCCAACTTATATTATTGTTTTTACCATTTTCTTTTATATATGGACCAATGGTATCATTGATTGTTTTGTAAACTCACAAGCAAGATAAACTTTTGCATTTTGGCAAACTGAAAAGTGAGATACACTTTTGTAAGAATAGAAAATTATATTTTAATATAATAAAAATATTAAATATAAAAAAAAAAAAAATATTTCTATGGATTAATGGTAGGGTAATAATAAGGTAATTTTATATGGTGTTATGAATCAGCTTGTATTCGTGGAACAACTAAATTATCAAAATTTCTACTATAAAAATTAATTAGTTATTTAGTGTGTCCATTAAAATTTGTCTATAAATTTCCGGTAACAAAAAGTAGTGGACAGAGATGAACACCATTTCCTGTTTGATGGTTATAATAAGAACGACCAACACTATGAAATAATTTATAGGAAAATTTGTACAGTTTTTGGATAAACATCCATAATTTGCTAGTGGGAGGGGACAAATGACTTAGACACTGAGCATACAAGCTATATTTCATTAATCAAATCAAATTACATATATACATGAGGTAAAGTCTCAAGATAGGGAAGCTATCTTGGACGCACAATAAGTTGGTTGAGGGAATATCTCAACCTCACACTAAACTAGGAACTAAGCTATAGAATAGGAACAGACTCTATACATAGAGAGAATCACAACTAAAGGCAAGTAGGAATTACATATTTCAACACTCCCCTTTAATGACTACTTGTCTCAATAACTATCTGCAAAATCTACAACTGGTCCTGTTTGGTAATTACACTGGTTTTGTTTGGTAATTACACTTTGTATCTTGTTCATGTTGATGTCCATATAAAGGAACAACTCTCTATCGAAATGCATGGGTTCCCAACCGCTGCAACCGCCAGTCCGCTAGGAGGTCCTTCACATACAAGGTTCATCCAACCTCTCGATTAACTCCCCCTTGATATAAAATTTCACCTCATGGAGTCTAAAACCAATACAGCCCACGCAAGTGTATCCATCCCACATGACACACTCTTTCAGGGTGTTAAAACTCTCTGACAGAGGGAACATATAACAAAGGGGCATGCATGCCTCTCTGGGTCTTACAACACGTACAAACAATAAATGACATGTAGATTTGCTTCTAATTACAAACTATGACTCATACTCTACCATGGTCATGAGTCTATTCCAAAAAACAAAATCTCACAAACTTGATTGTCCATCCTCCTTTGCCGCTCACCATACCATTCACCTCCACAAACACTGCACTATTCATATGTTGGAACATGCCATTACTTTGGCTTTGTACTTTTGAGTCATTGGCATCTTCATTTTACTTTGGCAAGCTGGTCTTGGTCTCCATGTTTTACCTGTCATCAATTAGAGTTGTGAATTCTCACAGAATTACATCATATTGAGGTCGCAAATCTCAATATTTATAGAAATTTCCAAGACTTTTCCAAATTTACCCATACTAAACAAAAACAATACCAAATAACACTATAAGCACAAGCGATAACCATGATAGTAATACAACACATGGCCACGCCATTCACTGCTGTGGACAGACTGCCCCAAATTTCAGTTCACCAGAACATTGCCCACACTGTTGTTGTGAGTAGATCCAAGATCATACACTGTACGATGTCTTCGATCTGATCCCTATCAGATCACTAACCACTGATTGCTCCACGTTGCTTCATGAACATGCACGAGCAACACCCTTTCACCTGCTTGCTAGTTCACATTTCGACAAGCAGTAATTCACCTCCACCGCTTAGGTGCTCAGCCTTGAGGAGATAAAATGTAGCCACCAAGGCTCAACTTAGCCACCAAGGCTTATCACAGCCACCAAGGATCAACACAGCCACAAAGGCTTAACTCAGCCACGAAGAATCAACACAGCCATGAAGGCCCAACTTAGCGACGAAGACTCAACACAGCCACGAAGGCACAACTTAGCCACGAAGGCTCACCACAGCCACAAAGGCTTATCAAAACCACGACTCCATGATCCAATCCTGCGTCGTCCACGAATTCACTGTCAACATGCATAAAATTCAACAATTTTATACACAAAAAAATTATCATTTCAGTATCCAATTCCCCTGGAATCGCAGCGTAATGCCACTTCCCCTGTTCACAATGTCAAGGCAGGGTAACTGCTTCCAAGCATGCCTCCTCATGCTTGCTGATAGGCTGCAACAATGAAGATCCATTATCAAGCTAATCTCCTCGCAATTGAACATTCAGGTATGTTTCCATCACATTGGGCACACACAAACTCGATCATCCTCCAATCTCTGATGTAGCTCCAACCACTATCCTTAGATGTCATTTCATTGTCATGTCTTCATCATATCTGGTAGTAAATCATTCCTGCAAATTAATTTGTCTATTGTTGGAATGGCCGATTCCAAGATAGACTCAAAACTCGTGACAATAGTTGGCCAAACTAAATGTCACAATAGCTAAATCAATTCTTTCAACCAGATTTACATTACTCACATGACCACTCTTAAAAAAAAATATTAAACAATGGCAAATAATAATGCAAAATTCTACGATCCTTCACACAACACTCTATGTGCTCTTTCACACAGATTTGCAGATAGCATTGCGCCTGAAGACAAATATAATTACACTTCCCTTTTCCTGCTCAAACTGATTGAGTCTCGTCCCTCTAGATTTATCATACAGAGTCCCATCGTTTTCACGTTGCCTTGCAACAAGCATCGTGATCATAACCAGGAGCGCGCTGACACGTATACCCAGCATCACAGACTTCTAGGATAGCTTAGCTCCATTCAATGCTTTGACAGTCAAGGCTCACCACACTTCCGCTCTTTCCAATTTCTACCGGGAAAACGAATATGAATGTCATCAATTATGAAAGCCATTATGGAAATTTAAAGCCTTCACCAATTCCTGAACTAGTTGATGCAAATTTATCTGCTATTACAGCAGATCTCGTAGATGGATCCAATCTACAAATGCTGAGAACCAAGCAACAACTGTCGTAACAAATCCCCTAGATCACGTACCATTGCCCTCCAACATCTAAAGCAATCGAATTTCCAAATCGACTCAAATGCACATTCGTTGAGCCACGCCACTTCCTTGCGCTAGCTCTCCTCATCCAAAGCAAAGGTCATGCTTTCACACTCGCTGACATGGATTGGCAAGATTAACAAACTTTCGACATTGTGGGTAGGTCGATCTAGTCGTTTCCTCACGCTGCGACCAAGTTTCCAAGTCCACGTTGTCTAGAAAACCCCTATTAATCAGAATTGCTCATTTCTCCACCATTTTGCAGTGCTTTCCACGCATCACGTCCTCCAGAGATCCTTCTCGGCCTTCAATCAGTTCTCTAGGTTCGGTCTCACACAACACAATTGTATTCGACAGGTATCCACACTTCCCTCCTCATTGAACTCATCACACTTCCGCTACGCGCATGAACATGAATTCACAATTCGCTCTCATGGGCTCCGTCTTGGCGTACTGCATGCCACCACTGTTGTTGAGGTCGGGGTTGTCGGCAAATTTCATAGAGAGATTCAAAATGCTTGTGGCTTTTCCAGAGTCTTTCCAGACCTGGTAACTCACCAAATGCACGGAGGTGCGATGCCCTTGCTACCTGTGCCTGACTTGAGAAATTCCTTCAATGGGATGCAGACGTGGCCGATCTCTTTGTTGCTAAGGGCTTCGTCACTGTAGATTTCGATCTCGAGAATGAGACGATAGATTTGAGTTGAAAAACGAAAGACAAAAGCATGTAACTAGACACTGTTTGTCCAAGTGACAGGCTTCTTCAGGCTGAGGCACTCCTCACTGTTACTATGAGTCCTCACCATCGCTGCACCCTCCACTATGATCTCCATGTCGCTTGAATTTGAATCTCCAGATTTCAACGATTTCTCAGAGTATTTCATTTGGGGGAAAAATGAATCCAACGCCGCCTCATTGATCCCAATTAAAACACTATCTTTGAATAGAACAGTTGCATCTTTTGTCACATTACAAGAGTTTAGAGTTCACGATTTCCTCCATTACAAATATCAGTGGATCTGAGAAAATGCGGACACTTTCCTACAAATCATACAAGGCACACATCAGCAAGGGCTACCCACCCTCAGTCAGAATCTCTGCCAGGCAAAAGATGCAACGCACTCAGATCTGTTACCTCACATTAGTCAGATCCTTATACACAGCACACGCTCACGCCTCTGTGTCTCTATAATCGTTGTAGATGATGGACAAACTTTAAAAAACTAAATTAAAATATACTCTCTTATTTCCCTCAGCCCAAGAGGGGCCGAGGTCTAGGCCCAGGCTCGAACGGGCTCTCATACCAACTTAGAAACTGAGCATACAAGCTATATTTCATTAATCAAATCAAATTACATATATACATGACGTACAGTCTCAAGATAGGGAAGCTATCTTGGACACACAATAAGTTGGTTGAGGGAATATCTCAACCTCACACTAAACTAGGAACTAACCTATAGAATAAGAATAGACTCTATACATAGAGAGAATCACAACTGAAGACAAGTAGGAATTACATATTTCAACATGACAAAGCATAAGTGGTGAAAAAAAAGGTATTTGTGATAATATGAAGTACTAATGAAGGCAGAGTATTAAAATGGGAGTTGTTTTTAATGTGATTTTTGGAAAAGTTTTTCGATTTATTTTACAGATTTAATTTGTCTAAAATTCTGTAGGAATTTATTGAAATCACAAGTTTGATAACTAAATTCTGCATAATCGAAGTGTCGAAGAGGTTTTTCAGGGTGCTGAATCTATATATGCAGTCAAAAAAGCCAGTTTAAATAACACAAATCAAGATTTCACCTCAAATATGTCTGCCAGAAACTCCAAAAAAACACATTAAAAACAACTCCATTAAAATAGAGCAAGAACAACCCTTATAAAAAGGGTAGTCTAACCTACTTTTTTGCCCTGAAAATTATGAAAATTATGGCAAGTTTTTAATAAAATCTGACAGGAATTTTTGCAAATCCAGGTTAGAGACCAGTAGTCTAGCCGGTCTGCTTTCTTGCCCTAAAAATTATGGAAATTATCGCAAGATTTTTATAAAATCTGGCAGGAAGTTTTATACATCCTAATTAGTTGTCAAACTTCAAGATTTTGGATGCCTCATAAATTTTTAATAGTGCTGAATCTATTTCCAGCATCAAATCAAAACATGATTCAAACACTACTACTATTAAAATTTTTAAATTTTTTTTACTCAAATTCCAACCATTTAACAATCCAATAAACTGTCCTTAGCCATTGACGGTGGCCAAAGTCAAATAATGTGGTTCATGAATGCGGGGCGAACCTTCGACGATATCACGCCAATAGTAAGGAAGGAGCACGTCAATGTAGAGCCGCGTTGAAAAGGTAAGCCCAAAAGGATTAAAATAACGGGGAGGCAAATTCAACTGTTTTAATTTTTTAAGAATTCGGTGCTATTAAATTAACCATGGCAAAATTTAATTCAGAGTTTACAATTTAGAGAATGAGTTATAGTCTTATTTGATTGATAACTTTAACTTTTTTTCATACTATAAAGCGGTGAGGGGAAGAACTGTGGATTTAAATTTCTTGGAGACTTGGCAAAATGTCATTCCACACCCCTTTTGGAAAGTCGATATCGTGTTGGGATCAAAAACCATATCGACTCTCTTAAGACGGTGGTCATGTGATTGGGACTGGGAGGTTATCCAACTATAAAGCAAATCAAATAAGGGACCCATGGGATTCGTTTTGTTACAAGAGCCTGACATGCGTAAAGAGTTTGCTTTTATATTTTTAACATCTGCTTTGGATGAATTACTTTTGTTCAGTTGGAAATATGTGTATGTATAGTCTAGGTTTAGAAAAAGTGGACGTTTGTGTACCATCTGATTCACTCGGAAAATAAATGCTGAAGTCGTCAACGAGGCGTGAGTTTATCTAAATTTGAAGTCGTCCAAAAGGCGTGAGTTTATCTAAATTTGGTGCTTTTGGATATGTGTTTTTTTTTAATCGCTTAAAAATTGAGGATTTTCTCAAAGTGTAAATTTGATTTATAAAATTTATACAATTGTAGTATTGTTTAAGTTTTTCAACTTGTTGAATTAATTTATATATTTAAAAATATATTTTATTTTTAAAGTATAGTAAGAATCAGTTGTCATTATTATATCGAATTCCGAAAAAAAACCTTCTTAGATACAATTTCAGCCAACCACTTGAATTATATTTTATTCTAAACCCCAAACAAGCTAAACTATCACATTTTCATTTATTAATTTGTGTATATAAAAAATAAAAATAATAATAATTACAAATTGTTTGTAGATATTTTGGTATATAAAAAATAAAAATAATAATAATAATAATTATAAATTGTTTGTAGATTTTTCTTGATCATTTTGTATTTAAGATATTTAAATTTTTTCACAATAAACAATTTTATTCCTTAATGTTTCTAGTCTAAATCAAGACCCATCATTAAATAATTTTATTTGTGAATGTTTAAACCAAAACTCATCATCAAGACAAAAGTTGAGAAAAAAATAGTGTAGAAAAGTATAATATAAATAAAGAGATTAAGAAATGAAAATGGCCAACAAAAATCAATTTGAATAAATATATATAATTAATGCATTCAATATATTGAAGTAAGAAATAAAATAAATTAATAAAATACAATTTTATTAATTAAATATGTATTAATTTAAATTAAGATAATTAAATATTAATTTAAATATATTTAAACATTAATTTAAATGTATTAATATATTCAAATGATAATTTAAATATATTAATATATATAAATTTTAATTTTTTATTTTTTTTCCCAAGTAAAGCTATCTCTATTATATCATATGAAACAAAAAGTTACAAGGCACATCCTATGTTATGGACAAGTCCATTCCAGAGGGATAATCCGAGAGTTTGCTGCCAAGAGCTGGACTGCCCCAAGAGGGGAAACCAGTCCTTAGAGACCACAGAGTGAAATGCTGCCGAGAGGGGAAACCAGCAGAGAGTGAATTAAAAAAAGAGCATAAAAAGCAAAGAAAAGCTATCTTAAACTGGAATACGGTAAAAAGAGCTAAATAGGCGATTCTAAGGAGGACCTTCATGCTTGTTGCTGGGGGAAGGTTCTTCTTTCAGAATTCTGCAGACATAGCCATAATCCATAGTATCTATGCTTGACACGTTTGCATCCGGAGTAGAGCGTGGTGAGGCTGGGAGACCAAGGCGCTCCACCGGGGTTTCCAGCTGCAAGTCGCGCTGCAGTGAGGCTTCATGCACCTGGAGACAGTGAATACTGCTGACACCTTGCTGCTCCTAGATGTCTTCAATGTTCGGGTCTGAGTTCACTTCGTTGGAGTCGCTGGGGTCATCACTACTGCTGGAGGCAGGAAGCACAGGAATTGCTTTTATCTTTCATGGGATGAAAGCCAACTCCTAGGAGATAGTCGACTTGCGAGCTCGTTTCCTGTTGCGGGAAGTGGATGGAAGGAGGGCTGGGGCTAGCAGTTGCAGGGAGAGCTGCGCACTCAGGACAGTAGGAGGGGGGTTGTTAGGCGCATTCCAGGCGAAGGAGGGAGAGTTCAATTCGTGGTCGAGGGAGAGAGATAGAGGCGGGCGAGAGGGAAGGCCGCACCCCCCAACTCTCTGACACCTCATCCTGTGACGACGGGGCATAGTAGTGCAGAAGGGAGAAGCTCTTGACAGTGGAGGGAAGGAGGCAGAATCTCGGGGAGAATTCCTTCTCCCAGGAACAAAGGAGGGGCCGAGGCGAAGCTCCAGAGACAGGGCAGCGAGAATGGTGAAGAGCACAACTAACAATGTGGAGGAAGAAGCTGGGGTAGTGAGCTTAAACATCATGCCAGGAGTAAATACAAGGGTGCTCGAGTACGTCAATTCTGGGGTGGCGGAGGGGACCTTAATGGCCATCTTGTGGCAGCAATAAACACTATGGGGATCTCAAGGGAGGATCACGTGGGTGCGTCGTGTGTCTGTCCACATGGCCGCCCCATGTTTCTAAAAAACACCAGCATCTGGGGGGAGTAGATCTTTGTGCACCAACTGAGTGCACTCATCTTTGAGATCTTCATCATCCAGGGAGGAGAGGGTGCCAGAGCTGAGAGGGGTGTGGTGAGAAACACCTTTTTTGGCAAGTAAGTCGGCCACCGAGTTAGCAAATTTTTTGATATGGTGGAATTTAATCACAGAGTGAGTGTGGATCCACTGCTTGAGAAGAGGGATGCGTGAGGCCAGGGGCCAGCTCTTGGCTAATTTGTTGACTGAGGTGCCTGCTTGGAGTCTTTTGGCCATGTCAATGAGGATTTGAGAGTCCCCCTCTATAGCTAAGGGGAAAAAATTGTGATCCCTGGCCAGGAGAAGCCCTTGGAGCATACCTTCGAGTTCAGCCGTGTTGTTGGTATCCCAACCAAGAGACCCATAGTAGACCAAAAGTACATTGCCATGAGAATTTATGAAAATACCACCATAACCTGCCTCGCCCAGATTTCCCTTGGATGATCCATCAAAATTGAACTTGATGAGCACATTGGGAGGCGGTGATCACGAGCTGGGAGAATCAGGCCTTTGGTTTGAAGGGGGCTCAATGATGGGGAAGGAATGAAGTCGGAGATTCCAGTTGGCCCAGATTTGTTGTTCCCCCGAAAGAGTGGGAAGGTCTGAGTCCTGTCAGCGCTGAAGGGCCAGGGTCTCTTGCAGATTGACACAAATGATATTCCAAAGGATGTCAGGAGGGGGATCGTTGACCTCTGAAAACTCTATGTTTGCGCTCCTTCTAGATGGTCCACAAAATATGCCCCAGAATAATGGTCCAGAGAGCATTGATAATCTCGCATTGAAAGGGTGCAAGGGGCCAACTTCGAATAGCATTGAGAATGCTTCCTCGAATTCTATCAGACCCTCTGCTCAGCAGAACTGCCTTGTCCCATAGATTGGTGGCCAAATTACATTCGTTAAAGAGATTCTCACTCGATTCCTCCTTGGTACCACAGTTGGGGCATTGGGAGGGGCCTACAAAACCTTTCCTGCAGAGGTTATCCTAGGTAAGGATGCATCGTTCGCTAAGGAGCCAGAGAAAAGTGGAGATTTTGGGCAAAATTCTGGGATGCCATATTTTGTCCCATATGCTATCATGCTGATCAAGATGGATGGGAAGGAGCAAGCGATAGGCCTCTTTGGTGGTGAAGGTTCGTGGAGGAGTGACCCCACTGAATGATGTCCTCTCCTTCCAATATGTGAATTAGACACTAGTCCAGTTCTAGCTTAATGTCATTTGTGAGTTGGAGGACAAGTTGATTCTGGAACAAATCTTCAGTGAGCCATTGTCTGTACTAAGGAGGAGAGAGTGTGTTGTCCTGAGTCCCCCAAAAACGATGGCTGCGGGGCTGATGTAGACGTTCCATGTTGTCTTTCCAATCTGAATTGGGAAAAAGGGAAGACATTTTGGGCATTTGTTACCAAGAATCATTCCAAAAATTGGTTTGATTCCCCGATTTTACTTCTCAGAAGCTATGATCGCATACCAAGGCCCGCTGCTACTTGGCCTCCTTCCAGATGAGTGACCCATCCCTCTTAGTGTTGAAGTGAATGAGTTTGCTTGTTGGCCAATTGCTAGCATATTTGGCCGACCAGAGTTGGCCCAAGGGGAGTCCGTGTGGGAGATCCATTGCCACCAAAATTTGGCTCCCATGACTTCATTGCTATGTTATGGATCCCTCAAATCGAGTCCACCTAATCGTTTGGGGGCACATACATCTTTCCAGTTAACTAAAGCCTATTTTCTTTTGGCTTTAGTCCCTCCCTAGAGAACGTTTTTTTGGAGACCTCTGATAGCTTTGAGCACCCATTTTGGGGTAGCGAGTGTAGAGAAGAGATATAGGGGCATAGCGTGGAGAACAAATTTGACAAGTATGAGGCAGATAGCAAGATTGAGTGCCCAGTAAGTCCAAAGAGAGAGGCGGGTTTCCAATCTGCCCAGAAAGTCTTTCCAAGAGGTATGTTTGATGATAGAGTTAGTGAGGGGGGTTCCCAGGTACTTGGAGGGAAGGGAGGAAATGGGGAAGCCAAGAATACGAGCGATATTGCGCTGGATAGGAAGGGGATTGTTGAAGAAGAAAATATGGGACTTAGAATTATTGATCGAGGTGCCAGCTGCCAAGGAGAAGTAGTCCAAGACAGACTTGAAGGATGAGGCTTCCTGCATCGAAGGGTGGCCTAAGAGCATGTTATCATCCATGAACTGTTGGTGGGAGATTGGGGGACGTTGGTGAAGACAAAGACCTCTTAAGGAACAATCAAGAACATGGGATTTAAGGAGTTTGCTTAGACCTTCTGCCAAAGATGAAGAGGAAAGGGGAAAGGGGGTTCTCTTGACGAATGCCTCTGGAGGGGGAGAACGGGGCAAAGGGGGAGCCATTAAGAAGAATGGAGTAGGGAGGGGAAGATATGAGGCTTATAATCCAAAGGGATCCAAGTTTGATCAACCTAAAGGTCACAACATTTTTTGTATGTACGTCCGCCCGAGCTTATCAAAGGCTAAAGCTAAGTCGATTTTTGAGTAGCATACCTAGAATCTTGTAGAGTCAGAGAATGCATTATCTCGTATGTTGTTAGAATAATGCCATCAAGAATGATAATGCCATCAAGAATATGGAGTCCTTCACCAAATCCCGTTTGTTCTTGATAAATGAGGAGAGGCAGTAGGGATTAGCGTATTGGAAATCACCTTTGAGACCAGTTTATGGGATGGGCAGAGTATGACAGGTCGAATTCTATGGGGGAGTTTGCTTGCTATTCTTTGGGAATGAGAGTGATGAAAGTGGCATTGAGAGCTGGGAGCATCCAGTGCATGGATCGATACACTTCAATGAACTCCCAGATGTTAGTCTTGATATCTTCATAGAAGAAATGGAAGAAGTTAGTGGTGAATCCATCCGGGCCTGGGGCTTTTCCAGCTTTGAGTTGGGCCATAGCCTGATCCACTTCTTGCATTTGAACCGGTTTGAGCAGCATTTGGTTGTGCTCATCTGTGATGAGAGCAGGAATGTGCCTAGTGATATTATTGATGGCCTCTTGTCGATCTAGGGGCGGCTCCGTCAGAGTTTCTTTGAAGTGGTTGAGGAGTTCTTGTTCAATCTCTTCACACGTCTCGAGATTGATTCCCTACTCGTTATTTAGGATGGAAATGCGATTGAACATTATCTTGTGGGTGGTAGAGCGATGGAGGAATTTGGTATTCTTCTCACCTTCTTTTAGCCATCGTATTTTGGAATTTTGTTTCCAGAGCATCTCCTCCTGCACCTCCCGTTCCTCAATTTTGTTTTTGAGCTATTGCCCCTCTTTATCCAGATCCTTAGTATGGCTAGTGTGGATAAGACACTGTTGAATCTCATCCATTTTGGCTTCCAGGTCTTGTTGACTCCGGAAAATTTTGCCAAAGGTGTGTTGATTCCAGTGTTTCAGTCTGGCTTTGATGATTTTGAGCTTCTACTAGATTTTGTACATAGTGAAACCATGATTGGGATTGATGTTGTGCCACCAATGAAGAACCATATCTCTTAAGCCAGGGTGAGGTAACCAGAATTGCTTGAAGCGGAAGGGCTTGCGCAGCCCCTAATCCGGACGATCCCAATGGAGCTGGATGGGCCAATGGTTTGATCCTGCAGCTGGAAGTATAGATGAGAAAATGTCTCCTCTGGCCTGAATGACCAAATCCGAGACAAGGAAGTGATCCAACTTGGAAGCTATATGGTGGATACCACTCCTTAGATTATTCCTCGTATGGATTCCATTGGTTGTGGGGATATCAATCAAATGATTGTGGAGAATGAAATCCTTGAACTCCTGACTATCATCTTCCAAGAGAGGGCGTCCCCCATGTTTTTCTCTTAGGCTGGTGATCATGTTAAAGTCTCCCCCAAGAATCCGATGGGAATGAGGATTTTAGGAGGAAAGGGATGCTAGATCGTCTAAAAGTTGAATCTTGCTGGAGGTTGATTGGGGAAAGTAAACATTGGTGAGAAGGCCTTTGATGTTGGATCCAGTAAAATGGAAGGAAGCTTGAAGGAATTGGTGGGAGGCGTGGAAGCTGTAGAGAGAGAGGAGGGAAGGGTTCTAAGCAATGGTGAGACCCCCAGAGGCTCCAATCGAATCAACTGCTATTGTATTACAACCCGACCAAAGGCGGGATAGAGTGGAACGAAAGGTGGAGCTAGTGCATTTGGTTTCCTGCATGAAGAAGATGGCAGGCTTATAGCGTCTAATACAATTTTTTATCATACGACACTTTGAGGGGCTATTGATCCCTCGAATGTTCCATGATGTGAGCTTCAACATATACTGGAAGGGTTCAGAGTTTTCAAGAACTTCGTCAACTTTGGGTATCTGCCAGATTCAACCAGTTGATCCCCTAGAGTGATTAATATTTGTAGATCTGTTGTTCTTCCTCTTTTCCTCGATTCCCTGATAATGTTGATAGTTTCCTGTGGTATGTGTTCCCCCTGAATCCCAAGATGAGCACTTTCTTTGAGTAGCTGGGCTTTGAGAAGGGCCTCTTCCAAGCTGTCAGTCTGCCTTGGAGGGATGGTGTGGTAAGCCTTGGAGTCACAAGCTTTTTTAAACCCAGTGAGATCTAGATCCCCAAAGTCAATAGTATTATGTTCCTTGATCATATATGAAACAAAGTACAGGGAGGTAGTAGCTTCAGAATCGTTGGAAAGTCTTGAGGGAAGCTGAGGCCCAAGATCCGCGGAGGAGGGAGAGTTAAGGGAAATACTCGGAGGCAGAGAGGAGGGCAAACTTGGAGAGGCCAAAATATTAACAGAAGGCTTAGCCAGTGGTGTCTTATGCTGCACCATGAGATCAAGGAAAGAAAAGGTGAGAGGCAGTAGAGATACAAAAGCGGGGGAGGTGGAAGGATTTGGATCGGGAGGGATCAGGGTTTGGGTCTTCTCTGTATCAAGGCTGGCCAGGAGGTGAAAGCTGTTGCTGGTCAAGGGTAGGGCAGAGATGCTGGAGGAGGGTTGGGAGGGTCCAGGGGGGGCGGGGTTCTTCTTAGCATGCCGTTTTCGTGGGGCAACTTTGGTGAAACCATCAGAGTTAGAGGAGCTGGGATTGCTAGAAGGGTTAAGGGGGAGATTTTGAGGAAAATATCTCGAACAAGATGTCCATGCATGTGGCATTTCTGACAGCGAAAGGGAACATGTTCATTGTCAATAGATTGAACCCATTCAAAATCTTCATGCCATAAACTTACTGAATTAGGGAGAGCTTTCACGAGGTGCATGTACACACAGATACGAGCATAGGCTATGTATCGATTGTGCTCTGTTTCCTCTGCCAATTTGATGAAGGATACCAAGAAGTTTCCAATCTCCTTGAGGGTGATTTCCTCCCAGTATTCCCGCGACAGTGAGTAAATACAGATCCAAATAGGAGCCTAGTTGGAATCTTCTTTGTCAGGGTTGAAGTGTTCTACCCAATCCCGAAGAAAGAGCCCCGCCGCATTGAAGAAATAAGGTCCTCCATCCATGACTCGATTCTTGTCTTCAAGGCAAGTGAAGATGATGTTGAAGAAGCCTTTAGGCTGCAGAGTGACCTGACCCTTTGGCTTCCATTTGGCCTTGATCCAACCATAGAGGGATTTTTTGGTGGGCCAAAACCCAATAAATTTTCCGATCAAAGCGTGGTCGTGCATATACTGGATTTGACCATTGATTCGTTCTGTTGAAAAATGGATCCCGGGCCTCTTGGGCTCGATTAGTATGAAAGTTGATGATTTCATTGTGGGTGCTTCATTGGCGCTGAATCCTTCTGACCCTATCGAATGAGGGCCCAATTTGTCAGCCATAGCCTGTGAAGCCTTGGCTGATTTAGGTTTGTCAGATCTATCCAAAACAGAAGAGTCTATTCGTTTCCCAGAGGTGGGGGGGGGAGGGGGGGGGGGGGGTAACGGGGTCCCCCCCTTTGGATTCTGCCATGCGGAAGGCAGTCAGAGCTCGTGGGGTTGCAGGTAGCAGGGGAGGAACAGAGGAAGTGACGGTGCCTGCGACGAGGGCATAGAGGAAACCCTAGGGTTTCAGGTCAGAGCTCTGTCGCTCTGCATCCTCCAATCTATCCATCATCCATAAATTTTAGTTTGAAATATATGAATATATTTAAATATTTAATTTAAATAATAATATATTTAAATAACAATTTAAATTATAAGTTGAATGTATTTATTTTTATTTAATTGTATAAACTATGTAGATGAATGTATATAATATATGTATTAAAACAATTTCCTATAATACATTACAGTAATAAGCTTTTTTAGATGGTATTGTGATTTTACTTAAATATGAAGTAAATGTATTAGTTTAGTCACGTTATTTTTCATATGGTTTTATATACCTAAGTTGTTTCAGATGGTATTACGATTTACAGTAATAAGTTGTTTTAGATGGTATTTTGATTTACAGTAATAAATTGTTTTAAATGGTACTGTGATTTCACTTAAATATGAAGTAAATGTATTAGTTTAGTCATATTATTTTTCTTATGGTTTGATATATTATTGATAACCATTGAAAATCAAATTATTAGTGTGATAACCACATTGATATATTCCTTCAACCATGGTAGTGGCATTAGTAGTTATCTAAAGCCATGGAAGTGGTAGGCACTCCCTAGTAATTTTTTATACCATTTACAACCACATTATTATATTCACTAAAATCAAATCAGGTGATGGTTGTGGTAGCTATTGTGGTAGATATGTTTTAGTACATTTTTTTAATCAACTGTTCTTATTCTTATTGAATATTTACTTTAACCACGTGTCACTTTTCATATATGAACCACATATAATCTTAACTTGTAAATGAGACTTTTTTATTGGAATTTTCCTAATAGGTGTTGATTCTTTTACTAAATAACCTGCATGGTCATTATAATCGCAAGGTTTATATCATTTCAAATTTATTTACAATCTAATCTTTTTAAGCTATTTTTTTTTTGCCCATCTCTACATTTTATCTCAAGAGGGAATATTTCAAATGCAGTCTATGTTATTGCAATTTGATCCTAATGGAAAATGCAAACAATTATCTAATGAAAAGTATAGGTGTAGAGGAAAAGGACCATCCATACACTAGCAAGAGGAGCTCTTATTTCACTGGAACTAGTCCAATAGGTGTTGTTTCTTTCATTGGATAACCTTCATACTCATAAGGATCACAAGGTTTACATCATTTCAAATTTGTTTAAATTCCAGTCCCTTCAAGCCATTGGTTATTAATTTCAACATATTATTACAAGAGAGAAATATTTCTAATGTGATCCCATTATGTTATAGCATTGTGTGCACCATGAGAAATGCATACATTGCCTTATGGATGACGGGCATAAAGAAGCATACAAGAACTATCCATAGTAATGGATAGATATTTTGACAACTAAGGTCTCGCTATTCTAAAATGCATTGTAAATATAGTTGATGTATCTCAAAGTAACACGTATCTTCAAAGTTGTGTAGATATGTGAAAGATAATTTATAGGTAGGATGGAATTGTATATTATATGGCCAAAAGCCAAGAAAAGCTAGGGTTTTATTTGACGCAAAATACCAAGTACTATAATGTATTAGAAAGGCCAAAGGCAAAGAAGAGACTTGCAATGAATAAGTAACACTATCTCTTCCATCCTAAACAATAGATCCATATAATAAAAAATGAAAATTTAATTTTAATGGATAGATTTAATGATGAGGAGAGCTATTAATTTACTTAAAATATTAACTCTCATGAAAGCCCAACATACAACTATACATGACAAGGAGGGTTGCATATAAACCTATTAAATTTTGGATTATGTTATGTAACCATGATTATGAGCAAGTTATCTATTATTTTTTCTCATTATTGACACTTAATCATGTCTATTAGACCCATTATCTATGATTAGGGGAAAATCACTACAATCAAATTTAAAAAAAAAAATTCATAAAAGCATTAATAATGCTAGTGGGATTATAAAATGCACTTTGAATTTGTAGAATCTTGAAAGGGTAGTCAATGCAAAATCCTAACCTCCAAAGCGCACCCTGTTCAATTGTAATCAATGTAACTTTCATGCAAACATACATCAGAGGCACTCATGTAAGGAGTGGAGATATACAAAATAGAAAAATTATCTAAAACCATAGGTGTACATCCTCAAGAATTGACTTACATGCTTTTTTTAGGAGAAAACATAATAGAAAAAAACAATAATAGCAACACCCACCTCCTCAAATTTAGAATCAACTTTCTTAGGATACATTTTTAATAACTTCGCAGAAATGACACAACCCTTCAAATGAGCTTCAAAAGGTTTGAACTTGGTAGCCAATCTAAATTTTAAGCTATTGTTACATTGAATTCAAGCTTAAGGTTCTTGGGTTTTCCTTTGAACTTGTAAAGGTTTAATGGAATGAAATTTGATTTGCCAGATAACCACAATGTTATTGGTGATTGCAAAGAGGTCAAATCACTAGAAACATTTTGAGACTTTTAGTCTTTATAAATAATTCTAGATTTAACTAGTCTATGAATCAATGGCGAGGATTAATTCCTTTTAAACTATTGGAGCTTACAAATTTTCTCCCATGCCAATGTGAATTGCAACTATTATTGGAGTCTCCAAACCCAACTAGCCATAAGTTTATGGAATTGAAGTTGACCACTTTTTATCACATGCGTTTCTTTCTACTTAAATGGGACCAATGAACATAGCCAAGGGCCATGTCTTGATGATTGTCTAGTTCTCATGGAAAATCATGAACATGCATGTGATAAACAACCTACCACACCAAATTGTAATGGAACCATGCATATGGAAAGATCAATATATTGAGGAGTGTTAATTCCTCTTGTTAGTGCTTTGTCTAGGTTGAGTGGAAATAATAACTTCTCTGAGTTTAAGTTGTCACTTGCATGAGTTGGATGATCCAAGATACCATAATTTAGTTTTCTCAAGTTGCAATTTTAATTTGAATGTTGATATGTTTAACAATTTTTTAATGAACTACAATGATACTACCAAGAAACATTATATGAAATTTCCTCTTTATTTTATACAAATTATCCCTTAATTTTAGTATAATTTCTTTAACAATAAATAAAATTGATACAAGGGGTTTCTTAGAGGTATCGATCATAATACTAAGTGCTTTTCATTTTGGAGAAAAATAACATGACTAAACTTATGTCTGGTTCCATAAAAAACCTTCGAGTATTGAAACTTGGCTTGCACAATAGTATTGCATGTAACCAAAATGAGAGTCAAGTTCATTTTAAAAAATTATGTGCATTTGCTTTGTTTCACATAATGGGTGGCATTGGGGACCCAAATTCACACTGCATCGTTTCAATGGTACAGAGCCTAGGAACATCTAATATTTTCTCAATTAGAACCTTTTAAATTTTTGAGTTATTTCATCGATTTTTCCTCGAATTATGTTTGAACACACACCAAACTTTGGAAGATATTAAGTCTATCGAGTTTAGTTCTTTCACCTACTTTCAATATGGCACATTCCTACACTTGGGATTTGACATATATGTTATAGATATTGCGGAATATTTGGAAAATGAATGAAATGACAACAACAATAACTGACCACATAAGAATCCAATCATGTATCATAAACATATAGTGAATTTTAATTTACCATTTCAACCCATGTGATATTTCATTAAGATAATTGAATACTTCATAGAATATTAAATCACATCACAAGTGTAAGAGGAATAACCAAAATCATTCAAATTTTCTCATTACAGACAACATACAATTATTTCATTTAAACAAAAACAAGATGTACCATCAAGAAAGTTTATGAACAACTCGATTTTTTATTAATTTGAAATTGTGAAATTCAGGTTACATTAGAATTGACATGATCATAGCAGAAAGCATTGAAACCCCATCATGTACTACATAATCCCATCTTTGACCATAGATCCAAATTATCAACCCAACAAATTTCAACAAAATTTCATATAGTTTCCATACAAAAAAATTTCCCTCCTTTTTTACATGAAAATGGGGTTATTTATAAGACACAACACCCTAGGTCCTAAACCTTAAACTACTAATTGTTATGAGAAACCGCTAGCTAGTCTAAAATTAGCATATGACACTTTGTAACTAAAAGGTTTTGGAGACTTCCACCTCTCAGGGTGCGTCTCACTTCTCTTGCTCATTTTTCTTGCTATTCATATACTGCGGGTGGCTCAATGGAGGAACATGTAGACTATTGAGGTGTGTGTTGCATCCATGAAATTGGTGCTCATGGTGTCCGTTGGGTGGAGATATACATATTTAGTATTGTAGGCTTCATCAATTCTCCTTGATACCATTTTTGAGCTACAACTATATACTGTGAGATCAGGCTCCAATATTTGGTTAAAGTACACATGTAGTCTCGAGTTTCTTTATTGGAAACTTCCAAATCGGTAATTGAATCATATTCTAAATGATGCAAGCTATTAAAGATCTCTTTCAACTTGAACACAATGTAGAAGGATGGATGCAAGTGTTTGATGGTTTCCTTAGGTACCACTACATCTCCTTCCTTCTCAAACATTATAGGACTAGCCATGGTTGCTTCTAAGCGAATTTGATAGTCTTCCTTTTGTGAAATGATCCCATTTGTGTCCATGAATCTCGGTAAACCTCTCTTGAATAATGGTAACAATGTAAACTTTGAAACATGAAATGTAAGCTCAAAATGAGAACTCTATCCAAAAAACATGAAAAAAACATGAAAAAAAACCTAAAAACAAAAAATGTTGATCCTCCAAAAACTCAAAATTTTGACAAATTTGCAACCATGACATTATGGAATTTTTTTATGACTATTTTTTTTTAAATGAACACCTGAATGAAAGAGTAATTATACCAAGAGTAATTTAATTTTTAAATGCTAAAAATACGACGACTTTAAAATCTTAGCCTAAGACAACTTGACACATTGCAACAAAAATTTAAAAGTCAACGATCAAATTGATACACAGTGTAGGAAAAATCAACCCATTAGAATGAAAACTTAAATATCCACTATGAAATTGACACATTGTGAGGGAGATGTCAATCCTTTATAACGAAAACTTTAAAAGCAACAATCAAATTGACACATAATGTGATTGGGTTGCTAATTGAGGATTGACTTGGACCTTGTAAGACAAAATAAAATAAAACCAAATAATAAATAAATAAAAATGGAAAATATAAAAGAAAACAAAAATTAAAAAATGGAAAAAAAAACACAAAAGTTAAAAAAATAATAATAAGTAAATAAAAATATATATTGAAACATAAAAATATAAAAAAAATGACTCAGAAAAGGCAAAAAATAAAACATTGATAAAAATAATAACAAAAGGAAAAACACATAAAAATTAAAAAAATAACAAGTAAATAATAATACATATTAGAACCAAAAAAATTAAAAAACATGGAAAAAAACGTATATAAAAACATGACAAAAAAATCATAAATATAAAAACATATATGCAAAAGACAAAAAAATCAATCAAACATAAAAAAAAAAAATACCAAAAAACAAAATTAACTTAAAAAAAAAAAAAAAAAAAAAAAAAAAAAAAAAAAAAAAAAAAAAAAAAAAAAAAAAACAAAAAAAAAACTATAAATAAAAATTCAAAAGTTATTTCAAAACAAATATAATTTAAAAAAAAGATCAACCCAAAAAAAAAAAATAGAAACAATTTTAGATAATTAAATTTAAAAAAAAAACATTAAAATCGAAGTTAAAACATAAAAAAAACATTATAATAAAAATAAAAAACATTAAAAAACAACAATTAAAATGAAAAAGAATTAAAACATTTAAAAAAACATAATTAATTTTTTTTTAAAACACATTTATAAAGATTAAAAAAAAAAAATGAGGTCTCTCCTGCCCAACCTAGCAGTCGTGGACTGTCAAGCCGATTCCAAGGATTAACCAGACATCGCAATGGTCGTTGGTTGTTTGGTCGATTCAAATAATTGACCAGACAACCCACGACCGCTGGGCTGTGCGGTCGTGGCAGGTGGTAGAATTGGCCAACCAACACAGGGCCACTGGGCTGGGTGAACTACCTTGGGCTAGGTGAACGACCTTGGGTTGGTTGGATGATTCCACACAGCTACCATGACCAGCCATCCTAGTAGCCCAGCGGCCCTAAGCTGCCTGGCCAATTTCGAGAATCGACCAAAGAACCCATGGCCGCTGGGTTGGGCTATTGTGGCAGCTGTGGGACGATTGCCCAACCCATCGGCCCAGCTGTCATGGGTTGCCTGGCCTATTATGAGAATTGCCTAGCCAACCCACAACTGCCCAACCCAGGGGCAGTCGATTGCTGGGATGGGTAGATGGGGACTCCAATTTTTTTTTTTTTTAAATCTTTATAAGTGTTTTTTTTAATGTTTTAAATTTTTTTTTAAACTATGTTTTTTTATTTTATTTTATTTTTATTTTTTAATTTTTGTGAGAATGGTTTTTTATTTTTCTTTGTTTTTAATTTTTGTTTTTAAAAATATCTAAAATTGTTTCTATTTTTCTGTTTTTTGGGTTTATATATATATATATATATATATATATATATATATATATATATAGAATATGTTTGTTTTGAAATATTTTTTTGTGTTTTTATTTATTTATTTATATTCTTTCTATTTTTTTTGTTTCTTTTGATTTTGTTTTTATCTTCTACAAGTTAAATTTGTTTGTTTTTTTTTTTACATTTTCTATGTGTTTTTTTCTTTTTCTTTTTATCATCATTTTTATGTTTGTTTTTTTTATATGTTTTTAATGTTATTATTTTTTTGTTATTAAAAAAAAATCATTATAAAAAAACATTGCAAAGAAAAATGAAAAAAAAAACATGTTTGGAAAATCCTTAAAAAACTAACATCCTTGGACGAAAACCAAGAAGAGAAATAAGACAACTTGAAAACTTGTAAAATAATCAACATTTAAAGAAAAATGTGCATGCTTAGGACATAAGAAAATTTAAATTGTCAAAAATCTCTAAAAAAAAATGTTGATGCTTTTCAAAATCTGCATGAAAATCACCAACATTTAAAAAAAAATATCCACACTTAATACATTAGAAAATTTAAAGTGTAAAAAATAAGCCCTCTAAAAAAATGGGTTGATGTCAACATTTTTCAAAATCAGCATGGAAAGCACTAACATTTTAAAACAAGTGTTCATACTTGATACATAAGAAAATTTAAAATCTCCAAAATATGCTAAAAAAATGGTGTATTCCAATTCAAAACATTTGAAAATCGGATGATTTTTTGCTACCTCAAAAAAACAGGTACTCGGTGGTGAGCCCTGGTATTGCTCCAAGAGTGCTGCAACTTCCAGTGGCTGCCATACTTTACTTTATCAACCTGGGGTTTGTACAAACGTGGAGGTGATAGTGCTATATACACAACATATGCATTTTGTTCATCTCATCCTCTTTTGCTTTACAAAAGGGTGCTATTTCTAAGGGTTCTTAGTGAAGTCTACCGCACTTTAATGAAACTAAACTAAATTGCAGAAAGGAAATTATAGAAAGGAAGCTAAACTAAATTTCTCGCAATAAATGATAAGAATGACACTAATTTAATTTGGAGAAAATAGATAGCAGAAAGGAAACTAATCCTAAACCACAATTAACTTGGCCAAATAACTAAATGCACTCTACTTATCCTATGATCCATCTACCATGCGTCTATCCATGCAACTAAGCTATCCATGACTTAATTATAATTAAAAAGAGTTAATTTGTAGCTTGGAGGAAGAAAAAGGACTAAAACAGGCTAACGGGAGGTTTAACATATGAAACTAGGTTTGGAAGCGGAAAGAGGGGGTTAAACCCTTAGAAAACTTGATTATAACATGAGAAATGACTTTGGAGCGGAAATAATTGAAAAAGGCTTAGAAGCGGAAAGAAGGGGTTTAAAACCTTACAAAACCTTAGGATATAGCAAGAAGTGGCCTTGGAGTGAAAAGAATCGAAAAATGTGATGGCAGAGATGCGATGGAGGTAAGAGTTGCGATATCCAATGTCGAAATCGCAACTTCACAAGTTTAAATGGATATTAGTAAGGAATTAACGTGTTAGGTCCCTATATTACTAGTTTAGCCCCTTATTTTTATTAGTGTAGCACCCTTATTGTTATTATTGTAGTCGCCTCTAACCCCAATACTGTTATTGTTAGGTCGGCTAGGATTACATTGTGGCCCCATGGACTCCTATATATAGAAAGGAGGTTTTGTCATGTATATCATCCAAGAATTGTTCATTCATGTAATGTATTGGAGGTTTCCCCCTCAATGCGGCTTATTTCTAAGGCGTTGATATATCTTTTCTTATATTTTTGGAGCTAGTTTCACAACATAACGAAACAAACTAAATTGTGCAAAGTGCGACGGGTGACATGGCAGGTCACGAATCACAATATCACAAGTTTAAATGGATAGTGGTAAGGACTTAACGGAATGAGCAAAGATGTGCAAAGTGCGATTTGTGTTGTGGTAAAGGTTGTGGGATGTGATTTTGCGATGTGGTAAGTTCTATGGGATGCGATGTGCGATTTTGCGATGCATTGGTGGAATAAGCAGTAAGTGTTATGCAAAAAGGTAAATGGTGCGATTTATGATTTCCATGATCGCAATATTGCAATCGGCCAAAACAAGTGGTAAGTGTTTAAAGGTAAGAGCTAAATGTTGTGATTTGTGAAGTGTGATGGACGGTGGTGGGAATTTCAAGTAGAAAGGTGGAGGTTAGGTTTCTGATGGCTTTCAAGAATTTTTGCATTAAAACAAGTCCAAAGACAGTGACCGATAGAACGAAGGAATAAGGCAGGCAACCAGTGAAGGAGAGTGGTAAGTCTTCAAGGCAAAAGGTAAGTGCGGCGAAGTGCGATTTGCGATTTATCGATATCGCAATCGTCAGGAATGACGGTAAGCATTAAAGGTAAAATTTATATGTTGCGATCTACGTAGTGCGACGTACGGTAGTAGGAGACTTGAGGAGCAAAGTCAGAAGATGAGTTTCAAATTTTTTTCAAGCGTTTAGCATTAAAAAGGTAAAGTATCTATGAACAGAGGAAACAAAGAAATAAGACTGAAGGGCTGATGTGCGTTCAAAAAATGGGTAAGTGCATCGTTAAGGTGATAAGTAAAGGAGGGGAATGGAGGTGTAAGAGCAGTGCTCAGAAGTGAAGAACACCTGCAGATTCATGCATGGGAAACAAATATAAATGCACGGTGAGACAATGAAGGAAAGGCTTGGACTTGGTGAATACAAATTCTTCCCCGAACTGGAACAGAAAGCAATTTTGGCCTATGGGAAGGTTTGTACTACTCAAACTCTATTAACAGAGATGAGAGAGGGGAGAATTAACCACAATTTTGAAGTTTTCCCTCTATTTCACTCTACATAAGAAATTAAAACTACAACAACACAAAAACTAAATAGAAATGAAACTTATCAAAAGCAGATCTAACTTTAATGGCAGAACAAAACTAGCTAAATGAAAGAAAGGAAAAGATAGTAACAGTAGAGAAGCTGAGGCACATGGATTGGGCCCTAACCCACGAGCCTAGCCCTCTAAACTTAAATCAATAAAATGAAATCAATCTTCTCATTTCATAAAAGAATATCTGCATACATCTATGAAAGTTTCGATCCCTGAATAAAACAAAAAGCTTCAATATTTCACAACAATAATTCTGAATGGAATCGAGACCAGGATAGACTAACTCTTCCTAGCTCTAGCTTTGTTCTATTTATTCTACAAGGAAGCTACCAACAGCTCCCTCGAAAATGGTGATTGAGTCCACTAGACTCCAAGTAAATCAAGTTTGAGTGCTCTCCTCTTTGAGTTGCTCAACTGCTTGTGGAATTCGAATTGTTAGGGAGAATCATTGGGGATCCTTTGGCTTCTTTTGGGGGTGGACAATCCTCCTATAATTTCTCCTTGTTTTCTCCCCAGGTCTTTGTGATAAAATATTTATAAAAATGGTTAATAAATCATGATTTTTTGTACTCAACCTTATATTAGGCAGTCAGATTATGTTGGCCTTAATCACCACCTATACTAGCATCATAAACCCAAATAATAATAAAAATGCAAGAAAAAGAGATCTAAGAAGGAAAAAAGGTGACTATTAACCCCTCCAAATATGTCTAATGATGGAGTTCATCATCACCCCCGTACTGAATGGTTGCTCATCCTTTGAGCAATTGATCCTCCTCCTCCATTTCCTTCAAAGCTTTGATAGCCCCCCTGATTTCCTAAGGAAGAAGTGTGGGAGTTTCCCCAAGGGGGTAAAATCCATCATTCTTTTCTGAATTCTCCCATTCTCTATCTTGTGCGTCTGTGTCCTCTTCATCAGTCAGCCCCAGTAGCAAAGGTGGGTTGAGCTTTAGTCCCAACCATTGGATCTTTTTGGCCTACATGGACCTCTTGTATGATGGTGCCCTTTCCAATGCACTCCTCAGTATTTTTGGATTATGATACTCCCTATTCTTGAGGCTATGTGGGAGGCTGTTCCATTTCCTATGGCTGGCCATAATGAAATCCTCTTCTATCTACCTAGAAACATCATAAAAGTGGCCTATCACCTAGTTTTGAGTCTGAATGTAGCTTTAAACTAGTGCAGGGTCATTTTCAATCTCTCGATGGTTAAGGATGAATCCTCTTGGGATGAATACTTATGGTTTGATATATAAGGGTTCTCTATTTAATATTCCCATGACCTTCCATATCTCTTTGGTTTTATTGTCCTCATTCCCCATCGAAGATGCTAGAGCCATTAACTGCATATCCCCCATTGTAGGATTGGGGTCCCAAATCTCCAGATTTGTCAGAACAAAATTATGCATATCAAAATTTTCCATCTTTCCCTGATCAACTATGTTGGCTTGCTTGTAGAACTTCATGAATTGCCTACAAGCTTGGAAAGGAAGTGATCCATGGGAGGCTAGAGTGTTGATTTGAAATAGAAGCCATTGTTCTTTGAGGTACGCAACATATGAGTCAAAGGGAAATCTGTAATGAAGGGCTTCTATGCATAAGTCCGCTGTGGTCGCTACTTGCTTCTCTTTTTTCTGCAATTGCGCCTTTAGCGCTACAGTCTCTTCCTGTGCCTTCTATATCTACTCCTTCATAAATATTTCTTTGATTCTTTCCTCCCCACTTGGTGATTCTTCAATGATGATCAGGCTTATGGGAGAAGTTTTTTGCTTTCTATGATTCTTCTCAGCTCTGAAATACCTAGAGTTTTGCCTTTTTCATTTTGCGCTCAGAGGAGCCATGGTGGAAGTTCTGTTTTTGTAGTGAGGGGATGTGACGCTGGGTTGTGAGTCTGTGTCTCACCCAATTTCTTCTATCTCTATGACTTCTATCCCCATCTCTTCTATTTTTCTTTGGCCCTTTATCTCTCTCTCTTATTCTTCTGGTTCTTCTTGTTTCTGCTGGTTCTTCCTCTTTTTCTTATGGTTCTTCTTCTTCTTCTTTCTCGTTCTTCTTCTTCTTCTTGAAGCGCAGCTAAAAATTTTCAATTCACATGGTTTGGATGAGATGACATCTCCTTTTATTCGATGACATAGCTAAATTTGAAGTTCCAATATAACTCCGCTCAGCTCCAGTTCTGTCGTAGACAATTCGTTCCTCCTCCCTGTTAATTCAGGATGGACTACATGTTTTCCTCCCCTCGTTCTCCTCTACTCCACTAATTTAAAATTTTTATTTTGCATGCTCAAGTGGCATGTACTCGTAGTTTTATTCCAGTCATAGCTCACAGTGGTGGCTGAGTTAACTGGCCACCTTTCTGCCCCTCAAAATCTAAGTCTGCAAATTAATTATTTATGGCTATTATGAATGTGTAGCAAGGGGTGAGAGCTTATACCTGAGTTTACCTTTTGTTTCCAAGGTGGTTGTAGGAGATGGAGGTTTGAGACAAGCATTTTTAGATGTTGTGTTCTTCACCATACTCCTATTCTCTGAGTGAGCAGCGTGCTGAACGAGGAACGTGCTGAATGGGCAATGTGCTGAATGAGGAGCTTGAGATGAATGACTAGTGTGCTGAATGAGGAGATTGATATGCCATGGGTGGTATTCTCGTTATCCTGTAGTCTATTATGTAGCTGCCCTTGTTTTTCTTCTTGTAATTCCATGAAATTTTTTTTTTTTGAAGGAACTTCCCGATGTTTGTAGTAGTATGTTTGTGTGCTGCTTCTCTTTCTACATTTTTCTTAAGAATGGAGGAGTGTGGTGTATGGAGCTGATGGAGGAAGTTATGAATATGAATGGAGTGAATGATGGGATGGATGGTAAGATAGAATAAGGGAAAATAAGATGAATGCTTCCCTGTTTTTTCCAGAAACCATTAAGAACCTGCAAAACAACAAACACAGAAAAAAACACAGTGATGCAGATGCATTTTTTGGTTTTGTTATTTTTCTCCTTTTTATTTTCTTTTTTTGAAATAAAGTGGGCTCCCTCCATGGAGGTTTTCAACCCAAAATATTTCCGTAGGTGCCTCAGAGAGGTTTTCACCCATGGATATTTATTATTTTTTTTCCCTTTTTTTTGAGCAAGTGAGCTACCTCCATTGAGGTTTTCAGCCCAGAAGCTTATTATTTTTTCTTTTTTCTTTCAGGAGGTGTTGGAAAATATGGAGTTTCCCGTCACACACACCTCTCTTCTCATTAAATTGATGAATTCTGCCCTTGAAAAAGGCTTCTTGTAAATTTTAAGTTTGTGACCATTGACAAGAAAGGGGATCCCTTCCTCATCTATGGTCCTGATTCGAACTGCGCCATTATCAAACATTTATCCATTGTGTAAGGCCCCAACCATCTTGTCATAAAATTTCATTTGAAGTCTTTAAACCTTGAATCATACAACAGTGCCCAATATCCTTCTAGGAAGGTCTTTTCTTTGATGTTCTTGTCATGTCATATCTTCCTTTGCAGCTGAACTACCTCTGTGTGAAGAAGTCCTTGCATTTTGAACTCATCCAATCCATTTAGTTGCAACAACCTCTCTTTTTGGGCATTTTTTAGATCTAGATTTAATTTATCAGTCATTATTAAAGTATTGAATTCAAAATAAATGGAAAGTAGAGCTTTCTTACCATAGACTAGTTCATAAGGAGTGAATCCTATTGTTCTCTTCCAAGTGGTGTTGTAAGCCCAAGTAGCTTCTACCAATATATATGCCCAATATTTTCTGCTGTTGCTCACAAAATTGGTGAGGATTCTCTCTAAATCTCCGTTGGTTAATTCTACTTGGCCATTCGCCTGAGGGTGATAGGCAGTAGAAGTTCTATGCTTAATCTTGTGCTTCCTCAAAATATTTTCAATGACGTGAGAGGTTAATTGTGCTCCTTGATTAGGGAATATTTCTTTGGGATATCCAAATTTGTAAAACACATTCTCCCTCAGAAATTCTGCTACTTTCTCCTCAGTTTCTACCTTCACTTCTTTTGCTTCAACCCACTTTATCAGGTAATCAGTGCAGACTATGATATACTTCTTTTTTCTGGATGTGGATCAATGGGTCCAACAAAGTCCATGCCCCACTTGTTAAATGGCTCAAGAGCCACCTGAGGGTGTAAATGAATTTCATCTCTTTGTGTGGGTTTCCCCATCCTTTGGCACTGGTCACACCTGCTGGTGTATATTCTAGAATCTTGGTGAAGGGTAGGCCAATAGTAACATGCTTGCAACACTTTGTAGGCAGTTTCCTTTGCAAAAAAGTGGCCTGCACATGGGATGTCATGACATTCAAAGAGGATATAAAAAACTTCTTCCTTCCTCACACATCTTCTTAGGATTTAATCAGGGCCTAGCTTGAAGATATTCCCCCCAATCCATGTGAAAGGGGCACTTTTTCTAATGTTTCTACTCCTCTCCTTGAATGAAATATTAGGAGGGAGCCTTCCAGCAACCAAGTAGTTGGCTATATCAGCAAAGCATGGTGAGGGTGTTGACATGGAAAAGAGGCGTTCATCTGGTAGTTGTTCATCCACCATTCCTTATTCTCCTGTAGGGAGAACTAACCTCGACAAAAAATCTACAACAATATTTTCCTTTCCAAGTTTATCAACAATAGTCAAATCAAATTGCTACAGAAGTAACAACCATCTAATTATTCTAGCATTAGAATCCGATTTGTTCATTAAATACTTGATGGCTGGATGGCCAATGTGAAAAAAGGTTTGATATCCAGTGACATAATGCCTAAATTTGTTCAATGCATGGACAATGGCTAACATCTCCTTCTTAGTAACAGTATAATTCAGCTCGGATTTGACAGATTATTTATAATGAAATAAATGGCATAAGGAATTTTTTCCTCTAATTTTCCTAATGCTGCCCCTACAACTTTGTCGGATCTATCAGTGTGGATGTGGAAAGGCAGAGTCCAATTTTGACCTCAGAGGATGGGAGAAGTAGTCAACTTCTTCTTAATGAGCTCAAAAGCCTCTTGATAAGGACCAGACCAAATAAACTCAGTCTTTGGCAAATAGCCCAAATAATGGAGAAGCCATATTGCTGAAATCTTTAATGAACCTTCTATAGTAACCAGTTAAGCCTAAGAAACTCTTGACATATTTTTTCTTGTGAGGAGCAGGTACCCTTTCGATGATAGTGATTTTGTTCGAGTCTAGCTGTATTCCTGCTTGGGATATGGAGTGTCCTAATACAACCACTTCTTTCTTCAGGAATTCACACTTTTCTGGCTCAAGGAAAGATGCATCTCAATGCACTTTCTTAGTACTTTACTTGAACTAGAGATAGCTTCCTGGAAGTCATCCCCATATGGTGTGAAATCATCCATGTGAATTTTGACAAAGTCATGGACTAACTCAGAAAAGATGCTCAAGAAAACTCTCTGGAAGGTGGTTGGGTCATTGCCTAACCAAAAGGGTAGGACTCTATAAGAAAAGGTACCCCAAGGGTAGGTGAAAGTAGTCATATCTTGGTCTTCAGGGCTGATTTGAATCTGATTGTACCCACTGAACCCATGTAAGAAGGAAAAGAACTTCTTGCCTGCAAGGCCATCGAGGACTTGGTATATAAAGGGAAAAGGGAAATGGTCTTTCTTGGTGGCTTTTTTAAGTTCTCGATAATCAACACAAATTTTCCACTTCCCATTCTTCTTTTGGACTAGGACAAGAGGAGATACCCACTCACTATCAGATATAAGATATATGAACCCAGCATCTAATAGTTTCTGTAGCTCTTCTTTTACATCCTTCTTTGATGTAAATGTGATGTCTTCATACTTAAGGATGCACCCCTTCAATGTCCTTGTAATCCTAAGAAAATGCTTCAAGATTTTCTTTCAAAAGATGGCATAGCTGCTTCTCTTCTTCATTTGAGAGGTTTGGGTTGATTTTTAGAGATTTGAATGGGCCAAACTCGATAGTCTTGGTGGTTTCAGAGGTTGTCTCAACTAATTGAACTTCCATCCAAGGTTGGCTTTCAGACTCTTTGACTAGGGGAGAGGAGTGTTAGTGGATGACAGGTTTTGAATGGCATGGTCGATGAGTTCATCTTCATCAAGTTGCCCCCCTCTAAGGATAGAATCTATGGTACACATAGGGGCAGTGTTATATAACTCATTTTTGTCATCCTCCAACCATATAGGGAGATCATGATTAATGGAAGGTTGGGCTAGACGATATAACACTAGTTGTTTGGACAAAGGCCAATTTTTTATAGTCATATTTCGGGCCTGAAAACTAATATAAGTGTCTACAGTGGCTAACCAAGGTCTCCATAAGATGAGAGGATAACCATTATACTTGGTTTTTGGATGCATGACTAGGAAATCTGTAGGATACTCCCAAGAGTCAATGGTAATGATAACATCATCAACAATTCCTTCTAGAGTTACTATGGACTGATCTGCAAGTTGCAGAACTGTTGTGGTTTTTCTCAAAGCTCCTTGGAGATTAGGTTTCAACATAGTTTCCTTGGTCATGATATTGATGGTAGTCCCTAAATCAATCAGAGTGTTGGGGACTATGAAACCATCAATATGTATATCAACAACTAGAATACTAGGTGTGTTTGGCACACGAATGTACCAAATCACACTTTCTTAAGAGGGGCAGGTTTTCCCTCTTAAGTTATTTTTCATAGGAAGAAAATATATGGCCATGGCGTCACTTTTGTTGTGATGTATGGTCTACTTTGGGGGATGAGATCCATGGAGGGGAGGCTCTATCGACCAACGAGGATGCTTATCATGTGCAAGGTGAGGTGATGATAAATATGGCCGGGTGTTTGGAACATACGGTTAATTTCTGATGGAGAAATGATATTAGGATATGCTGATTTTTTTTGGGACTTCTGCCACTCCTAGGATTGCGCAACTTTTTTTGTAAAAATTGCACAAAGACGCACTTATTGAAGATTTTTTTGCACAAAGGTGCATTTTACTGGTTCTTCATGTGCACAATTTCATTTTTCCTTTCAGACCTTAGAGATTTTTAAATACTTTTAGATTCTCTAATGTCTTTCAGCCCTGTGAATCCTTCTGCCTGACATTAAATAATGTCACCTTTGCTTGTCCAATTTTATAGTGATAACAGTTTCCCCCTAATGTGTGAGGTCTAGGAAGAACTGTATAGCCGAAATACATTATAGTTTATTTTCTGTATACTGTGTGTAGAGAGAGAGGGAGACCTGCGTGTAGCTCAGATTTGGAGACACCCTGCACCGGGTCAAAGAGTGACCATGTCCTATGGGATCCCTACAAGAAATGATATAATAAAATATATACAAATTTTCTATGAGGCAGGAATGCCCCATGATCGTAATGTTTTGGCTAGTTAAACAAATCTATTTGATAGATACATGTTCTATCTACATCACTAGTGTGGTAGTGATTTGTTGGTTGATGATGACGACTGCTGACGCCCTCACAGGAATTTTTTCTTTGAATATAGGTGGAAAGAGGTACCCATATGCGTAAAATTGGTATGGAATATAAATGCGCATTGTACGCATAGGGACTGGTTGGGACCTCCCGTGTAAGCATTCCTAACAGAGACGCTTATAAAGGCATGTATCTTCAACGAATTTGATCAAAGTGCAATGGTTGTAAGGTATGATACCGTATTGACACGAAGGCTTGTGCTATAGTCGAATGTTAGGAGGATTGATGACATAACTAGGAAATGATGTCTCCCACATTGCCACTCGAGGATGTCCCTTTTATGGAGAGGGGCAATCCAAGGTATCGCTTCCATTTTGGAAAGGAGGTGTTGAAGTCGACAAAAAAGAAGCCTCAACCAAACGAGGGGGTCACTGATACTGAGGATCAATAACCTAGATGTGATGGGTTTAACATAGGCATGATGGCAAGGGGTGAATTAAAAATAATGATGGGGATTCAGTGGCCCAGGGTAAGAGTATAAGAAGCAGCTTGGCAGCAGTCATAACTATTTCCGACGGGGAAATCCCTAGAGTTGCTAGGACTTCCAGGGTGGGTATAAACTGGTTATGAATATCATGGTGGCTTTTGCGTGGGGGTGTGATAATTTGACCAAGGGTGACAAGGAACTGCTGCCATGGGAGAAAAAAGGAATGGGTAGGTGGGGATGTAGTGTGACATTTGTGGTCTTTGTACACATACCAAAAGAATAAAATAATGGGGTTTGGTTTGTACAAAACACAGAGACAGGTGCCCCAAAAAATGAAAAGTGTTCGCTCACTGATGATGTGAGGAAGGTGTTTTGTTGAGGGTGGGAGCACCATTGGTTAGTCTCATGTGTAAGGTTGATGAAGTGGATGAAAAATTATCGTAGATGGAGGTATGGTAGGCCAAATTTGAGGCACGATAGTGCGATTTTGATCTGCTTACATGACCTCGTCGTCCAAGAAATGGGTTTTATTTCATATGATAAAACTTGACCTGATGCATGGCGAGTGGATGGGCATGAGGTGCTTCCCGGAATACAGTGGTATGGCCATGGCGTCACTTTTTCTATGATGTATGGTGTACTTTGGGTGACGAGTGCCATGGAGGGGAGGATCTATCGACATCCGAGTATTCTTATCATGTGCAAGGTGAGGTGATGATAAACATGGCCAGGTGTTTGGAACCTATGGTTAATTTTTAATGGAGAAATGATGTCAGGATATGAAAATTTTTTATGGGAATCTATCATGTTGGGGGTAGAATGATACCTACTCTAGAACTTTCAGTGGATGGAGCTGTGGATGGTTTGCACATTACTTGCAAAAAAAATACCCCAAGTGAAAGCATCTTCTCTATCTAAAAATTATTGAAAGACACGTTCTTTAAAAAAGAAGATGAGATAGGGCATACCTACCAGCGCTGAAAATTTATTTTTTCGGGGGTGCGAATGTGTGGCACCGCCCATGGGTGTTATGGAGCACTGATCACAGTGCTGCTTTCGATCTGGTGATTGGGCATTCTAAGCTCTCATTATGGTCCTCCAAAGTTTATAAAAAGGGAAACATATAGGTGAATAGGGCTCTTATTCATTTCATTTGTATCTGTTGAGTATTGAGAGGTTAGAGGCTTCCGTGGAGCAATTCTTGTCGTTGCAGTTAGCCTGAGAACTTGGGATTAGAAATTTTTTGGCCAAGAAAGCTCCATGACATCCTGCATTTTATTTTTTTTAGACTAGGAGTGCTGGGGTCTGTACAATACTGGTTTGTATGGATCCTGAACTAGGCTTTTCACTGAGTGCACTAGCGATCAGGGAACTTGTGTGCCTTTTGCACGCAAAACGAAGGTTTTCCGCGTCTTTTGCGCGCCTGACCAATTTTTTTGCGCGTCTTTTGCGCACCTGTGAGAAGAATAGGCGTTCCCTCCTCACGATTGTCTCAGGCATAGGCGCGCAGAGAGCTGAGGAAATTTTGTCTATTTTTTGGTATTTTTATGCTGCAAATGTGCTCTTGTTTTGATGACAGGATGTTGTGGAGGGAGTGAGATTGGACTGAGCTCCACACTGCTTTAGCTTTCGATGGTCAAGGGTGCCAACAGTTGGCACGATGGGGTCTTATGAAATTCGTGGAGAATGACCTTCTTTGGTCACAAGATCAACTTCTACGCTACCTGATCTAGTGTTGGAACAGGCGGCGCAAGGTGATGGTGCTACGTGGGTGAGACCTCACTATCTGTCCCCAGACGGATATCTACTTTGTGACCAGGTATCCACTTCCCTTTGTTAGGGTGGATCTTGATCGATTCCGGGCATGTCATTGTGTCGGGGCGCCCCTTACGGAGGGGTGCATAGCTATTTCCACGGTGAAACATTTTGCTGAGCGGTGTGCTTTGGCGACCATTGTGTCACTAGCAGGGCCTTCTGCTCTGCATCGAGCATCAGGTCGCCAACTGAGGGCTGGGATTTTCTTAGACTTTTCCCATTTTTGTTATGACGGGATGTTGGCACAACTTTACAAGGTCAGGGATGGATCGAAGTTATTTACCTATGCCAACATTTTATGTAGCATTATGTACGAGTGGGTGGTGTTGCTGAGACCAGTGGTGGCTGTGCCTGCTGGGGGGCCACGAGAGCCTCGTATGAGGAGGTGGGCTCCTGTGATGCCTTGAGGAGGTGGGGGTAGGGTGGGACGTTACTGGAATGCCACCACGAAGACTTGGTTTGAGGCCAACCCTCAGATGTTCTTGCCCTTCCCTTATGCAGGGATGGATTTCTGGGGGGATCCAAACATGGGTTTTCCTGCTGGATACACTTGGGGGCCAACAAGTGTGCCTTTGCGTTTAATGAAATATTTGAGTATTTATGTTTATATGTGTATTTATGATGATACTTACATAGTTTTGGTTACTCTTGCAAATGTTGGTGAGGTTGGTCATCATGTGCGTGATTGGTTGGGCACTAGCTGATTCATCGAATGCAAGGAGCTCTCAGGGGGTAGGGAGGAGCTCCTGCCCAGCCTCTAGGTGGAGCACCGGGTGGTGAGCTTGGCCCTTCTGGGGAGGGTAGCAGCTTGGGTACTGCCGAGACTACTGATGAGCTAGCTCATGCTGATGCGGCAGAGGATTGTGTTACTGAGTTGACCGATCAGGTGGCAGTTCTAGAGGATGTCTGGGATCGAGTGGACCACTTGACCCAGGGGATGCCTACTCGAGTATTTCTGGATGACCTCAAGGCTATATGGCTGGAGACCTTGATGGCCCGAGAGAGGGTCTATCAGCCAATTTTACGTTGGGTGGCGGTCTTGGTGTTGACGATGGCTCCAGTTGTGGTACCAGGAGCGGCAGTGAGTCCAGGTGCCCTGCCTGGGGGAGCACCGCCCTAGAGTATTTTTGTACACAGGGAAAGCACCCATTATGAGGATGCTTCCCCTATTTTTTTTTGATGACTTATATGTCTATATCTTTTGGGTTGACCGATGGTCAGAGACACTATATTTTTACTTAGACACATATATTGATTATATATGCGAGAGATATTTTGTGCGGCTCTACATGGTGTGCCCCCTATTTTTTTCTTATGGATTATATTATGCTGGTGGATATCTATGTTTTATATGTTTTTGTTTTTTATGTATGATGGTTTATTTGAGATGAATTCCAATTTAGAATATTGTTAGCATGCAATTAATTGTTTGGATTTGACTCCTTGGTACATGTGCAAATGTAATGTAGTCAAATTGTCAGCTTAATCTTTTTGCACACAAAAATTTTCTAAATAGATGTGGATCTCTTGTCTCAAATGTTTGGTTTAGCTGTGACACTACTAACTGGGAAAGAAGGTATATATGTATATGGCATATGCTCCGGTGGAGGGCGTCACACATAAGTCCGATAACAGTATCATATTCTGCTTAATTGTTTGTTTTTGAACCAATGCACACACCATTGGTGTAGAGTGGTGATCGTTCAGGGCGATAGATGACCTAGGTGGCTGTTGATAAACTTTGAGACCATTTTGATGCTCCATCAAAAAATCCAAAGTAAGGGTACGGTTGGTAATCCATTGTGACACTCGAGCGTGTTTTGTAACACGTATTTTGGTTAAAAATTTACAGTGGTTTGGTTTGTGCATGTGGACTCTAGGGTAGGGCCTCCTTGGTCCTTATGGGTAGAATTTTCTGAGGTAAATTTCGTTGAAGGGGTTGCTGAGGCATGTCCCATCTAGTTCAATCAAGATGTATGCCCCCTTGAGGAGGCACTTTTTTATGATATAGGGTCCTTTTCACAAGGTTTCGAAATTTCGTGGCCCTAGGGCTTCTTTTGTGACATCGTAGCGTAGGACTAATTCTCCCTCAGTGAATGAGCAAGGGTTGATGTGGCGATTGAACGTTGCTTTTACCCTTTTCTTGCGGGCCTCATTATGTTGTAGTGACTGTCGTCGACTTTCACCGATGAGCTCTAGTTGTACTAGGCGTTGTTCTAGAGGTTGGGTATCATCGAGGTGTTCGATGGCGGCATATAAGTTCGGGATATCGCGTTCTATGGGAATCATGGCTTTGAAAACATACACCAAGTGGAAGGGAGTGAAACTAGTGGACGTATTTGCAGTTGTGCGATATGCCCACAGGGTGAAGAAGAGCATATGTTACAAGTTGGTTTTATGGTTATTCACCATGCGTTGTAACATCTTTTTGAGGACTTTCTTTACAGCTTCCACCTATCCATTGGATTGGAGGTAGCATGGTGAAGCGAATTCATGGGTGAATCCAAGGTGGTGAGATATATCCTCGAAAAATTCATTCTTGAAGTGTTTCCCATGGTCAGAGACTAACTCCTTGGGAACACCGAACCAGGAAATCACGTGGTTAAAAAGAAATCGAGCGACAGTTTTTGCAATGTTGTTGTATGTGGGCATGGCTTCCATCCACTTGGTGAAATAATCAACAATCACTATGATGTATTTATGATTTCTGTACAATGTGGGGTTGCAAGTCATGAATTTGATTTCCCATTTACAAAAGGGGTCGGTGACGATTACGTGGTGTAGAGGAGTGGGAGGGGCTCTTGCCTTACGAGAAAAGTGCTAGCATCACTCGCATCTCTTGACTGCTGTAATGCAATCGCGAAACATGGAGGGCCAGAAATATCCCACCCATAGGAATTTTTGGGCGGTGGCCATCCTGGAGAGGTGGCCTCGACAAGCTCCTGCATGGCAGTCATTAAGGGCTTGTTCTGCTTGGTCATGGGTGAGGCATTGACGTAAAATGGTGTCGATGTCCCGTCGGTACAAAACATCTCCCATGAGGAGATATCGGGGGGCCTGATGGTGTATGTGCCGACCATCGTCTCGTGTGAGATGAGGTCTGAAATTTTGTGTTTGTAGGAAGAGGAGAATGTCTCCGTACCAATGGTCGTTGGTTGCTACGAAGAAGAGATGTTCATATGGTAGTGAATCATTGACTTATAATCCCTTGCTATCCCTTGGGAGGTCTGTAATGAAATCTACTAAGATAAGCACCTTTTTCTTTAGGGGAGTGAAACTGTAAGTCATATTCTTCGAGAATGACTATCTAGTGGGCATACTTATGGTTCATTATATGGTGTGTGAGCAGATATTTAATGGGATTAATATCCACGATGATCGTAGTGGTATTTAAGATAATGTAGTGGCGAAGATTTTAAACTACATGTATTAGTGCTAGGGCAGTCTTTTCTTTGGGTTCATATCTTAATGTTGGGAATGCTAAGGATTTAATGACGTAATAGATTACGTGCTCCTTCCTTGAATCAATACTCTGGCCAAGGAGGTTTTGAAATTTGATAGATATAGGATGTAATCGTTATCATAGTCTGGGGGACTAATGAGCAGTGCTGAATACAATGTTTATTTCATCGCATCGAACACTTGTTTGGCATGATCATTCCATTTAAATGGGATGTCCTGGTGAAGGAGGCACAAGAACCCTTGAGTGCTAGTGGCATAATTTGGGATGAAGCATCTTAGAAAATTGGCCTTCCCCTACAGGCTTTGTAGTTTCCTGAGGGTTCGAGGTGGGGGTACCTCTTTGATGGCTTGGACCTTGACGGGGTCCACGTGAATCCCTTGCTAGGACACGATAAAACCTAAGAGTCTTCCTGCTGTGACACAGAAGACACACTTGAGGGGGTTCAAGCATATGTTGTATTGACGACATTGTTGGGATACCAATCGCAGGTCCTCAAGATGGTCTAAGCACTTCTTGGAGTGGACGGTTAGGCCATCCAAGTAGGCGAGGATAAGGTGTGCCAAGTCATGAAATATATAGTTCACGGCCCTCTGGAAAGTGGCTTTAGAATTTTTTAGGCCAAATGGAATTACCTTGTATGCGAATGTGCCCTAGAGGGTGGTAAACGCAGTTTTGTACCGGTATGTATGGCAGATTTGAATTTGGTTGTACCCTGAGAGTCCTTCCATAAAGGAGAGAGCCTCGTGACCCACACAAGAATCGATGACTTGGTCAATGAATGGGATGGGGTAATTTTCCTAGGGACATGATTTGTTCAAATCCTGAAAATCGGTGCAAACAGGTATTGTGCCCTGTTTTTTCATGACGGGAACAGGGTTGGAAACCCAAGATGTGTAAGTAATGGGGTAGATAAACTCGACTTTGTGAATCTTTTCAATTTCTCATTTAATTTCTTTTGTCTTTGATGGGTGCAGTTGATGCTATTTCTGGTGTTATTCATTAGTATTTTTCACTTGTTGGTGATGACTAGTTGTAACAGCCAAGTTTTCTAGCAGCTGATCTAAAAATTTGTCAAATTTTCCAGCTGGGAAAACATCCATAAATTTTTTTTTCCCTCCTACCTTTCAGTCCTCCCATGACGAGATGAAACCTCATTATCAAATCCTATATAAGCCTCAGCCATACTAGTCTGCCCATCAGCTCTAAAGAAATAACCCAAATTTGTCCCAAAGTCTCGCCTAAGTTAGGAAGTGGTGCTTTAGGCATTTCTCCCTTGGCAAACTATCCAAAGGCCAAAGAACCTCCATCTGCTATAGACCAGTCATAACAGACCTTCCCATTGTACAAACAAAGTTGGTTACAGCCCTAGGTCATGCCACTAATACACCCTCAAGTCCCAGCAATACATAGACCATAAGTCAAGCTGATTTTAGGTGTTTTTACAGTATTTTGATGGATCTTTCAAGGAAAAATACATACCAGCATCTCACAAGACAATATTTGGTTTTACATGAAAATACAACTGCTTCTCAATGTGATATTGAGCTTGGGATGCAGCCACAAAGCAAATAATTTTTCATCAAGCTCTAGCGATCACATTCCAAGCCTGAAAGGACAGTAAAAGGAAAAATAGCACTGTCACAGGGCTGATGAGATAACATGAATAAAAAAACTCCTTCATCTATAAGCAGAGGGTTTTTGAAGACTGAAGAACCTCCTTCATCTACCAGCAGAGGGTTGAAAGCACCTCCTTCATCTATAAGCAAAGGGAAGATGGACAAAGTTTGATTCTAAGAGTTGCACTCACTGTGAAGATAAACTTTGAAGCACATTGAGACAACAAATTAAGGTCTCTGCATGAAAATGATGATTAAAAGCAGAGGTAAAGCAGTAGGCTTCAAAGATATGTTTGCATGATTTTCATTATTATTTGAGCAACAATGAGAAGCTAGTTGGTTCAGCATCATTGAATAAAAATTGTTAAGACAGATGTCCAAAACGGTAAAATAGGCTTGGGTGCCAACTAACTTCTCTCATCATGTATAAGAGAAAACACCATCAATGTGTTCATCAGCCAACCTTCACATGGCTGAGACAGAAGGTTGAAAGAACATCAGGGATTTTGTCAAGTAAAGGGCCTCCTTCATTCATAAGCAGAGGGCCAGAGCAGTGATTAATTCTAGGGTTTTCACTGACTGAGAAACAACTTGTAAAAAACAATAGGAGACAGTTGAAACAGAGAAATGATGTAAAAAGACAAAAAAGGAAAGCAGGGGTACCACTGTAATCGTAGATGTTAAACTTCTCTCTTATCAAGGTTTCTTTCAAAAAGGCAGTATGGAGCCAAATCAAAACAACTTTGCTGATGATTAAGGGGTAGGTCATGAAACAGGCCAGTGATGGTAAATATTTGTCAAAGGGTACTCATATTCCTGTTCATGAGAGAATGTTTTTCAAATTACTCATCATAAGTAGACAAAGGGAACTTGAGTTTAGTTTTTCCCCAAAAAGGCATCGCAAATAGGTATACAGGGTCATAAAAGTGCAAGAAAGATCATAACGTGTGTTTCAGGTCCTGGAACCCAATGAAGCAATGTATGCATGCCATTGTTACAAAGGAAGGCAGTCCCTTATGAAAAAGGGTCAAAGGCACCTCACTGTTGCATTCCAAGTGAAAGGAGAGTCTTAAAGGAAATCTTCTTTTAATGGACAGAGGATTGGAAAGCATGAGTAAGGGAAAATGATTTTTGCACCCACAGTCATAAGAGGAACTTAAAAGACACCTGACAGTCAAATCATTTTCATAGTAGGGCATCATTAACTCTGAGGCATCAAGAGAAAACAATGTCAGATTGGGTTTTAAAAGGGGTAAATCCACCTCCTTGCAAAATGACAAAGGTGCTTCATAACTCATTGTTGTATCAAGCAAGTGTTACATGTTGAAAATGACACTAAAAGGGGTCAGCAGTGGAAAAGTTTCTCGTTTAAATAAAGCACAGTGAAAATGTAGTGTAGGAGATTTGAAACTCCTAAATAAAGTTTTTTTACCTAAAGCAAAGTTCTCACTATGCTACTTTTTCAAAAATCAAACTTCACCTTTTTATCAAAAATTGGTGCAAAGGGAAGTTAAAAGATTTCCAAAAAGTCTTCAAAACCTCCACCAAGTGAAATTGAGAAGGGCTCGGATTTTTTCGCTTTCAAAAGGGTTAGGGACTGTTGTCGATCCAATTTGCAAATTACCAAGTACAAGAAAAACTCCTCTTGCTGTCTACAAGACTGAAGAAAGAAGTTGTGATCGAAAAAACAAAGTTTTTTCGGGCTTAAGGTTGCGCGGCACGCCTGTACAACCGCGCGACGCGTTTGAGCACACTTTTTACACAGGATTACATTGTGCTGGTTCTGTTGGCCCGATAGGTGACCCGACTGCCTATTCCGCGTGACACTTTCTCTTTCAAACGCGCTGCGCTTGTGTTAAGCCTTCAAAAGGCCTCCAAACAAATCCCACAGTGGCTCCAACTCTCAAGCAAAGATTTCCATCGTGTTTTAAGGTATTTATCTTGCCCCCCTTACAAATTTCAAACTACTAAATGGTTTTTGAGGAAAACAAAGGCCTTGGTGTAAATCAAGATATTTCGAGTGACTTTTTTGAAAGAGGGTTACTGCTCAAACATTACCTTCCTGTTCTAGGGGGATGGTCAAGCATTTAAAACATCCTAATTGCTGCGGCACAAAAATAAATTCCGTCAACTGTGTGCATTGATAAAAACAGGGTTAAGGAGGGTTAAGGTGTTTGTTTAAAAATCTGGGTTTGCAATGGCTATGTTTGCCCAGCAGTGAGCATAACCAAATGGTGGTTTCCTTTTAATGTTTCAAAAACCTATGAAATGCGCTCCAAACAGTTTTAAAATAATACAAAATAGTGACCAAAAGGAGAGACAGGGTTTTGAAAGGTGAAACAGTGGGTCCATTTTCAAAAAATAGTGATCATGGTGTAAGGATTCTTGTCATTTCAGAGATCTCCTCTCTGTGTTAAAAGGACAAAAAACAGTGTTTTCTCTTTCATTTCATGAAGCAGAGTCAGTAAGTGAAGATACCATTACATTTGGAGGTATTGTCAAAATTTTGTGTGAAGAACAGTGAATACAAGTAGTGTGTTGATTGTGAGGAGTTTCTGTTGTTAGACTCCTACAGGGCTATTTTTGCTCACACCAAACACAAGGAGCCATGTCACCTTGTACTATCACAGTGACCTTTTGACTATGTATCCTTTGATTGAATGTGTAATAGTTAGTGAATTTACTTATTGATTGGCATACAAAGAAGAGATAGCAGTATTTTGAATTGAGAAGGATTTTTGTTTTGCCTTTATCTAAAAAACAAGGCTGTCCTGTTTTCCTCGAAACACCAAAGCTGGATGACCTTGCCATGAACACAGAAAGGTCATTTTGACTATGTTTATCTTTCTTGACTATGTGCTTATTATAAAAATTGGCTGTTTGGCATACAAAGGGAGGAAAAGACAGTGTTTTGAAAGGGCAGGGGATTTTGTGTTAAAAGGGCATCTCACACAACATTTGAAGCCATTTTACCTTGATTAAACAGTGATTGACAGTTGAGGCAGAGTTTTGATTGAAGAAGATATTTCAAGAAATTTTGAGGCAGTTTGGTCTTGCAGAAGCACATCCAAGACAAGATGCGTCCCAAGCAGGATAGCAGGAGTGGATTGCACAAAAGGTATGGGCCTATTTCCACCGAAGAAGTGAATGCACACCCATCAGTTCTTTTCAATTTCCATGAGGTCGGGTGCTTGGATTTTTGCCAAAGGGTTCAAGAGGTGAAGAGTTTCTCTCGTCTAACACACCTTTTCACTTTAAGGTTCAGAGACAAACATTTCCAGTTGGCTGGCCTTGACTTCAAGTTCTCCCCAAGATCCATATCCAAGGCTACTAAAATTCCTTATATTGGCGAGAAATGGTTTAAACAAAGCCATTTGGATTTAGATGATTACAAACCCTTCCTCAAGCCCGAACATAGAGATGCTTGTCCTGCTATTTTCCCTTTCTCATACCTTTTAGCTAGCTTTGCCCCCCTCATGAAGATTATCATGAAGTACTTTACTTGTGAGGGAAGATTCTCCCGAATCTATGCTTATCACATTCGACTACTGATGCATTTCACAAGGACCAAGCAGCTAAATATTCCTTTATTCTTGCACAAAAGCATTGAGAAAATGGCCTCCACTGTCCAGAAGAGCCCTCCCTCTCAGAAAATAGCCTGTCTCTTCCATCACTCTCTCATCAAAATCATCATTCTCCATCAGCTTGAAAAGAGGGAGGTCCCTTGGGAAGTTTTCATCACTCATCCTGATTTCTCCACTGTCCCTCTAGTCCATACATGCCCTACATCTCATACTCATCGCCCCTCCCCTTCCTCTAGCAGGACTACTCCTAAAAAGCTCAAGTTTACTACAGAACGAACAAAAGAGCATGGAGAAGGAGAAGGAAGTGACCAACAAGAGGAGAAAGTACATGAGCATGAAGAAAAAGATGAAGAGAAGCAAACTGATGATGAAGGGAAACAACATGACATTGATTAGGGTGAGCAGCATCGAGAAAAAGAGGAAGAAAGTGTTGAACATCAACAACATGACAGTGATGAGGGTGAATAGACTGATGGTAAAGGGCAGCAGTTTGAACAACAACACAATGAGGGTGATACCAGACAGCAGCATAAGGATGATGATCAAGGGAACTAGGAAAATGAGACAGAGTAGTAAAGGCAGCAGATTGATGATGAAGGGATGCCTAAAGAGGACACACAATAGTCTCCTCAAGACACACAACAGTCTCCTCAAGATGCAAAAAAACCTCCTCAAGAAGAAGGGCAACCTTCTCAAGAAGAACAACAGTTTCAAGAAGAAAAGGGGCAAAGTGACAAAGGTAAAAGGGCCATGCCCTCTTCTCCTAAAAAGGCCAAGCTCCGAACAGCTAGGAAAAGAGTGCGAAGGGTGGTCACTCCAAATGTGACAAGGGATCTCCAAAGCAAAGGTAAATTTCCTAAGAAGCCTATCATTGATTTTCCTAGGAGGAAGAGCACAAGAATAGCCACCCAAAGCAAGGGGAAGGGCAAGAGGGAAGAAAGTCATGAACATGAGAGTGCATTCAATATCATCCCTATCCAAAGCGATGATAGTGATAATGAGGCCCGCATTCTAGAAAAACTATTGATCCAAAGAGAATGCCAAATTGATGCATTGAAGGATGATCTTCATAGGGCAAGGAATTTCAACCATTTTCTAGAAATCCAAAATAGGCAAATGAGTGTCCATATGGCTGTTTATGAGACACAATCGACTAAGTACAAGAAAGAGGCCTCCAAAGCCCAAGCAAGGTTGGAAGAGCTCATGGGCGAATTTGATGAAAGTGAAGGCGATGATCAACCTAAGCGAAAGAGGCCTAGAACCATGGGGCTTAAAAGGACCCTTGAGAAGCAAAAAGAAGAGGAAAATGCCCTTCTCCAATCCACTCCTCTCATTGCGTTATTTGAACAGGAGATAGAAAACAATAAGGAGGCGTGGCTTGAGAGAGTCAATGACCATTTGGAGAAGAAGTTGGAGAGCGCAAATAGGGACCTAGACCTTCAAAGGAGAATGACGAAGCATTACAAAAAGTTAAATCAGTTTGCCCGACGCAATTTAAAGGCTGCTCAAGACAAACTAAAGGAGGTTAAAGGGAAGCGCCCGACACGGAAAGTGAGAAAGGACACAATAGGACTTCAGATTTTGGCCTCTGCTTCGCAGCATGTTGCTGAGAACCCTTGAGGGTCATGCTCATCGTTTTTGGGAAATTTTTGACATGTTTTGGTTTTTTGGCATTTTTGAGTTTTTGGCTAAAACTCATGGGCTTCGCCATTTCATTTCGGAGGGTCATCAATGGAGGAGAATGGTATCATTGGATGCCATAATTTTAGGAGCACACACTCAGTGATTTTCAGGACATTTGAAGATCATTCACTCCTCCGAAATGGCGAAAAATGTCCACTTTTTCTACACTCTACTCGCTCTATCAGCAAAATCTATTTTCTGGTTTTTTACACATAGTCCTATTTTTGGAGGACTTTTAGGCATCAGATTGAGAAAATTTCAGTTTTCCCAGAAAGTAGACACTTAGAGATTTCCAACGAGCTATCATGAACCTCATTTCGACATCGGGAAGGCTGCCAAAAGTTGCCAGAAAGTCAAGGGACCTTTTGCTGATGTAAATTTTGAGTATTTTTGTAAAATTTGAACCTTTAAAAACTGCTTTTTCCTCATGTGCGTTTAGCTATTTTTGCACATGAGAAGTTATGAAAAGTCAATTTAATTCCCTGTTTTAGCATTTTTTAGATATTTTATGAGATATTTTGTGCCTTGGGCTTTGCAAAGCCTCAAGGACAAGTTTAGATATTTTGAATAGGCCAATGAGAGTGCAAATTGAACCAAGAGGTTTTCCTCACTTGAGCCTATATATTCCAAAGGCTTTCATTGTAAAAGAGGCTGAACTTGATGATAGAAGCAATATATGGTCATATAAGCTTTGGAAGAAATACTTGTCTCATGCTTTTGGATTGCCTCTTGGATGTTCTTGGATGATGAAAGAGGATTGTTGTTGGATTCCATGACTTGGTAGAATGGTATAGTGTCTCTTTATTTGTTTTGTCTTCTAGTTTTCATTCATGAATACATGTTTCTTGCTTGCTATAGATCAATAGAGAACAAATTTGAGACATGCCGTTGGAGGCACCTCAAATTTCCTGTTTCTTCATAGCTATCATGTTTTCTTCTTCCTTATTCACATTAAAGAATTCTTCATTGCTCTTTAATAACTTAAGGATATTGTTACTTATTTCATTCATGGTTCTATGCATGTTAAGTATGATTTACGGTACGCCCTGCTTACCAATGGCTAGCCATAGCTCCATCCATGAAATTTCTCTTTGACTGATTAGATTGTCATTTGTTGAACCAAGGAGGTCTTATTTCGATCTTGCTCTTTGCCTAAGACTATGCAAATCTTGTTTTCAAAGTGCCCAATAACTTGAAGTACTGTGTTTAGGCGTTCCAGCATAGTAACTTAAGTTGTATGTCTCTCTTAGTTGTTTTCCCCAAAGTCTGATAGCCATTTCCAAAATTTAGAGGGTGATATATCTCTATGCATGGCTTGAATGTTTATTTCTATGTATTGATTAGCTTATAGTTACATTTCTCATGATTAATGGTTTGCCCTACCATGTTTATGTCAGCTATTAAACTAGTTATGCTTGAAATCCTTTGTTGTTCCCAAACTTGATGTCCATTTTGTTCCATTTTACCCAAAGATCCTTTCTACCTCGAATCAAATCGACCCTTCAACAGCCTTGTATCACTGTCTGATAGCTTTCTAGACCTTTTCGACCCCATAGCTCAGTTGATCTAACATTCTTTTTACCTATCTTATATTTTTGATCAGTTTCATCCCTCACAACCAAAAAACCAAAACCAAAAAACCTACTTCATAACTAGCCTAAAATTAGAACACAATAAGCAAACCACACAGATATCCCTTACACATATAGAGAGAGCCCTCTCTGAGTCCAGGAAGGCTAGGTCCTTGGTATCCAAAGCTTGGTTTGATGTTACACTATCATTTGTCTTGCCAATAAGCCAAATCACGGGACCCTAACATAATGGCGATCACGGTGGGACTTTGAGTCAAAACATCCTAGGTATCCCTTAGGAACTCTCAAAATATCAGTCAAACTTAGAAGAGTAGAATCTGGTTGTGTCACCATCCTAGCAAAATGATGACTCAGTTGTAGGAAACTCTTACAAACCTTAGGACTACATAAAAAACTCATAAAAACCCCAAAAAACTCCCTTAGATTGGTTTTTGTCAGTACTGGTGGTGGACCATACACATATACCTTAAAACAACCAAGTTCCACCTGGCGACTCCACTAGCCTCCAGTAGGCCTTACTACTTTATTAAACTCTAGGCTACTATCTGATTGACTTATCCCACCGCTCACTAACATAATGGCGATCACGGTGGGACTTTGAGTCAAAACATCCTAGGTATCCCTTAGGAACTCTCAAAATCTCAGTCAAACTTAGAAGAGTGGAATCTGGTTGTCTCACCATCCTAGCAAAATGATGACTCAGCTGTAGGACACTCTTACAAACCTTAGGACTACATAAAGAACTCAGAAAAACCCAAAAAATTTCCCTTAGATTGGTTTTTGTCAGTACTGGTAGTGGACCATACACATATACCTCAAAACAAACTAAAAATCCACTTGGCGACTCCACTAGCCTCCAGTAGGCCTTACTACTTTACTAAACTCTAGGCTACTATCTAATTGAGCCACCTCATCGCCACACTAACATAATGGCGATCATGGTGGGACATTGAGTCAAAACATCCTAGGTATCCCTTAGGAACACTCAAAATCTCAAAACAAACTTAGAAGAGTAGAATATAGCTTCGTCACCATCTTAGCAAAATGATGATTCAGTCATAGGAAGCTCTTCCAAACCTCATAGGCAAGCAGTCCATAGAATCATTTAGAGTAAACTCTTTTTGTTCTCGCCACCCTAGAAAAGTGACGAGACAGGTTTAGAATACTTTAAGTAAACCATAGGCTGCACATAAAACTCAGAAACACCCCCCCCCCCCCCCAAAAAAAAAACTCCCTTAGATTGGTTTTTCCCTAGTTACTGGTGGTGGGCCATAGCTACATCTTTACAAAAACAACCAAGTTCCACTTGGCGACTCCACTAGCCTCCAGTAGGCCTAAAAACTCCATAAAAGACCAAAATTTTTTCATAAACCATACCTTTCTGCTAACTCATCCTTCTATAAATTTAAACTTAGGGTGGAAACTCCGTAATCAGTGACAAACTAAGTATAACTTAGCGATTCAGAAAAACCTCACCTAAACATAGGAGATAAGCAGAAAACTTCTTGCCAAGAGAACCATTAGCTTGTCCATACAGCCTAGAAAACTGTTGAAACCAATTAAATCACTCTTCTGCGCAAGTTTTCATCTCAAAGTTTGCTATAAAACTTTTTCCCAAAGCATCTTTGATAGTATTGGTGGTGGACCATAGTTTTCATAAAATCCACCTGGTGACTCCACTAGTTCATCCTTTTAGTTTTGACCATCCTTCAATTTAGTATAACCTTAGAGAGGCCATCCATCCGAAAATTTTACTAATAACATCCTCTCTAAACTCTAGACCTGAAATCTGGCTTCACGAAGAATCAACACCAGATCTCACCCAGACCCAAATCCCCCTATCATAGTAGATGACCCAGAGAAAATTCTGTGGCAAGTTTCCGAAATTGACAATCTAGCTACCAATAGGTCCATCCATAAAGCAAGATCAGTACCCGAACATCTCATTGCCTTGCAGGATTCCCCCTTTGACTTAAAATCAACAAAAACCCTTGTTAGAAGCAAGTCACAAGGTAAGATAGACTTTGACGATTTTGAGTCCCTAGATTTGCCACAAAGTCCTAGTAGAGAAGCCTCACCTACCACACCTCCCGACTTTCAGCTTCTCCATCACTTTGGCTCATACCATCCCAGATCTGCTCAGAACCAGGTTACTAGTCCAAGTACATCCACCACACCCATCCAAACCACTACTGTTCAAACCACCTCAGCTCATCCCGCAAGCCCTCATCTTGTACATCATCCATTAGCTCCCGTCATGGCAGCTTGGTACGCACCCTTGGTGTTGCCACGAACCTTGGCTCCCTTGCCACATTACTATCAAGCCAAAATCCCACATGTTACCGGAGAAGAGACTGCCACAGCTCAACAGCATGTAAGTAGGATTAGCGATGCCTTTGAATACTTGGAAGTAGAAGACGAGACCATCAGAATGAGAATGTTCGCCCAAAGCCTGGGCGGAGAACTCAAAAAATGGTTTAAGAGCTTAACTCCAAATAGCATTGACAACCCCCCAGAACTTTACCAAACCTTCATAAACAAGTGGGAAATATGAAAGAACCCTATTCAAATCATGTCAGAATATAACAATATAAAACGGGAAAACGGGGAAAGTGTCCAGGGATACTGCACTAGGTTCAACAGTGTGTATAATGCCCTCCCACCTCACTTCAAACCCCCACTTGGCTCAGCCTTGGAAAATTTCCCTGAGGGTTTTGATCTAGACATGACATATTAGCTAAGAGACAAGGACCCCCCTACCCTAGAGGAAATGCAACAAGTAGCCATAAAAGCAAAAGCCAACTTAGCAGAAAAAAGATCTAGAACTAGATCATAAAGTAAAGTCACATACCGGGATGAGGTCTCCACTTTAGATCCTCCCTTAGATCCTAGAATAGATGACTTAGTCAAGACCATGGCCAAAATGTGGGAAAAGATAAGTGATAAGACCCCTGTTAGGGACAATTAGCCAAATCCTCGAAATAGAAACTGGAACCAAAATTTTAGGAGGGAACAACGTCAAAACAGACCAAGGGAAAATGACCAACAAATTAGGCCACCATTTAATTAAAATTATGTGGAAGAAGATGATAGGGATACATAACCCATTGATGAAAGTCATTTGAACTTCATAGGGTCTGATAATGAGAGTGAGGTGTATCTCACAGAAGAAGAACAATCATTCTTCTCTCCGAATTAGGACGAAACCAACTATAAAGATCCTGACGATCCTGCTATAGATTTTCAGAATGCCATAATGGAAGCTCACAGGCAATATGACCTTAGAAGCATAAGAAATCAAGACAAATCTAATAAAGGTAACTTAGACACTGCTAAAACCCATGATACCATCCTTAAGAAAGCAGTGAACAACAACAAAATCGTGGTCGAGAAAAATAACCAAAACAAAGATAGAGTTACCCAAACTAGTCCTGACTCAGATGCTCCTAGTACTTCCACAAAGATTCCCGAGGTGGCCGTGGCAAACAAAATCCCGAAACAAAGCCAGCAAACTCAAAACATAGAGAAGGTCATGGCTGAAAAAGCTGAAAAAAACATGTCTAAACTACAACTACCTTTTAGTTTTGAGGGAGAGATTGCCAAAATAAAGATCACCATGCCTCTCACTGAACTTATTGCCCAAGGCTCTTATAAAACCCAAGTGTTAAAAGTCCTAAATCTAGGGAACGATGCGAACACCCTTAATCTAGCTGATGACACTCCCGAAGTGTTGTTTGGTCCAAAAATAGAAGGGAAATTCCAAGAAGGAACCACTCTTCCCTTTTACATCAGCCTAAATATCCATGACCAAATCCTTCAAAATTCCATGCTAGACTCTGGCGCCTCGCATAATCTTATGCCGAAGGTTGTAATGGAAAGATTAGGCCTAGAAATCACTAGACCATACAAAGACTTATATTCTTTCGATTCTAGTAGAGTCAGATGTCTAGGCTTGATCAAAGATCTTTATTTTAGTTTGGCCCAAATACTTGCAAAACATCTGATCATGTACATAGTGGTAGCGGACATTCCGCCCAAGTACGGAATGCTTCTATCTAGATCTTGGGGAGCCAAGCTCCAAGGGAATATTCAACTTGCCATGTCTTACGCCACTATTCCTGTGTTTGACCAAACAAGAATACTCTATCGAGAATCACACATGAAATACATGATCAATAGCCATGAAAGGCCATATAACATTCCAATGTATTCCATTTTTTCTGACCTAAACTCTTTTATTCTGCATGCTGAAGAGGACATTGAAGAAAATTCAAAAGAATCTGAAAGAAACTTAGACCCACCACATAAGCTGCCCCTAGTTCTCTATGATGAACTAGATAATAAAAAATATCATGATCATGAATAGCTATGCCTTGAGGAAAGTAAGTATGTTCCTTCTGAAATAGGAATAGATCAAGAAGCACAAACCATTATGTACTATCAAGCGAATTGCTCGAACCTTAGCCAAACCTCAGAAATAACATCAGGAAAATTTTTCAAAATAAAGGCTTCAGGGGACTTACATATCACAAACCTTTTCGGAATTCAGGAATAGGAAAACTTAATGTTTTTACCATACCTCAAAGATTTACCATCACACAACTCTTCCTCTGCAAGTGAAACTTTGACCATAGCCATTACAGCTCAAAATCCAGAAAAAATGTCCGATAAACTTGTTGTGAGAAAAGATGATGGCTGCAATCCAAGTGTACATGAGTTACTTGAACTGGCTAAAATCCTGTCATTCCATCAAAGACTTAGAACTGCTAGAATTGGAAATCTCATGCAGAATACTGCTTCATACAAAGAAAACAATGACAAAAACTATGCCATCACCATTACTCTAAGAAACAACTTCGACAAAAGAAAGTACAACATTCTGAACCAATCAGTAATGATCAAAGATAAAATAGCTGGTCATAGGGTCTGTTTTGATTTTAGAAACACTAATGCATATCCCTATAATAGAAATTTTATCCTTCCTAGCCAAGACCATGATATTCCGATGAAAAGTGCTTTTAATCATATGCCTTTGCAAGGTGATGTTTCAGGTTATAGTCAAATGATTCCCTTGCAAAGTAGATAGCTCAAAGATTTTTTCCAGTATGCTGGAAGTAATTCTAGTTTCAGACTCAAAATTGCAAAACCACCGGATATAAAAAATATGCTCATGAAAGCCATTTTTCCAGTCTTAAATTTTTGCATATTTACATACCTTGATGATGTCATTATTTATTTCAAAAATGACCAAGAGTATATGCATTACTTAAGGAAGATGTACAGTAAAGGAAGGAGTGGAAATCAAAGGTACAAAGAGGTACAATGGGAAGATACAGGTTCGTTCAGAGATTCTTGTATGAATCCTTATGTCATGCTGGAAAGAGAGAATTTCCCAAATTTCACTTTTCAGGAGTTAAATGGACCAAGAATGGTAGGAGATCCTTACGAGGATAAGATGCTTAAGTTTCGCCATTTTCAAAATTTATGAGTTTAAGGAATTTTCAATCATTGTATATACCACTATTTGAAAAATAGATAAAACAAAAAAGTCAAAACAATAGAAGAATAAAAAAGAGGGCAGTTGAAAAATAGAAAAAGGCCCTGTGTTCGAAAAAATAGTCATTCGGAAAGCGCGCAAGTCTAAATGCCGCTACTAGTACTCAAATGTCTTGTTCAGTTATCTAGCCTAATCATAGCTGAACATGTTTAAATTTATTTGCTGATAAGTTAGTGAATGAAAAAGATGGTCAAAATTGTGTAAGCTTGACTTATCAAAGAGAGTATATTAGGAAAAGATACTGGTTCCACACGCCCAAAACAAAACCAAAGAGGGAAGCAGGGATGAAAAACAAATTGTGCATCTTAACCCTATTTTTTCCTAGTTTCCATTTTATGCAAAATAATATTTGTGTGCAGTTTGTCTTTCATGCCACAAATACATGACAAATCAGACTGTCTAACCCTGATTTGATCATATTTTCAATTTCATGTTTTAGATTAGAGAACAAAATCCTATCAAACAACTTAATCTTGACAATTGATCTAGCATAGGTAGATTAATGAAGGAGTTCATCAGTTTAATCCGAACTCCCGACAGATATAAGTGTAGAATTAGATAGGTTCATTTTCCAAAAAGAAAAAATATGCATTGTCAAAAGGTTGCTAGTCCAAATGCACCAAAAATAAGAAAAAATATTAGGAAAGGTAGTGGGGTAGGTAGAAATATCATTGATGCTAATCATGTTGTCACTTTTCAGAAGTAGCATCAAGGAAGAATGAATTTTGTGCCAATGGGTAAGGCACTGGTCTTCATAAGCCAAAGATCTGAAATTCTGGACACCTCCTGAAAAGGAGCTGCCCTCCCCAAATGGAGCCACTGTTAGTCATCAGTATTTTTCACTTGTTGGTGATGACTAGTTGTAACAGCCAAGTTTTCTAGCAGTTGATCTAAAAATTTGTCAAATTTGCCAGCTGGGAAAACATCCATAAATTTTTTTTGCCCTCCTACCTTTCAGTCCGCCCATGACGAGATGAAACCTCATTATCAAATCCTATCTAAGCCTCAGCCATACTAGTTTTCCCATCAGCTCTAAAGAAATAAGCCAGATCTGTCCCAAAGTCTCCCCTAAGTTAGGAAGTGACGCTTTAGGCATTTCTCCCTTGGCGAACTATCCAAAGGCCAAAGAACCTCCATCTACTATAGACCAGTCATAACATACCTTCCCATTCTACAAACAAAGTTGGTTACAACCCTAGGTCGCGCCACTAATACACCCTCAAGTCCCAGCAACACATAGACCATAAGTCAAGCTGATTTTAGGTGTTTTTACAGTATTTTGATGGATCTTTCAAGGACAAAGATATACCAGCATCTCAGAAGACAATATTTGGTTTTACATGAGAAGACAACTGCTTCTTAATGTGATCTTGAGCCTGGGATGCAACCACAAAGCAAAGAATTTTTCATCAAGTTCTCGCGATCACATTCCAAGCCTGAAAGGACAGTAAAAGGAAAAATAGCACTGTCACAGGGCTGATGATATAACATGACTAAAAAACCCCCTTCATCTATAAGCAGAGGGTTTTTGAAGACTGAAGAACCTCCTTCATCTACAAGCAGAGGGTTGAAAGCGCCTCCTTCATCTATAAGCAGAGGGAAGATGGACAAATTTTGATTCTAAGAGCTACACTCACTGTGAAGATAAACTTTGAAGCACAGTAAGACATCAAATGAAGGTCTATGCATGAAAAAGATGATTAAAAGTAGAGGTAAAGCAGTAGGCTTCAAAGATCTGTTTGCATGATTTTCATTATTATTTGAGCAACAATGAGAAGCTATTTGGTTCAGCATCATTGAAGAAAAACTGTTAAGACAGATGTCCAAAAGGGTCAAATAGGCTTGGGCACCAACTAAATTCTCTCATCATGTATAAGAGAAAACACCATCAATGTGTTCATCAGACAGCCTTCACATGGCTGAGACAAAAGGTTGAAAGAACATCAGACGTTTTGTCAAGTAAAGGGCCTCCTTCATTCATAAGAAGAGGGCCAAAGCAGTGATTAATTCTAGGGTTTTCACTGACTGAGAAACAACTTGTAAAAAAAAATAGGAGACAGTTGAAATAGAGAAATGATGTAAAACGACAAAAAAGGAAAGCAGGGGTACCACTGTAATCCAAGAGGTTAAACTTCTCTCTTATGAAGGTTTCTTTCGAAAAGGCAGTCTGGAGCCAAATCAAAACAACTTTGTTGATGATTAAGGGGTAGGTCATGACATAGGCCAGTGATGGTAAATATTTGTCAAAGGGTACTCATCTTCCTGTTCATGAGAGAATAGTTTTTCCCCAAAAAGGCATTGAAAATAGGTATACAGGGTCATAAAAGTGAAAGAAAGATCATAACATGTGTTTCAGGTCCTGGAACCCAATGAAGCAATGTACGCATGCCATTGTTACAAAGGAAGGCAGTCCCTTATGAAAAAGGGTCAAGGCACCTGACTGTTGCATTCCAAGTGAAAGGAGAGTCTGAAAGGAAATCTTCTTTTAATGGACAGAGGATTGGAAAGCATGAGTAAGGGCAACTGATTTTTGCACCCACAGTCAGAAGAGGAACTTAAAAGACACCTGACAGTCAAATCATTTTCACAGTAGGGCATCATTAACTCTGAGGCATCAAGAGCAAACAATGCCAGATTGGGTTTTAAAAGGGGTAAATCCACCTCCTTGCAAAATGGAAAAGTTGCTTCATAACTCATTGGTGTATTATCAAGCAAGTGTTACATGTTGAAAATGAAACTAAAAGGGGTCAGCAGTGGCAAGGTTTCTCGTTTAAATAAAGCACAGCGAAAATGTAGTGTAGGAGATTTGAAACTCCTAAATAAAGTTTTTTTACTTAAAGCAAAGTTCTCACTATGCTACTTTTTCAAAAATCAAACTTCACCTTTTTATCAAAAATTGGTGCAAAGGGAAGTTAAAAGCTTTCCAAAAAGTCTTCAAAACCTCCACCAAGTGAACGTGAGAAGGGCTAGGATTTTTTCGCTTTCAAAAGGGTTAGGGACTGTTGTCGATCCAATTTGCAAATTACCAAGTACAAGAAAAACTCCTCTTGCTGTCTACAAGATTGAAGAAAGAAGTTGTGATCGAAAAAAAAAAGTTTTTTCGGGCTTAAGGTTGCGCGACGCGCCTGTACAACCGCGTGGCGCATTTGAGCACAATTTTTACACATGATTACATTGTGGTGCGACGCACCTGTAGGAGCGTGCGGGGTGCCTGTAGGTGCTGGTCCTGTCGGCCCGACAGGTGACCCGACTGCCTATTCCGCACGGCACTTTCTCTTTCAAACACGTCGCGCTTGTGTTAAGCCTTCAAAAGGCCTCCAAAAAAATCCCATAGTGGCTCCAACTCTCAAGAAAATATTTCCATCGTGTTTTAAGGTATTTGTCTTGCTCCCCTTACAAATTTCAAACTACTAAATGGTTTTTGAGGCAAACAAAGGCCTTGGTGTAAATCAAGATATTTCGAGTGACTGTTTTGAAAGAGGGTTACTGCTCAAACTTTACCTTCCTATTCGAGGGGGGTGGTCAAGCATTTAAAACATCCTAATTGTTGTGGCACAAAATTAAACACCGTCAGCTGTGTGCATTGGTAAAAATAGGGTTAAGGAGGGTTAAGGTGTTTGTTTAAAAATCTGGGTTTGCAATGGCTATGTTTGCCCAACAGTGAGCATAACCAAATGGTGGTTTCATTTTAATGTTTCAAAACCTATGAAATACCCTCCAAACATTTTTAAAATAATAAAAAATAGTGACCAAAAGGAGAGACAGGGTTTTGAAAGGTGAAACAGCGGGTCCATTTTCAAAAAATAGTGATCATGGTGTAAGGATTCTTGTCATTTTAGAGATCTCCTCTCTGTGCTAAAAGGATAAAAAATAGTGTTTGCTCTTTCATTTCATGAAGCAGAGTCAGTAAGTGAAGATACCATTACATTTGGAGGTATTTTCAAAATTTTGTGTGAAGAACAATGAATACAAGGAGTGTGTTGATTGTGAGGAGTTTCTGTTGTTAGACTCCTATAGGGCTATTTTTTCTCACACCAAACACAACGAGCCATGTCACCTTGCACTATCACAATGACCTTTTGACTGTGTATCCTTTGATTGACTGTGTAATGGTTAGTGAATTTACCTATTGATTGGCATACAAAGAAGAGATAGCAATATTTTGAATTGAGAAGGATTTTTGTTTTGCCTTTATCTAAAAAACAACGCTGTCCTGTTGTCCTCGAAACACCAAAGCTGGATGACCTTGCCACGAACACAGAAAGGTCATTTTGACTGTGTTTATCTTTGTTGACTGTGTGCTTATTATAAACATTGGCTGTTTGGCATACAAAATGAGGAAAAGACAATGTTTTGAAAGGGCAGAGGATTTTGTGTTAAAAGGGCATCTCACAAAGAATTTTAAGCCATTTTACCTTGATTAAACAGTGATTGACAGCTGAGGCAGAGTTTTGATTGAAGAAGATATTTCAAGAACTTTTGAGGAAGTTTGGTCTTGCAGAAGCACATCAAAGACAAGATGCCTCCCAGGCAGGATAGCAGGAGTGGATTGCACAAAAGGTATGAGCCTATTTCCACCGAAGAAGTGAATGCACACCCATGAGTTCTTTTCAATTTCCATGAGGTCGGGTGCTTGGATTTTTGCCAAACAGTTCAAGAGGTGAAGAGTTTCTCTCCTCTAACACACCTTTGCACTTTATTGTTCAGAGACAAACATTTCCAGTTGGATGGCCTTGACTTGAAGTTCTCCCCAAGATCCATATCCAAGGCTACTAAAATTCCTTATATTGGCGAGAAATGGTTTAAACAAAGCCATTTAGATTTAGATGATTACAAACCCTTCCTCAAGCCTGAACATAGAGATGCTTGTCCTGCTATTTTCCCTTTCTCATACCTTTTAGCTAGCTTCTCCCCCCTCATGAAGATTATCATGAAGTACTTTACTTGTGAGGGAAGATTCTCCCGAATCTATGCTTATCACATTTGACTGCTGATGCATTTCACAAGGACCAAGCAGCTAAATATTCCTTTCTTCTTGCACAAAAGAATTGAGAAAATGGCCTCCACTATCCAAAAGAGGCCTCCCTATCAGAAAATAGCCTGTCTCTTCCATCACTCTCTCATCAAAATCATCATTCTCCATCAGCTTGAAAAGAGGGAGGTCCCTTGGGAAGTTTTCATCACTCATCCTGATTTCTCCACTGTCCCTCCAGTACATACATCCCCTACATCTCCTACTCATCGCCCCTCCCCTTCCTCTAGCAGGCCTACTCCTAAAAAGCTCAAGTTTACTACAGAAAATACAAAAGAGCATGGAGAAGGAGAAGGAAGTGACCAACAAGAGGAGGAAGGACATGAGAATGAAGAAAAATATGAAGAGCGGAAAACTGATGATGAAGGGCAAGATCATGACATTGATCAGGGTGAGCAGCAGCAAGAAAAAGAGGAAGAAAGTGATGAACATCAACAACATGACAGTGATGAGGGTGAACAGACTGATGGTAAAGGGCAGCAGTTTGAACAACAACACAGTGAGGGTGATACTGGACAGCAACATAAGGATGATGATAAAGGGCAACAGGAAAACGAGACAGAGCAGCAAAGGCAACATATTGATGATGAAGGGCAGCCTAAAGAGGACACACATTAGTCTCCTCAAGACACACAACAGTCTCCTCAAGATGCACAACAACCTCCTCAAGACACACAACAATCTCCTCAAGATGCACAACAGCCTCCTCAAGAAGAAGGGCAACCTTCTGAAGAAGAACAACAGTTTCAAGAAGAAAAGGGGCAAAGTGACAAAGGTAAAAGGGCCATGCCCTCTTCTCCTAAAAAGGCCAAGCTTCATACAGCTAGGAAAAGAGTGCCAAGGGTGGTCACTCCAAATGTGACAAGGGCTCTCTGAAGCAAAGGTAAATTGCCTAATAAGCCTATCATTGATTTGCCTAGGAGGAAGAGCACAAGAATAGCCACCTAAAGCAAGGGGAAGGGCAAGAGGGAAGAAAGTCATGAAAAAGAGAGTGCATTTAATATCATCCCTATCCAAAGCGATGATAGTGATAATGAGGCCCACATTCTAGCAAACCTCTTGATCCAAAGAGAAGGCCAAATTGATGCATTGAAGGATGATCTTCATAAGGCAAGGAATTTCAACCATTTTCTAGAAATCCAAAATAGGAAAATGAGTGTCCATATGGATGTTTATGAGACACGGGCGATTAAGTATAAGAAGGAGGCCTCCAAAGCCCAAGCAATATTGGAAGAGCTCATGGGTGAATTTGATGAAAGTGAAGGCGATGATCAGCCTAAGCGAAAGAGTTCTAGAACCATGGGGCTTAAAAGGGCCCTTGAGAAGCAAGGAGAAGAGGAAAATGCCCTTCTCCAATCCACTCCTCTCACTGCATTGTTTGAATAGGAGATAGAAAAAAATAAGGAGGTGTGGCTTGAGAGAGTCAATGACCATTTGGAGAAGAAGTTGGAGAGGGAAAACAAGGATCTATATCTTCAAAGGAGAATGACGAAGCATTACAAAAAGTTAAATCAGTTTGCCCGGCGCAAGTTAAAGGCTGCTCAAGACAAGCTAAAGGAGGTTAAAGGTAAGCGCCCGGCATAGAAAGTGAGAAAGGACACATCAGGACTTTAGATTTTTGCCTCTGCTTCACAGCATGTTTCTGAGAACCCTTGAGAGTCATGCTCACCAATTTTGAGCGATTTTTGACATGTTTTGGTTTTTTGGCATTTTTGGGTTTTTGCCCAAAACTCATGGGCTTCACCATTTCAGTTTGGGGGATCGTCGATCGAGGATAATGGTATCATTGGATGCCATAATTTCAAGAGCATACACTCAGTGACTTTCGGGACATTTGAAGATCATTCACTCCTCCGAAATGGCGAAAAATGCCCACTTTTTCCACACTCTGCCCGGTCTATCAGCAAACTTTATTTTCTGGTTTTTTACACACAGTCCTACTTTTGGAGGACTTCCAAGCATCAGATTGGGAAAATTTTAGTTGTTCCAGAAATTAGACACTCATATCTTTCCAACGAGCTATCATGAGCCTCATTTTGACACCGGGAAGGCTGCCCAATGTTTCTAGAAAGTCAGGGGACCTTTTGCTGATGTAAATTTTGAGTATTTTTGTAAAATTTGAACCTTTAAAAAATGCTTTTTCCTCATGTGCGTTTAGCTATTTTTGCACATGAGAAGTTATGAAAAGTCAATTTAATTCCCTTTTTAGAATTTTTTAGATATTTTATGAGATATTTTGTGCCTTGGGCTTTGCAAAGCCTCAAGGACAAGTTTAGATATTTTGAATAGGCCAATGAGAGTGCAAATTGAACCAAGAGGTTTTCCTCACTTGAGCCTATATATTCCAAAGGCTTTCATTGTAAAAGAGGCTGAACTTGATGATAGAAGCAATATATGGTCATATAAGCTTTGGAAGAAATACTTGTCTCATGCTTTTGGATTGCCTCTTGGATGTTCTTGGATGATGAAAGAGGATTGTTGTTGGATTCCATGACTTGGTAGAATGGTATAGTGTCTCTTTCTTTATTTTTTATTCTAGTTTTCAATCATGAATACATGTTTCTTGCTTGCTATAGATCAGTAGAGAAAAAATTTGAGACATGCCCTTGGAGGCACCTCAAATTTCCTGTTTCTTCATAGCTTTCATGTTTTCTTCTTCCTTAGTCACATTAAAGAATTCTTGATTGCTCTTTAATAACTTAAGGATATTGTTGCTTATTTCATTCATGGTTCTATGCATGTTAAGTATGATTTATAGTACGCCCTACTTACCAATGGATAGCCATAGCTCCATCCATGAAATTTCTCTTTGACTGATTAGATTGTCATTTGTTAAAGCAAAGAGGTCTTGTTTCGATCTTGCCCTTTGCCTAAGATTATGCAAATCTTGTTTTCAAAGTGCCCAATAACTTGAAGTACTGTGTTTAGGTGTTCCGGCATAGTAACTTAAGTTGTTTGTCTCTCTTAGTTGTTTTCCCCAAAGTCTGATAGCCATTTCCAAAAGTTAGAGGGTGATATATCTCTATGCATGGCTTGAATGTTTATTTCTATGTATTTATTAGCTTATAGTTACATTTATCATGATTAATTGTTTGCCCTACCATGTTTATGTCAGCTATTAAACTAGTTATGCTTGAAATCCTTTGTTGTTCCCAAACTTGAAGTCCATTTTGTTCCATTTTACCCAAAGATCCTTTCTACCTCGAATCAAATCGGCCCTTCAACAACCTTGTATCACCATCTGATAGCTTTCTAGACCTTTTTGACCCCATATCCTAGTTGATATAACATTATTTTTACCTATCTTATATCTTTGATCAGTTTCATACCTCACAACCAAAAACCAAAACCAAAAAACCTACTTCATAACTAGCCTAAAATCAGAGCACAATAAGCAATCACACAAATATCCCTTACACATATAGAGAGAGCCCTCTCTGAGTCCAGGAAGGATAGGTCCTTGGGCTCCAAAGCTTGGTTCGATGTTACACTGTCATTTGGCTTGCCAATCAGCCAAATCACGGGACCCTAACATCTAGCACACTATAGGTACGTCAGGCCAAGTGTCAATATGGTGCTCTATGATAGTGGGACTGAGCCGAAGAATTTCTGAGTAGTCCCATGCAAAGATATCTCGATACTCTTGTAGAAAATGGGTATAAGAGTTTATTTCTTCTGGAGAGCATGCTACCCCCAGTGATATTTCTTTGAATTTACCAGGATTTTGGGATATGTTCACCTTGTCGGTAGGTGAGATTTTTGACATATTTCCTTCCTCGAACGCATCGGGCACCGGGATAGGATTCTTGAACCAATCGAATTTCCATGATGGAAGGAAATATTTCGATTCAATCACATACATCTCTTGTTCTTTTGTCTTGTCAAGACTAGACATTTGGTTGGGAAGAAAAAGCGAACGGTGATGCATTGCATCCCATGGATAATCCAACTCTGTCATGGCTTCTAGGACGTCCTCATATGAATGAAATAGAGATCCTAAGGGGGGCTGATCCTCTGCAAGTTTATACTGAAGAGGTTCAATTGGCACGGAGGTAGTTGATAGACATGAGAAGGATTCCATCAGCGATGTGGTGGAACCAGGCACGGTCGAGAGTGTGTAGACATATTGGGTCTGCACTGTCATAGATATAGATACTCTCGTAGTTGCGGCTGACTCGACACCTATGGCATATGAGTAGACATATCAAGTCATAGTTTCGATACATGATGGTATGAATCGTATATGGTGTATCATGTTGCCAGCGTTTGGTGGGGGAAGAAGCTTCGTCATGTGATTTTGTGTAAACGCAAGGTTGGGTCCCCCGTTAGGATGGTCAATTTCCTGTTAGTGGAAATTGTGCCTGGTGTAGAGGTGCTTGAGTGTTTCCATTAACAGGCATGCCTCTGGTTCGCGGTTATGGCCAGTGTAGATGGTGCATGGTACCACTATGCCAACTAAGTATATTGTGTGGGAATCAACACTACTCTTCATCCCAGATTGTGACACTTGGAAAGGATCTGTGGTAGATACGAGGTCTTCTGCTTCCATTTCCATGTTGTTGGATTGGGTGTGTCTAAATATTTTGGGGAGTGTTGACTTAACGCTGCTCTTGCCACTCTTCGCTTGGGGAGATGCTCACATTTAATTTTATGATGCAAGTGTGAAAAAATCCGGAAATAATTACGTGTGATATTATCTTGGTTAGAGAGAAGTTTCTATGGGAGAGAAGAGATTGTGAGAAAACGTTTTACTAGGTGCTTTAGTTCTTTTCACTGATTGACTCGGTGGCCAATCAGGTTGCATAGTCTGCATGTTATCCTAGGTTGGACCTGGGTCATGCTTGGTTGGTGTGCTATTCTAGTTTTCCCATCGCGGCGATGTGGGTGTGGGGTTGCTAGTCTGGGGGTGATATAATTTCTATATCGTTTGAGGAGATCATCCTCTTTCTTCTCTAATGTATGAATCATATCAATTAGAGGATGACCTTGCGGGATATAGGTACAATGCTGTCCACAGTGATTTCCCTGACATATTGCGAAAAATAGCCTAGATATGGGGTGCTTGTCATGCTCAGTTGGTGGTATGATGAGGTACCAGCGTCGTAGCGCTTCTAAGTCAGGGTAGATGGCGACCACATGATTGGGAATTTTACATAACGCATATGTTGGTCTTTGCGGAAGAGAGAAATTGGGGGTAACTAAGGGTTCCCTGATTTATTGCTTTTCAGCTAATAGGAAGAGGATGGATCTGCTCGTCACATATTATTGGGTTGTTGAGGTGTTCATATATTTTGATTCTGTGCCATATTCTTGGGAGAGGCAGACTATAGTGGATCACATACAAGCCAATGCTGTTTGAAATCTAGCAATGTAATGAGAATGGCGCACTAGGCGATTTCCACAGCATATGTGACATGAATATTGGGTGTTCATGTCAGTGCGATATACTACATGAACTAGATACCATCGCTGGAACATTTCTAGAGCTGGGAAATCGATGATGAAATTATTGCGCTCATCACATAATACACAACGCTCGACGAGAGGAGGGGGATAGCTGGGAGTTTTTCTGGCGATTTTCGTTCCTCCTGCAGGTAAAGGATGGTGCGAGGTTCATCCTCAGATGACTGGGTGGAGGGGTCCTCTTAGTAGGACCACTCGATGGCATGTAATGTGTCCCTATATCGTGACATCTCTAAGAAATTATGGGTATAGTGTCCGTAATTTCTACAAATAGCACATGTGATTGGTATGCAATGATTTGCCTTGACTTTTGGTGGTAGGTTCCTTTCTACGGGAACTTGGTGTCGCGATATCTGCCATAGAGCTAAGGAGCGGTTTTAATTCATCCAGATCTGGGCAGATGTGGGTAGGGTGTCTTACTACGTCACATATGGCACAACCTGGTGATTGCTATTGTGTGGTGGGAGTCTCCACATTCTTTCCTCTTCTCTCGGTTTTATTAATCGTAATCATCGGTTTTGCAATGGGAATTTCCTCTGGAGGGATGTTTTCGATAGTTTCCTTAATGAGTGGGGCCTCCTCGGGACTAAGGGGCATTAACCCTATAACGGTGATGTGTGTGGCTCCTGTCCCAGTTAGGGGAATGAGGTACCAAAATGGTATTGAAAAATATATGTTTGGTAACACCACAGTGGCCAAAACCTGTCGAGATACAAAACTAGCTGGGGGTAGAGGAAAGGGGTTTGGGAGGCGGCATAGGCTAGAGAGGCTGTCATGGCCAAGGACTTGGTGTCATTACTGCTCATGTTTGTGTCCTGACTAGCTTCAGCACTTTATGTGGACATCATGCACACTAGAGCCCCTGTGACATTAGGTGATGACTCAGGTATGACAAGGGGATATCCTAGGAATGACACTAGGATGGACGATGGTTTGAACTGGTCGGGGCCATATTCTTGGTACCATGAAAGTGCATTCACAGATGTGTATATGTAGGGTAGAATGACATCGATATTTGTTAGGGGCTGCTTCTTGCTATGCGTCAATTGGTCGAAAATAATGATGCGGTCCTCATGGGGGAACATCATAGTTCAGAAGATGGAGAAGGCGATGGATGAAATTGCATACATATAACTCCAGAAAAGGAGTATATTGTAATCCAATTGGGTGTCCAATACTTCAATTTCTATAAGGACCGTCTTCCTGGCTAAGAAAAACAAGACATTTTAGTAGAGACCGACGGGGGCTGAAGGGCGACCATCGTATGCTCTAAGCGTGATATCTGATGGATTCAGTTCGGGTGCCCCTAAGTTCGTGATATCTGATATCTGATTAACATGATGCATGTGGATGCACCTTCATCAATGATACATCGGTGAATAGTAATGTTTTGGACCGACACTAGTATCTTAAAGGCAACCATTGAAGGAAGCCTAGGGGTGGATTTATCTAAATCAAAAGCCATTAGACGCAAATCGGCAGGGTCGATAGTGCCTAATGTGGAAAGTAAGGCTTTCCACTACTTTGGACATGACTGTTATACCTCCAAAGCTAACATAGCGGTGGGAGATTGAGCTAGATCATCTACAATGCTATAGTTATGGGATGCTTTGGAATAGTTCCATGCTCGCCTAGCTGGTCCTTTAGCTATCTTTGGTAAAGGTTCAATAGGCATATTTGATATGGTCAAAGGTGTTCTTGGTGCACTAGTCCTAGCCCATGATGCGTTGGTGTCTGGTGAGGTGTCGTAATTTTGATTCCATGTCTGAAAAAAAAATTCTTCACCAGTCATGTAGATTTTGTGGCTATTTTTTCCGAAATATTCGGGAGTTTGTTGCTATGTGCTAACTGTCCCTTGATGGAGAAAAGGCTCCTGCATGATTGCTATCTGCTGGGGGGATCCCCCTTGTCCATGGTTACTCTGTAGCTTTTTCAACTCAGAGAGGTCGGGACAGTGGTGAGTGTAATGGCCGTACTCACCACAGATCGAATAAGAGTGGTTTGTCCGAAGAATTGGCCTTTTGTGTTGTCTTTGGGAGTTTCTTGGCTACTGGTTTTGATTTCAGTTGGAGTTGCCTCTAGCCTGAGATTGCAGAGGGAATTTTTGATTATTTCCCTTAGGCTTGCTTTTTCATTTTTTCTTTACCATGTTAGGAGGATAATTTGGGTTCTCGTGGTTATATGGATGGCGCGGTTGGTTTTGGGAAGGTTGCACAAAGTTCAACTGTGCATTATTTTTCATGGGAGGGTCTTGTGCTAGGGACTGAGAATAATGTGGTCCCTGGTTTGTAAATGGGTGTTGGAGGGATCTCTTCCTTCCGCATGTCTATCTGCGTACTACGTCCCCTGAGTTGGAGGATAGGGTCCTCCCTGCTGATGGTGATATGACGATGTCCTACTGGTCAAATTTTGCAGAGGCATGTGATGAATTTGGTAGCTGGGTTGTGGTATGTTCTAGGTAGAATCATAAGTGTAACCGTGGTATTGAACGCTTCTAATTGGGTGACTTTGGGTCAATGACCCAATTAAACCGTCTGCAGAGTTCGACGCACCTGTCAATTCTTTGTAAGTTTGAAGGCGCGAGGCTTTTGATAGGATATTGGAATATACCCTAACTGTGTATAGATCACCTCGAGCTGTTGTGCCTTAATAATGGTGTCCTCTTCGGATATGGGCTTTTGTTGTGCCACATCTTTGGAAATCTCTGCGATGAGAGTTTTGAGGAACATGTCTAACGAAAATCGATCGTCGCATTTCGCTTTGCACATTCTATGACATCGCCACTATTCGTGGAGATGGTCTAAGATATGTACAGTGGGTGTTTGCCTAAAGTGGGTTAGTAATTCCATTCCAGAATCATGGTGGATGGGTAACTGAAAATAGGTTAGGAAAGTAGTGGCGAGGGCGCTAAAGGTTCCATGTGTAGCAGAGGGTTTCTCCACATACCATTTTGCTGCCACTCTGGTTAGAGTGCGTTGAAACATTCTTAGTCGAATAGTATCATCAACGATGTTGTTCGACGAACACCATAGGTGTAAAGTCATAACATGATTTCCGAGTTCTTCTGCTTCCTTCCCATCAAATTTTGGAATGTCAGAAGGGAGCTTCGTGGGCATGGGAGGCCATATGGGGTTGTGTGAAATGGGTTCGTTTGTCAACTGGTTAAATCTAGTAGATTTAACAAAGCTAGAAAATATGAATGCGAGGTTGTAGCCATTGCGACTTGTGAAAACACTATGTTCTGGTTAGGTATAGGGTTTTTCTATGACGTACTCTGTTGTGCATTCAACTGGCTTCTCGAATGGGTAGCACTCCTTTTCCCACTAGGGTTTGTGGGAGGAGTGGTGTGTGGTTACCCTGTGGAGGTGTTCATTGGTGTGGCGTTGGGAGACCTTCTAGGGTACCCAACTAGAGATTCCCCGATAAAGGATGAACCAATAAGGGTGGTAGTGCTCCGTCTTTGATCCCTAAATGGTGAAAGACCTGGAACCCCTCCTAGTAATGGTGGGAGGTCCAAAAGACCTCTAGATTGACGAGATCTCATTGGGTTCGTTCTGGTGTCATCCAGGTATGGATTTGGAAATATCTGAGATGATAGAGATTATAATCAAAGAAAAAATATGATCACATACTTAAAACAAAGAAAAAATAAAATAAATTTTCCCTTTAGATTAATCTATGTGATCAGTCAATCAAAAGGTATGGTTTTTGTTGTTTGTGTATGATACTCAAATCTTAGAAGACCTAATCTTACTCACATGCTCAAATTTAATTGGGACTTGAGAATATATCTTGCGAATGTTGGCACAACATCCTGAAAGAGCTGGCGACACCCCTAGTCAACCAAAGAAAATCCACCAAGGTAAGGGTAGAGGATATAGTGCTTGCTTGCACCATCACTTATAGGGAAAGGATGCCCTAATTTTGGCCACTAAGAATCACCGTCCCACGTGAGCATTCGAGTCTTGGGTTTCTTGGTAGTTCAGCTAACAGTACTGAGTATCAACCAGGTCAAGTAGCCCCAACTGATATCGCACGCACTGCACCTAAGCCTAACCCCCTTTGAATCAGGTCTGTGCCAAAAGTCATCTTTTATGTTTGAAGATGAAGAATGACCAAGGTGGCTTACTGGATGCCTACCCCCTTGGTCCTAATTTAGACTATAAATTATTTTGTGACCCTTGTGGGGAGAATTTAGTGAGTTTTGTTAAGTTAGTTTTAGGCATCTTTACCTTACTTAGTGTGTGGATGTGTGTGAGAAAAAAGTGAAAAATCACATAGTTTTAACATGTGTATATGTGATGATCCTTTTCAAAATCCCCCATTTAAACTATGTTCTATTGTTCCTTGCTCAAAAGAAAAACATGCGCGGATATGGGCTGCTTTCAAATTTTCCTAGTTAATCTATGTGATCAACTATAGGGAGATGGTGAGTTGTGAATAGGGAGTGTTCATATGCTTTCCTAGGATCATCGGAGGGTGCAAAGGCAATGGATATTACTTGATCTTCTATCGACAATTCAATCCTGGTCCCGAAATCCTAGTGCAAAAATTGAACTAAAATGATGAATTTTACACTAGAAAAAGGAACTAGCTAAGCATGCGTGGACTTGGGCCACTTACTTTGGTTAATTACCTAGGTGTTTTTGGTACCTAAATTTGCAAAAAATAAATTATTTTGGAATGCAAGTTAATTTTCCTCCTACTTAAATTATGTGTTAACTTTTCAAAAATCAACTTGAAATAAAACTAACACCTAGGCTACTAAAAGTAGCTAAGAATGAGCTTTAGCAAGTTCTGGGGCACCTCAACCAGTGCTGGAAGATGTATTATGGGCTGCTAGTCACTTTTACAAGAAGGAAAATGTGGAATTATTGGAGAAAATTCCACTTCTAGTTTTTGCATGCAAAAGGCTCAAACAAGCATGATTTCTGCGTGCGGGTCACCTTTGAACGTGCGCACTAGGGCATGCCTGTCTGTGAGAAATGCACGCAATTTTCCTGCAGAGTAGTTTTTGGGAGCTCTTGTGCTTTAATCTGTCACTAGGGATGAACTAGGCAATGAAGGAGAGAAAGGGGGCAGTTCCAGCCCAATTCCACAGCAAAGATGGAGGCCTCTGCAAAAAGGCACAACCACATAAAATTGGAAATAAAAGTTAGTGGAGTCGCCAATCTTGTGTTTGTGTGTTTGGCGCACGAATGTACAAAATCACACTTGCTTAAGAGGGGTGGTTTTTCCCTCTTAAATTATTTTTCACAGGCATAAAATAGATGGATTCAATCAAGTTAGTGGAACCTGCTAAAACATAAACATACTAGATAGAGAAATAACATGCATATTCAAACATAAAAAATAAAACTAAAAAAAATAAAAAAAAATCTCTAAATAGAGTGAAACAACTTTAATAATCCAAATGGAGGTGCTTACGTCCCCTCTTATTGAGTGCTGGTAAGAAATGAGGATGAAAATTTAACCCACTTGCCAAGGGGCCCTTGGAACTATGGAGCTCCAAGTCCCAATGCAAGGATGCCTTTTTTCCAAGCTGCCCTGGCACAAAGTCTCCATCTCTCTACTATGGTGGACAAGAGTTGGTTGATGGCCAACAACTGAGTCCCCTCTATCTCTGCTCTCGATCACACACTACTAGTATTTCTTGGGGAAATTCTGGCCAGCATAACAATGTGCTCTCTTCTTGTTCATCTCTTGGTGGCCTTTTATAGGAGAATTCAAATCCTCCTTCCCTCTCTTGGTGCATTGTGGATAGTGACCCAAGAGAGGAGGGTGATTCCATTGTGTGCCACATTTATTCCATTGTGTGTTCCCTTGAGGTCCTAAGGAGGCTTGGGCAGCTATCCTTAGGCGGACTCAAGTGTGGAATCAATTTCCTAGAGTGTGCCTTGTGGTCCCAGAAAGTGACTTCTGCCACTCCCAAGATTGCGTGCTTTTTTGAGTAAAAAGCACACAAAGGCACGCTTATCGAATAATTTTGGGCATAAAGGCGCATTTGACTGGTTACTCTTATGTGCAATCTGATTTTTCCTTTCACAACTTAGGGATTTTTAAATACTTTTAGATTCTCTAATGACTTTCAACCTTGTGAATCCTCCTGCCTGAGATTAAATAATGTCACCTTTGCTTGTCCAATTTTCCAGTGATAACAACAGGGTCCAGGTATTTTGGAGATATCACCTTCCCCAACGTCAGGTCAGACAGTTGTCCTCCCCGATTGATGGTGGGGGTATCTCTCTCCCTCCTTCCAGGTTTCTTGAAGCACTTTTATTTTATGAGCCTATTGTAGATAGGGACATCCTTAATGGCTTGGAGAAGTGGTATCTTATCGCATAAATTTTCCAATTCTCCCAGGAGTTGAGTCTCTTCTCGGGTGTGCTGACTAGGGTGAATCAAGCGCTTGGGAAAAGGAGGTTGTTGGATCTGAGTGTTATCTTCTTCATTTTCCTCCTCAACCTCTACAAGTGGATATGGGGTATGGTTGTCTGGGGGTACTCTTCCCGACCTGAGATTAACCTCTTGTATCTCCACAAGATAAGATAGATGGGATTTTTTACCACTAGGAGACTATTGTGCATGTCTGTTGTTCGGGTTCAGATTGGGCTCTGCAGGTATAGTTAGCCTAGGTGGAGTAGTATGAGTAAGCTGAGGTTGAGGTTGGGGTGGAAGAATTAGAGCAGGTAGTTGATTTTTTTGAGGCCTCCACCCTTGGGATGGATTGTTCCACTGAGGTTGTTGTGGAACATACTGCTGAAATGGTTGGTTTACTGGCTGAGGATGATATGAAGGGTTGGAAGGCCAAGTAGGAGGTGTAAAATAGGATGGAGGAGTGGGGGTGTACCAAGGTTGCATGGGTGCACTCTGAAATTTGTAATAGTAAGAACGAGGTGCACCTTGCATACCTTGTTGATATGGCCGAGGGCCTTGAGGCCTTCTCTGGTTGATGAAACAGAGTTGCTCTGGCATTGTTTCCTCACCTTGATATACAACTTTATGTCTAGGTAAGGAGGGACACTTTTCTATGGCATGATTCTCTTCACAGAATAAGAAAACGTCTATGACATTCAGTGGACATTCATTTCTTGGGTGCTTCCTGGTACGTATAGTACAAAATATGGCTAGGGATCTCTTTGCTTCATCTTGCTTCTTTTTGACCTGCATTGTGTCCATTTGCAAAGAAAAGGTGTGCAACATGTCACTCTTGAAGTCCTCTAGCATGTTTCCAATCTCATGTTTTATGAAGGTGGAAGAGGAAGGGGTATTGGATGTACTTTGGCTAGCTCTTTCCTTCTTCATAAATTCCATAGAATGGTTCTGGAGGTCAGTTTTGATTGTTTCATAGGGTTGTTGGTAGATATCTCCTCCTGATAACATATTCAAGGTTTATATCATCTCTTCATTTATCCCTCGAATAAGTACAAGTTTAAGTGAGGTAGGATCAAGATTAATGTTGGCTCTCTTATAGTTCAGTTGAAACCTCTCTTCATAATCCTATAAGGATTCATTAGGCCCTAGAGTCATCTTAAATATCTCATCCTTAGTTTCCTTGGACCTACAATAGCCTTTGTACTTGCTGTTGAAGGTATCTTCCATCTCTGCCTAGGTAGTGATGCTATACCCAGGCAAACCCATGAACCAGTGCAAGGCTTCATCCTTAAGGGTGGATGGGGATATATTCAACTTCTGATCATCATAGGTATAGTCATAAGTCCTACATACAACAAAAAATTCAAACATGAATGTGCAAGGTCCTTAGAGGTAAGTCCATGGAAGTGTGGAAGAGTTGAGGGGCTAATTTTTTTCATATTAGTGTCCCCATATGCCTCTCTTATGGGAAAGGCTCTCCGGGTCCCAGCCATGGTTAAGATAGGTGAAGTAGGTCCCTGATTTGAAACAAGATTTTCTTCTTCTTTTTCTTCCCAAATAGGATCCTCAAAATATTCAGAAGGCTCTCCTAGAGTGGGTTCAATCTCATTGCCATTGAAGAAGAGTGAAGGGTGGCCAGGAGGTGATGTGTGTGTTTTAGGCAAGGTATGTCTTTGAGTATTCCTAGTCCTATGAGGCATGAAAATTGAATCTTTTTGTATTTTTTTCAATATTTTTGAAATGACATGAAAATAAAGGGAAGCATAAAATAATGCTAAAACAAAATAAAAACATCTACTAGAAAACTCCTCGGCAACGACGACAAAAAGTGGTGAGCCTTGGTATTGCACCAAGAGTGATGCAACTTCCAGGGGCTGCCCTACTTTACTTTATCAACCCGGAGTTCGTACAAAATTGGTGGTGACAATGCTATATACATAGCAGATGAATTATGTTCATTTTATCCTCTTCTGCTTTACGAAAGGGTGTTATTTCTAAGGATTCTTAGTGAAGTTTGTAACACTTTAATGAAGCTAAACTAAATTGCAGAAAGGAAGCTAAACTAAATTGCTGGCAATAAATGACAAGAATGACATTAATTTAATTTGCAGAAAATAGATAACAGAAAGGAAAGTAATCCTAAACCACACTTAACTTGGCTAAACAGCTAAATGCACTCTACTTATCCTATGATCTATCTACCATGCTTCTATCCATGCAACTAAGCTATCCATGACTTAATTATAACTAAAAAGAGTTATTTTTCAGCTTGGAGGAAGAAAAAGGGCTAAAAGAGGCTAATGGGAGGTTTAACACATGAAACAAGGTTTGGAAGAAGAAAGAGGGGGTTAAACTCTTAGAAAACTTGATTATAACATGAGAAATGACTTTTGAGTGGAAATAATTGAAAAAGGCTTAGAAGCGGAAAGAGGGGGTTTAAAACCTTACAAAACCTTATGATAGTGCAAGAAGTGGTCGTGAAACAGAAATAATCGAAAAATGTGATGGAGGAGACGCGATGGAGGTTAGAGTTCCGATATGCAATGTCACAATCACAACTTCGCAAGTTTAAATGGATAGCAGTAAGGAATTAACAAAATAAACTAAATTGTGCGAAGTGCGATGGTTGAGATGGCGGGTCGCGAATTGCAATATCGCAAGTTTAAATGGATAGCAGTAAGGACTTAACAGAATGAATTAATATGCGCAAAGTGTGATTTGCACTGTGGTAAAGGTTGCGGGCTGCGATTTTTCGATGTGGCAAGTTTTGCGGGATGCGATGTGCGTAGAGGGTGACGTGGCGGAGTTATCACATCGGCGGAATAAGCGGTGAGTGTTATTCAAAAAAGTAAATGGTGCAGTTTGCGATATGTGTGAGCGCAATATCGCAATCCACCAGAACAAGCAGTAAGTGTTTAAAGGTAAGAGCTAAATGTTGTGATTTTCAAAGTGTGATGTACAGTGGAGGGAATTTCGAGGAGAGAGGCAGAGGTTGGGTTTTTGATGGTTTCGAGCGTTTTTCCGTTAAAACAAATACCGCAACAATGATTGATATAACGAAGGAATATGGCAGGCAATCAACGAAGGAGAAAGGTAAGTCTTCAAGGAAAAAGGTAACAATGGCGAAGTGCGATTTGTGATTTCGTGATATCACAATCACCAGGAACGAGCGGTAAATGTTAAAGGTAAAAGGTAAATGTTGCGATTTGCATAGTGTGATGTATGGTGGCAGGAGACTCAAGGAGAAAATTCAGAAGACGAGTTTCAATGGTTTTTCAAGCATTTAGCATTAAAAAGGTAAATTAGCCGTGAATGGAGGAAACAAAGAAATAAGGTTGAAGGGCTCATGCGCATTCGAAAAAAAGGGTAAGTGCAGCGTTAAGGTGATAAGGAAAGGAGGGGAATGGAGGCATAAGAGTAATGCTTAGAAGAGAATCACACCTATAGATTCATGCATGGGAAACAAATAGAAATGCGAGGTGAGATAGTGAAGGAAAGGCTTGGACTTGGTAAATACAAATTCTTCCCCAAACTCAAACATAAAGCAATTTTGGCCTGTGGGAAGGTCTTCCCTACTCGAACTCTATTGAAAGAGATGAGAGGGGGGAAACTTGACCACAATTTTGGATTTTTCCCTCTATTTCACTATGCATAAGAAATTAAAACTACAACAGAACAAAACTAAATAGAAATTAAACTTATGATAAGCAAATCTAACTTTAATGGCAGAAGAAAACTAGCTAAATGATAGAAAGGAAAATAATGTAACAACAGAGAAGTTGAGACACATGGATTGGGCCCTAACCCATGATCCTAGCCCTCTGAACTTAAATCAATCAAATGAAATCGTTCTACTCATTTCATAAAATAATAACTGCATACATCTCTGAAAGTTTTGATCCCTGAATAAAACAAAAAGCTTCAATAGTTCACAACAATAATTCTGAATGGATTCGAGACTAGGATAGACTAAATCTTCCTAGCTCTAGCTCTACTCTATTTATTCTATAGGGCAGCTACCAATAGCTCCCTCAAAAATGGTGATTGAGTCCACTGGACTCCAAGTAAACCAAGATTGAGTGCTCTCCTCTTTTAGTGGCTCGACTTCTTATGGAATTCGAATTGTCGGAGAGAATCCTTGGGGATCCTTCAGCTGTGTTTGAGGGTCGAAAATCCTCCTATAATCTCTCCTTGATGTCTCCCCCAAGTATTTGTGAAAAAATATTTATAAAAAAATTCTTAATAAATCATGATTTTTTGCACTCAACCTTATATTAGGCACTCAAAGTTTGTTAGCCTTAATCAACACCTATACTAGCATCATAAACCTAAATAATAATAAAAATGCAAGAAAAAGAGATCTAATAAGGAAAAAAGGTGACTATTAACACCTCCAAATATGTCTAATGACTGAGCTCATCACTCGGCACACTTGTTGTTTTAATTTTTACTTTGTTTGGTTCAAAATCTCCCATGATCTTAATCACCTTGTCAGACATTTCTCTTTCCTTCTTTTCCATTTATTGTTTGAGATTTATCTTTTGGAAGACCATGTTACATTTTTATACAGGGAAATCCATGTTACAGAGTGATAAATCCTACTTGGTATTTGTGGGTATAAAGTGCATCAACAATCGACACTATTCTAGCTTTGCCTCCAATATAATTTTTGAGCTTCCTGCTGCTTTTCTGGCCTCTAGGAGTAATACCCATTTTTTGTGTAAGAGTGTAATCTACTCCCAATTCTAATCTTTTAGCATATCCTTGGTGATATTATACAAAATAGTGTGATAGTTCACCTTAATATTGGCTCAAGAGGCATCCTTTTTCCTAATGGTGTCTAGCTCTCTCTTGACCCAGTCATATGACATCTCTTGCTCTTCATCTCCTTTGTTTAATTCTTCAATTGCTCTCTGATTTTCCGTCAATTTCTTCAGCAAATCTTCTTTACATTTCCCAACTTCCATTAGCTCCATTATTTGAACTGGATAGGCCTCACATTTTCCTCATATTCTTAGGAGCTTCATTTCTTTGTTATTTTCATCCAATATCTTCTTATATTCTTGGAGCTGATTCTCAACAATTTTTTTTTTAAGAATTACCTTCTCCAAGGCTTTAATTTTCAACATTCTTGCCCTGCTTTCCACTTCTTCATTCTTTAAATTATTCTCAACTCTATTGTAATCCTCTCTTAATATCTTCAAATATGAATGAGCTTTCTTGGCTTCATTGTATATAATGTCATTTAGATCCTTAGACAAACTGTAGGTATCGGTAAAAGGTATTTGGGAAAAATAAAAGGTGTTTTGATTGGCCTCGTAGTCTTCAAAAAAATGAACTTATTTTCCCTTGGCCTTCATGACTGCCAAATTCAACTTGTCTCCATTTTAATCTAGGACACTGAGCATTCACATGTCCAACATATTTTCAGTCTCAATAAGTCGAAGGTATCTCTTAATTTCTTGTTTAGAATTCTTTGTTGTAATTTTAAATTCTATAATGAGGGAAGATGGATCCCTACTGGTGTGTATGTCAGAGGTTTCAATGGTCTCTTAGGAGGTTAAGTTTGTTGATATGTGTTGCAATATAATCGGTGAGCATTTAGGTATCATAGGTATGCTTGGTGGACCTCACGGGGGCTTGAGTGGGGGAGGAATACCATACCACATGGGGTCATATTGGGGGATATATATTGAGGAAAAGTTGGCATAATATATTGAGCATATAATAGGGGGTCAAGGTTTTTTTATATTGGTGGGTATAAAAAATGGAGCTCAAAGTTAATGGAAAAATATAAAGGGGTTTAAAAAATGTTAATGAAAAAATGGATACCTACAATATCTAGTGAAGGTAGGCGCTTTTTTAATTGGGAAGGTGTATTGGATTCGTATTAGTAGGGGGTTGAATAATATGATTTTTAGAGGAACTTTCCAATATGTAGTCAAATTAAGGGTATTGCTTAGTATGCCACAAACACACATGATATCTTACAAGTTCAATGAATGAAGTCCCCGTGGTGGACCTATAGTAGTACCTACAATCACCTCCATGGATTTATTGACACCCTATTTTTCTTCTTCATCATCATCTTCTATCTCTATTATTATGAGTGTTTTGGAACTAGAATCTCTCTCCTAATCTATTTCCATGTCATCAACATTTCTTCTCTTTGTACCAAACAATTGAGAAGATTGTGAGTACACTAGCATGATCACTTAATTTACTTTATCAAAAGTCATTTTATTTGTTGCTTGCTCCAAGAGAGGTGTTGAATGGTGCCTATGCATATCGTTTCATTTTTTTTCCTCTGATTAGATATTATTTATATAGGATTATAAACCCATTCTTCTTTTTATAGGCCATTTTGTCTCATCTGGTAAGTCAACCTACAAAATGGATCAATCAACATCCTTTTACCCCTTGACATGATCATGGCACAAATCCCTATGCATAACACTCATATTCCAGAGTTTCTGCATGAACAAACCTTGTTTTAGTCATTTTAAGGACCAACGCTCATCTGCAGGTTGCTCCACTATGGCTTGTGTTGATCACCTATAGGTTGCTCCACTACGTACCTCTTTTGGTTCTAGAAATTCGGGAAAAAGGGAGAGATTCCAGAAGCATTAGGGGAATTTTGAGGTCTAAAATGGGCCTCCTAAGGAAATAATAAAATAATAGATAAACCAATAAAATAATATTTATGAATTTTCAATTCACTTTTTGCACCACAATCCATGTAACCATAGTTAAATTAAATTCAAAAGTTTTACCAAAATAAAATTAATAAAAAAATTGTATTGATGTGACTATAAATAAGAATGAGCTTTTCAAGAAAAAGTCATTATCATTGAGAAACTAATGGAGTTGTCCTTTGTACTTAAATAACTTAAAATAAAATATAAATATAAATTTATAAATTCTTAATTATATTGTATGCCATTAATTAAAATTTTTATTATTTAAATTATATAATAACATGTAATTAATATACTATATAAAAATAATATAATATAATATAATATAATATAATAAATGTATAGGGATATGAATTGTTTCTTTCAAGAAATATGAAATGACAATAATATATTTTTATTCAAAAAGTGTGAAATGACATTTATTATGAGTACTTTACTTTGAATTTAAAAGTACTTAGAGCACTACCATGGTTAACCATGATTTTTTAACCACCGTTGAGAATGTGACAAGTAGGTACATTTAAATCAAGCAATTCCACCTCAACCATTATGGATGATGTCATCCCCTAAAATGTGAAAGGTTCTCATAAAGTGAATTTACCTCAGATAAAAAATTCAGATCCTATCCTATCCTACCTTGGAGTTTCCATCCCTTATCCTTTGATCCCATCCTCTCATCAAGAGTGGATCTCAAGCGTTGGATTGGTAAATGGATAAGAACTCCCAACTTACCCTCCTATTCTATATATTTGTGGCCATCCACAAGCTAGGGGTGCTATTTTGGAGACAAAATTCTACCCTCATGTTTCTTTTGTGAAGAGTTATCATTCCATGCATTAGGGTGATTAGAGGTGCACTTTGTGACAAAAAGGGAACAAGTCAACTTGGAGGATCTCTTCTAAAAGATCAAATCTTAGTTTAATCTGAATAGAAAGTGACAGATACCCATGTATTCATTCACCCATCGTCTTTATCCACTCATGTATTCATCCACCCATGGTATCGTAAGTGGCATCTACCCATGGTATTTACTCACCCATGGTATTTACCAACACATGGAATTTACCAGTGGTATTGTAACTAAAAAAGACTATAAGTAACAAGTCACATTTTGTAAAAGAGTAAGTTGTCCACCATAATGTCATTTTTACATTTATTCCCTGTTTTAATAAAAAAAAATTCTTTGTGGTTTTGTTTACTATGTGTGTGTATGTGTGTGTGTTTGTTTTTTTGGAATTTCAATTTTTCAAATCTTGGGGGCATCCCCCCCCCCAAGATCCATTTCAATTTTTTAGATCTTAGGGGCCTACCCCAAGATCCAGATGAGTGGTAGTAGAGTTAGGTTAAGACTCCATCGGAATGAGGGTTTGACGCATATTTCAGTTTCAGATTTTTGCAGCAATCTTCAAAAAATTTCATGCACATGCTATAACCTCCATAGAGAACTCTCTTGGGCAACGCGAGATTTTTTTTTTTTTCATTTTTTTTGTAGGAATTTATTGGGTTCCTAGTTTGCAGATCATATCTAAAACTTATCGTATAAAATTTAGAAAAAAAAATAACAGATTTGAATTCCTTGTGAAAAAATACCCAAATTCAAAAAAAAAATCGATCGAATCGACAATTCATGGATAACAACTCTCCTATCATTTTGTGCATTTTTTATGTATAATTTTAGAAACTTGATTGCGGATACAATCTTCTCTTGAAAAATCACCCAATTTCAAAAAAAAATTGGTTGAATCAGGGTTCAGATGAGGGAGATATTACTAATTTAAAGTCAACTATTTTTTTTCAGAACTTTTGTGACAACGGGACAGTTGCAACACAAATATCAGTTTCCAGAGTATCCAGATAGGCATTTGAAGCAAATAAGAAGATGTATAGTAGTCATTATATTTCCAAAAATAAGTTATCATAAAGATTATGAGTTATATTGATTGATTTATGCCCATTTTAAATTCATTTTTATATCTGGAGCAGCATTGAAAGTGGTTTCCCTTTGGATATGTGCCATCCCACACCAATTTAGTAGGCACCTACTTAAAATTCATCAGTTTTAGCATAGAAACATCTGCCTTGGGTTCTTTAGATACTATCCACTACAAGGAAAAGATCCTCTAGCAGATGCTTTTGAGGAACCCCTTATAAAAATACCCCAGACACCCGTTTCTAATGGAGGTTACTAGAGGAGGTTGGCGAGTGGAGGTTTTTGTCGATGTATTTCGTCTGGTGCGCTTATCACCATAAAATGCACTGATGCATTCAAAAAGAGAAAGCACCGGTGCACACAAAACATTGGCACACCGGACACTGTGCGCTCCGTACAGACTAGCCCAGTGCGTTGTATTACTATAGCACACCGATGCTTTACAACACTTCTGCACCGGTGCCTCATAAAAAGCGTGACAAACAGAAACCGATCGGTGTGGAATGAAGCAAACACACCGGTGCACTCACAAAACCTCGCACACCGGAACAGGGTTAAATAAAAAAATTTACGGCCAAAAAATCGCATTTTTCACTTTTGTGAGTGCTCCAGAGCTCTCAAGCACTAGTGAAATTTATCCTTGTCTGAGCCGCCCTGACATCGGTGCTCCCATTGCACTCATTGCACACACTGCTGTTGTGCATTGCCCACCAATCTCCAAATTGAATTTTGCAAAATGGTGGACAAATTTTCTTTTGCAAATTCTACAACCAATATGCCTCCTCGACAACCAAATGTACAGGTATTTTTCTTGTTTTTCCATAATTAAGTCTTTTAGCAGATTAGAATTTCAAATAACCTTAAAAATAACCATTTAAAAGAAAAGAAAAAAAATTGTTGCACGGTGCACTCGAGCCGTTCGGCTCACACTGGTTTGCAGTGCTGCCTGTAAATTTACAGGCCGCATCGCAAATGGTGCTAACGGTATCTGCACTGGTTTCAGGGTGGTACCAATAAGCACACCGTATTATTTAAACCAATTAAAAGAAAAGAAATTTGTCGCGCGATGAGCTCAAGCTGTTCAGCTCACACCAGTTTGCGTTATTTCCTGTAAATTTACAGGTCGCACTGCAACTGGTGCTAACGGTATCGCACCGGTTCCAGGGCGGTAGCGTTTGGCGCATCGTGTTATTTTAAAAAAATTTAAAAAGTGTGGTGCGGTTGTTTACTAGGCTAAATCATTGACAATGTGGAATATTGGAAACATGGTGCATTGACTGTATTATCCGCCCAGGGGCAGGTAATGTTGTTAGCATACCGCATACCACTTTTCGACATGGTCAACAGTTCAGCCTGGTAAACCAGTGCTAACGCTATCCGCACCTATTTCAGAGTGGTACTGAAGGCGCACCGTGTTATTTTATTTTTTTTAAAAAGTATGGAGTAGTCGGTTACTCGGCTACATTGTTGACCTAGTGGAATAGTGGCGACATGGTGCGTTGACCAAAATAGCCACCCGAGGATGACTATTTTTGTCAGCGCATGGATTTCCGTATTTTTCCTGGGTCAAAAGTGCGGCCTAGTAAAAGACTACACCATTCACTATATAATGATGGTAGGAGTTCGATCCGCTGACTTAGCTATACGTCCCAGGGCATGGAGTTTAGTCAGCACACTGCCCTCCTGACACTGTACATAGTCAATGGTGTGGTACAAAATTTTCTAGAGCACCGCCCCTGGTGCATTGAATATTATCTGGTGCAATGGCGCCGGTGCGCTCCATAAAAATACACATCGGGATTGGTGCGTGACTATGTTTTTGGCGCACTGACTGTTTTTTTATTTAAAAAAAAATTTAGATATTTATATTTCTAAATACATGTCTCATTTAATAAAAAAATTGTGTTTAATATGTAAATAATTCAGAGACGTGAAAGGAGAGAAGAGGGGGAACAACAACAACAACAGGCGGAGCAGTATAACATGGTTCGCCTATGGGAGGCATGAGAGAGGAAGAGATATGCGTACCCTCGCCCTATTACAGCAGCTACACAGGGGCTCCTAAGGCAGGTAGGCCTCCTCAAGTTCTATGAGGAGGCTACTTCCCTAAAGGGCCATCGTTTGTTTTTGAGACATCTTATCTAAAGGTGGAATTCCCACCAACAAGATTTTCGGGTTGGTATCGACCAGTGCTACATGCCCACTGAGGAGGATATATATTTAATTACAGGGCTATTGAGGAGAGGGGTGGATTTTCCCTCATTCCCAGAGGTTCCAGCTGGTTGTGTAGCAGGGAGTTAGTTATTTTACTCCCTGAGATACATTGGAGCAAATGTACTGTCTCCTATAGATTTTCAGGTCGTTGGAGGTTGGTTACGTATTGGTGCATTTGGTAGTGAGGAGGTGCAGTGTCTCTCACTTATCATTTCGACCATTTCGCACAACACTAGTGATGCACAACGCATTATTTGCTTGCTTCTATATTATGTTGATTCTTTAGTACAGAAGCCATGACTTGTCAGGTGGTCTGCCATTTTTTTGCGACAGTTCTGTACAGCCTTAGATAGATGTTGTGCTCATGTACAAGGGAGGGTCAACTTCCATTTTTCTTCATATATATATATATATATATATATATATATATATATATATATATATGTATATATATATATATATATATATATATATATATATTTAGATGTTTCTAGATACAAGGCCTACTTTTTCTCAGCAGCCTCGTAGGCCGATGTTCGAGGAACGTATGCACGTTTGGGGGTAGATGATTCCCAAGAGGGGCGAGACTCTATTTCCAGCGAGGATATCGCATGATGCAATGGAGTTTCTAGCCAATGTTGATGATCATCCCTTCATTATGGTCCCCTTTCCTTATGTGGGTTTAGATTGGCAAGGCTGTGCCGACATCCTCTTCACAGATGATAAACTACTAGATGATAGAGGTAACATTACTGTTTTATTTAAATTTATTCTAGCATGTTCTTTAACTTTTTTTTATTAAATTGTGTAATGAAAATTTGTAATTATTTTTGTGTACTAGTATATATTTTGCAGGCATTGGCTCTTTTGATGGCAAGGACATGCCTACACCACCACATGATCCAGGTGTGGATCTTGATGACGAACAGAGCATGTCAGATGCCGAGGATCATTAGGAGGCCAGTGCAGAGAGACCTGCTCCTGTTGGTGCGCCGGTACCGCCTTTTGCTAGGCACGGTCGACTTGATGCTAGATACAGGATGGAGTTGGGTGACCAACTTAGTGCATTGATTGTTGAGGTAGGCATCATGCCTGCTCATTATAGAGACATATAGGTTGATGATAGGCTATTATAGATGTGGAGAGGCATGCCACATGACATGTACAGCCTGATGCAGCATGTTGTAGGAGCTACGACTGCTGTTATGTGGCTGAGGAGGAGTATTGCACGTTATAGGCATGGTCGAGTCATAGCACGTGATCGAGAGTCCGCGAGCAGTGACTCATCATCTCATGATCATTCACCTCATGTCGCACTAGATGAGTAATCTCCACTAGCATCTAGCAGTAGTCATCATGGGGATGAGGCTGGACCATTCGCCACATCCCGTCACCAGCCTGCAACATCCATCAGTACTCATGATCATGAGCAGGCTGGACCATCGATCGTCGAGGCTGCACCATTGACGAAGAAGGCCTCCACTAGTATTGCTATTGATGTTGTACTACCACCAACTGATCCATGAAATTTATATTATAATTGTATATTTTTAACATTATTCAATTATGTATATGTATGGTCCATGTATTTTATGTTCATGTTGCAATTGTACTTAATCTACATGTTGGTGATCATCATGATGTGTATATTGTTAGGTCATGTTATATTTGTTCATTTAATGTGCAGCTTGCAGATAGATATGTATGTGATAGCATGAGTTATTTGATATGAGATGTATATTTGATGTTTGTGTTGTGATGATGTTAATTTTTTTTTGTTAGATGATCATGATCACGATGATGTTAGAGATTTTCAATGTGTTTTTTAGTCAAATATGATGTTTGTACGATGGTTATCATGAATGTGATGTTTATTAATTAATTTAATTTTTTTTTTCTAAGTAAGTCTATTTCTATTTATGTAACATAAAAATACATAGAGGCACATGCCTCAGCAGTGCAGGCCCAAGTACCAGGCACGAGTGAACAAACAAACATGAAACTGGACTGCCCATATTTGGGAAACCAGTTCCTGAAAGAGGTTTTTTGCCGCCCATGAAGAGAAACCAAGCAATATAGTTAAAAGACATATATCCTTGTTCATTTTCAAAAAAAAAATACTATTCAGGAAGACAAAAAGGGATCCAAATGAATTAGGATCCAAGACCATAGACCTGAAAAAACCAAAGTGTTTACTTGTGATTTGTAGGAGAGGGTGGTTCCTCCACGATTAAGCACCTGTAATCTTCACTGCTTCTAGCTTCTGCACCATCTTTTGCACAGGTGGGAACGTCAGTGCAGATGGCGTCGTTAGCATTGGCATCTTCATGATAATCCCCAGGCCGTTTTCCAGTGATGTCGTTCCTGTGACCACCTTTGCGACTGGAAGCCCCTTTCTCAGTGCCAATAGAATCAGCAAGATTCTGTAGATTTTGGGCGTCGAGGACATCAGAGCGGACAACTTCCTCTCAAAAAGAGACTGTAATGAAGGCGGTGATGTGAGGTCTATCCATTGTGCAGGCATAATGAAACTCCATGGAGTGAGTGGCTTGGTGGATGAAAACCTGCGAGGGAGGAGTGGAAGCGACTGTGGCAGTAGGAGTGGAGGCTAGTTGCGATGGAGAAGTGGTATGAGGAAACATAGAGCTGAATTGTGGATGCGTTTGACCAGCAGACCGGTCTCTTCCTCGCCCGCTTCGAGTTTCAGGGTAGCGACCATGGGCATACCCCTGAGAAGAGGAGGAAGTATGAGAGTTTGAAGAAGGTGGCATGCGAATGGCTTTGCCATAGTGGCAGTGAATTTGATGCCTTAAGCGAGCCATAGTAGCATTGGAGTGAGAATGAGAATAGTGATGTTCAGGCTTAGGTGGGGAGATAAACTCAGGAGGCCAAGAAGCTGAGGTCAAATGCATGCGACAGTGAATACTCTGAGAAAAGTGTGCTCTAGAAGTAATCTCAATACAGCCGAGAAGGGTGCAATGCCTCCCGGTATGCATTCGGGAGCTCAGCTCCGAGCTACCAGGGGGGCATTTGCAGCCCTGCAAAACAGGAGAGGAGCAATTGGGTTGCAAAAAACCAGATTGAAACGGAGAAGAAAACCTACTCCGCGGGTTCATCTTGTAACAATAGAGCGAGCATCGACGAGAGTGTAGAGTTAATGAACGAATGCATTTGTAGCTGGAAGAATTTATGTTGATACATATGAGCTCGTGGGTGGTCATATGGCCAGTCCACGTGCCATGCTCTAGTCGCCACCAAGAACCATCCTTCCAAACCTCGTTAATGTGCAACCGCATCCGAGAAATTAATTTAATATTAAATGATTATGATATTTTAAAATTGTAATATTTGTAATTCTAATTGTATGTAAAATTCTAAAATTGTAATTGTAATGGTATATATGTAAATTTGTAAAATTGTAATTGTAATTGTAATTTTTTTATTTGTAAAATTGTAATTGTATATATGTAAAATTATAAAATTAGTATGAGAGAAACATATATTAATACGTAAGTGTAAGTATAAAATTGTAATTGTAATTGTATGTAAAATATTTGTAAAATTTTAATTGTATTACTGTGACTTGATTGTAATTGTACAATTGTAATTTAAAATTGTAATTGTGTGTAAAATTCTAAAATTGTAATTGTAATTGTATGTGAAATTGTAAAATTGTAATTGTAATTGTAATTGTAATTCTAATTTTAATTGTAATTGTATGTAAAATATTTGCAAAATTTTAATTTTATTAATGTGAAATGATTTTTTAAAATTTTTAAATTTGTAAATTTGTAAATTTTAAATAATTGTAAAATAATAAATCTACAATAATATGAATTTTTGTAACATAATAAAGTTTAGAAAATAATGCAAATAAATTCATGTACTTTAGAATTATCATTATTTTATTATGATCTTAGATACAAAAAAAAGAACTAATTTATACAACACGTCATTGTTTTTGAGATCAACATAGTTGCAAATTATCAAGCGAATTATTGATTTTAACATTAACACAATGAAAATTACCAATTAATTCAAAATACATATTATAATGTTTCGAAAAACCCATCTTAAAAAGTATAAATATTGATGAAATAACACATTTACCATATCACTCTCGGTTCTCGTGATCACCCTCATTATCTTCCATCTCGCATGGCATGATAACACTTCTCAAAAATACGTTTTGATCTAGGGTCATGTGTCAATATGAACCACCAATCCATATCCAACACATCTGGGTAAAAAAAACCTGGTTGCAGTGTTTGGAGAAAACATAGGGCTCCTTAGCTTCATCCCATATATTTCTAGAGTTGATACATAGTAGCCTACTATCACGATCTTCCTTTACATTATTCTGATCAAAGGTGTCCCCACCACTTGCACCTAAAAGTAACACATTGGAAAGAAGAGAAATCCACTTCAATGAACTCTTGTATCTTTTCGACGTAACCTAACTTCCCTCGTACTAGGTTTTGATCACGGTGGCTAGATTGACTAGATTGATCGAACTTGACTTCCACTCCATAGTCTTGTGTGATGTTTCCAACATCGACATTTTATGTGCGAAAATGGTGTCCATTTGCCCACATAGATGGGAAAAAATGCCCATATTATAAAAAAGTTAAAAAAATCATAGTTTCATGTGTCTTATAATAACCCAAAAGTTAAAATATGAAATATAGATGTCTTATAAGTTTCAAATTTACATATAGATTAAAAATATTGTTACCGAGTTGCTGCACCCAATCCCTACGTTTAGCGCATCCTCTTCACCACGCGGGTAATAACCGTTTGCACCATATTTCTCTCTGACTTGGTTAGCAACCCAACCGTTGGGGCATATTTTTGGCATATTTTCTTTTAAATGATCGGGATAAGGCACACTTCTACCATTAAACCATCTGAATTCTTTCATGTCACTATCCCATTTCATCCTCTTTTGTTCATACAATGCAACCAACGGTTGTGTCGCTTCAGAATTATAAAGAAGGAATTTATTGATTGCTTCAATTTATGCATTTGCTGATGAAATAAAACCAACTTTATATAGTACTTAGAGATCAAAATATATATTATATCAAATTTCAACATGAATATTAACTACTTTTTGTAAATTTGAAAAATTATAAGTCGCTTACTCTTTATCAAGCGCTTTTTTCCACTCGTTTGGAGAAACTCCCCTTCTCTTTTTTCTTCGTCCCTTTCATCATCCCAAATCACCGCACTTGGTCTATTATCGATATGCTTGATGTAATCATTGGAATAATAGAAAGGCTCATACGATATGTACCCCTCTGCCATAGACCCCTCGGGTTTTTCCCTTTGTCAAACAAAATCTTTCAATTTCTTCAAGTACCTCTCTAAGAAGAACATCCAATGACAAGAAACCACCCAAACTAACTAAACCTCATCTACTAGGTGGATTAGAAGATTAACCTGTATGTCCATGAAACTCGTCGACAATTCCTTCTCAAACATACAAACAATCTCAACTATCTCTTGACGCCACCATGGAATGCTAGCCACATGAATCTCCTTTGACATGATCCAATGTGAAAATGCATATAATTTAGATATGGCACATCCTAGGTCTTGAGGGAATTCATGTTTCACACACCCACGCATGAAAAAAGGATAATGACACTGAAAAGTTAGAAACATGTGCAATAATATATAAAATTAGTTATGTTTTATGATCCCCACATGGGATAAAATTTACTAATATAAAAAATAATAAAATCATTCTTTTGACATTATACGTACTCTTATAATATTTAAATGGTCATGCAATTTCAACCCCGACAAATGGTCATACACGGTGAAGCAATGCCATAGTGAAGACCCGTATGAAGTTGGCACCCTCACACCCATTATAACTTCCTTTGCTAAAGAAATATCATATTTTAAAAAAATCCATGGGACATCACCTTCTTTAAAAAACCATGAATTAGAGGGACCAACGCCTGCTTCTGATCCCGTACTTTCTAATCGTCTTGGCTAATGTTTCTTTTTAGTTTTTGAAGTAATAAGATATTTCCTAATTGCCAATGTGTCACTTTTTTTTCGATAATATGTGCCTCCATAAAGAAGATGAAACATTTTTAAATATATGCATGGGATATAATAAGTGGGTAATCTTAAGATGCTCCTAATATGGGAGGTTATAAACGATAGATTTCCTTTTCATCCCAATGAGAAATTTCTCAACATAGGTGTCAAAGAAATATGGATCATCGAACATAGGCTCCACATTTGAATCGAACATTTCTATGAAATCCTTTTCCTTCTCTCTCTCAAATGCTCTAAGCCATTCAGCTGGTGTCATTATTGTAGGCCTTTGGGTTCTCTCTCGTTTACCATTGAAAGTGGATGTTGCTCTTATGTAAGGGTGTTCTTCTGGTAGGAATACCTCGAAGCAATCATACACTAGCTTTCGTAGGTCCTTGGACTATCTAGCTTTCATAGAAGGTCCACAACATTTACATTCAAAATACCCTTTTGTTACAAGACCTGCTAGATTATATTTGTATACATTAATTAATATGCATGGAACGTTAAAGAATATCATGAAGATTAGAAAAAATATTACAATGAATTAAATAACTAATATGTGAAAGAATATTGTTACGTATATAAACAAATCAATAAATTAAACATGTAATTTACTAGAGAAAAATATTAAGCCTGGATAATCATGTGTCGTATAAGCACATATGCCATACAATGTAAAACTCCTCTCTACTACGATGGGTCTTGATACATCATATACATTTATCCCATCCCATAATTCCTTCAATTCATCTACCAGTGGTTGTAAGTAGACATCCACTTGTATTCTACCAGGGACTATGAGAGCCAACATAAGATGTTCATTCTTCGCAGACAACCATGGGGGGATATTGTTATTAATCACTACTACAGGCCAAACAGAATAGTTGGTGTTCTGGAGGGAATATGGGTTGATGCCATCTATGGCTATGCTGAGTTGTATAATTCATACTTCATCCTTGAAATTTTTAGGCCATGTATCCTCTATATGCTTCATGGCTATTGAATCAGTTGGGATTCACATAACTCCAAACTCAATTCTGTGTGAGTCATGCCATCCCTACAACATAGCTAATTATTTGCAACGAAATAGCCTTTGAATCCTTGGGATTATAGGCATGTGCCTCAGTATCTTAAAAGGAGGAACAGTACGTGATTTACACTTCTTTTTTTATTTATCATACCTTTCATGCCCACATTTAGGACACATGTCTTTGTCTGCATATTCTCCTCTATATAGAATACAATCATTTGGATATGCATGATATGATATGTACTCAACACCTAACATTTTCAACAATTTCTTTGCCTCTTCGCGGCTACTGGGAAAGACATTATCACTCAGAAGAACCTTATCTTTGAATAACTTGTAGTTGGTGATCACAAAAAATATATTAATAAATGTACATCAATGTCGATATAAATATTAACGTTCATAAAATTTACCATTTGTAATGTTCATTGCAATGTACTGATTATATTTCAAATTTATATAAGGGATTACTTTATGGTAACTTACCTCAAAAGTTTAGAGAAACATGCATTCGAAAAGCCAAACTTTGATTTCAAGTTGTACAGTAACATCATTGTGCCCAACTGGGTAGACTTTGACTAACCTCCAGGTCTAAAGAGAGGGGTGGTGGAAGCAAATTTAAGACTTTTGAAAAAGGTGTCTATGAGCATCATCCCCTAGATGATCATTGTTTTGGAATGCATCTAACAACATTGTATCCATGGCAGTCGTATCCCTTAAGTAATCATCCATATCAACCTCTATTTGATTGCCTTCATTTCCAGCTTGTGAAGAACTACTATTTCTATACTCATTCCTAATTGGTGAATCTGGACGTAGCGGGAATTGAATCAGTGGTTGATTCAACCATACTTGTTATCATTCCTCTCCAATTTTTCCTCGTAATTAAGTCTTCTCTCGATTTTACATTGTCGTGGGGTGCAACAGAAGATGGTATATAGGTCGTTCATCATCACTAGAATCCTAATAATTTAAAAAAAATATTTGAACATGATTAGTACAAAATATATGATATCAATTAGTAACGACGTTGACAATATTGCATGATTATAAATTGGGTTGAATTTGAAATAATTACATATTAATCAATATATATACCAAAAAATTATAATTATTACCTTCATTGTCCTGGGATTGTGGCTAAAATATGCAATATTATTACAATTGGCAGGGTGAAGCGGCTGTCCATTTTCATCTAAAAAATGTGCCTTGCCTTATGCAGCTCCTGGTAAGAAATTCCGACGTTTTGGAGCAGTTTGAATATTTTGTGCATCTGAACTCGATGCTGAATCTGCATGAACATGGAAATTTGTATAAATTATAAATTTAATTAAGTTGTGCATGATTGACTTCATGGATAAAAAACATAAATTCAATTAGATAGTGAAAATATAAATAAAATCTGAAGTAAATATTATGTATCAAGATGGATAGGGAGAACTCCGCGACGGACTTTGAGAAATATCATGGAACGATATGGATTTTGAAGAATTTTCCATCTGATATAATTATGATATTTTCTCCCTGCATTTGAGCAAAAAAACAATAAATTTTGGTGCACACACCTAAAAGTAATTTCAGTGCCTAACGTACAGATCATTGCACCAGTGCATTTTTGGTAATGCACATTGGTGTCATTTTATACACAGATACACCGGTGCTGTTCGATTAAGGGATGCACCGGTGACGAATAACCGTAGATTAAAAAAGAGAAACTCTATTTTCTTTAAGTGAAAAAAAGTAGTAAATTAAAAAATGGGCGGCAAAATATTTTTGAAAATCTAATTTCATAAAACATTTCTTTAAATACTAAACACTTTTCATTATTTCACTATTTTTGCAAAATATTTCAGCCACAGATTTGCAGGAGACATACCTGGAGAAAACAGAGCACGAGAGCACTGTCGAGCAGGGAAATACGTTCGAACAAAAATATTCAGACAATCAGAATTCCAAACCTCTGGTGATTCAAACCCGGTTGCATAGAATTTCAAATGATCTCGTGAATACAGTTTATTTTTATTTTTACTTTTTTCTGCAATTTTTTATATGCAGTAAAAGAAAAAAATCAAAGTTTATTGTTTTTTTTTTTTTTACTTTTTCTGCAAATTTTTTTATGCAGTAAAAGAAAAAAATCAAATTTTATTATTTTTTTTACTTTTTCTGTAGTTTTCAGAAAAAAAATAAAAATAAAAATAAAAATCCATTTTTAGAAACAAAACCTAGATTCTTTTTATTTTTTCCCTTTCTTCTCCCTAAGGTTTGTATTGCTAAATATAGGCATAAAACATCCAACCCATGTAATGACTTGCATAGTCAGATCGCAATCCATGTCGGCCCTTGTGTGAATTTAAATAAAAAACAATTTTTTTTCCTTGGTGCGACCGACGTAACCTAGTGCACCAGTGCGCTGTATTATACTAGCGTACTGCAAAAGTACTGTGATAAGAAATCAAAAAAATAAAATATTTTTTTATCAGTGTGCCATATGTAAAATATGGCACCGGTGCACTATTTCATTATGCAGCACAATGAACGTGCTATTTCGCACAAAAAAAATCCATTTTAGAAACAAACCCTACATTCTTTTTGTTTCTGCCCTTTCTTCTCCCTCTTTCTGTGATTTCAGAATTAGTTTTTTTCAATTTATATTTATAGGGTTTGTATTGCTAAATATAAGCCTAAGATATCCAACCCATGGGATGACTTGCATAGTCAGATCCCAATCCATATCAGCCCTTGCGTAAATTTAAAAAAAAAATATTTTTTTTCATCGGTGCGCCCTGCGTAACCTAGCGCACCGATGCGCTCTATTATCCTAGCGCACCACGAAAGTATTGTGATAAAAAATAAAAATAAAAAAATATTTTTTTTAGTGCACCATATATAAAATATGCCATCGGTGTGCTATTTCATTATGGCACACCACGAACATTCTGTTTCGCACAAAAAAAATCCATTTTAGAAACAAACCTTACATTCTTTTTGTTTTTGCCCTTTCTTCTCCCTCTTTTTGTGATTTCAGAATTAGGGCTTTTCAATTTAGATTTATAGGGTTTGTATTGCTAAATATAGACCTAAGACATCCAATCGACGAGACGATTTTCATAGTCACATCCCAATCCATGTCGGCCCTTGCGTGAATTTAAAAAAAAATATATTTTTTTCATCGGTGCACCCAGCGTAACCTAGCGTAGTGATGCTATATATTGTACAAGTGCACCATGAAAGTATTGTGATAAAAAATTAAAAAACAAATTTTTTTTATGAGTGCGCCATATGTAAAATATGGCACCGGTTTATGATACAAAAACTAACACTTGATGATTTTCGTTATACTATCTGTGTTAATCAGTGCAGTGGTGACATGTAACGCTCTGGTGCTCCTTGTTGACATAGAGCACCGTATGATATTAATATTTGTGTGGTGCATTTATAAGACCCCCACGCAACGGAGTCGGTGCGTACACCATGAATGGCACACTGATTTCTTGAGATTTTTTTTTTTACTTGAAAAGTTGAAAATTTATTTATAAATATATTAATGAATGATATGGTACATGTTTAAGATTGATAAAGAAATGACTGATAAGAGATAGAGTAACAAAAATACTGATAACACATCAAGAAAAACAAAAAAGGCAAGTTATTTGTAAATTCTTTACAAAAAATATTATTTTTGAACTATATGTAAAGTTAAATAATATGTATTGTTTACTGTGTATCATGCAGAGCCACAAAATGACGAAGCTTGATAAGATTATTTCTGATCTAGGACCATAAGAGCATAAAAACTTGATGGAAAAATTGCAAAAGGATGAATCAGGTGAATGAAAAAATACTATCGATCCAATATGACTTTCTTTTTTTTAATTTTCATTAATAGAATAATTAAAATTATTAGATAACATGTGTCAAACAGTCTATCAATTCACATTTATTTAATGTTCTACAGGGACCAACAACTCAGAAAATAAATGTTTTTCTAAGAAAAGAAAAAAATAGAACATGAAAATGAAAATGAATTGCTCAGCTCATCTGGAGTGGTGTTGGAGTTTAATGAAAGGGGAGAAATATTTTACAGAAGTTTGAGGGATCTAGTGGAATGAATGTATAGATGTTCTTTCCACTTACAATACAAAAACCAATCCAATGATTACAAGAACCAAAATTTATCTAAACTATAGGAAGCGTTTCTAGAGAATTGGTCAATGAGACATGTGAGACTTTTAATAGCAAAAACGTACAACAACAAAAATAAAGGAATGAAAAATTAATATTCCTTTAAATGTTTGTCTAGAATTATTTATAAATATCACTTTTGTTATATATACTTTTCATATATCAATATGAAAATTAAATAGTTTATTGTCATGTTACACTTTCAAGAAGATTATGAAAATCTCAAAAGATGAACGAGCTGATATTAGAAATATGCTAGTAGGAATGTCCAAAAAGGTGTACAAGGAGATGGTCAAAGAAATGGACAAAATTGCATCGCAGGAGGAGCCATCTCAACAACAAGGTGCTTCAAATGTAATATGTAATCATTGAATTTTTCGATCATTAGGTACAATAAATAAAAAATTTAGCATTAAATATTAATTTTCAAGTATTTTCTTGCAGAAAAGAAAAGAAAATGGAACCCATTCAGCACATAAAATAGGACAACAAGGAAGAAAAGGGTTGATATCTAAGTTTGTGAGTAACTGTTACTTCCTTATAACAACTTAACTAGATTTCATTTTTGTATTTTTTAAGTTTTTTTACAAAAATTATCATTGAATATCTTCAAACAGGTGCTAACATACAAAGAAGAACCATTAGAGGAATTGATTGAAATTGGGTTAATATGGGTTGTGAGTATATGTTAGCATATCAGAACTTAATTGTGGAATTTGTAAGCATCCATCGATCTTGTTTTACTTAGATCCATCTATAATTAATAGAACAAAAAAATCTTCTATATTAAATATATTATTTGTTATGGGGTATAAAAATTGCAGGAAACAAAGTATGGAACTGTGCCAACAGATGAAATCTTGAAAGATGGCATGTTACATGGTTTTGAAAGAGTGTGTATAGTTTATGAGTCAATTGTTGCAATGGTACATCAATTGTTTTTGATTTACATTGATGTATATTATTTAATATTGCAATTTTCATTTTTCTCACCAATGTGTATACACTCATTACAATTTATTTTTATGTTTGTAGATGGAAGGTGAAGAAGAAGAAAATAATCAACACCGTGAACAAAACATTCTTGAAAATAACCCAAGTCATGGAAGTAGCTCTAGCAGTGACAGCAGTTCAAGCAAAGACTGATGATCACTATGTTTGGGTATCAAAGAAAGGTGTTGTATTTTTTGAAATATTATCCTGTGAAATCAGAAATTTTGTTTAATGTATTGGACATAGTGTCCCAATTGAAAGACAAAAGGATACCAATATCTGTCCCATTTTGTATGACAAATAATGTCTTATATATATATATATATATAATAAAATATGGTTTAATTTATTCTATTATGTTCTCCATTGTCGCTGTGAAATATAACACCACTGAATAAATTTATGGATGATTAAATATTACAATGAAGAGATGTGAAATTTGATGATATGATATAACAAATTAATCCAAACATCACATTCAAATGCACTAATAAAAATTTATTTCATATGAATGTTTTTATAAGATATATATGTGTCGACTTTTGATGAATATTGAATTTTAAAAAATCACATTAATTATGATATCATATAACAAATTAATCCAAACATCACATTCAAATGCATTAATAAAAAATTAATTAATATGAATACTGTTAGAAGATGTGTCAACTTTTGATGAATAATGAATTTAAAAAAATTCACAATAATTGCATTGTCACAGGTCGATGTTTCTAAACAATAAATAATGAAAACCGATGTGTGTGAGTTACTGTACACTGGTGCATTTGTATTTTGAAGTGCACCAGTCCGTTTCTACGACGTTTGGGCATCGCACAAATACCGATACCAATTATAAATCTCGGTGTATTTGTGTGATACTGCACATCGGTGCGTTTATGTGTCTATATGCATTGGTGCATTTGTACAACCTATGGGCACCACATGAATACCGATACCAATTATAAATATCGGTGCGTTTGTGTGATATTGCACACTGGTGCATTTATGTGTCTATACGCACCGGTGCATTTGTACGACCTACAGGAACTGCACGAATACCGATACCAATTATAAATCTCGGTGCATTTGTGTGATACTATGCACCAGTGCATTTCTATAAGTCTACGCACCAGTGCGTTGATACGACCTATGGGCACTGCACAAATCCCAAGACCAATCAGAATGACCCCATGTGTTGTATCACCAACACTACGTCCGATTTGGTTTTATACCTTAATGGCCTGGTGCATTGTCCTTCAACTGCCTCGGGGAATCTTATACATGTACGCACTGGTACGTTAAAGCCCGAATAGTGCACCGATGAAATAACATCCGTAATAACCTTCGATCGCCCATTTTTTTTTAGTTGTGTTGAATTTCCATTAAAAGCTCCACCATAACCTCCGTAACCATAAACGGATGTTGTAGCAATTTTTTTTTTGAAAAATTTGGCCAATTTTATAACACTAAAAACCTCCTTTATAACCTCCTCTAGAGGGTATTTTCCTTGTAGTTTTCCCTCCCACCCCAGGCTATGTAGGCACCTGCTACTTCATCAACAGTCAACATCATGGTTATGGGTCAACCACACAAAATCCTAGTCATCGAAGTCCATTTTCTTGGCCGCACACTATTAGTATCATAGTTGGTCACAATAACTACAGGGTGTATCTATCCTATGATATTTTTTTTCATGGTTATGGGTAATCCACAAACCCACACTTCTTCAAAGTCTATTTTCTAGGCTGCACACTGTCAATATCACAGTTGGTCACAAACATTAAAGGGTATCTCTATGCTCAGATCTTCGTTCATCACCGTTATGGGTTAAACACACAAAGCCCTTCTCTTCAGTGACACTTCATATTAAAAAAATGATTCTCATGAGGGAACTTCACGCAATGGGGACTATTTCTTCTTAAGGAGGGATGAATAATCAGAATGGAAAGTGCCATCTACCCATGGTATTCATCCACCCATAGAATCTACCCATGGTATTGTAAGTGGCAGCTACCCGTGATATTCATCCATTCATGGTATTGTAAGTGGAATCTACCCATGGTATTCATTCACCTATGGTATATACCCACCCGTTGAATTTACATGTGGTATTGTAACTAAACAAGACTATAAATAATAAGTCACATTTTGTAAAATGACAGATTGTCCACCAAAATGTAGCTTTTGCAGTTATCCTTTGTTTTAATCAAAATAATTTCTTTGTTGTTTTGTTTACTGTGTGTCCTCTCTTGTTATTTTCCTGGAATTTAAATATTTCAGATCTTTGGGGCCTCCGCCGATAAGATACATTTCAATTTTTTAGATCTTGGCGGCCTCCCCCAAGATCCAAATCATATTTCTAGTTGCAACTCCAATTTATATTAATGCAAATAGTTCTTTGTTTTCATATATATGATTTTATGATTTCATGTATTTCGATGCCATGTTGATCCTTTGAATGAAGTATTTAGATGATGCTACATAGATACGGTAGATCATTGGCTTGTGTTGTCTAATTATGTAGGTTCTAATTATAGCAATGGGAGATAGGATTGGAGCATTCAAGCCAAGAAAGGAGTGAATCATATGATGGACCACAAGTAGGCTTCATCCCATTATCTATGTACTTTAAGGGAAACAATAGCTACTTTGTATTTTTGTTGTTCAAGGCTAAGCCACCCAGTCTAGCGAAGATACTTTTGTTTGCATTCGTAGATTCTGTATAAAAAAATGGCAACCATACTGGAGATAGGTATATTCCTTTGGTGGTTTATTTTTCCTTAGTGTTTGTTTCACCTCTTATTCAAACATTCACTATCATCTTCAATCAAGAAAATACCTAGGAAGAGCTTTCATTTAGTCTCAATTGAAAAATTTATGCCAAAACTCTCTTATTCTTGACCAACACTCCCTCTGGTCTAGGGAAAAAGCATTGCACCTCTGTAGAGACCTCTTTGTGCATGCGTTTCAAGGAACATGTGTATCTTCCGTACTTGCGCTGGCCCTTGTTCATGCGTGAATTTTCCTTTGTCTTGATTTTCTCTCTGATAAGCCTGGTTCCAACTGTCCTTCCTTGATTCTCTAAGTGTCTTGTGGTCCCTATGAAGCCTCCATTTGGTCTGCTTTTGTTTTAATACCTTTGGTAAGGATGTGTTTAAATATTTTCCTTTTTTCTTATCAATAGGTTCCTTGCAAATTGATTTTTTGTTTGATCATTGGTTGTTTGGATGAATTGTTGTTCTAGTCCTCATTCTGAAAAGTTTATTTGAATCAATGATTAAACTTGGCATATAGGTTTTCTTCATTTTCAGAAATTAAGAGACTTAAAAAAGAAAAACCTTTGAATTAGAATTTATGGTTTTGTCTGTGGATTGAAATTGGTTCAGTTGCATTGGAAAGGGATTGAATTTTGCACATTTTTTTGCTGCATATTGTTTGTTGCATACTCTTTATCTCTTCACTTCTCTAGATAGGTTTTCATTGAATGAGAAATATTTTATTTCCTCATGCTAGTTTTCATTTTAGGATATTTAGGTGACATTCACGGTGAGCCTCAAAACAAAAAATTAATTAAATATAAACAATAAAATTTATTGAATCAACATAAGGAACATTTGTAACATTAACACAAATATTTATAGGTCTAGGATAGATACATGCTCCAACGTCGTTAAATGTAGGATTTATTATTATTTTCGAGCATTGCATCCTAAGGGGGAAATCTTGTTCCATAGATGTGAGTGTATATGATCTTTCTCCACGTACCACTAGGTATATTGGACGGTGATCCACACATGATAAGTATATGGGAAAACTCTCATCAAAATTTTACGCATTAGACAACACTATTATAGATTGCACTTGCATGTACCGTTGAGTATATTTTGGAATTCAACCATAGGTTTATATCTTCACCATATCTAACTAAGTTGGATGCCTTGTATGTCGTGATACACTGAACACAACATTCGGGGAGATTTAATTCCCGTACGTAAATCCTTGGTTCTCCACAGTTGTATATTGAGTTCATAGTTTCTTGGTAAACCTTTATGCCTATATTACCCTCTTTGATTTATTTTTTCTTAATTTCTAAAATCAATTAATTGACCGCGAAATAACATCCTCCCCATGGAACAAATCCTTAGTGGATATTAGGTTGAGACTATGGAAATATTTTCCTAGTCCATCAATCAAGGAAACCCCTCTGATGGGAATCCTAGTCCTTTTCCTCCTTTTGTAAATATTGGTACTCCTTATATGGCAACATTGTCCCTTCCTAGATTTACCATTGGTTTTCTAGTTTTGTTGTTTTCAAACTTATGGTTTCAAATGTACGAACTGCTTCTTAACCAAGTATACCTCCACCTGAATAAGTTGATCCTAAAGTTGACCCTTTGACTTCTTCATATGTTGTTTCTTCATCCCTTTCTTCCTCCTCACCTAGTGAAATTATTGATTCTAAAAACCAGGAAGTTAAGAATAAGAAGAATAAGCAAAATAACTAGGGTAAAACCAAGAAAACATTGCTACAAATGCAACTAGTGTGGGGAAACCTTCCAATCAACTACGCAAAGTGAAATTCCCTTGCAAGTTATGTAAGGGTGATCACCTTCTTAGATATTTTCCTACAATTCCTAAGATATTTGAAATGTGGTCCACAGGCTCACATAAACCTTTGTTGTTAGCTTCTACAGATCATGCTGGTGACAAACCATTGACTAGTAATAGTAAGGTCCATGGGAGAAAGGTTAAAGTTAAGTTTCAATATATGTTATTTGAAGTGAATCATCCTATTCAATTTTTTCCTTATCTATATGAAGCCTCAAAATTATTGGAAAACCTTGTAGCTTCTCAGCCTCATCGACTGATTATTGAAAGCTTTCCCCTAATCCTCCACTAGTTGATTAAGTGATTGATAAGAATTTGAATCCAATCAATCCCCCTCCCTCTCAACGTGAATCCCATGAGTATGATCCCGACCAACCATTGGATGAGAAATGGTTGACTCTATTCCACATTTATTTGACCATACCTTTCCTGTAGAGAGTGAATTTCATACCGCTCAATTAATACTTGTTTCTTTAGATTCAAATGAACTAAGGGGAAATAATCTTGTTCCTATGGCACATGGGAATAAATATCTTGTTCCCATTACACAAGGGGAAAGTTATCTCATTCCCACGAAACCCCCTCTAAGTAGTATGGTCACTTCCTTTGATTGGAATCGACTGGCAGGATATCATCTTCCTCCTTTTGTGCCCTTCCATATCATAGTAGAGGCTTATAATGTGTCCGCCCCTAGCACAATCATAAATGAAGGCACATATGTTAGTATTATGTCCTCAACTACTTGGAAATATTTAGGTTTTCTGTAGCTTGTGCCTATTACCCAAAATTTGTTGGCCTTTAATAGAGGAACCAATCAACTGTTAGGGATCCTTCCCAAGTTTCCTATTACTTTTGGAGGAAATACTGTCTATATCGATGTGATGGTAGTCTAAGGCCCTTTGGACTTTAATTTACTCCTTGGACATGACTATGTTTATGTCATTGGAGGGATTTTCTCTTCTCTCTTTGGTGTGATGTGTTTCCCACATGAAGGAAAAATTTTGACCATTAACCAACTTTCATTCATTGGTTCTAATTTGAATCCAAATCAATGAACTTCCCTAGATGGTACTTATATGAAAGTGGTATATTCCCTGCCACATATTAATTAGGTGGAAACCTGTTCCATGCCCATATTTACTAATGATCCAATAGGAGATATGGTGCATCATTTACTGGGGGCATTGGAACCTTATATTTCATTTGGATCCCTTGATATGTATCCCTTCCAAAACGTTTTTTTACCATCTGATGAGAACCTCTTGGAAGCCATGGCCTCCTGAAGGTAGTGATCAAGGTTCAGAGAAAATTTCCTTTTCTTGTGTCAAGTTCCTTAAAAACTGAAACAAGGTTTCTAAGAGAATTTCCTTTTCTTGTGTCAACCTCATTAAAAAATGAAACAAGGTCCCATAGTAGAGTTCCCTTTCTTGTGTCAAGCTCCCTAAAAAATGTATCTAAGAAAAATTCCTTTTCTTGTGTCAATATCATTAAAAAATGAAATAAGGTCTCATAGAAGAGTTCATTTTCTTGTGTCAAGCTCCTTAAAAAATGAAACAAGGCATCATGATCATAGTTCTTTTCCTGTGTCAATCTCGTTAAAAAATGAAACATATCATCTTCCAATTCGAGCCTTTGATTAGATCTCATAAATTCCCAGTCGATTCTCTCACTTGATATTGTAAATTAACATTAATTCCATCTACCTGTTAGTACCCAGTATTCTACTTAGGTTCCTGAAATGAAGCTTGCGGGGCATGTACCTCGAATTGAGTCATTATGTTGGGGGCATGCATACTTATCTCAAGCATAGTTTTTTCTTATGTTTCAAGCTTGTCTAAAAATGAAACTAGTTCCAATAATATTTTTTATCATGTTTCAAACTTGTATAAAAATGAATCCAATTATAAGAATAGATTTTCCTATGTTTCAAGCCCGTCTAAAAATGAAACCACTCTCAAACATAGTTTTTCTCATGTTTCAATCTTGTGAAATAATGAAACCATCTTGAAGCATTCTCAAGCATCATTTTGCATGTGTCAAGCTTGTGTAAAAATGAAACTGTTCTCATCCTATCTCTTGTGATTGCCATTTTTTATCAGCCCATTTTTTCTAGGTGAGCCTTCGTTTTCTCATTCCATCGCCATCATCGACTTGGTCGATGATATACTTTCACTTGGTTGTTTTACCCTTTCCCAGGGAACCGCTGCGATGAATGGTCTTATTAGCCTGCCTATCAACCTCTACATGTTTTGAGAAGTTACATCATGATTAGAACCAATTACTACCCATTATACAACTCATTCCTCTAGGTGGAGTTCTCTTTTAGCTCTTTTCAGACTCCCAAATTATGAAAATATTATCAAGAAATTATCTTTTCGAACCTGTTAAAGTAAATGAAAATATTTCTACTCAATATAAGTTTAAACCTTTTCTGGACTGAGTTTGACTATTTATTAAAAAGGAATACCTTAGTTGAACATGGATAAGAGGTTCTCTTGGGTATTTTTTTTTTCATTTTCAGGCGTAAGAGACTATCTACAAAAAAGAACATCTGGAGTTTTTTTTTGCCTTTTTTTCAAACTCTCTAAACACGAAAGATATGTCTCGTTTTTCTTTCGCTAGACTTGTTAAAACATCAAACAATGATGTACTTCTAGAACATGACAAGACCGAACTACTCTTTCTTAGGGTTCACTAAACATACTCAGAGGGATTCATCTGAAGGGTAAACTTACAGATCAAGCATAAGTTATCCTCCTCAAGCTTGTTAAAATTAAAGAGGTACCAACTAGTATGGTTGGGGAAATTTGGAAAACAAGGTTGTCCATTTTCTAATGGCAGTGAGTCGCTCTTGAACACAACACTTCTCCACTTCATCTCCATGGTTGTTGGGTTGGGTAATATTTTTTGTTTTGTTTTATCATACCATTTTCAAAGCCTCCATTTTATATTTTGGGTCAATGCTGCCAACTCCATTTAGTGTCGACATTTTGTTCAAGAGAAGTCATTCAGTCAATATCTGCCATAATATTATTAAGTATTCATTCCATGTCTATCATTCGTGATCTAGTTCCATATCAACATAATTCTGTCTCAAATCATGATACCTGTTTCTTGTTGTTGATGGAAAATACATCAAGGCCCTCCTACGATGGGTTGCTTCCTATCGACATTAACTTATTATCCAAGAAGTTGACTTAGAAATATACCTTGGTACCTTGGTGCTTGAATACATCAATGAAAAGTTTTCTTGCTCTTGGTGAGAAGTTTAAATCATTGGCATACGACTGAAATATTTTGTGTGGTGTTCAACATCAACTCATTTACTCACACCATATGGATTGTACTGAAGTACGTTGAGAGCCATTAACATCATCGGTGGATTATCATGCATCTGTTAATGACTTGCATCATTGGTCGATAATCAGATGGTGTATTCCATGTTTGACTCTAGCTCATTTATTCACATGGTTATACTCGTACATTGAACAATCGTGTGAACGAGATAAAATACCTTGGATCTATTTTCATCCATTCGGGCTGAAAATTTAGGATAAATAAAAGATCACAATGTATGATGGCTATGGTCATACAAAAATTCATCCAGACATGGGTCCACCATTTGTCATCAATGGACATGTATTTTGATCATTTTACATGTAATGTTAGCTTATGTGTTGAGTATGGGTATTCCTCACTCAACAAAGATATCATGATGTAAATTTATTGTAACCAAAGATGATCTCGCTGGTTGTTCTTGATCCTAACTTGTCACAAGGTAAAGCACTTCATTCATTAGTCACCATTCCCGACTTTGTGCTTTAGGCGGGAATATTTTATAGGCCATTTTGTTGTATCTCGTCAGTTGGCCTACAAAAATGGATCAATCAACATCCTTTTACCCCTTGACATCATCAAGTCACAAACCCCAATGCATGGCACTCTCATATCCTAGATTTTATTCCTGAAAAAGCCTTGTTTTAGTCATTTTAAGGACCAATGCTCCCTGGCCTCCTACTAGACAACGTTCACCTACAAGTTTCTCTAATATATCATGTTTTGATCACCTACATGTTGCTCCACTATGCACCTACATCTGTTCTAGAAATTCGGGAAAAAGAGAGAGATTTCGGAAGCTTATTCTTCTAGAAGCTTCCAAAACTTGTTACAACTATTTACCTTAGATAAAAAATTTGGATCCTATCATATCCTACCTTGGAGTTTTTTCCCATGTTATATAATGTTTTTCTCACATAGGGTAGTACAAATTTTACGCACAAAAAGGTAAGTGGTATAGCAGTAATAAATGAATGCATTAGTAGAACATAAGTTTCTAAAGTGATGGTGGATGGAATATGCTATGTATTGGGGGTAGTCAAACAATGAATAAGATATGGTGTTAGGATGAAACAAGGCTACTAGGAAACCTAACATGGTCTCACCAACTTCACCATCTTTGTCCATTCCTAGGATCTGAGTAATCAGGGAGATAAATATTTTAGCTTTCTTAGAAAAAATTAATATGGAATAAGGTGGAGGTACTACGGGGGCCACTACTCCTTCATCGACATGTTCTGTCAATACCTCTGTTAGCCTCCACAATGTCCCAAGGCTAAGAAAGGATATCAATGGATATAGCCTCAAACCACTCTTTTAGTTTGGTAGCTAGCCATACCAAACCAGATAGGTCTCTCTCTACGAAAATCACAACCAAAGGTTTGACTGGATGAAGAGTGGATTTTAGACTAGTTAGGTCAGACCTAGGGTTTTGAAAGTTTGATGCTTTGTCTGCTGGACCAGGGATGAAAACCATGTAGCTAGGTCAAATTATCAAAGGGTTACAGTTGCAAATATATGGAGGAGTAAGAAGCAATGTTTTTATGATGTGATTAGGCTTTTGTCGGTGTAGTGTAGGGTTTGAAAATGAAAGAGGATCTTAATGAGCATGTGTCATGGATTCATTAAAAGATAATGAAAATTACATAAATGACATTCCCGAACAAAATAGAGCTTTCATGAAGAATTCTTCTTATCAATATTTTAGGAAAATCACTAAAGAAAGCAAGATATCGAAAGGAAAGATGTATATAATTTATATGAAACTATAACAGAGAAAATACAACATCAAAAACTCACTTCACATGAATTCCTAGATAATAGCTACAACTGGTCCTTTGATTTACTGAATAAAAATCTAAAGAAAAACCTACAATAGTCTCACCCTTTGATGCCCAACCATCAAAATGACTAAGAAATGCATATATATAGACAAAAAACCATTTCCCTTCTCTCAAGGGTTGAATCCTAAAGTGGAGGAGCAATTCGCAAGACTCCCTTACCTAAAACATAAAGACTAGGGAGGTTAACAAAACTCTCCTCAAGATAGAGAAACTGACACATTTGACCATGAAAGGTATTTACAAGCATGAATCCATCTATTTTTCACTCTAACCAACCTATTTACACCTCAACGTATCATTACAACATCATAAAAGAGTAATTACATCATTAGAAGTTGAGCTAGACTATTGAAATTGAGAAAAAAAGCTTCGAGGGAAAAGCACATTGAAATATCAGAAAAACACAACGTGCCAGGAGAAAACGTGGCATGTTGGGTTAAAGAGTATTTTGGAGGCCTTGCTGAGGTCTAAATAAATATATGAAAGATGCTCGAGAAATATCTGCCTATCTACTAGACCATAAAACCTTGAAGAATTTCAAATGACTGCTTCTATCCCTCCAAAAATTATTTCTCCCAGAGGTACTCCAAAAATGCAATAAGCTTCTAAAAAACATGATAGAAAGGTGTCTTTTAGGTGGGTTTTTGGCCTTTTCACCAAGCAGAATTTGCTGACATGGCTCTCCGAATGGCTAAAAGTGATGAACAAGAAATGAGAAATCTAATATATATATATATATATATATATATATATATATATATATATATATATATATATTTTTTTTTTTCCATTTATATGCCCCCAACAAAAGCACATCGTGAGGCTCGTTGCGTTTTTGGACCCATGATTGTGTAAAAATTGTCAAAAAGTCAAAGCACTTCAAAATTTCTCAAAATTTGCTCAAACTTATTCCTGACTTGCTCCATGGAGACCTGTGATGGTAAGTTATGTTATGAATGAAGCATCAACATGTAAATCCAACTTACCCTTCTCCTTTTCCTTCATTAGGGTTTCCTTAAGTTTTTCCTTCAATTTCTTGATGCTTACCTTGGAGACTTGATTTCTCGTGCAGTAGTGCATGGCCATATGCATTTGTATTTTTTTGTTCTTATTTTCCCTCTTCAGGAGTTTCTCCAAGTGACCATTGACTCTATCAAGCCAATATTCCCTGTCCTTCTCAAAATTTTCCGATATGAGCTCATTGACTGTCATTTGGGTTATTGGTGGAGTTTCTTCTCTTTTTTGCTGAAGTGCCCTTTTAAGGCCTCTAGACCTTGGCCTCTTCCTTATTACCTGCTCTTCCTACTCATCTGACTCATCTAACTCATCTATCTCAACTACTGCTTTTCCTTTTGCATCCTCTTTGTTCAAATCAAATCTAGGCCTATCCAAGAGTAGCTAATTTACCTTCAATTTCATATTTTATTGTTCCAAAAATGAAATCAAGAAGTTGGATTTTGACAAGTTTTCATTCAATTCCCCGATCTCAACATCTTTCTCCATAATGACCTACTCTGCTGTTTTGTGCTCTTCATTCATCTTCAAGTCTGCCATGTCAGTGTCAAGATGGAACGACTCCTTATCTTGTAAAGGTGCCTCATGCTGTGATGATAATCCCTGTAGTTATAGCTATGGTCTCTGTTGAAATTGTGAATCTCACTCCCACAATTGTGACCTTATCTCTCCTAAGGTTTGTGGCAAACAAACTTGTTAACTTAGCATGATATTTCACTTGTTTTATTTTCTTAGAAAACCCTAAACATCCTACATTCTACAAAACATTGTTTGGCCAATGAGGATGACATCAATTACTAAGTGTTGAGTGTCTCAAACCTTGATATTTTTCATTCTTTGTTATATGATTCCTTTTCTCCCTCCATGTTTACAATATGCAAAGAAAAACCCTAGGTGAAAAACAGGGGAAGTAGGTGAGGCGAGGGGATTAAGGGATTAGGGAGGATATATTATGGTAGGAAAATTTAGGGAGGTATATAGGGTTATTAGGGAGCTTAGGGAAGTGGAAAATGATGAAATGAGTGAAGGGAATGGTGTAGGGAAATTAAACACAATCCTAACCCTAAAAACTACAAAAAACGCAGCATAGGAGCTAGGGTTAGGTGTAGGGGATAGGGAAATGAGGGTGAGATTGTGTGAGGGTTGTGGGAAGTATATTTGGACGTGGGGAAGGGTAGGGTATGCATGGAATTAGGTGTTTTTGCTTTCAATTCAAAAAATGGAGTTCACCGACAAAAACACAGCGTGGGGACTGTGGTAGAATTTCACCAATGAAACACTGAAATAGATGCTGATAGGAGGTAGTAGGAACTTCAAATTACTTGTCAACAAATGATGAAACCTTAAATTTCCCCAGAAAACCTTTGACTATGAGTTTTTTGCTTGTGGGTGTGAAAATGCATCGAAGGCTAAAAAACACAATGTGGTTTCCTGAAAACGCTGCATGGCTACCTGGAGAGGGTGCCAATCACCTTTTGAGAGTGTCCTTCGATGCCTTCTAAGTTGAAATGCTCAATGCCAATGAAATCAGTAAAATAAATGGGTTGTATGGTTATTTGTAGCCTGTGGAAATCAAATTCTCTTCATAGTGGTATGGTGGCCCACCATGTGCTTTTTCGTCTTTGTCTTGAAAAAGTTGTAGCTTTGGAACATTAGAAACATATTAAATCATTTTGAAATAAAATTACACTTGAAACAAAACTTTATTGAGAAATTTATCTATTACTACTCCTTCATTGTTGGATTTATTGATGAAATGACAGATTTTTTATAGATTTGACCCTAAGAACTAATGGTGACATGTCTTGAAATGAGATGAACGGTGACCATGGTAGTATGACGGAGATGATAATGAATACTTTGCAGTGATTCCTCATCCAACTGAATGATGGCAATGAACAACACATGAAATTTTTGAAAGGAGTAGTAATCACGCCTAGACACACCAACCAATGACCAAATTTTTATTTGAAGACGTATTGAAACCATAAAAATTTGACTTGAAACCCTACCAAAAACTTTGTAAGAGCTCAATTTTTCAGTAGTGATTGGCAGAACTGACTGGCACTAATAATGACTCCAACTGGGTATGGCAACTCCTTTTAGGTGTCATGAACATCGTATACCAAGTAGCCTTATTGATTGGGAATGGAGTCAAAAATCAAAATATCAAACTCAAAAAATTGAAAACCAACTAACAAATTGAACTGAATTTGACTGAAAAAAAAACTTATTGTACTTACAAATAAATAGCCAATTAAAAAAAATTTATGGCCTTCAACTCAGGCTCCAAGATTCAATGATTAACTCCTTCACACTTTGACAAAAAAAGTAAAATGACATGTACAATGGTGATGAGAAGCTTCAGAAGTTTGAAAAAAACATGTAGTTCTTGAGAAGCCTACCATTAACTGGTCCTCCTCCATAGTCTTGCCCATTCATTTCCTCAAACAAGTAAGCATGCTTCCCTCTTGAAGCTGAAATATTGTATGATCCTTTCCATAAATTCTTGAACTTACTGTGCTTTCCTTTTTCTTAATTTCGAGCATTCCAATAGAGGACCACATCACCAATACTAAAGTCATCCACCTTTATTTTTTGGTCATACACTTTCTTGATTATTTCTTAAAGCTTAGAAGTGCTTTGAAACACTTCCTCCCTTGTTTTTTTCAAATGGATCATTTGGTTTATCTGTCACTGAACATCATTCAGTTTGTTGCCAATTTCCTGCAATATCTTCATGACTAGAATAGAAAGAGAAGTAGTAAATATTATATCAAATACATATAAAAACTCAAAATGTGACATGCCTATGGAATTCTTATTACTTACTCTATCTTCCCACAAGGAATTGATGAGTTTCTTATGCCAATTTTTCGTATTTACCTCCAACATCTTCTTGATAAATTTGACCAAAGTCTTATTTGAAGACTCAACCAATCCATTACCTTGTGGGTAGTATGCCGTCGAAATACCCAATGTGATATTGTACTTCTCAAAAAATTCCACCATATTTTTGGACTTAAATGTAGCTGCGTTATCCGTGATGATATTCTGCACACAACCAAATCTAAACAAGATATTAGATTCCAAAAATTGAATGATAACCAAATCAATTTCTTGCTTGGTTGGGATTGCTTCAATCCACTTTGTAAAATAATTTGTAGCTGTCAAAATCCACTTGTGATGTGCGGGAGATGATGAATTGATCTCACTTATGAAATCCAAACCCCATTGCTGAAATGGTGCCTAGACTGATATGAGCTGCAAAGGTAGCAGGAGAAACTTCCTCTTCCCTTGGAAAATTTGACATTCTTGACATCTCATCACAGTTTTGTACAAATTAGAAAAAAGAGTGAGCCAATAGAAACCAACCCTCAAAACTTTGTTTGTTGTGGTCTTCCAGTATAAATGACTACCACAATCCCTTATGAAATTCACTCATCACTTCCTGTGCTTCACTTTCAACAAGAAAATTTAGCAAGACACCTCTCGGGTCTTTTCAATACAAAACACTGTTTAAATTACAATACTTTGAAGCCTTTAATTTCAGTGATATACCTTTTCTTTTAAACACACCTGCTGGAGGATTTAAATGTTGTAGAACATAAACTATATCATCATACCAAGGGGATGAAATGAAAATCTGAGATACCTATGTCATTGAGTCATCAACCTCCTGTTTAGAAAGTGCAGAAATAAGATTTATGTGCAGCGCATGTAGATTATATTATGTCATCAAATTTTCCAAACCCTACCCCTTGATCATCTTTTTCAGCTAATCATGGTTGCAATCCATTTCCCTCGCCTCCCTTATGGATCATTCTACATCAGCACATCCTCCACCATTGCATTTGAAACATAAGCTATGATGTAGGAATGTAAGATGTATGCTTGAAAGTCCTTCAACGAGTTTACCAAGGACAAAGCTTGTTTCTAAATGATGTTATATCCCAGCGCTGCATCTCTAATGGTTTGGATGAAAAAGGAAATTGGATGCTCTGTCTTTGAATTCTTTTTCTTTATTAGTACGACAGCTAAAGAGTGCTCGGAAGCAAATGAGAAGATTATAAAATCTAAGGTATAATAAGAGTTGATCAATGTGGGAGCACATGTTAAAGCAAATTTGACTGAATTAAATGAATTATTTGCATGTTATGACCATCTTACCTTACTGTCCTTTTTCAACATTTCTGTCATATCTCTAAGGTGCTCAGCGAGATTGGGGATGAATCTCCGCAAAAAAATTATCTGTCCATTGAATTACTGGATCTCCTTTTTTTTCCTTGGGAGGTCCAAATTATGAATTTCTTTGATCCTGGAGGGATCAATGTGAATGCCATATTTTGAGATAATGTGCCCAAGTAATTTTCCCTCCTTCATGGAAAATAATTTTTTCTTAGGATTCAACGAGATGTCGAATTTTCTGCATTTCTAAAAGACTTCCCTCAAGTGGTGTAGGTGCTCATCATATGAATATGAAAATATAGTAACATAATCAAGGTAAATTACAAGAGATACATCCTTCTCATTTGAGAAAGTGATACCCATAGGCCGTTGAAAAGTAGCCCCTGCATTCTTGAGCCCAAATGGCATTTTTGCATACATGAAGGTACCCCATGGTGTTGTGAATGTTGTTTTCTCTTGGTCATATTCATGCACCAAGATCTAGTTGTATCCTAAATATCCATCGAGAAGTGACATCCTTGAGGCTCCAAAAACCCTCTGCAAGATCTGGTCCATGTTTGGCAAAGGATAATTTCCTTTAGGGGCACCTTGTTTAGATTTTTGAAATCTATGCAAAGACGAATCTCATATGTCTTCTTCCTTACCAGCACAAGATTATAAATACAATCAGAAAATTGAATGGGAACTATAATAACAGCCTTGTAAAGTCTATTTACCTCCTTTTCGATTGATGGCAACATCTTCGGATTAATTCTCCTCAACTTTTAGCAGAAAGGATTTTGATTAAGCTTGATTGGGATGGTGTGTTGGATGATATCATTGTTGTACACCTTTGAATCTGAATACTACCAAGAAAAAAAATCAAAAAACTAACTCAAGAGAGTTGTATACTTACCTTTCAACTTAGGGTATAAATATCTTGAAAACTTGACCATCTTGGGGTTATACACTGTTCCAATGTTTACATCTTTGAAACCTCCTTCTGTGGGGACCATATTTGGATTTTTGGCGAAATCATCATGATCAAACAACTCTTCCAAAGGTAGTATACCTCGTGGAATTTTTTTTCCCTTCAGCTGTAGCACTTCAACTTCAGTAGCTTCAATTACCTAATCATCTTCATTGTACACTTCATCGATATGGGAGTTGGAAAACTCCTCCTCCACCTGTAGAAAATTATTTATCTTTTTATCATCCCAAAATACTTGCCAGTATCTCATATTTTCAGGGACAGATGGGAAATTCTTCGCATGAATTTCAAACTTTTTAGTAGCATGAATATGAATCTAAAAATTGTTGGCCGTTGTGGCAAGCGAATCAACCATAAAATTCTAACTTATAGGAATCAAAGACAATGTATATTTTGGAAAAAATTTTAGAACTTCAAGAACAACATTATGATAAGCTCTCATCCTAGGATTTTTGGCCTCGTACTCCCCTTTTCCTTTTTTTATCACCAAGTTTGAGTTACCACATAATGCAATTCTTTTCGTGCCTAGTCTTTTCAAAATACAGAGACCAGTGATCAAGGCCTCATATTCTGCCTCATTATTTGAGAAATCAAAGGCTATCTTGTAAGAACATAATCTAAAATTCCATGGGAATTTATCTGACTTATGTATAGGGCTATGGATTGAGATTCGAATACCATCTCCATATTTTCTCAAGGCAAGATCGAAATCCATGGTCCAAAGACCCTCCCCATCATCTAGAAGCTGAAATTTTTCTTCTTTATAATCCATTGTCTCAATATGATATTTACCTTTCTCTGGTTCAACTGATCTCTGTTGTGAATATTCTATATTTTTCTCTTAAGTTCTTGGCTAGAATCTTTCGGAATTATGATTTATGTTTTCTGCATTCAAGACCGCTTGGTCACTATTTGATAATTCTGAAATTTTGTCATCTTCTACAAGTTGAGTATATAAATCATCAGTACCACTATCATTATACAATATGAAGGAATCTAAATAAGTATGTACAGAGTTGAATGGGTTATTATTAGGCTTATCCTCTCTACTGATAATGTATTTCATTTTCACTTCTCGGTATAGCTTCCTAAGTTGGCCAAATACCAGAATTGTTGCATATGAAAAATCAAGTTGTAGAGTACCCCTTAATTTGGCTCCCCAAGACCATGAAAGAATCATTCCATACCTTGGAGGTATTTCAGCAACTACAACATCCATCAACACATTTTTAGTGGGAACCTAATCCAAAGAGACAACTAAGTCTTTGATAAGACCAAGGCATCAGCCTCTACCAAAATCAAAGGGATAGAGGTCATGATAGGGTCAAGTTATGTCCAGCCCCAACTTATCCATGATAGCCTTTGGCATTAAATTATGTAAGACCATGGAATCCAGCATGGCATTATGGAAAATATAATCATGAAATATCAAGCTAAGATAAAAGGGAGGGACTTCACTATCTTCAAGATTTCCATCTACGGTTGGACCAAATAGAAGTTCAGGATGGTCATCAATTACATTGATCATGTCTGACATGTGATATAATTTAAAAATCTTGGCAATATGAGATTTATATCTATCATTATTTACAAGTTCACTGAGAGGAATAGGCACCTTTAACTTAGAAATTTCACTCTCAAAGCTAAACATGTTATATTGTTTCTCTACCTTTTTCACGATGGTATCCCTCTTTTTAGGCTACTCTTTTGCTGGAGATTCCTTCCTTTGCACTTATTTATCCTTCTTTGATGTACTTGTAGATGGCTCATTGTTGTTTCTCTGATTTATGGCAAAAGACTCTTTCCCCTTGTTTTTACTAGCTTGGGAAGCTTGTTTGGGCTGAGTATCTTTTTTCTGAGTTGTCCTCTTTTGAGTAGAAGTGATAGGAACATCTTGGTTCTCAAAGTGTACTATCTCTGTGCTGATCTAAGAGAATTTAGGTACCCCCTTTGATAGTCTTCGGATTGGACTACCAACCCATCATCATTTGCAAGTACATGTTCATGGTCATCTAGCACATATGTTTCTTTGGTATACTCATCGTAATATAAATAGGTCCCTGATCTTTTGAAAAGAGAAGGTTCTCTTACACAATGTCATCTTCTTCTTCGGGTGCTTAGGCACAGTTATGCTCCAATGGAGTGTGAATTTGTTGTTGAGCTTGCTGATTTGGAGCTCTCTATTCTCTTTGCTTAATCCTGAACTGTGGCTGCTACTGCTATCCTCGGAAGCTAGGATTATGAACTTGATTATCTTGGTGCCTTTCTAAAATAAAACTTATGTCTATGATATTCTCTACATTTCTTATCAAGATATCTAAATTTTCTTCAGAAGAGCTTGATTGTTATTCCTTAATTGTGACTCTCTTTTCCACTTTACTTTTTGACTTCTTGATTAGAAGATTGGCTTCAACGCTGACTGCATTATTCTGCATCTCCTCTAGTGAGGTGGGGTTTCTTTCTCTAATTTGATATGCCATATCAAGGTCAAAGGCATCTGGATAGTGCGACAAGGCCAAATCAGGTGGAGGTTTGGTATTGGCAGGAATGGAATTGCACACCTTATTGAAATGGGTTGTATAGTATTGGACCGATTCATTATGTTGTCTCTTCAGTGAATTATACTCGGCCAATATCTGAATTGGATTTCTTTTCCTCCCACTTGGCGAGGAAAAGAGTTGTTAGCTACTGAGAATTATGCACTCAACTAGTTGCCAAAGCTCAGAACCATTTCTTTACTTCTTCTGAGAAACTCTGAGCGATGATTCTCATCTTTGCATCATCATTTTCTGCTTCTTCTAAATCTATGAAATGTGTGATCTTATCAATGTGTTGCCTCACTATATCATCGGTGGTTCCATAAAAAAGAGGAAGCATTTTTCCATAGTTTTGAGGTAAATTAGTGAGTTGTCCCGACAGAACTAATGGAGAAAATCAAGCCATATTTTTTCTAGGAGGTAAGATTGTGATCATAATAGGAAGTGCTAGTATAAGAGGTATTTGTGTAGGAAGGAGTGTGGATGATGTAGAAACAAAAATGTGAGGGGATGTAGTAGCGGTGTGAATAGGTGAAGCTGAAAGAGGATTAGCGGACAAGAGATCCTGCTGATATTGTATGAAAGCCTTCTTGGAGGTATATTGCAGATTTTTTTCTATTTCTTGAAGATTATCAAATTGACTGCAAACCTTCCTATCAAAATCTGACTCTAAATTGAATTCTATGGATGATAAACTAGTTTTAGGCTTTAAATAATTGAATACAACTTCAAATAAAGATGTTACTTCAGATAATATTAAAGGATCAAATACATATTTAGACAAATATATCTCTAATTTGGATCTAAACAACGATAAGTCAAACTTCAGATCAAAAGGAATATCTTCAAGAGAAAGAAATTCTTAAGGCAAAGTTGTAGGCCTTACCAAAGTAGATGAACTCGATTGAATCTATGAATTTTTAGGTCTTTGTTTTCTAATTATTATCTCTAGATATTAAACAGGAGAAGTTAGATGTGGATAAAGAACTGATCATGTGTGTCTTTTAGGAGCCATTGCATTTTTTTTCCGCATTTTTGCTCTCTGCAACTTGAATCAACCTTCACGAAAACTGGGTCTCATGATCCACAGGCCTATAATCTAATGAAAATGTAATAGTACACCTAGGGAATATTTGTCACTTCGCTCTCTAGCAACTACACTAGAAATGTAAGCTTCCACAATGCCCCAAGGCTAAGAAAGGAGATCAACGAAGGTAACCTCAAACCAAGCTTTTAGTTTGGTAGCTAGCCCTACCAAACCAGGGAGGGCTCTCTCTATGAAAATCAAAACCAAAGGTTTGACTGGATGAAGAGTGGATTCTAGGGTTTTGAATGTTTCATGGTTTTTCAGCTGGATCAAGGATGAAAACAAGGCAGCTAGGTCAAATTATCAAAGGGTTATAGTTGCAAAGATATGGAGGAGAAATATAAGAATTATTTTATGATGGGCGTAGGCTTTTGTCGGTGTAGTGTAGAGTTTGAAAATGAAAGTGGATCTTATTGTGAATGTGTCATGAATTCATAAAAAAAAAATGAAAATTACATAAATGACATTCCCAAACAAAACACAACTTTCATGAAGAATTCTTCTTATCAATATTTTAGGAAAATCACTGAAGAAATAAATATATGGAAAGGAAACATGTATACAATTTATATGGAAACTATAACAGAGGAAATACAACATCAAAAACTCATTTCTCATGAATTCCTAGATAGTAGCTGCAACTGGTTCTTTGATTTCCTCAATAAAAAGATGATGTAAAAGCTACAATAGTCTCACCCTCTGATGTCCAACCATAAAAATGACTAAGAAATGCATTCATATATAAATAAAAAAAACCATTTCCCCTCTCTCACGAGTCGAATCCTAGAGTGGAGGAGTAGTTCACAAGATTCCTTCACCCAAAACTAAAGGCTAGGGAGGTTAACAAAACTCTCCTCAAGATAGAGAAACTGATACATTTGACCATGAAAGATATTTACAAGCATGAATCCATCTATTTTTCACTCTAACCAACCTATTTACACCTCAATGAATCTTTACAACATAATAAAAGAGTAATTACATCAATAAAAGTCGAGCGAGACTATAGAAATTGAGAAAACAATCCTCCAGGAAAAAAAACAATGAAATATGGTAAAAACGAAGTGTGCGAAGAGAAAATGTAGTGTGCTCAGTGCAAGAGGATTTAGGAGGCCTTCCCGAGGTCCAAATCAATATATGAAATATGTTGGAGAAATATCTTCTTGTATGTTACACCCTAGAATCCTTAAGCACTACAAATGAGTTCTTCTAGCTCTCCAAAAAATCAATTCTCCTAGAAGTACTCCAAACACGCAGCAATCTTCTGAAAAACATGGAATAAATGTATTTTTTAGGTGGTTTTTTGGCCTTTTCACCCTCTAGAATTTGCTGACATAGCTCTCTCAAGGGATGAAAGTGATGTACAAGTCATGATAAATCAGAAAAATAAAATAAAAATCCATTTAGATTCCCCCAACAAAAGTGTAGCGAGAGGCTCGCTGCAGTTTTGGACTGTAATATTCCCAACTTAGCTCATAGCTAAGTGGAATATTAAATTTTGTCAATAAATTCAAATGCATGAATATTTGAGCAAGGAGGCTCATAAAACTACTCAAGCATGAATAAAAACCCCTCATAATGTGAAAAGGGCCATGAAATAACCAGATCAAGCATCCACATGCGCGAACAAGGTTAAGTTGACCTAGTCAACTCAAATTATCTTTAAAAGAGTGGATCCATGACTAAGGCAACTAAATGTGAATGGAGGCAAATTCAGAAAGACAATTTGAAGACTCCTTAAATGTGAAAAGGGGCAGGGCAAAGAGACTGAATCAAGGAAGATTCTTAGAATATGCATTTAGTCACATTGAATAAATCAAACCACGTAGCACCTATTTTCTCTCCACTTAATGGGACAATGTAACCCTAGAGGAAAGAAGCTTGGCAAAGAAGCAAACCCTAGTGGAGTGCGGCCCTTGGAGGAGAAGCAAAATTTCTATATAATGAAGGAAGGGAAACCATTTGGGTTTATATTGGAGATTATATTTTCATGAGGTATGCTTAGACTTCCTGCATACTTAGTTGTTTAGCTAAGTTGCTGCACTTCTTAGTGCAAGGGTTTTCTCATGCGGGAATTCCCTGCTTTTTCTTAGAGATCTTGTAGCAAGAGATCTAAGGGAAGATTTTGATCTGTAATTTCCACTTTCAGGTCTTGGGCCAAGCACTTGTGCTCCATATCTGCACTGTCACTTGAGGATACTGCATTATTTTTACAGTGGTGCAGTGGAAGGGGTTAAAACCCCATTGTTCTGAGCTAGTTTCCCAAAGGGGAGCTCAATATTTCTTCTGGGAGCTGATAAAAAGAGTGTCTATAGCCATTTATATGTGTATTCAGCCATTTTATACAGAGCTACAACCCTACATCATTATTTTAGTATTATATTTGCAACTTCTCTTTTACATATTGTTTTTTGTGGATAAACCCTTGCCGGGTGATCATAAAATTGTGTAAAAAGGATTGGATCTCTGTATTTATGCTTCATTGAGAATTATAATATAAATATCGGTCATTATATATTATTTTTCTGAGTATTTATTTCAATATACTGCGCAATGTCTTATGCAACAGCATTCCGGCATTTTACAGTTTAGGGTTTTTGTCCATTTTCAACTATTTGAGCATGGGAGGCCTATTTAACTTTGTTGTTGGAATTTTTTTCTGAAATAATCTTGCATTCAGCTCATATGTGGTCTAATATAAGGGAAAAAACCATTATTTTATACTTTTGTAATCCAATACTCAGAAAAACAACGTTTTTGGGTCACTAGTGGTGGTTTTCCCCACTCGGTTGTCTTTCTGAAGTAATGTTTGCTGTAATTTTTGTCAAATGATGAGCTATGAATCTGATATAGCCTCTGATATGATAAATTTCTGATTCCTCTTGATTTTCTAAATAAATTTTGCAAATTCTAAAGTAGGATTTCTATTTTGCTGCAACCTTCCTCTTTCAGCAGTTTTCAGCTAGTCTAGTTTGTGGGAGATCTTTTTAAGGTCTCTAAGTTCATTTTTTTCAGCTGAAATTCCAAAAATAAGTCACATACAGCCCATATGAGAGGAAACAAGCATTAATCTACGTTCCTGTTGCATAGTTTTTCTTATAGAACGTTTTCCTTGAGCTGCTTGTCAATAGTCCTGAAAGGGAAATATTAGCCTTCGACATAGTTCTATAGACAGAGACTGCTAGTGGGCTAGCTAGCCTCTGGATCTCACCCTCTTTTCAAAGGTGATATATCTAGTAAATTCCCCTGCAGTAAATCTTTGGAATAGATCCAGTTGTTGATTGTTAATGTTTTCATGAAAAAGGATTTACATTTGCCGGATTCATGAGTATTTCCTGATTTGGAACATTACAGTAGTATCAGAGCATTATCTCTGGCCCAGCCCATGATATCAAGCTATCAAAGGAGTGCTGAGGAGAAGAAGCAAGCAGAAAGCAAAAATTATGGAGAGGATGAGATTACTCTCATCAATATTCAGATCCAAGAAGAGCCTCTCAAAGGGGGTTGAACAGTTGGAAGCAGAAAGATGCAGTGAAACTCCAAGAGGGTTTCAAGGAGAAGAGGACTATAGTGAAACCTTTATGAGGTTTCAATAAGAAGAAGAATAAGACATGGGAATTCCTCCTTCAAGGGAAGACCAAGATATAGGGTCCCCTATTGAGGATGGGACATTTCCTATATTCAGAGAGAGAGCTGGGGGTGACAGCGCAGTCATAACATAGGCACCTCTAGAATCTCAAGAAGAAGAAGTGGTGAGGAAAGTTACACCAAGGAGTGAAGTTCTTGCACCTTTGCAAGGAGTTTCAGAGAATCTCACATATATAGATTGTGGCATAATCCATGTGCAGTATGTGCCAAATGGTGAGATCTAGAATATTATAGAGTTTCATAGGGTAAGCAATATCTACCCCTCCATCTTTTTGAAGAACGATGCACAAGGAAGGCAGGAAGAACCATGCACACTAGTTCATCCGTCTCTATATGATGATCTATGTCTTTATGCCTCCTTATTTGGAGAAAGGCCATTAGGGCAATCCCCTGATGAGAAGAAAAACAAAGTGTTCCCTCAACATGCTACAATGAAGACACCAGAGGTCAGAGGAGACACTGTCACAACACTGGAGGTTATGGGTAAGAAGCATATTTATGAAAATAACATTTTATGTTATGATTGCATGTGCTCTCTCACCTCACATGTGCAGGCTATAACTCCCAAGGGGAGTGTTCTACCTTATAAGCATCATGGCCAACTATGGGCCAAGATTGTTTTCAAGTATGGCCACCTCCTTAATGAGTTGAGGGAGGTGATTCACTATGATGGGTGCTTCCCTAAAGCCCAAAATATACATTTCAACCTCAGCTATGGTGAAGTAATAAGAGCAGCAAGTAAGTGGCATGCAAACCACTTACCATATCCTGATATGAAGCAGGGAGAAGGAAACCTGCGCTGGTTTCTGTTGGGTGAGTGTGGGTACTCCCAAAATTTTTTGATTCTCATGACTCATGCTTCATATTCCAAGAGAAGGTTTCATAATGGGAAGGCAGGTTTGTTATGGCTGTCACAAGGAGGGTTTGGACATTATATGCTGAATCTTATGTCCAAATATTTACCCATGTTTGAGGTATGTCTCATGCATTCACATGTATGGTGGGTTGAGATGTATTTCAAGTATGTATCTTGGTTTGGGAGGAGGAGCAACTCCAACATGGTGTGGAATGGGAGAGATAGCTACACTATGATGATGGAGCACCCCACATGTCAATCATTACATAATTTCTCCATAATCCACACATTGATAATGTAAGGAAGCAACAAGAGCCATTGTTGCTATGGTTACTTTTTGGAGAGTATGGGCTGAAAACTCTCCATACTCAACATAACATTCCAAGAGGAATGCATGGAACATCCAAAGTGCAAGAAGGCTACCTTTCAGCAATGATGGAAGGGAGGGAGATCCTCTCACATAGAAGCACAAGGGTGAATGGTTTTGGCATGTGGAATTTCAAGAGGAAGAGTCATGGAGTGACAGGAGCATTGCTACTTAAGCCTACAGTGCTGTCCTCTGAGAGCATGTTTCTGATGATGGAGTATTTCCAAAGAAGTGTGCGTCCTTTCATTTTGCATAAATTTATGAGGAGATTGTTATGGGAGGGCCCACTCATGGACCACATATTCAGCTCACACGTGAGGCATGGTAAGAAATACATCTATATTCTTATTGATTATCCCATTAAGAATTTGTATCTTCTCACCAATTGTAAGCAATGCATTTCTCTGCAAGTGAGCAAGATTATTCATGGGTGTTGTGGTCACTTTAGGGCCACATTTTGTAATGATGACAACCCATCTCTACATGACTTGGAGCAAGTGATTTTTTGTTTTGATTTTATGCAACTGATATATATTGTTGCTCACTACCTTCTAGTAGATGAGTTGACATGCATAGCTAGAAATTCTTTGGGAGGAAACTTGCCACTCGATGTTTTAAATCAGCAATTGGGAAAACTGTGTTATGCCCACCATGGAGGCTATATGTATCATCCTCACTTGCACATAAAATTCAGCAACTTTCTGATTTGGATGAAATATGGTGGTGATGTGCCATTCACTTTGAATGGAATGATTTGGGCCAGCAAGATCTATGACTTTGGAGGAACGATATTTGGAGGTCCAACCTTTGTTTTGCCATCAAAGGGCACCCTTATTTCAGCCCAAAATTAGTATGTGCTCTACTCTTGCCATAAGTGGAGAGGGAGAAAACGTGGGGTAGGCTATTTTTCCTATCATGTTCAGCCATTCAGCCCACCTTCTTTGCAGGAGCTCAAGGTGGAGAATATTTACCATGAGTTTCCATCTTGGGAGGCAAAAAATTTTGTTTGGATGATAGCATGGGGAGGAGAGTCTTTCATTGATGATGAAGTGCTCCATGATTGTCACCACTCCTATCTTGAGGAGGCCTTGGATCAGCAAGGAAGTTCCCATATTAGCCTTCCATTCTTCCATGACAAGAGCCATTGGGCTTATTCACCATAGGCCAACTTGTCCACTTGGGAGGAACCATTGGAAGAGAAGCACTTTGGCAAAAAATCTGATGCAGGGATGTAGGCTATGGATGAGAAGGCCACAAAGGAAGGAGAAGAAATTTTGCAGCACCCTTGTAGTTGCTTGAGGACAAGCAACATTTGGGGGCGGGAGACTGTAATATTCCCAACTTAGCTCATAGCTAAGTGGAATATTAATTTTTTTCAATAAATTCAAATGCATGAATAATTGAGCAAGGAGGCTCATAAAACTACTCAAGCATGAAAAAATACCCCTCACAATGTGAAAAGGGGTCATGAAATAACCAGCTCAAGCATCCACATGTGTGAACAAGGTTAATTTGACCAAGTCAACTCAACTTATCTTTAAAAGAGTGGATCCATGAATAAGGCAACTAAATGTGAATGGAGGAAAATTCAGCAAGACAATTTGAAGACTCCTTAAATGTGAAAAGGGGAAAGGCAAAGAGACTCAATCAAGGAAGATTCTTAGAAGATGCATTTAGTCACATTGACTAAATCAAACCACGCAGCACCTAGTTTCTCTCCACTTAATGGGACAGCGTAACCCTAGAGGAAAGAAGCTTGGCAAAGAAGCAAACCCTAGTGGAGTGGGGCCCTTGGAGGAGAAGCACATTTTCTATATAATGAAGGAAGGGAAACCATTTGGGTTTATATTGGAGATTATATTTTCATGAGGTCTACTTAGACTTCCTGCATACTTAGCTATTTATCTGAGTTGTTGCACTTCTTAGTGCAAGGGTTTTCTCATGCGGGAATTCCCTGCTTTTTCTTGGAGATCTTGTAGCAAGAGATCTAAGGGAAGTTTATGATCTGTAATTTCCACTTTTAGGTATTGGGACAAGAAATTTTTCTCCATATCTGTGTAGTCCCTTGAGGATACTACGTTATTTTTACAGCGGTGCAGTGGAAGGGGTTAAAACCCCATTGTTTTGAGCTAGTTTCCCAAAGGTGAGCTCAATCTTTCTTCCGGGAGTTGATAAAAAAAGAGTCTACAGAAATTTATATGTGTATTCAGAAATTTTATGCAGAGATACAACCCTACAACATTATTTCAGTATTAGATCTACAACTTCTCTTTTACATATTGTTTTCTGTGGATAAACCCTTGCCGGGTGATCATAAAATTGTGTAAAAGGGATTGGATCTCTCTCTTTATTATTGATTTAGAATTATAATATAAATATCAATAATTATCTCTTTTTTTTTTGATTATTTACTTCAATATACTACGCAATGTCTTATGCAGCAGCATTCCAACATTTTACAGTTTGGGGTTTTTGTCCATTGTCAGCTATTTGAGCATGGGAGGGCTGTTTAAATTTGCTGTTGGAATTTGTTTCTAAACTCCTCTTGCATGCAGCTCCTATATGGTCTAATATAAGGGAAAAAACCATTATTTTATACTTTTGTAACTCAATACTAAGAAAAACAACATTTCTGGGTCACTAGTGGTGCTTTTCCCCACTTGGTTGTCTTTCTGAAGTAATGTTTGCTGTAATTTTTGTCAAATGATGAGATATGAATATGATATAGCCTCTGATATGTTAAATTTCTGATTCCTATTGAGTTTTTGAAGAAATTATGAAAATTCTGAAGTAGGATTTATATTTTGCTGCAACCTTCCTCTTTCAGCAGTTTTCAGCTAGTCTAGTTTGTGGGAGATATGTTTAAGGTCTCTAAGTTCATTTGTTTCAGCTGAAATTACATACATCAGTCACATACAACCCATGTGAGAGGAAATAAGTATTAATCTGCATTTTTGTTGTATAGTGTTTCTTATACAGTGTTTTCCTTGAGCTACTTGTCAATAGTCTTGAAAGGGAAATATTAGCCTTCGACATAGTTCTATAGAAAGAGTCTGCTAGTGGGGTAGCTAGCTTATGGATCTCACCATCTTTTCAAAGGTGAAATATCCAGTAAATGCCCCTGCAGTCAATCTCTGGAATAGATCCAATTGTTGATTTTTAACGTTTTCATGAAAAAGGATTTTCATTTGCCGGATTCATGAGCATTTCCTGATTTGGAATATTACATGGACCCATGACTATGTAAAAAATGTCAAAAAGTAAAAAAAATCAAAAAATCTCAAAATTTATCCAAAGTTGCTCAAAATGCCTATCTTTCTCCATGGAGACCTGTGATGGTAATTTTTGCTATGAGTGAAGCATCAATAAGTAAATCCAACTTACCCTTCTCCTTTTCCTTTATTAGGGTTTCCTTAAGTTTTGCCTTCAATTGCTTGATCCTTACCTTGGAGACTTGATTTATTGTGTAGTAGTGCATGGCCATATGCCTCTGTATGTTTTTGTTCTTATTTTCCCTCTTCAGGAGTTTCTCCAAGTTACCATTGACTCTCTCAAGCCAATATTCCATATCCTTGACAAATTCTATCAATACGAGCTCATTGAATGTCATTTGGGTCCTTGGTGGAGTTGCTTCTCTTTATTACTGAAGTGCCCTTTTGAGGACTCCGGACATTGGCCTCTTCCTTCTTACATGATATTCCTACTCATTTGAATCTTCTAACTCATCTATATCAACTACTTCTTTTCCTTTTGCATCCTCTTTGTTCAAATCAACTCTAGGCCTATTTAGGAGTAGCTAATTTACGTTCAACTGCATGTTTTCTTGTTCCAAAAATGAAATCAAGATGTTGGATTTTGACAAGCTATCTTTCAATTCCCCGATCTCAACATATTTCTCCATAATGACTTGCTCTGTTGTTTTGTGCTATTCATCCATCTCCAAGTCTTCCATGTCAGTTTGAATATGGAATGGATCCTCATCTTCCAAAGGTGCCTCATGCTGTGATTTCGATCCATTTAGCTTTAGCTATGGCCTCAGTTTAAATTGTGAAGCTCACTCCCGCAATTGTGACCTTATCTCTCCTAAGGTTTGTGGCAAACATACTTGTTAACTTAGCATGATATTTCACTTGATGGATTTTCTCACAAAACCCTAAACATCCTACATTCTGAAAGAATTGTTTGGCCAAAGAGGATGACATCAACTCCTGAGTGTTGAGTGGCTCAAACCCTTATATATGCCCTCATTTTCTATATGATTTCTTTTCTCCCTCCATGTTTACAATATGCAAAGAAAAACCCATGGTGAAAAACATGGGAAGTAGGTGAGGGGAGGGGATGAAGGGATTAGGGAGGAGATATGAGGGTAGGAAAATTTAGGGAGATAGATAGGGGTATTAGGGAGATTAGGGAAGTGGAAAATGATGAAATGAGTGAATGGAATGGTGTAGGGAAGTTAAACACAACCCTAACCCTAAAAAATACCAAAAACACAACGTAGGAGATAGGGTTAGGTTTAGGGGATAGGGAAATGAGGGTGATAGGGTGTGAGGGTTGTGGGAAGTATATTTGGTTGTGGGGAAGGGTAGAGTATGTATGGAATGATGTGTTTTTTCTTGCAATTCAAAAAATGGAGCTCACCCACCAAAAACATAGTGTGGCGACTATCACCAATGAAAAAATGAAATAGATGTTGATAAGAGGTAGTAGGAACTTCAAATTACTTATCAAAAGCTGATGAAACCTTAAATTTCCCCAAAAAACCTTTTAATATGAGTTTTTTTTATTGGTGGAGTGAAAACACAGCGAAGGCTGAAAAACGTAACGTGGTTTCTTGAAAACTCAACGTGGCTTCCTGGAGAGGGTGCCAATCACCTTTTGATAGTGTCCTTCGATGCCTGCCAATCTAAGATGGTCTTTTCTAGTGAGTGAGTGCTCAATGCCAAGGAAATGAGTAAAATAAAACACTTGTATGGTTATTTTTAGCTTGTGGAAACCAAATTCTCTTCATAGTGGTATGGTGGCCCACCATGTGCTTTTTCATCTTTGTCTTGAAAATTTTTCAGCTTTGGAACATTAGAAACATATTACATCATTTTGAAATAAAATTACACTTGAAACAAAACTTTATTGAGCAATTTCTCTGTTACTACTCCTTCATTGTCAGATTTATTGATGAAATGACATATTTTTTATGGATTTGACCCTAAGACCTAATGGTGACATGTCATGAAATGAGATGAATGGTGACCATGGTAGTATGATTGAGATGATAATTAAGACTTTGTAGTGCTGACTAATCCATATGAATGATGGAAATGAACAACACATGAAAATTTTCAAAGTAGTAAACAGACCTAGACACACTAGCCAGTGACTAAATTTTTATTTGAAGACCTACTTAAACCATACAAATTTTACTTGACACCCTAATAAAAACTTTTTAAGAGCACATTTTATCACTAGTGACAAGAATAATTGATTGACACTAACAACCTCTATCCCTTGTTCCTCAGTGAGGGCCTTCCAATATCCTAGCAATGTGACCTCATCTAGTTTTTGTAGTCCATATTAGTTTGGGAAGCATAGCATTGCTGCTACTGCTTCTCGAGACACTGAAAATACCATGTTGGATCACGTGCTAAAATAAATAGTCATCTTACCAAAATTATAATGCGAAGAAATATAGGTGATGAATTCTAGGAAATCATAAAGTTGGGGTACCACTTCTTTCACTGGTTGCTCCTAAAAATTGTTTCCAAACCTAATCATGCTTGCACATTTGAATAGAGTCGATGAATAGAAATGTACATGTCCTTAGTGATAAGAATGAGATCATGGATGTCGGCATGGGAATCTATGAGCTCTCCCTCATGTGTCTTCTCCATTGTTGGAGAAGTCACTGAAGCTAGGATATGTGACATTTTGAATTTCACTGTGTTGACACTGACAATACAACAGTTGCAACGATGGCTTCCACACGCATGAGAATAATGTGTGTGTATTGGAAAGTTGGGTCAGCGAGGGGCTTGGAGAGGCATGAGATGGTAATCGCTTGGATGTGGGAACATAATGTGGGTCGTGGTTAAAGTCATCCCATACGATGAATTTCACGGTGACAATGCACATAAAAACACCCTGCTAGTCATTTTATATATAAAGAAAAATCAAAATTCATGCATCCACATATCATTTTTTTTAGTTATATGTAATGACATCACGATGATGTCATAATATGGTGGTGGTGTCATTATACAAGCAGTGTGGAGTGTGTTAGGCAATAATTTTTCACCATGTTTGCTTCCCGTCCATGATCCTAAAGTTCCATGTGATGCATACTATGCAGTATATCCACCTTAGGAGAATATATCAATATATCCTTTGAAGACTAAAAGAAAACTTCCTTGAATAATTTCTGAAGAAGCTTAGCTCAAACCCTAAATTTCTGGGTCAACATACTTAGCCAATTATCTTCACATGCTGATGGCAGGTTGCATGTTCTAGCCTAGCACTGTCAACGCTCTTATTATTGGAAAAACCATGTTGAACCCTTTCTCGCAGTATTTCCTCAAATGGAGGAGAGGCTTCGTGCACTAGAAGTTTCCAGACATTAGAGAACTTTTGAGGTCTAAAATGGGCCTCCTAAGAAAAATTTACAACTGAAATAAAATTTATAAGAACCAATAGGATTCAATATGATGATGTCAACCATGGGGGATGATTCACCATTTTTGGGGTAAAAAATTAAAAAGATTAAAAAAAAATAAAATAATAAAACTACTTTTTCAACTTATCTCCCTAAGGGTTTATTCAAATTTCAAGTGGGACTACTCGTTGGATGCAAAATTTAATTCCTCATCCAAGGAGTACCCATGTTGCATACTGTCGATGACCCCGCTACAAAAAAAATGAGAAATGCATGAAAAAATGTGACTGCAATCACATTTTTCATGTATTCCTCAATTTTCGTGTAGCAGGGTCCATCAAAAGTATGCAACATGGGCACTCCTTGGATGAGGAACCAAATTTTGCATCCAACAAGTGTTCCCATTCAAAATTTGAGTTAACCCATAGGGAGATAAGTTGAAGATATGAGTTGAGAAAGTAGTTTTTTATTTTTTCCCTCTAAAATTTGATGATGTAATCTTATATTATTTTATTATTTCCACTATTATTTTATAATTTCCTTAGGATTTCCATTTTAGACATCAAAATTCCCCTAATGACGGTTAGCTAGGTATTTTTCAGTGGACATATGTTCGAGCTCTCTCATTTGGAGCTCTTGATCTTATCTATACGGGATTTTCCCTTGAGAAATGGGTATTCCTCCTTATTTTATGGGCTCCTAACTCCCTCTATATTCTTATTAGTTCAATCTCATCCTTCCACTACTAGCTGGTCAATTTTTGTTAAGCCTGATCATAATCCTTTGCATCCCTATGCTGAGAGAATGCCCAAATTGAAACTTGGGAGAAGGATTGCTTGAAGAGCCTCAGTTTAGACTTAGACATCACCAAAGGGAAGTCCCCAACATCAAGGCCACGGTAGTACACTTCCTCTTTTATACATTAATAATACATCTGATGTTTCACTTTCCATATTCGTTTAGATATCTATGCAAGTAGCCTAATGCTGCTTGATCTGTTAGGTAAGTTGTATTTGATGTATGATATGTATCCTATCATGTTGTTGTTTTTCATCTCTTGATATCCTACATGCATTCAAAAATTACAACCCGCGAGGAGTGAGCCTAAAGGATTGTGGATTGAAGGCCTTTATCAAAGGACTAGATGACAACATCAAGATGAGGTAATTTCTCTTTCTTCCTCTTTTGTTTTGAGTAAAAGCTAGGAAAGGATTCGTTAGACTGTCTCGTGCATTTCTAGACCCAATATAGGGCTAGAGAGATCACCTTTGTTCGCAGAGGGGATTGTATTCACAAATAAATTGGTGACTCCACTAGGGAGTTATAGCCTCTTTTCTTGTCCTTCTATGATTTGGGTTTTTGATCATTTTTACCGATCGTTAAGATCTTAGTCTGTTTAAGTCTCTATAGGCCTGCATAGTATTTGATTTTTCTTTAGAGTGTCAAGTATGGTTTTATTGTTGAAATTATTTTTATTTTTTCTTTTGTTTCTCGCCCAACACGTTTTATGTTCCCACAAAAGCTTCATTAGCAGCGTTTTATATAAAAAAGTCGCGTTGATCTTTCCTTCAACACGATTTTTCCTTTCATAGGCACGCTGATCCCTGAGATTGGAAAACGTTAGGGTTTCCCTATCATTTTCCAATGTGTCTTGGCCTTTGTAGTGTCTTCCTGGTTTGATATGATTAGGTACCACTGTGTTTAGTTTGATTTATTTTCTTAAAGTGATTAACTTGTCTATTTTATCCTCATTTTGTTTGGCTGAAGTTACATTGCCTTGTATGGTTTCTAGGTTAGTTGTCCTTCACTTGTCACTTGTGCGAGTCATGAAGAGACATGTTGTCTCTATCTAAAGAGCTTTGCTGCAATCATTCCAAAGGTTGTTTCGTATTTCTTTTGGATTTTATTTTCAAAGTTGTTTTCACTTGCACTAAGTCATTTTTTGCACTTTGGAATCACCTTTGATTTAATAGCCAAATATAGATTACAATTGTTTGATTTAAAAGCTTGAATGTGTATGTTTGTTTTTTCTTCGTTTTGAAAAGAAAAAGTGAAAGTCATTTCATTCAAGTACTTTTGAAATGATTTTCCATTCAAAAGAGAAAGTGAAAGAAATTTTTTATTCCAATTCTTTGTTTTTTTGGTTAGTTCATTGATTGCATTAGTTTGCATTTGAGTATCCAAAGTAAAGAACAAAAAAACAAAATAGCATTAGTGCATCTTAGTGAAGAATGAAGTGATTTCGTTTTCGGTAAGATTGCATTTGGGAATAGTGAAAGTGAATCCATTTTAGAGTTTCATTTCAATAAATTTGAGCTATTTGGGGGGCTTCATTTCTTTTTGCACTCCTTGTTTGTTGCATTCTTGTTTTCACTCTCTCCCTCATTAGTTTAGAATTCATCGAAACGAAATGGGTTCTTTTTTCATTTAGCCACATTGTAGGGATTCAGGTGACATCACTCTTGAGCTTGAAATTGAAACATAATCGAAGATCAACTTTAAAATTTATTCAATTAACCTTAAGGAGAATTTGGAATTAAAGAAAAAATCTAGAGGTCTTGGCTAGTGACATGTTTTGATGTTGTTAAGGGTAGCAGTTGTCACTAGTAGTTTGTGTTACATTGTGGGGGTGATATCCCGTCCCATGTATGGAAGTATATAGGAATATACTCCACGTATGAAAAGTATAAGGGGGCACTCTCATCATACGATTACACATTCGACAATGCTACTATGGACTGGACTCCCACGTACCGTCAAGTATATATTGGGAGACCCCTCTAGGTTACAAACCTGCCCTAGGTAACCAAGTCGGCCACCTTGTAGACGTGATACACCAAACACAAGATTCGGGGAGATTGGCTAAAATACATTAAGTCCTTGGTAATTTCTTCTATAATTTTTCTACCAATATGTATATTGTAGTTCAGGGATACCTGGTAATCGTTTATGCCTAGATTACCCCTTTTTGTTTTTCTTGTTTTTAATCTAAAATAAACTTCCCACGACAACATCGTACCTATGCAGTGCTCTTGGCCTCATCTCGCCTGGTTAATTGTAAATCTTAATATCTCAAAATTAATTCACCTTTCTCTTCATTGATATTTCTCTAAAGGTCATTGTGGTTGAATTCTTAGATTCGCTTAATTCCTCTTCTGAAGGAACTCAAGAACCTCCTCCTAAGATTCCACAATTTCCAAATGGACCCCTTGAAGCTCAAGGTGCTAAAATTGGAATTGTCATAAGTTTCTAACTGATCTCCTCTCGATCACCACTTGATGAGTGGCTTTCATCATCATCTGAGGATCTTGAGCTAGAAATTCGTGAAGCTTCTGCACAATTTACGACATTTCCTCCAAATCCGCTCTTCGATCCACACATGGTCCCACTTGAACAACCGTATAGTCCTTTTGACGGTCCAAAGTTCCTCTTCATGCTTCTCCTGTAGCATATTGTACTACTTTTCATTAGTTGTTACCTCCAAAAATGGTGTCAAATGCCAACGATATTCCATTTGTGAGTACTCATCAGAGTATTCCTCTGAAAGATTCTACATGTTATAATCCAGAAGTTGACATTACATCTATTTTCCCTCTAGAAGGTTTTCTGTATGTTACCACTTGTCAGGATGAAGTGAGTGGGATGAGTATTCCCTTTAGTCAAGTCGCTTCTATGCTTCCACCGGGGTATACTTCTCTCGGAAGCCTTATTTCGGGAGCTTCTGGAGCTACATCCATGTTTCATCATACCATTTGGTCAACGTGTGTTTCTCCATCTTCCGACCCATTTGTCTCAAATGTGGTTGTTGTTTCACAACTTGTTGTTTCACAACTTGTTGTTTCTGTTGGTCAAATGACTGTTTTTCTAGCATCATATACTCCCTTATCGTTATCCATAATCATTGCGATTCCACCTTTAAGTGTTAAATACATAGCTTCATTTATGCCTAGGGGGTAATCGTATCATTTATATGTACCTCCCATGTCGGGCGGGGGAAATATTAAATCAATAACTGTATCAGGTGTTATGGGAAAAAATAACCTAAGGTATGGGTTGATGGACCTAACAGAGCAGAAGTCATATCATCATAAGAAACAATCAAATTACAAGTCCTAATGCTTGAACTAGAAAATTGAGGATAGATGACCTTACCCGTGTGTCCTGCGTCTGAGGTTGATCCTGCAGAGTGCAAACCCTCTGCTGCTCCTCGTGCTTCAAGACTTGTAAATTAATAAGGACAAATCACACGAACTAGTTTCACAACATATATATCCTAGATGTCAACATTTTAGATCATATAATCTCATAAAAATAACATGAAATAAACCATTACAAGATCATTCAAGATGTATAGGAGACATAAAACACAAATACATCAGGAACATGACAAATCTTCTTCTATTGATAATATTTAAAGAGAAAGTGGATAAATCACCTGAGATCTGCCACAACTCCAAGAAAAACCATCCTCCATATCTGTCCAGCCCTAGCCTCACAAAGCTTCTTCCATAAAGGGTGCATAAAGGATATCACATAAAGAGGGGGAGAACATCACAAGGAAACAAGGGTTTCCTGAACTTGGGAAGTGTAGGAGGCACATGGAAATATCAGACATGATCAGGTATATAAAAAGCTATAATATCAATAAAATTGTCTCTCATCCCTTAGGCCTTTCCCTTGAGGTGTATTTATACTTCCTCAAATAATTTTTTCAGTTGGGAAACAGTTTGGCCATGGGATGGTGTAAGTAGGCTACAGGAAAAACCCATAAACCCCGCCCAATTAATAAGGATTTTATTATTTTTTAATATTTTAAATTGTATACGCGGGTCAGATGTGAGTGGACCTGCGTGTCCATGCGGAAAATTCTGGGAAGAGTCGCGTATGCAATTAAAAATACAGTTTTTTAAGATGTTTGACCAAGTTTGAATGGAAGGGTTGCCCAAGGTCAATGAATAAGTCCTCAAGGATATATAGGTGATAAACTATGTTATAACATATGCCCCCTAATATATGAGGTCAAGAGGGGTACATGATGGCCGAAATGTATTATGTGCATAAGAAATAATCTTGCGAGGACTACAGAGAACTTCACCAGATTTCTGCCTGCCAAAAACCAGTGAAAGAAATCAGAATGAAACATCATGTCTGAGTTTGGCATAACCATGCTCAGTGGAAGAAAAGCATGTCTGCATATCAAGTATGGAGCAGATCCAATATGTATACAAGTATAACTGAACTCTAAAGTACATACTGAATCATCTAATCACTTCCTGGAAGTACATATCCAAATCATGTCCGAGTATCACATATACAAGACTAATCAATGATGTTGCAAAGATATTTTATCACTGAAGTCACAACTGAATCTCCAAGTACGAAATCATAAGTGGTGAAAAAAAATGGTACTGTATGCAACTCAGGTGCCAAAATATAAGATGTTTTTGTGATGAAATACAACAAATAAAGTTGGATGGTGTCACTAGTAGAAAACTGAAGGAGTTGTCAAAGTGAACCAAAAAATGTTGATGCAAACCCAAGGTCTTCATTGATCACCATGGCACAATTCTACACAATGGGAATAAATGAGCTAAGGTCGAACATGTGAGAAATAGTTTGATTACCGTTCATTGATATATACTGTTAACAAATGTGAGACAACTCACCGATAATGATGATGAGAGTCAAGGTGCCCCGGTACAATCTAACAAGTGAGAATAAATGAGTTGAATTTGAACTCCTGAGAGAATCTACTAATTAGGAGAAATTGATGTATTCTCACTATGGATAGCGAAGGAGTCTACCATTGATGATTGCAAAACTTAAGGTACTGAAAAAGGACTATAGACCTTATTCCCAAAGGAATGATTCAAATTCGATGGGAAAATATCTCCTAGAAGGAAGGCATTAAGGAATCCCAAATCAATCCAACGTGACTGTAACCCTCAGGCCAAAATTTGGAAGGAATCAGACGAAGAAAAGTGAAGTAACCAACCCGAAGTACGTATCCCACAAGCAAAAAATGTAGCTAGCGCACGGCAGAAACCCTCTAAACCAACCAATAATGAAAGATAACTAAGAGGCGAGGAATCCATCGATAGGGTCAAATGGAAAGCAAGGTACTGCACAAATCCTAGGTGTGATAATGTAAGTTGAAGTCAAACACAAGGGAAACCACTTAGTCAAAGACCCATGGTGTTGATCAAATGTTGAGCACAAGGTCACCTATCAATGATGTAAATAGGGCCAGGGTGCGACTCTAGGTTTACTCTCAGAGAAATTTGTCGAAGTTTATAAGAGACAAACTCGCGGACAAGAATTTAATGGAGACCTTCTCAAACCAGCACGAGAAAAGGACCAAATAGCTCATGTGATAGAACAGGACTCTGACAGATCAGGATGGCCAACTAAAAAATGAGTCAAGAGACATCGTAAAAAGGCTGACTTAGGTTTGCTTCCCTTGAAAAATATCATGACTCATTTTGACTATGGAAACATCTGATAAATTTGTATAAGTTTGTCATGCAGGAGCTATAAAAAAACCCTCCATGTGATTGGAAGTGATAACCAATCAAGGGACTACTAATTTGTTAATAAGGTTATGGCTTCTACTAAGTCAAAACTAGACCCATCCCAAATAGAGAACATAATCAGCCTTTTTATGATTTTTTTAAGGGTGACACAACTAACTCTTTAGCTACCATCAAATGTGGAAGTAATGTCCCATTCCCGCTCTTTTTGGGATATTTAATTTTTTTGTCTTTTTCATATTTATAAGCCTAAAAAGGAATAAAATAATTTCTATAGTACAATGGATAGAACGAGTGCTGGTAAAACTATGCACTCGTTCCTGGGATAGGAATAATCCTATGCTCAATGTGAGGTGGTGAAAAATGGTAAGTGACACTCATAGGAATGTTCCATCCATTGGAAAAGGTGTTAAGTTGCAAAGGCTAAGTGATTGCACGATTGACTTTGTAGAAAGACATGGTCAAAATATGGCTTAAATATGAGTCCAAATGAAGATGGCTAAAGGAAAAGATATACAAATGGTCAATATGCAATGGAGCGAAACAACTCAATAACAAAATGGGAGCGTCTAGGGTATATGGTCAGAAAAAGATAGCGATGAAGAAGAAGAATGAAGTTTCAACGCATAAATCATGGCAGGACTAAAGAGGACTCTTGAGCCTACATAAATTGCAGCATGGGCAAAAAATTCTAGCAAGGATATAACTAAGAAGCCCATGTAAAGGATGAATCTACCATCATCTCATGCTTTATAAGTCGGCGAGTGAAATTTGTTTAATAATCATAACATGATGGGGTCGACTGTATGGAAAGATTTTAGAATGGAGGCTAGTATGAATAAGTGCAATGAAAAGTGAATTCCCTAAACTATATACCAGTTTAGAATAAAATACCTGCCATGACAGTTCAGTGGTCATGGAACCAAACCAGAAATGGAATCATCTTGAAATCACCAGATTGGACCTGAAAATAACCTATCCCAAATCTTACAAGCCAAAAGGTTAAACAATTGTGAATAAATTTTAAAAAAGACCACAAAGTAAATTTGCGATTTTTTTTTAAATTCTGGGCATAAATAGGCCTTTTTCACTCACATTTGGTCATTTGTGCTATGAAGAAATTGTGAAAGTGCTATGGAGAAAAAAATCCCCTTCTTGGAAATGAAGCAATTACCCACCGAATCGATCCAAATATTTCAGGTAAGCCTAATACTTAGCTTATTCATTAATTTGTTTATTAATTCAAGAAAAAATTTTGGATTTTCACAATAGAAATTATGTTTTTTCTAAAACCCTCTGCGTATACGCGGGTTCATAATTATGAACTCACGTATAGATGCGAGTGTGTATGAATGGAATCGCATATGCGCAGAGTGGAATTTTAAAATGAAATTATAAATGGATTTTGAATGAAATGATGCAGGATGACCATAACCTGGAGGGAAAGAGAGCATAGCACTTTTGATAATGAGGTCATGGAAGACCAGTTATACTTGGATATACTCCTGGGATTTAGATTATTGAGATTATTAAAAATTCCAAGCATGAAAACGAACACAATATTGCTTGAAATTCTTGTACGTTATTGGGATCCTAATGAGGATGGTTTCATGATAGATAAAATGCCACTAAGGATCGAGATCGAGGACATTTACTTCATAACTAGACTCTCTCAGAGAGGGGAACCAGTAAATTTGCAGGGCAAGTCTGCGGGAGGGTTAAATGTCGAGGATTATATTCGTGTTTACTATGTTGAGGGTACTCAGAAGGTCGAGACATAGATCCAAATTAAATATGTGCAAGGTTTTCACATGAAGATACTTCTTTTAACCATTGTGAGGGTAGTTGTATCAACTTCCTTAAACTAGGCTTCATAAGAAATCATGAGTTTGACAACAAATTACTTAGCTACATTGTATGATTGGTGTAGAATCTTACTGAAAAACTTGAAGAAACAAGTAACCTCAATCTAGAAGAATAAGACAAAGCATTTTGGTTATGGTACCATCTATGCACATTATTCTTCGAGAGGATTTGAGGGTTTCACCCCAAGATCATCTATACCATCAACATCCCTCGTGATCCATAGATAGCTAGGTGGGAATATTTGATGAAGAGACTGGGGGTGATGAGGTCCCCAAAACTACTTGGGATGATGATTTTTTCCTTTGTTGGGGAGAACAAGTCATCGCAGTAGAGGACTATCCCTATGTTGGCATGGATTTCAGGGGAGATCCATATTTGAACATTCCACCCAGTGCAGCATGGGGGGCGATTGGTAAGATCACACAATGATTTTTTGATTATATGATTTTTTTTTTCAAATTATATGAAAATCAAAAATATATTTTGTAGTACAATTTGACTTACAAATTTTATGGATCATGTTGCATACATGGGACTAGTGATACCTGAGGGCTTCCCGAGGCATAGGCACTATGGAAGAGAAGTTGAGGATTCTGCAGAAGACCCAAGGAGGACCCTCCATGCTATATAGAGAAACTTGGAGAGCTTGAATTTCCAAGTCCCTATGGCTGCCATAGAGGACCTCTCGAAGGCTATACAGAGACATGTTGTTGGAGTACCACGTGATTGGGTGCATTTGTTCCACCGTATGGCAACAACTATAGTGTTCTTCCAAAACACCTATCCTAGGAAGGGCCCACAGGGATATATTTTATTGATCGGATTTTAGTGATCGGATGACTGTAATATTTTTTGATGATGAACATGACCAGGCATAATCCCTAATTTTGTAGGACATGATTGTCTAATTTTTGTATATTTTGAACACAACTCTGATCTATATATATACATCGATTTATATGATGTGATTATCCCAAATGTACAATGATGAATGATGCTTTTGATATTTAATGTATTGAATGATTAATATGCCAATCAATTGCTTGATTATGTAATGCATCTGCAAACCAATTTTCTGAATGACAAATGTGAATGAATGTAACATAATGAAATGAACATTGTAACAAATGCAATCTCAGAAATAATTGATGTAAAAATGGGTTTCTGACATGATAGGTGTTATTTAATTGTGAAACCACCAGTTGCGAATCCAAGTATAATACTAATGAATTAACACCAATAGATATTGCCTCCAAGAGTAGGTTGACCATTGCAGTGTACTCTACCACATTGTACAAAGTAGGACCAATGCATACACCCCTTAAGACTAGCAATTGACCGGATGGATAGTAAATTACCCAAGCCATGGAAGCAATATTCCAGGTATGTCTGCTAGCACCATTGACAAAGCCAAAATGACTATCTCATTCAAAAAAACCTGCCAAAGCAGATCAAAATCATCAAAGTCACATAAAAAATCGATAGACAAATATGTGCAAAAAATACAATATATACAAACGAAGCAAATGCTAGGAAAAGGCCTAGGCATAATACTTCTTTAGATAGAGCCCATTTTTGGGCTCCTCCAGCTTGTTTATGTCGAAATCAACCAAGGCATAAGCTCCATTTTTCAGGACCTTTTTAACAATGAAAAGGCCATACCACATGGATTTGAATTTCCCTACCCCCAAGGCATCCTTGTCTTGAGCATAAGCCAAAACAAGGTCACCTTCAGAGAAAACCCAAGGTTTGACCATCTTATGGTACTGAACCTTCACTCATTTATTAGGAGCCTCGTTCATCATAGCTATATATCGACGTTGTTCATAGAGATGTTCTAGATCAACAAGGCATTCTTCGAGATTTGAAGTGTCAAGAAGAAGCTAGACTACCAACTTAAGGGAGGGAATATCGCATTCAACAGGAAAGATTGATTCTAGCCCATAAACTACTTGGAACAGAGTGAATCTGGTTGTAGTCTTAATAGACATTTGGTATGCCCAAAGTGTAGGGTACAACATGACATGCCAATTGGACCTGGATTCATCAATTGTCTATTGAAGGATAACCTTTCAGGACATGTTTACGACTTCAACCTACCCATTGGACTGAGGATAATATAGAGATGAATGATTCTGCCGAAAACCCAATTTAAGAGTCAATTTAGCCATCATATTGTTTTGAAAATGACTACCATGGTAAGTCACAATCTCTTACGGAATGCCAAAGCGAGAAATGAATTGGTTGAATAGAGACAGGGTTGTTGTTTCACCATCATTTGCAATAGTATGCATAGCCTTAGCCCACTTTGTAAAGTAGTCTACTGCTACGATAATGTACTTATGACCCTTTGCCGAAGGCAGGTTACAAGTAGTATAATCAATACCCCACTTTGTGAATGGACTGATAGTGACAACAAGAAAGAGTGGAATTGGATGAGCGCGCATCTTCGGAGTATAGACTTGACAAGGATGAAATTTTTTGACTGCCTCAACACAATATTTGAAAATCGAGGGCCATAAATATCCTACACACAAGATCTATTGGGTTGTATCAAGCCTAGATAAGTGACCACCACAAGCTCCACTATGGAAATCATTCAACATAACCTCATCTTCTTCGAGAGTCAAGTAATGTCTAAGCATTGAATCGACCCTGCAATGATATAGACTGTTGCCGATAATAAGATAATTTTTTGCTAAGTGACGTAACTTTTGATGCTCGTCTTTTGAAAAGGCTAAGGGAAACTTTGAATTATGGAGATAAACAACGAGATCTCCATACCAAGGAACCTGTGAAGAAATGAGGAAAATATGTTCATTGATGCAGGCAGGGCCTGCAAACCCAGAATCTTCACACATGACACATGCAATTAGAATGCCTCTTCAATAACTCCCCAAGTAAGCCTCCCAAATCGGGCAATTACATAACTTTTGCGGAAGCACTTAACCATATGTTTCAAAATCATAAAACCAATAATTAAAATTTTCATGGGGTTAAAATCAAGCTTTCATACAATCCCAATTTAACACTCTCAAACCATAACCAACATTCGAAAGCTCCCATAAATCAGATCCACACTTCAAATGGCATTAAAAATGCAATAATACTCATTCCTCATTTCCATTTCAATACCTCATTCTCATATGGCATTTATTTCTGGAATTTTAAAATCCCAATTCTGATAAAAAATGTGCGCCCTATGCTTTAAACTCAACATGGAAAACTCATACTACGCACATCATTTTCTTGCATTCAATAAGATTCGAGCTTACTTGTTTAATGCCGGTGAGAACGCCAACGCTCCAAATTCATGCCAAACGTTTTACAATAACATATATATGAAACAACTACTTGTACAACTGAAACACTCCATCATCTCTCTATCATATTATGCATTTCCAAATGGGTTACACCAGCTTACAATTTTTGGTTTTCGAATTGCCATTTATGCCCTTGGCGATCTCTACAAACAAATTTCATTATCGACCCCCTCATTTTTGTACAAATTGCATGTCTTTTATTGAATTTAACAAATTCAAATCTGGGCCTCTATGCTTCACTCTACGCTCAATTTATTTCCTATGAAATTTCATAAAATTCATATTTATTCAAAAGCCGAAGAACATTAAACCACGACTTACCAATACATCACATTAATTATGCCTCTGCAAATTCCTAACTTGCCTTCACACATCGACTTTCATGGTGACAATTTCCCAATTCAGATTATAATTGAAACCGAATGCTAACAACAATTTACCGACGCACTTACCATTCCACCTCTACGCTGCACGTGGACTTTGGCATTCAACGCATCCAATTTAGGATTCAGAGTTAACATTTCTGAGCAGTCACCTTTCACACGCCTTCACGATTTGTTGTGAGATTTCAACTCACAACGCATATCTACGTGTCAACCAGGACTCGACTCTTTAACCAAATTGAAACGCTAGTCGATATTTTCAATCTAAAACTCGGCTCTTTACCCAGAACTTGCTCTTCAACCAGATTTGAAACGCCGTCGATAGTGTGAAATGTGAATCGATTTCGCTCCTCCTTCAAACATTTATCAATCGAGCATTACGCCTTCAATATATTTCCTGTTGTCCATATAAGCACAATTTGACATTACTGTCAGTTCTTTCTACATGGATTTAACCTCTGCACCATCATATTACAGATTGTCACCTTGCCAAATTGAGTGCCTCATTCAATTTAGACATTTACCCATATTTTGAACCATAAATCATCGATTCTCTCTTTCCTACAGAATGAGATTTAAATTCATGCATTAAAATAGGAATTCATAAAAACCGATTACTTTCCATCATCGCAATCAACAACTGCAATATCGATATGATATCAGTTCCTTCACCCATTAACAACGTCCTATATATCAGTATAATATAAGCAACAGATACATTCTCATCGATTCCACTTGATTTCCCTTTCATAATTTTCAACGTTCTTAATGCTTAGATTCCCTAACGCTATTCCGTGTGATACAATTCAGTTTCAGTCCACCTTCTGTATAATCTATTTTTCAAGGATCGATACATCAATTTCATAAAACAATTCCAATAGAATCGACTTAACTTGGATCAATATTAATTCATTAATCACCCAATACCCAAAACGTGCAAATCACATACCATCAATTCATCCAATTCACATGCGCATAATTCAACCAATATATATAATATGAATCAAAATAAAATTACTCACAACCTCTTGTTTTGGCCAGATATTCGAGTTCTATGGCCCTTTACAATTGCCGAAGGCTTACAGCCTTGGTTGTTCAAACCTGCTCTCAATCACTCTCTCACTCCCCTGCTATTCAAGTGTATTTTCCTCTCAAAAACCACTCATATTTATACATAGATAATGCATTTAATTCACTCAAAATATCTCTCCACCTAATCCTCAACTAATCTATATTTTAGGTGTGGACTCAACAAAGTCCCATACATAGAATTCCTAATCTTTAATTTTGCTCCTAAACTATTTCTCTCATATCCTTTTAATTAATAAAAGAATATTGAAAAAATCCTCACTTCTCCAAATTATCTCCTATTTTATTTAAAAATAACAAATTAATTAATAAAATAATAAAAACTCACACCCCCTTTTTATCACATATTTACAAATGAAAAATGTCCTTGATGCTCCTGCATCATTCATCAGGGAACAATTCTTCATAAACAATCTCATCTCCACAGGGCGAATTAGAGATCAACCCCGCAAATACCAAATATTTCTTGGATTTGGTAGACAAGAATTCAAGATCAAGTTCTTGAAAAATGAAAATCCATTGATTGTATTTTCCCCCAATCACTTACCTACTAAGAATAAATTGAAATGGATTAACTGCCACCAAAACATAAGTTTTGCTAAGAAGGATATAATGCCTAGGCCATTGGACAACATGGATAGCTGGAAAAGATAATTTCTTAATGGGATAATACTAGAGTTGACGACCCACAAAGCCTCAAATAAGGTATTAAATAGCTTGCTCACAAAGAGCATCCTCCTCGTGAACTTGAACCATACCGATAATAGATTCTGCTGCAGCAAGATATAAAAGGAAGTCTCTGCTATAATCAGGTGGACTCAATAATGGAGCAGAGGTCAATGAGTTTTTCAAAGCATTGAACAAGCATTGAGAAAAGTCATCCCAAAAGAATGGAACTCCTTTCTTTGACAACCTCGTAAATCCTTTCGCCACCTCAACATAATTAATGATAAATATCCTTAAGAAATTGGCCTTTCCTTGTGGACTTTGAAGTTGACGAATAGAAGATGGGGGAGGAAACTAAATTATTTCCTCAACCTTGAAGGGATCTACCCAAACCCCTTCCGTAGACATGATGAATCCAAAAAAATGATGGGATGTGATAGAAAAAATCCACTTATTAGGGTTCAACCAATTTTTATAATGATGACACCATTCAAAAACTTGTCGAAGGTGAGAAGGATGATCAATTCCCTTTCGAGAACGAGCAGCTAAATCATCCAAATATTATTTTATAATATGCTTGATGTCGTGAAAAGCATAGGACATGGCCCATTGGAAAGTATCCCCAAAATTTTTAAGCCTGAAAGGCATAATTTTGTATGAAAATGTACCCAGGAAAAATAAAAGCAGTCTTATGCTGATCTTCAAGACAAATAGTAATCTGATTGTATCCTGGGAAACCGTCCATGAAGGATAAAATCTCATTCCCCTCACACTCATCAATAATATAATCAATAAATGGTGTGGGGTAACTATGCTTCAAACATGCCTTATTTAAATCCATGAAATAAATGAAAACTCAGATCATTCCTTGTTTCTTGTCCATAGGCACTAGATTCAAAACTCACTCAGTTAACGGAACGGGGAATATGAAACTCACCTTAAGCATCTTCACAACCTCGACCTTGATAGTTGCTACCTTCCTAGGGTTGAATGGGCGAAGCTTTTGTCATATAGGCTTATAATTCTCATAAGTCTTGATCTCATGGTGGATAATAGATGGATCAATTCTAGGAATTTCCTCGTAAGGCCAAGTGAACACATCCCAAAATTCTCTAAGGAGATCAGTGTAAGTATGGATGTCTTTAGGGGAAAATTAAGCTCCACTGAATACATTCTCAATAATGTTGCGATATCTAGAGATGTTCACCGAGTTGTCTTAGAAATGACAAACATGTTACCTTTAGCAAAAACCTGTGTTGGAGCTAAGGGGTTAAAGACGAGGTGAGCAGGACCAGAAGACTGAGGGCAAGACAATCTTGTTTCAACTTCTCACAAGTCTGGTAGAAAATGGGACAGATGATGGAAATAATCCCATGGTATTTCCATGCCAGTCATTGCTTCAAGGATAGCATCTATAGATGGAATAGTAGTATCAAGGAAATCCTAAGCAGAAGATGAACTAAGAATCCACACCAGAGCCACATCTCCGTTCAACTCCTCTGGGGAATAAAAAAATGGAACGAAATTTACAAAGTCAACAATATATTGATAGGAAATCTCTATTACAGATATAGAGAATTCCATTCCACCCACTTGACCTTCCTCTAATGTGGACGTAAGAGAAGGCAAGGTCCAAGTATCTGAAAAATAATGAGTTCGAAATAACTCTCTTCAAGTAGTAACCTTGGAGTATGAGATAGCATTAATATGAACTGAAGGAGGCGGAAGATAAAAAGTACCCATCAACGATGTATACATTCCAACCCCCAAATTCTCCATAGTTTGCTTGGCATCATTCACCAAGGGTACAATAGAGTTGGTAGATGCATTTGGATCTACAGAAGAATAGTCTATCTGGTCAACAATGACAATCCTCCCTTCGCGGGGAAAACAAAAAATGCAAAATAATTATGAAGCAATATCATCCATCTCATAAATCCAATTCCACCCCAACATAAGGTTGTAGTCTAAATTTGCATCAACTATCTCGACCTCAATATTGGCAGTTTTACCCCCAACACAGATGGCTAAAGATGGAACAATTCCATGTGGCCTGTGAGAATGACCATCAAATGCAGTGAGAAAAGTAGGTGAAGGCACATCTGAAGGATATCCAATGGATTTCCAACATGAGATAAACATGACACATCTGGAAGAACTCTCATAGACTACTGTTCTACAAATATTGATCTTCTAATATGTAGACTTAATCTAAAAAGCCATGTGATGAGGAAGTATCTTATTAAAATTCGACATGTAAAATGTGATCATAAGAGAGTTTTTTGGATCAACAACCCGAATCGTAGTGCGCAATTCACTCCTTTGTGCTAGGCACGACTGGAGTACCTCTAATGCAGACATGACACAAGGACTTTAAGCTAGATCTTCTACAATGGAGTAGTCATGGGTAGCCTTGGAATTAGAATTAATCATCATACTCTTTATAGACCCTTTCGGCATTTGAGGTATAGGCTCAAATGTAGGCCTCTATATATGGAGTGGATCAGAATTAATAGGAGAACCATTAGCTTTTGAAGAATAAACTTCACCATAATCACGAGATATCATAGTGATATCAGCGTGAGGACTCATCATATATACATTTGACAAAATTTCCCCTTCCTGGTTGCCCCCTACAGGAGCTCCAGTATTAGCATTCACGCTAGCAAGCAGCTACTGCCCTTGGGGAAAAGGGTTTTCCAGTACAACTTGGGAAATGGAAGAACCCCACTGAGCTAATAAGCGATGAGCATCCTGAATTTTTGGGAAGAAGTGAGTAAGATGGTCTCCAATGCATAACTTGCATGGAAAATTAACTTTTTTCTTATTGTCCCGCTTACCCTCTCCAACATTATCGTTGGATCTATTCACATTACCCTTCCCATCCTTGTCTTTATTCTTCTTATTCCTTCCCTTCTTCTTCCCATCGGATTTTTGATTTACTTTGGGGTTAGAAGCTTGAAAAAAATTAATAGTTAAGGGTTGAGAAAGGGTCGACACCGATGACGTAGCCTGAATAGAAGGATCGGATTGAAAAGACAACTACTGCAATTGATTCAACAGGTTAGTTGTGCCACTATCAGTTGAACCAATAAGCCCGTCAGCATGAGGACCTGACCTTGTTTTGGCTAAATCCACTTTGGAATGAGGAGCATCTGGAAAAATCTTATTAAGGACCCCAGACTGAGAATAGATCAGTTCTAACTGTTGAGCCCTAAATATAGCCTGTTCCTCAGAGAATACCTCAGAAAGGGATACATCCTTCGAGATTTCTGGTTGTAAGGATTTAAGAAACCATTCGAGAAGGAATTCATTAGGAATATGGGCTTTGATGAGCCTCTTCCTTCTCCTCCATTCTTGAATATGATCAGAAATGTGTGTTGCCTTGTCTTGCTGGAATTTTCCAGGAGGTCAGTCTCGACATCATAACAAACATGAAACTGGAAATGGTTCAGAAACATAGTAGCCAACTCGCCAAAAGTAGAAAAATTGCCCCCTGTCAGCTCAATGTACCATTTTGCAGTGTTCCCAGTTAGGGTGTGTTAAAATAGCCTCAACCTAATCTAATTGTCGATAAGGGAGTTTGAAGAACACCATAAGTGGAAAGTGGTAACATGGTCAGCCGGATCCTCACCAATATTCCCTTCAAATTTTGGAATATTTGAGGGAATTTTAATAGGGACCGGAGGCCAACCTGAGCTATATCGAATCAAATCATTCGTCAATTTTGATAAATGTAGAAAATTCAATGTTTCCAGAAAAGGTAAGCGCGAAGGAGCTTGAGAATTCCATCCCCGAAAGGAAGGATTCCCAACATTATGAAAATAATACCCTGGATTTTTTGAGGCATCAGGTTGCCAAATATTGTTCGTAGAAAAGGTTGAGCCATATGAGAATAATTGTGGCCCAGAAGCACTCAGAGAAGGACCCCCTCCCATCGTAGGATTACCATAAACAGGGATATTTCTCCCAATCGAAGTGTTAAATGAAGAGGAAACCCCTTGGTAAGGGTTCCAAGCATTGGTGAATGGAGAGAAACCCTGAGAAGCACCTATGGAAGGGAAAAGTACATTCCATTCCTGACCAGAGAGAAAACTATTCCCAACTCCAAACCCTATAAAAGTAGGGTTCCAGCCTTGAAAATAATTAGAGATTTGACCTTCGATAAAATGATTAAATCCTTGAATTTGAGAAGTAAAAGGAAAGGATCATAAGGAAGGGTTTGAATGAGGAATGTGACCACTTCCAAAGGGGAAACCCTAAAAATAAGCTGACCCACTAACCATAGAAGGCATAGGTGTGAAGATAACAGAAGAAATAGTGAAGGAAACAAAAGGAATTGCACTAGATGGCATTCCAAAAGAAAAGGGACTAGAATGGGAATGAAATACTTGGGTTCCCCAACTCGTAGATGGAATAGAGGTAGAGCCAAACATAGAAGCACTGGGAGTGATAATCGAAATAGAAATAGTACCACCTTCTTCAACTGAAAGAGGAGTATGCACAAATGGTGCTCATAGCCAAATTTTTGTTCCCAGTCGTGGCCATCAAAAGAAAGGGATAAATACAGGGACTAGCTGGTCTCTAAGACGTAGGCCCATCGTACAAAAGAACGTCCGAAAGACTAGAAAGAAGAGGAGAGGAAGGAGTACCTGGAGGTTTAGGAACTTCTTCAACTTCAATTTCTTCTATCGTAAAAATCACTCTAGAGATGAGTGGAGTACTCCTCGCTATAATATCACTAGTACTAGGACCACTTGCAGAAACAAAATCCCCAATCGGAGGATCACTCTCCGCTGCATTCACAACTATTGGATGAAAATCACTAGCAAAATTTCTCCTACGCCTTCTTGAAGAAGGCTCGACACTCAAAAAAGAAAGCCAACGAAGCCTCCTCGATCGATGAGATGATTGCTAAACCACTTTTAATAATTATGAAATTAATTAGACTCAAAAAATTATGAAGCTATGGAAATCTAGGAGAAAATATAGTACTTTATCAAAAATCCCTAAGATACAGAAATCAAGCAACCTTTAGGTATTTCCGCTCTGGGTGATTAGGACCAGACACCAAAATACAAGAAATCGAGTAAAAGGACCTTCTGAAAATAGTCTTGGGTAATTACTCCCCAGGCCTACTAGCGAAGGTAATAGAAACAGTTACGTTGACCTCCTAACATAAGCCTTTGCCGGCACAAGTACCCAAGCTTCGCAAGGGCACCCTACAGAAGTATTCTACCTCAGGTACCATGGGTATTCCCCTGCAGTCACCTGTGTGATACCTAGGAAAGGAAACTAAGGGCACCAATTCGTATCGACAGCTGGGCGGAAGAGTCTTCGGTCAATATTCAGCAAATAGGAGAGGGGGTATCTCTCTTCTTTGGCTTCACTATCCCTTGTGCTTAACTCTCGGGAGGTAGATATTTCCTGGTCCACTTAACGAAGTTGGATTTCACTCATTAATTAATTTCTACGTTTGACAGTTTTGAGTGGCCTTGGAGAGTTAAATCTCCACTCACCTATTCCAAGGCCCTATGACCTAGAATATTTGGTTTATAATTAATGACAGTGCAAAAACTTCTAGTTCGTTTTAGTTAATCACTTGATTTTAAATGGTTGTTCTTTTAAAGTCATGGTAGATGGAGAATGAAACTTATGATGTTTTCGACACAAAAGAGAAATAAATAGAAAACCTAATACATGAATATGTAATTTTTTCTTTCGATGAAAAGAGATTTCTACTTGGGTTCTATGAAGCAACTAACAACAATAAATACTTCCTTTTTCTTTTCAATATCACTCTTCACATACTTCAAAAACTATCAAAAAGACTAGAATGCTTAATGGTGCAACTAATGCAAAAACTACCAATGATGAATGCAAGTCCTAAGACTACTCACAAAGGGAAGAAAATGAGTTTTTCAATAAGATTGGTCTGATCACTTTGAAAGAAAAACAAATACAAGCCCCAACATGAACTTAATTTCACAAAATAATGCCAAAACAATATTGATATGAAAGAGACAAATCCAAACAATGACTCCTCTCAGAACCAAGCAAATGGACCAAAAATGAGAAACTAGCAAATTGCTCCAAAAAGGATGAAAACCATGAAAATAAAACTAAAGAAAAGGCAACGGAAAATGCAATTTTTTTTTGTTTTTCACTTTTTAATGAAACAAGAAAATTTCATTGAGAGAAGCATAAAACTACCAAAGGTCTGAAATCAAGAAATTGAGCTAATAAGGAAACTTCCAATTCCAGAAGCCAACTATGCCACTTTTGCAGCGGGACTCAAAAAAATGAAAAGAAGCAATCAACTCAAGAAACTGATTCAAAACAGTAGCATAAACTTCCAACAAACAAAAAATTCAAGAACTTGATGAAAGGAAACTTCAAGGCTCAGTAGAAAGCTGATCTCAGGAAACAAGAAAACCAAGAAATTCAAGAAGGAAAAAACCAAGAAGTGAAGCAATGCACAAGGAAAACATGAGAAAACTGACAAAGGCTCACTATTATGAAAGGTCAAAACAACCAAGAACTTTAGAAATATGTTTTGGTGCTATAGCCACAACTGAAACTTCAGCGAAACGGTAAAACCCTATATTGACTAGGTTTTCATATAAAATGGAGAGAAATTGACACACAACAAGAAGAATAACTATCCAGACACCTAGGAGGTTCCACAGGGATGACCAATAGCAGGCAGGAAAGACTTACAGGGTCCCAAAGTTCAATTTTTCAAATTTTATTTGGCATATGTGGATCCAATGTGTGAAACACACGTGTATACACGTCTGTATGTGAAGAAAATAACGTATACGCAGGTTCCTTTGGAAAAAACATAAAGTATACGCGACTGTGTACACACTAAGAAATGTATAGAAATTGTAATAGAGAAAAAGAAAAAAACCAGGCTTGATCCAAAAGATCAGTACTTCTGCCTGGATGGGAAAAGAACCTACTAAACTGAAAAAGTGATCAAACTATCAAGGAACCGAAAATATAGAGAAAAAAACCCAAACTAGGAATTACACGGATGTAATCCCCATCGGAGTCGCCAGTTCTATTATGGGAAAAACTACCTAACGTATGGGTTGAGGAACCTAACAGAGCGGAAGGCATATCATCACAAGAAACACTCAAATTACAAGTCCTAATGCTTGAACTAGAAAACTGAGTATAGATGACCTTGCCCGTATGTCCTACATCTAAGGTCGATCCTGAGGGTACAAACCCTCTGCTACTCCTCATGCTTCAAGACCTTCAAATAAATCAAGACAAAGAACACAAACTAGTTTCACAACATATATATCCTAGATTTCAGCATGTTAGATCATATAATATCATAAAAATAACATGAAATAAACCATTACAAGATCATTCAACATGTATATGAGACATAAAAAAAAAGAAGACATTAGGAATGGGACAAAGCTTCTTTTATTGATGATATGTAAAGAGAAAGTGGAGAAATCATTTGAGATCTACCATGGCTCCAAGCGAAACTGTCCCCCGGATCCGTTTATCCCTGAAATCACAAAGCTTCTTCCATAAAGGGTGCAAAAAGGATTTCACATAAAGAGGGGTTGAACATCAGAAGGAAACAAGGGTTTCCTGAACCTGGGAAGAGAAAGAGGCACAAGGAAAAATCATACTTGATCAAGGCTATAAAGGGGTATAATATCAATAGCATTCCCTCTCCTCCCTTAGGCCTTTCCCTTGAGGTGTATTTATACTTACTCAAATCAGTTTTTCAATTGGGAAATATTTTTGCCACGGGATGGTGTAAGTAGGGTATAGGAAAAACCCGTAAACCCTACCCAATTATTAGGGACTTTATTATTTTTTAATATTTTAAATTGTATACGCGGGTTAGATATGACTGGACTCACGTCTGCACGTGAAAAAGTCTTGGTAGAGTAGTGTATGGAATTCAAAATATTGTTTTTTAAGAATTTTGACCAAGTCTGAATGGAAGGGCTGCCCAAGGCCAATGCATAAGTCATCAAGTACATAGAGGTGATAAATGATGCTATAACATCAGGGGCGGGACAACCCATCGTTAGTCTTGGTGGAGCTTTACTTTCACATCTAACAAGTGTTTTCGTAGGAACCTTTATACCAGGTGGTCACCTTACTTCAACGCAACGTTTTTATGAAAATCCCCACGTCCAATATCCTTATGTTCAAAAACCCCATGTTTAGCAGCCAAACGTACAATATCACTATGTTCAGCAACCGAACGTACAATATCAGTATGTTCAACAACTGAACGTACAATATCAATATGTACAACAACCCCAAAATCTCATGGGTGAAGTTGTGACTAACCCTCAGTTTGGTGCTCAAGTCTAATCTTTTCTGAATCCTTTGGGTCAAACTGAAACATACCCTAATCTGTCTGGAGCCTAATACTAGAAAATTCCTCAAGGTCAGTTCCAACATTCCTAGTAGGGAGCTTACATCTAGTAGGGGCCCTATCAACAATCCCAACACGGTGTTTATGTTCAGTAAGGGCCTTATTAACAACCCCATCAAGGACCATACATTCCGAAACAATTGCAAAAAGGTACTTACCAAAGACCCCAACCAAAAAAAGGTCCCTATCAACCATATATACCCTATCAACAACAGTGGGGACATTGGGGGTAGTATGGTTAGAATCAACCCCAATGGGGGCATAACCCATACCAAAATTTTTGGAATCCCTAGATGGGAAACTTGCAAAGATATTTTGATCTGTATCACCCTCCGTTTCCATTATTGGCTACGTTGGAACTGCCCGATGTGTCTAAGTTTACAAATGACCCCATCCAACACATGACACCATAGCCTCTAGTTCCAACCAAGATACCTAGAGATTTTCCAAAGTTTGAAGGAAAATATGGGAAAGACCCCGAATCCCATGTCATGACGTACCATTTATGGTGCTCTTCCAATTCTTGGGTTGAATATTCCATTCGTCTATACCTTTCCAATGCACTTTCACACGTGATGATGCCAAATGGTACATTGAACTTCTTCGTGGTGTTTTCTATGATTTCAATACCTTAGCCATGTCTTTCCGCACACATTCCTAGTTGCCTATCCAGCAAGAGACTAGAACCCATCTCCTGACATCTTTGAAGCAGCCACCTGCAACTCACATTTCAGATCATATCCATGAATGGAGGCGCAGGCACTACCTTATTAAATTTTAAATCCATGATCATTTGTTGACTAAATGGTTCACAAAATAATTTTTCCCTAAAATCAGCAAAGATCTCGCTATGGGTGGATCTATGATGGAATAGGAAGTAATAACTCGTAATCAATATCTAGAATTTTCCTATTCCCAATATGGAACTCTATATGAGCTTTTACCTAATGCAATGCAATGTTCAAATAACCCAGCATCATCCAAATATCTTTCTATGCCTTATGTTGATGGCGTCATTGGGACAGTGGCCCATACTGATAATAGTACACTGAAGGCTTCTTCAAATTCTAAGTCTACTTCTCCACAACACCCTCCACTCCTTCGAACAATTCAAATAATTCTTGTGAAAGCTCTTAGGTTAATGTTGTTCAATATACCATAGCAAATGAGTCCTCAAAAGGTAAAAAGAAGGGGAAAGATAAATCCAAATCCGCTACCCCAAAATAGGATTCCGGTAAGGCATTTTTTGACAATTATTCCAAGCATAAGCTCAAGTATACTTGCCTGATATGTGATGATGACCAATACACCAAGGATTTCCCTCGCTATGCAGAAGTTTCCCATCTTATGAAGGGTGCATCCAGTACCTTGGATGTCTTGAAAGAACTATTTTCCATTAGGGGAATTTTGAGGTCCGAAATGGGCAGCCTAAGAAAAATGTACAACAAAAATAAAATTTATAAGAACCAATAGGATTCAAGATGATGATGTCAACCATGGGGGATGATTCACCATTTTTTAAATATAAGGGTAAAAAGATTAAAAAATAATAAAATAATAAAACTACTTTTTCAACTCGTATTTTCAACTTATCTCCTAGAGTTTTTACTAAATATTTCAAGTGGGAGTACTCATTGGATGAGAAATTTAATTCCTCATCCAGGGAGTACCCATGTTGCATACTTTCGATGGTCCCTTCTACACAAAAAATGATATATACATAAAAACACGTGATTACAATCACATTTTTCATGTATTTCTCATTTTTCATGTAGCAAGACCCATCAAAATTATCCAACATGGGTACTCCTTGGATGAGGAATTAAATTTTTCATCCAACGAGTACTCCTGCTCAAAATTTGAGTAAGTTGAAAATATCATTTGAAAAAATAGTTTTTTCCTTTTTCCCTCTAAAATTTGACGATGTCATCAAATATTATTTTATTATTTCCACTATTATTTTATAATTTCCTTAGGATGCCCATTTTAGACCTAAAAAATTCCCCTAATGCATTACAACAGACACTAATGGTAGATCAACCCCAATATTCCGGAAGCTCCTAATTTTTTATGGCTGGTACAAAACCCATTTTTGTTGCCACTTGATCAAAAGAGTATATTAATCCTTCGAAATATCCCATGGAAAAGGATGCTATATATAACCCTTCCTCTTTCGTTCTTGTTCCTTCTGGTCCTCTCGAGATGGAGAGACTTAATAGTGATTCCATGATCCAACCACCTCCAAAATTTTTTCTTTACAAGTCTCCTTATAATCCGAACACGCTAGCTACTCAACACTATAACATTGTAGAGGATTTAGCTCAAGCGCCTTCAGATATGTCGGCCTTGGAAATCCTTCAATCGTGCCCATCAAAATAGAAGACATTATTATCTACTATTGGAGGGATTGATCCCATGAATTCAAACCTTATTACTTTCGATCTCAAGAATTTTATTCCTTGGCTCCCATCTCAAGTGGATTTTCTGATTCAAGTCATTATTATCGGGAAAAAAAATCCATAAGACTACTGTTGATGATGGTGCTTCCACCCGCATCATGATTTTTGTGTGCTGGAAATCCATCGGATCTTCTACAATAAGTAATTCCCCTAACACTTTGGAAGCTTTTGATGGAAAATGCTCTCGGCCATATGGTATTCTCAAATATTTTCCAATTCAGTTGGAGGGTAAAATGGTGAATATATAAGTAGAGGTGGTAGATGCCAACCTTCAATTACAATCTTCTGCTTGGATGTAGTTGGTATCATGCCATGATTTGCATGGTCTCTACTCTTGTCCCCGTTCTCTGCTTTCCTCATTGGGGGAATATTGTCACCGTTGCTCAACTTCCTTTATTTTCCTCTGGTTCTTCAACTGAAAACATTCCATTCTTTGGAAATACCTCTACTCCTTATGAGAGCATTGGGCTGGGTCTTTTCAAAGATTCATCCCTAATGGGAATTTTTTCACCCCTGCCTCCTAATGTCACCTCTATTAATATGATATCGTATGGTCATGGTACATTGATTATTCCTAGTCTTGACTAACTTGAAAATTTTGGTGGCATTATGCCCCTCATCCATACAATTTTTTTTATCAAATTATTCTTCTCACTTTTGGGGCTACTTCCAAAGCCAATGATAATATGGTTTCATCTCTGGACACATATTCAAAGTCACCCTGGTTTGGTTCTTGGGATTCAACTGATCTGTTGAATGAGATATTTCCCACTGACGAGACTATCGTGGAAGTTATGTATCTCAAAGAAACCCCTCGAGATTATGGTCATCATTATTCCTCGTTTCTCCCAAGCCTGGATGACACTTGTTTGGAAACCCATGTTCCATCTAAATTGATTGGCCCACTTCAACATCCTATTCTGGTTCATGAAGTGTTTTCTGAAGGAAACATGGATAACATTTCTGATACCATACCAATCAACATCTCTGTTAAACCAGGGGTTGTCAAGAATGTCCATATTGGTGCATCTTGTTCTCCTGATGAGGTTAAGATTTACATCGCTCTCTTTAAATAATTCTGCGATGTCTTCGCATGGTCTTATGAATAAATTCCTGGCATAGAAAATAGTATTTTGGTTCAATAAATTCCTATATATTTAGACTCCAAGCTTGTTTGTCAACAAATTTGTCTTGTGCATCCAAGAAAGGCCAATGCCATTAAGGGAGTGGTTCAAAAAATTCTCAAGGATGGTTTCATTTATCCAATACCATTGATGGATTGGGTCTCTAATATTGTCTGAGTTACCAAAAAGTAAGGGACCATTTGAGTCTATGTTGATTGCCACAATATAAATCGAGCTTGTCCTAAAGACAACTACCCCACTCATTTTATACATAAAATTATTGACCAGTGTTCGGGGAGTGAGATATTCTCTTTTACGGATGATTTTTCTGGTTATAAACAGATCAATATTCTTCTGAAAAATCAACACAAGATTGCCTTTATCTATCCTTGGGGAAAATTTTCCTCTAACAATCTCCCTTTTGGTTTGAAAAATGTCGAGGTTAACTTCAAAAGTGCTATGTCCTATGCTTTTCACGATATTATGCACATAGTCCAGCCATATCTTGATGACCTTCCAACTCATTCCGTGAAACATCGAGATCAAATTTAACATCTTAGAGAAATATTTCTTCACTGCCGACACGATAAAATACGGTTGAATATTCATAAATTTTTCTTTTTCATTGAATCAGGTCGTCTCTTAGGTTTCGTGGTGTCTAAAGAAGGCATTCGAATTGATCTTCTCAAAGTCGAGGAAATCATCAATCTGCCTTCTACCTCCTTTTTACATCGTCTGCAAATATTGTACGGGAAAGCCAACTTTCTCCATAGATTCATCTCGAATTATGTTGAACTTGCTAAAGGATTTACCCGTCTGTTGAGAAAGGGAGTCCCATTCATTTGGGATGAAATTTTCCAGACCTATTTCGATGCTTTCAAGAAAAATCTTGTTAGTGCTCCTTTATTGCATCCTCCCATTTATCATTTTGATTATTTCCTCTATTTAGCAGCCTCTAACAACACTATTGGTATGGTGCTGGTTCAGGATGATGATGATGGTTAAGAGAATGTTGTTTACTACTTGAGTCGACATCTCTTCAACACTGAGACTTGTTATTCCCATGTACAAAAAATTTCCTTAGTTGTTGTTCATTACATTCAGTGATTTCACCAGTACATTCTCCTGCGTAATACCATTTTGATTTTTGAATTTAACCCCATGAATTACATTCTTACATGTTATTTATTTGGGGGCAAATATTCCAAATGGATTGTCATTCTCTAGGAGTTCAACTTAGATTTTTCTGCCACTAAGTCTAAGAAATCACTTGTCTTTGTTGAATTGATCTATGATCTTCTAGATGTATTTGAACCTGTTAAACTCCTATACCAATAGGTGCCATTTTTCATGATTGACTTGATGAACTATGCAATATGTTCAAACCTTTTTCTTGTTGCAAAGGTGTTCCATATTTTCAAAAAAATCAAAAAATAAAAAAATTTAAAAATTTTAAAGAGGGTATACCCTAAAAGAAAACTCAAAGGGTGAAAAAATAAAAATGGCCAAAAAAGTGAAAGAAAATGAACCCCAAACAAGAAAAGGCCAAGGAAAGTGAGCAAGTCTAAATGCCACTACTTATTGCTCTGATGTAATAAACAAATTGTGTGCAACTTGTATTTTATGCCACAATTCATGAATAGTCAAACTGTTTAAGCTTGGCTAGTTCATTTTTCAATTTCATGTTGTAGAATAGAGAATAAATATCTGGCCAAACAGTTTAATATTGGCAGATAAGTAGGTAGGTAGAGTTAATAAAATGAGCTCAACAGTTTAATCTGAGCCCTTGGATGTAATAAGTGTAGACTTAGGTAGGCTTGCCATGTAAAAGAAAAAGAAAAGTGTGATAAGGGTTTGCTAGTCTAAGTGCACCCTAATAAAGGAGAAAAAATTGTAGAGTAAAGTAGATAGGGTAGGTAGATGATGTTGCAAATTTTCATGTGATGAATGATGGTGTTAAAATGTGTTAAGAATTTACTTTCATCACAAGTGCAAAGGAAGAACACTACATTGGCAGAATTTCAAAGCAAAGCAAGGTCAAAATAATTAATTTCCCCTCTCATTTTCCCCAAAGATTTTACTAATTTCCCTAAGCACTAAGGTATTTGAAGATTAAAGGGGCTCAAGGAATTTCCTTGACTTTTGGAGAGACCGGCCCCTCGGCCCAATAATTGAAAAGACCTAAGTACTTGAAATCATCCATTATCACATTCATTACTTCTCAAAACTCTTTTCCTAAGTAAAATCCCATTTTAGTTAGGAAAATCCTTCAATATTTCATAAAAAGCCCTCAAAATCACTTTTTATTCTAAGTTTAAGTGATGAAAGTATAATAATGCTATTTACTTTTGAAACTTCACTTTCTTGGTTATATTTAAGTATTTTGAGTTTACATTGTTCCCTTGTCATATTAACTCTAATTTATATATTAAATCCTTATAGAAATGATCTTATCCTATTATTATATAACTCCTTTTATCTAATATCCCAAAAACCCATGTATTATAATTTTTAGCCAAAAGTATTTAAGTCCCACTTATTCAAATAAAAAACCCACAATATACCCCCTTTTGGCTAAAATATAACTTTAAATATTATTCCCGCCCCCCTATGGTAAATAAATCGCATTGATTTAATTACTGTATAATAAAAATATATGGAAAAAATTTTAAACATGTTTTACGTGTTTAAAACAAAAACAACCCACCAATCAAAACACTCCCGAAGCAATTAATTGATAAATAAAAACGTCGGGCCCGCAACATTAAAACCCTATCAACTCCCTATCCCGTCCACCGTTCGATTGGTCGCTCCAAGATCGACGGTTGTCGTTAATTCCGCTGGCCATCCCCGATCCGAGCATTAACGCACGAAATGCCAGCGGTTTTAAAACAGTACCATGGCCACGTGTCATTCGTTCTGTGGAATCGCTGCCCATCTGCTCAATACTGTCTTCCCTCAAAAGCGGTGTAGAAAAAACCGCTTACCACCTCCCCCCCCCCCCCATGACTCATCTGTTGTACATGCTGACGTCATTAATTAAAACCCGCCACCCTTTGAATTTGTAAATAAAATGAAAAGAACTTTCATTTTTTTATTATATCATGCACAGTGAACGACCAGACTCCCATGCAGTAAAACCCTTTGTAACCCAGCTGCGCTACCTGAAGCCTCTGTTAACCAATTCGAGCATGGTTTACCTCCCAAAAAACATTCTAGATTCACTCCACAGACCTCTCAAAATCAAATGAAACCTTTTTCGACCTCCCTTGCAAACCAATGCTTTCTTAACAATTTGTTTTGTTTTACAGGTGATCAGAAGACCACATCCTTGGATAAACAGTCTTAATACTAGTCATAAGACTTGTTTACTCTAAGAGTGTTATCAAATCTATTCAAACAGAGATGGAAGATAAAACATACAGTTGAAAAAAAAGCAAAGGAAATAGGATATTAAACAATTTACTGTTGAAACAGAGAGTAAAAACCTAAACTACACATTGAATGTAAAAGGACATAGTAAAGAACAGTTAAAGAGTATCAGTGGTTAAAGTGTATCGGGTAAAAGTCAGAGTGAAAGTTAAAATGAAGTTACAGAGCAGTCAAAGGTAAAACAGTAAAAAGAAGTTACAGAGGCAGTAAAATGGTAAAAATAAATGAAGATACTTTCACCAACATTGAATTTTGTCTAAAGTGAAAGTGAAACAGTCAAAATAACAAAAAAGTGAAAAGTTGAAAAACACAACAAGAAGGAACATTTTTGCAGAAATTTCATGCTTTAGTCATTGTTTTGAAGAAACTATTGTGATCAATCCAAGATGAATTTTTCAAAACTGAAGGAGGTTTATGTTATTACAAGGACCATCTACAAAAACCTCTCTCACTTTTCTAGCAGCTATTATGGTTTTGGAAATATTAAACAATGTTGGATAGAATTTTTGGCAGAAAATTCCAGTTAAGTCATCATTGTGCATAGAATATTGTGGCCAATAAAAAATACATCATACAAAAATGAAGTTGGTTTTTGTTCCTACGAGACATATCTACAAAAACCTATCTCACTTTTTTCACAGTGATTTCATAATGAGAGATGCATGCACATCTTTACAGGCTATTGTTCAGACTCTGTAAAACGTTGTTTTACACATATTTTTGCAGAGCCTTTTGTGCACAGCTGGAGAGGAATTGGGGGAAACGGAAAGAGTTTTATCTCACCAACATATTAATATACAATAAAATCTTTCACTTTTTACATATCTATTACGGATTGAGAAATACAAAGGTCTCATTGGACCCAAAATTTGCAGAATTGTTGGAGCAGAATTGCACAAATAAAGGAAGAAATTAGTGACTTGGATGCCTCATCATCAACTAAGAGTTGGATCAAATTCGAATTCTCCTCTTTGTCATCACCTATCCATACAAAATAGTGCCAAATAGATGCATTAGTTTGAGTGTCCTTTACTTAAGTTCTATTTATGTAAAATAGTTGGAGAGATTTGTCCTTGATATTTTTTCAAGATATTTTAGTTTAGAATTTGTATAAATACTTCACTCTTGGAAGTATTGAGGGTGGATTCTTCTACTTTTCTGTAACATTGATTTTTGGAATAAAGCACTTTTGGAGTAATTTCTTTGTGGCTTGCTGGATTATGATTTGAAGTTCAAGACTTTTTGCAGGATTCATGTGTCGGACTACAGTTCAATAAGTCATTTCTACCTTGTGTTTTAAGTTTTATATATGTTTACTATATCACTATGTTCCATTTCTGAATAATTGACAAAAAAGAATAAATCATAAATTTCTTAAGTGTACTCTGATTTCAATTGTGATTATTCTAAATGTTTTCTTCTAAACTGGTTATAAACAACGAATTCTTAATTGCTCTTGTTTCATTGGTTTAAACATTTTGATTACTATAGTAAAGAATTCTTAACTGCTCTTTATTTGTAATCATTCACTTTCTTTCTTTGAACATGTTGAAAGATTCTTAATTTCCTTTCATCCCTTTAAAATCCATCCCATTCACTTTAATATCTAAAATTGTTCTCTGTTTGGCTATCTTGCCCTGCAAAGCCATCTTTTGTGTAGAAACTTAATCCAGTAAAGCCATCCTTTCGACTCCATAGCCCAATGGCCTGAAATACTCAATCATGCGCTTAGTTGGTGGATTCCACCATTCAAATTCAAATAAAACTCTTGGACTTATAACTAGCCTAAAAATTTCTAAGAACAAAGATAAATTTTTAAAGAGAGAGCCCTCTCTAGATACAGATTGGCTAGATTCTGTATCTGAAGGTTGGTTTGTGGTTACCTCAGATTTACTTTCCTTTTCCACAACTTCAAGGAAAATATGAATGATAACATAGTGGCAACTCCATTGGGGATCTGAATAATTTATTTGTCACTATCTTTTATTCTATAAACTACAGACGGAGCCTGAAGATTAGCCAGGTAGCCTTTGAAATTGCTCTTCCTCTGCAATTGCAAAAGTAAATAAATGCTGCTTCAGTCTATCTCTGGTTTAGTTTATGAACTAAGCTTTGGTTTCAAACATTTCATCACTTTCTCTAGTTTAATAAGTCTTTAAGAAAGTTTAAATCTCATATCTAAAGCCTCTTAAAGAAATCATAGAAGTTGTTTTGAAAATTCATAAAAAAACAAAATAATCATAAAATACTCAAAATTTGGTTTCCTGAAGAACTAAATTTTTCTTCAAAATTGTTTTACAGGTTTAGATCTGATCTATGATGGTGGATAGGGATCAGACACACAAAGGTTAAAATCATCCACCTGGCAACTCCAAATCAATTTCACAATCAAGACTCCATTGGAGGAATGTACCTCAAAGAACAATATGGAAAGATCAGGCTTTCAACTTGGATCTTAATCCAAGACATTATGTTCTTTCTCATTAAGAAATTTTTTCAATGTATATTGTATTTTATAGAAGATCTTAGATTAGTTTTTAGTTATTTTCCTTTGAAGATTGTAAGTAATAATTCTCCTAATCTCTTTGAGCGGATTTCTTATGAATCTAATGATGATCATTTTCCAATTAAGAAGCCTCAAATAATCAAGAATGATATTACAATCCCTATACATATCCCCGTGCCATATAAAGTTCCAGATAGATATAAGCCCCTTATTTTAGCTCCTATACTCCATGATTTTCCTAAGAAATACTACAAGTATCTTCCTAGATTTGATGGAGAGAATGGTATCACTGCCCAAAAAAATATTCAAGGTTTTGAGAATTATTTGGATTCATTTGATATTGATGAAGATGATGTTAAAATCAAAATTTTTTCTCTTTCTTTGCAAAATAGAATAAAGAATTGGTTCAAAAATCTGCCTAATGCTAGCATCTCAAATTTCCAGCAGTTTATCAAACTTTTCCTTGATAGATGGATAATCAAAGTTAATCATTTTGTGATCATGGAAGAATACAATCAATTAAAAAAATATTCAAATGAAACAATACAACAATTTTCTGACATATTTAATCAAGTTTATTATTCATTGCCAGAAAATATTAGACCTCCTCATGATTTAGCTCTCTTGCATTATCGAAGTGCCTTTGATCCAGAAATAGAATTTCGATTAAGAGAAAGAGATCCAAAAACACTTGTATATATGCAGAACATTGCAATTGACGTGGAAGTTAATCTCCAAATCAAACAGGAAAAGTTCAAAGCAGAAGAAGAGGAAAAGAAAAACATTACAGAGGTAAAACTCAACCTTTTGGTAAGAAAACTAGATGAAAGAACACATGAGATCACTATGAAAGATGAATTTTTTATTCAAAATCACCATGAAGAAATAGAAGAGGTTGATAGCCATGAAAAAATTCCTGCTAATTCCAATTATCATAGATCAGAAAATGAATTTACAAATCAATATGAGGAAGAAGAATTTGTTGATCTAATGTGTATGTTTGATGACATTCCTTCTTTTGATGATTTTCCTAAATATGATCATTATGATGATAGTTATGTTCTCCAAAATCAAGCTAACTTTACAAAGCAATCAGAAGCTAGTTTGTGGGATGAAGAAACTCAGTTTCAGCAGATTGAAGACAGTGATCAGCCAGTACAGATCAACCATGAGAAGGAGGAAGAAAGAGCAGAAAATGTGGAAATAAGTGAAGATTCTTTACCTCTTTGTTTTGCTTCATTTCAGTTCATTAGAGACAACTATCATGCCATCAATAATCAACAATCTTTAGGAATTGTGATTGACAACAAAGAAGATAATGAAACTATTGATCAAGATTTTTCAGTTTCACAATTGCAGTTATCAGTTCCCATTGAAATAAATGATCAAATGACACAAGAAAGTTCCATACCACTATTTTTTGAATCATTTCAATGTTTAAAGGAAATGTGGTATAACATATTTAATGAAAAGGATGAGAAACTTGGTGAAGTTTATGAAGTCTCATGGAAACCTATATGCTATAGGTTGCAGCCATTTTTCCAAGTTTTTCAGGATACAATAGCAGATATGTTGAATATTGAAGGCATTCAAAGCATTCCTCTATTAACTTACTATGATTTTCAAAATCAAGATGATAAAGGATTCAACACTCAAACATTACAATCAGTAGGAATATCATCACAAATCTTATCTGAAAGTTTACAGGGAGATAAAGATGAAAATAACATTTTATATTCATGGTATGGAGGCCATCCAGAATAGATGTACAATTGTTCAGTTCAGTTAAACATCAGTGCATATATTTTGGAAGATCCTTTTGTACAGTTTCTAGAGTCAACAAAGGAAATAAAGTGTTTCCTTATCCTCTCATTTGTTGACAAGTTTCTAATAGGTTGTAGAAGTACAGTTTTGATAATCAACAAGAAAATGCAACAAAATCTATCAAAGTACTTAATGCTTGAATGGTTGCATTGGCAATTTCATTTTACCTAACCAGCATTTGAACAGTAGATTGAGTAGGTAGATGAGTGCCAATAAGCTCAGAATTTTGAGCATATTTTTTAGTTTTCAATTTTCAACTAGTTTTTCATTAAGTTGGTTTTAAAATTTTTGTGTGTTTCTTTAGTTTCAAATCAGATTTCAGGTTGCAGAAAAAGGACTATATTCAATTCAAGATTTTCAGCCACAACAAATGGATGTTTGGGATTGGACCAACGCAAAAGATTTCCAACTGGGAAACAAAGTTTTAAGTTTTGAGTGGATAGTAACTTACTGGAGTTGAAGCCCGAGGAGAAGGCCCTAAGCTTCAGAAGTTTCACTATCATACATACAATAAAGCAACCAGAAGAAGAAGATTTCATGGTTCAGTTAAAGGCATTTTAAGGCATCTGACCTACTGTTCTTGACTTTTCACAAGGAAAAGCCATCCCCAAGTGGAGCCAGTGTTAGAATCCGATACCAATAGGTGTCATTTTTCATGATTGACTTGCTGAACTATGCAATATGTTCAAACCTTTTTCTTGTTGCAAAGGTTTTCCATATTCTCAAGAATCAAAAAATCAAAAAATCAAAAAATTTAAAAATTGTAAAGAGGGTATACCCTAAAAGAAAAATCAAAGGGTGAAAAAATAAAAATGGCCAAAAAAGTGAAAGAAAATGAACCCCAAACAAGAAAAGGCCAAGGAAAGTGTGCAAGTCTAAATGCCACTACTTATTGCTCTGATGTAATAAACAAATTGTGTGCAACTTGTATTTTATGCCACAATTCATGAATAGTCAAACTGTTTAAGCTTGGCTAGTTCATTTTTCAATTTCATGTTGTAGAATAGAGAATAACTATCTGGCCAAATAGTTTAATCTTGGCAGATAAGTAGATAGGTAGAATTAATAAAAGGAGCTCAACAGTTTAATCTGAACCCTTTGATGTAATAAGTGTAGACTTAGGTCGGCTTTCCATGTAAAAGAAAAAGAAAAGTGTGATAAGGGTTTGCCAGTCTAAGTGCACCCTAATAAAGAAGAAAAAATGGTAGAGTAAAGTAGATAGGGTAGGTAGATGATGTTGCAAATTTTCATGTGATGAATGATGGTGTGAAAATGTGTTAAGAATTTACTTTCATCACAAGTGCAAAGGCAGAACACTACATTGGCAGAATTTCAAAGCAAAGCAAGGTCAAAATCATTAATTTCCCCTCTCATTTTCCCCAAATATTTTACTAATTTCCCTAAGCACTAAGGTATTTGAAGATTAAAGGGGCTCAAGGTATTTACTTAACTTTTGGAGGGACCGGACCCTCGGCCCAATAATTGAAAAGACCTAAGTACTTGAAATCATCCATTATCACATTCATTCACTTCTCAAAAATCTTTTCCTAAGTAAAATCCCATTTTACTTAGGAAAATCCTTCAATATTTCATACAAAGCCCTCAACATCACTTTTTATTCTAAGTTTAAGTGATGAAAGTATAATAATGCTATTTACTTTTGAAACTTCACTTTCTTGGTTATATTTAAGTATTTTTAGTTTACATCGTTCCCTTGTCATATTAACTCTAATTTATATATTAAATTCTTATAGAAATGATCTTATCCTATTATTATATAACTCCTTTTATCTAATATCCCCAAAACCCATGTATTATAATTTTTAGACAAAAGTATTTAAGTCCCACTTATTCAAACAAAAAACCCACAATATACCCCCTTTTGGCTAAAATATAACTTTAAATATTATTCCCGTCCCCCTATGGTAAATAAATCACATTGATTTAATTACTGTATAATAAAAATATATGGAAAAAATTTTAAACATGTTTTACGTGTTTAAAACAAAAACAACCCACCAATCAAAACACTCCCGAAGAAATTAATTGATAAATAAACACGTCGGGCCTGCACCATTAAAACCCTATCAACTCCCTGTCTCGTCCACCGTTCGATCGGTCGCTCCAAGATCGACGACTGTCGTTAATTCCGCTGGCCATCCCCGATCCAAGCATTAACGTGTGAAATGCCAGTGGTTTTAAAACAGTACCATGGCCACATGTCATTCGTTCTGTGGAATCGCTGCCCATCTGCTCAATACCACCTTCCCTCAAAAGAGGTGCGGAAAAAATCGCTTACCACCTCCCCCCCCCCCGTGACTCATCTGTCGTACATGTTGACGTCATTAATTAAAACCCCCCACCCTTTGAATTTGTAAATAAAATGAAAAGAACTTGAATTTTTTTATTATATCGTGCACAGTGAACAACCAAACTCCCATGCAGTAAAACCCTTTGTAACCCAGCTGCACTACCTGAAGCCTCTGTTAACCAATTCTAGCATGGTTTACCTCCCAAAAAACATTCTAGATTCACTCCACAGACCTCTCAAAATAAAATGAAACCTTTTTCGACCTCCCCTGCAAACCAATGCTTTCTTAACAATTTGTTTTGTTTTACAGGTGATCAGAAGACCACATCCTTGGATAAACAGTCTTAATACTAGTCATAAGACTTGTTTACTCTAAGAGTGTTATCAAATATATTCAAACAGAGATGGAAGATAAAACATACAGTTGAAAGGCAAGCAAAGGAAATAGGATATTAAACAATTTACTGTTGAAACAGACAGTAAAAACCTAAACTACACATTGAAGGTAAAAGGACACAGTAAAGAACAATTAAAGAGTATTAGTGGTTAAAGTGTATCAGGTAAAAGTCAGAGTGAAAGTTAAAATGAAGTTACAAAGGCAGTAAAATGGTAAAAATAAATGAAGATACTTTCACCAACATTGAATTTTGTCTAAAGTGAAAGTGAAACAGTCAAAAGAACAAAAAGTGAAAAGTTGAAAAACACAACAAGAAGGAACATTTTTGCAGAAATTTCATGCTTTAGTCATTGTTTTGAAGAAACTATTGTGATCAATGCAAGATGAATTTTTCAAAAATGAAGGAGGTTTATGTTCTTACGAGGACCAGCTACAAAAACCTCTCTCACTTTTCTAACAGCTATTATGGTTTTGGAAATATTAAACAATGTTGGAAAGAATTGTTTGCAGAAAATTCCAGTTAAGTCATCATTTTGCAGAGAATATTGTGGCCAATAAACAATACATCATACAAAACGGAAGGAGGTTTTTGTTCCTAAGAGACATATCTACAAAAACCTATCTCACTTTTTTTACAGTGATTTCAGAATGAGAGATACATGCACATCTTTACAGGCTATTTTTTAGACTCTGTAAAACTCTGTTTTACACATTTTTGCAGAGCCTTTTGTGCACAACTGGAGAGGAATTGGGGGAAACTGAAAGAGGTTTATCTGACCAAAATATTAATCTACAATAATCTCTTTCAATTTTTACATATCTATTACGGATTGAGAAATACAAAGGTCTCATTGGACCCAAAATTTGCATAATTGTTGGAGCAGAATTGCACAAAGAAAGGAAGTAGTTAGTGACTTGGATGCCTCATCATCAACTAAGAGTTGGATCAAATTTGAATTCTCCTCTTTTTCATCACCTATCCATACAAAATAGTGTCAAATATATGCATTAGTTTGAGTTTCCTTTACTTAAGTTCTATTTATGTAAAATAGTTGGATAGATTTGTGAACTAATCTTGATATTTTTTCAAGATATTTTAGTTTAGAATTTGTATAAATACTTCACTCTTGGAAGTATTGAGGGTGGATTTTTCTACTTTGTTGTAACATTTATTTTTGGAATAAAGCGCTTTTGGAGTAATTTCTTTGTGGCTTGTTGGATGATGATTTGAAGCTCAAGACTTTTTGCAGGATTCATGTGTCGGACTACAGTTCAATAAGTCATTTATACCCTATGTTTTAAGTTTTATATATGTTTACTATATCACTATGTTCCATTTCTAAATAATTGACAAAATAGAATAAATCAGAAATTGCTTAAGTGTACTCTGATTTCAATTGTTATTATTCTAAATGTTTTCTTCTAAACTGGTTATAAACAACGAATTCTTAATTGCTCTTGTTTTGCTGGTTTTAAACATTTTGATTACTATAGTAAAGAATTCTTAACTGCTCTTTATTTGTAATCATTCACTTTCTTTCTTTGAACATGTTGAAAGATTCTTAATTGCCTTTCATCCCTTCAAAATCCATCCCATTCACTTTAATATCTAAAATTGTTCTCTATTTGGCTATCTTGCCCTGCAAAGCCATCTTGTGTGTAGAAACTTAATCCAGTAAAGCCATCCTTTCGACTCCATAGCCCAATGGCCTGAAATACTCAATCGTGCCCTTAGTTGGCAGATTCCACCATTCAAATTCAAACAAAATTCTTGGACTTATAACTAGCCTAAAACTTTCTAAGAACAAAGCTAAATCTTTAAAGAGAGAGCCCTCTCTGGATACAGATTGGCTAGATTCTGTATCTGATGGTTGGTTTGTGGTTACCTCGGATTTAATTTCCTTTTCCACAACTTCAAGGAAAATCTGAGTGATAACAGAACCTATCCCTTTCGATTAATAAATTCTCGATGAATCGCTCTTTCTCATCAGTACTCTCGATTCATGGTATGGAGACATCAATATTTATCTATAGACTCGAACCTTTTGACCGAAGCTGTCTCCCTTTGATAGAAGACGAATTCGTTACCAGTCCCAACCCTATCACATCATTGGAGATACCTTGTATCATACTATTGTTGATTTTGTCCTCCGTCGATGCTTAAATCTTGAGGAAGATGAGAAAGTCCTTAATGATTGCTACTCTGGGGCCTGTGGCGGTCATCTGTCCAGTTATGATACCGATCATAAAATACTTCGAGCAAGATATTTTTGGCCATATATTTTTAAATATTTCATTATTTTCGTCTGCCAATGTCATGATTCCCAAATTTACTATCGGAAAGAACGTGCCCACTCGATCCCTTGCATCCAGTTGTGATTGTCGGGAAATTTGAAAAATGAGTCATATATTTCATGACCTATAACCCTCTCTTTGGTGGGGGGTATGGTTATATTATCATTGCTGTAAATATTTTACAAAATGGGCCAAGGTGATACCTACATATGAAAATGAATGTCAAACTGCGACGCAATTACTTTTCAACCATGTCATAGATCGATTTGGTGTCCTGAAACCCATTGTTACTAACCATGCCTCTCACTTTCACAATCATATGATGACAGAGCTTACTCCTTAGCTGGGGATATGGCATGATAGCTACACTCCATATTATCCATAGGCCAATGGCGAAGTCAATGCTCTGAATAAATTTTTGGTGACGACGCTTCAATGAACCATTGGGAAACACACAATAGATTAGCACCTCATGTTATTCTCAACTCTATGGGCTTATCGAACTTCTGCTAATATTGCTACCAGATTCACACCATTTTAGCTATTGTATGGTTTGGAAGCTCCACTTCAAATTGAATGTGAAATCCCTTCTCTAAAGCAAGCTATCGAACTTCTTCCAGGTACCTTTCCAGAAAACGAACGTCTTCTTTATCTCAAGTGTCTCGATGAGACTCAAATAATTGCTTCTTTAGTAATTGAATCACACAAGAAACAAGTTAAATCTCAATACGATAAGTATTTCAATCCTCATTTTTTCTCTCAAGGTGACTTATTCCTTCGTTATGATCAAGTCCACGATAAATTAGTGGTCAGAAATCTCGAGCCAATGTGACACGGGCCTTAAATTGTTCAACATGTACTAGAGAAAGGCGCATATGAGCTAGTTGATTATGAGGGTAATCAGTTGGTGGAGCCCCGAAACGAGATCTATCTGAAGAAGTATTATGCTTGATCACAAGTACGATAATTTGTACATTAGAGTGTGATACATTAGTGTGCTTTTAGATTTTTTGGTGTGATTTTTTTCTTTGCAGACATGCTTCCTCTACTTACCTTGTGTTCCACTTGGTTTGCAGATGTCTTCGAACCATTATGTCAGTTTTGTTGATGGTGCTTGTCGTAGCACACGAAACTTATCTTCCACAATATGAGCACTCTTTTCCCTTGATGGCGAGTTGGTTAATCTACAAGTTATTTTTCTGGGTTGAATAACGAATAATATTATTGCATATAGTGCAATCATCGAATTATTATTAGATGCAATTTCCCTTGATATCAGGGACTTGGTTGTGAAACTAGACTCGCAACTCATTGTGTTACAGTTAAATGGTCATTACTCAGTAAGAAACCCTCAGATTTTGCCCATGTATGTACGTTCTTGATTATTGGAAAGGAATTTTGATTACATCACATATCAACACATTCCAAGGAATTTGAAAAAAATAATAGATACACTTGAAAATTATGTATTAGATTGACATTTGCATGATATGTAAAAATGAAACACATCATTATGATCTTAGAACACTTAATAACAATAGGAAAGATGCATATACATATACATATACATATACATATACATATACATATACATATACATATACATATACATATACATATACATATACATATACATATACATATACATATACATATATATATATATATATATATATATATAGTTTGTACAAGTTTGTTACATCAAAGTCTAAAAATATATGTGCTCCATGTAACAATGGCACTATGAGCCTACATCAATGTGAAAAATAAACTAAACACAACTATCCACCCACATGGTGCTCGTGGTAGAAAGTGACTGCCTGGATAACTCGAAATAGTAATCGACGCAGTCTGTAGGAGACTGCTACGATGTGCCTCTGAAGGCATAATGGTATGTCATCAAAAGTAGCATATTTTGGAATGCCTCTAGTTAAGCCTTCTAGGTTACGCTCAATATATTCCACCAGGTCTTCCCCCACATCATAAGGAGTTTCCTCGATCTGGCGTGAGACCCTCCTCACAATTGGAGACATACCTGCTGGTCTCTCGGGTCCAACGTCTACAAAATAATCATAAGTCAAAATCTCATAACACATAACAAAATCACTGAAAAGTAAAAAATTTCCCAAAAAAAGTTCTTTACCTGCATCAGAGGACTGTGCCCATTGCAAAAGGGGAAGATCTAGATCTCCCCAGAAATTTGTGCCGACATATGCTTAGTCATTAACTACAATCATCTCATAGCGTATCCAACTAGAAAATGTTGTAGGAAAGTGCATTTGCTGGTATGCTCCATGGTAAGGCATCAGGTCACACCATCTTATTAGCCTCAGATCTCTTGGGGCCGAATCATATATCTCAACTCGCTGGTACTGAAACCATGATACTCTCTCCAAAAATAAAGTGACCAAAATGGACCCATTGCTAGTACAAAATGGATAATTAGTTACTAAAAAATGACTAAAATTTGCATATAAACGACTATTTTTTGATCAGTGACCAATAGTAGCTAATTTATAGTATCTTATAACGTGACCAAATTTTAGTCATTTTTATCTTAGTCATTAATTAGTTGTCTCAATTTTGATGTCTAGTAGTATATTTGGTCATTAATTTAGTCATTGATTTGATCATTGATTTAGTCATTTATTTGATCATTAATTTGGTCATTTTTTTAGTCATTAATTGCAAGAATCAATGACCAAATTTACAATAAAAGATATTACTAAATGATCACTTGAGAAAACCAATTAATGACCAAACAAATATGACCAAAATGTTGGTTGTGTTATAAGATACTTTAAATTAGCAACTAATAGTCATATATTCAAATTTTAGTCGTCGTTTGAAACCAATTAATGACAAAAAAAATATGACTAAATTTTGGTCATGTTAGAAGATATTGTAAATTAGCTACTAATAGTCGTATATATGCAAAATTAAGTCTTCATTTGTAATAAAAAATTTATCATTTGCAGTAGTGATTTATATTTTTTTGGTATTTTCATATTCATTATATAAATGACTACTTTAGTAGTTTAAATTCATTTCATTTACTTTCATTAACAATTATTATAAGAAACTAATTTAGTCGTATATTCATTTTATTTTTGTTCATCATTAATAAACATAAACTACTAATTTAGTAGTTTTAGATTGATTTTATGTGTTTATTATTATTCAACATAAATTAATTGGTATGATTTTGCAAGTAAATTTTAAAAAAATGTCATACAATGTACATGTTCATCTAATATGAAAACGCAAAATTACATACGTTGATTACAATACTAAGTAATATCAAGTGAAACTATAAATAATTCCAACCACATAAATTATATTATATAAAATGTCAATTATTACGATATGTGTTTCCAAATTAATATTGGTTGGAATACAATTTACCCATTAAATATTGTTTCATCACTTCAAAACATTATCGTTGTCTTGCCAAGGCATTGCAAGTGAATTCACCAACTTTGAAGACTTGACCATCAGTCTCTATGCGTGTGTCTTATGTGGTGTATTCGCTCTCAGGACTACTACTAGATCGATACTCTTCTTTTTCTTTAATTTTCATTTTGTCACTCTAGTGTTATTTTTTCCTCTTTCTTCAATCTCATCTTCTTACCTTCAATAATGAGTTCTTTTTCTGAAAAAAAAAAGGAAAAAAAATGCAAAGTATAAGACATGAAAGTCGATGAACACTGGAATGTAAACTATAGTAGACTATAAAATATTTATACGATATATACCTCAATGTCAACAATATTTTTAATGTCATTTCCCCCCATAAAAGTAAGTAACTCGAACAAGTTTTCTTCAGTTGGGAAATAGTGGCCACTATATGGCCATATGACCTATAGAAACAAAGCAAATAAAATGTCACAAATAAACACAATAGAGCTAGCAGTTTCCACTAAGAATGTTTCATGCTCCATTTTTGTAGTTGTACCCTTTCCTCTAGTTATTTCTAAGTAGTAGTGACACTTCAATAATAAAATTGGTAAGTAGAAATATAATCGATGGAGAAAAGTATTTCTAACACAAGATTACAACAAGAAACTAAAACAGTAAGACAAGACTTTGTAAATTGTGATACTAACTGGGAATATAGCTTCAATATAGTAATCTTCAAATATCAACATACTATTCTAGGGGAAGAAGAATCCAATTCCCATAAGCCAACAAATTATATATGCCCCTTTTTTTCTATGTAATTAATTGAGCAATATTAGCACATGAAATTTCCATTTAGAATCTTGGAAATGATTCTATAAATATTCAAAGCAAACTTAATGTTACTCATTCATTTTTCTTTGATGTAGACAAAAATGAATATGCTAACATGTTTTTGAGTTGGAGAGTTCTGTAATTCATCATGTCCAAAATCATTGCTTATTATCATTACTATTTTTTTTAATGATTAGACAATGGGCCTATATTTGATGAGAAAACATATTTTTCAAAATATATTCCATTTTTCTATTTAAAAGCTAAATTTCCTTCCAGTTTATGACATTCAAACAAACTAAAATCATTTTCATTTAAAAAGTCACAGTTTTAATATACTACTAAACGAACAACTACGTAATGAAGTTATTGGTGGTGGAATACTAATAAATCACAAATACAGGAAAAAAATAACACCACTAAGTCCTAGGCATGCCAAGTCTTTATCCTCTTGGTTGGAAATATTACTTGATGAAAAAAACATATTTGACAAATATAATTTTGCTAAAACTAACCAATGCCAATGTATCCAACAACATTGACAGTTCTATTGGCATGGCCTCAAAATGTGCGGAAGTATCAAACAAGTGTAGTGAACTTCCCTATAAGGTTAAATTTTGGGAATGGAGTATGTTATCCCTTAGTCTAATCAGGTTTTAACTTGCCTTTGATAACTTAGAGAGAATGGGAATCCAATATAGAACAATGACAGAAAGAGTGTATTCATTCACACTTACCTAGATCCTAAACAAGCATTAAAGCGCTATACAAATCCAAGCATGTCTCACATTCCCCGAGGAAACATAATTTCTAGATTTTGACTACAACCCTTAAGGATTTATAAACTATGTAAACAATTAAAATCATATATATTCTTCCTTAGTTCTCAAACCATCTCCTGTATGGAGCTTGAGAAAATATGTGCATATGCATATCACATTATAGCATGTTGTCGAGCACATTTACAAGAAACCAATCATTCCAAATTTTATATTTTTTCAATATTAAGGCATGCGTTACATTCCCATTATCTACATCTCTACACAATGGTGTCATTAATTATTTGAAGGTTATTGTATTGCAATTACGATCTAATTATTTCTTTGTGAAAGATGTTTTTTCACTCCTATTATTAAAATTTTGATGTTTATGAAAAATATATAAATACAATGGATGCTTAGAATAATAAAAGAGGCAACTATTTTTCCATCAATAGTGTTTAGTATTTTCATATGGTGTAAATTTAGTAGTTCTACTGGTGGTACTTAGGGTCAACCTAAATGATTATTTCACACCCATCGAAAGAAGTAAAAAGTGATAATAGGAATGAATCATGCGAACTTTTATAATTGTACATGTTGAATCTGCAAGTGTTAATGTTGTTGTGCTCAATTTTTTATTGGAGTACCTATTAGCTGATAAAGTTTGTACAAATGTTTGAAATGATACTAAATAAGGTGGACCTAAGGGACTGAAGAATGAAAGAAAAAGACAATACTTGAGTGATATATATATATATATATATATATAAAGTCACGGGCCCAATTCTTGCAATGACCTCTCCTAGAGGCTTACACCATACCTACTTTCCCATGCTAAACCATAGTTTTGTGTCATCAACAAGCTCGCTTTAGACATTCCATTAGCCTCTGCCTTAAATTCCATGTAAATATGATGTAATGATATCTTCAAGAACTGTGCCTTGATTGTCTTCAACTACTACATAATTGGTTGCGAAATCAATTCTTCCATCCTAAAGCTACCATTCAACCAATTGATAAGCAAGGAATCACCAAAGACCTAGAATTCAATCACCTCTCCTCTACTACTATTGTTAAAAAAAAAATTAGTGCATTTATTTCATCACAGTTGTTAGTGTCTGTACAAATAAATGCTTTAAATTTTTAAGATATGAGTAAAATAGAATCACTAAGGTATAGGATAAATCTTGCAACATATTCATCTTGTTAACCTTGACTAGCACTATTGAAAATTTAAATACCACCATTCCCACTCTTAAAAATAGAAGGGTGGATCAATTTCCTTTATTTACAAGTGTTAGGGGCTTTTTTACTTTGAAAGATCAGTCATCACTCGGAGAGATGTTGAAATGATTGTTAAACCTTAACTTGAAATATCTTAGATTTTATGGCAAGCTAGATGCATCAAAACACCATAAGACCCAGTTCCTTACAACCATTTAAGTCTTTATTCAAAACCCAGTTTTTTAAAAATTGGACATGATATCCCTCATAGGTATATATGCATCTAGTCACTTAGATTTTTGAAGATTTTTGAAGTTGTAGAGCTTCTTCCACTACCAGATTTCTCCTCATGAATTATCTACAAATATAGCTTTATATACTACCCTCATGGTATATACCCCTATGGTAGGACTCTTTGACCAGACAAAAGAATCCTCCTCTTCTCTAAGCTTGATGTAATTCTTCTGAAGTTGTACTAGATATTCCTTACACTATTATGCTTTCATCTATGATAACTTTAAATCTACCTCACTTTTCTATCCCTTGTTCTAGATAGGTTTGGTAATTTGATCTGTTGTTGTGCCAAGTAATGGATTTTCTGGTTTGAAATAGGTGTGGAAATTGGATCTGCTACATGTGCCAAGTAAATGACTCTCTAGTTCTACAATGTGACAATCAGCAAGAAAACCTATCCGATCCAAAATTCCATTGATAGGGATTTTATATACTTACAAAGAATCACTTTCATGTGTATGAATTTCTTATAAATCAACCTATATAAACTCTTGGTTTTCTAAGCCTTACCAAAGTAATGTATGTTTTATAAACCCAATCCACCAACTTCCTTTGGTTTAGCTAATGAATACCACTTTACTAAAGGGATTCCCTCTTTTTCTCTCTTACTTGTTCATAAACTATTGAAATATTTCTTCCTAATGAGGGTAATAATGTAAAAAAGGTAATTAAAGCTAGATTGCAGTGACAAAACATTGGATTGCTCCAAATATGTAGAACACCATTTAGAACTTGAACTTGTAGGGCACACAAAAAAACCTCTGGATCCCTTGGAATAGTGACAGAGCCTCCAAAAATTGGTTTCACTAGCACCTGTGATGCAGAGGGCACAATTAACAACAAAGAAGAGTTCACAAGGTACTCCAAAAACCTGCAATATCTTCGTATGTATCTAACAACCAAGGTGCATGATCTTGCTTGTAATTTTCAATATATTTGTCATTTTATATTTCCATTCCTTGCTATGACATAATGGTACTATCTATAGTAAATGAATGGTTGCTTCAAAAGTAGTCAAAAATACTTTTAATTGTACCATGATCATAGAAATAATTCACCATTATTATATTACACTCTTGGTTGTTTCACTAAGAAATCCTATATCATCATGATGTCAATTGTGAAATACCAAAACCTTCACACGAGTCACATAATATGATCACATTGCAGACACAACATTATTCATAGTGGTAAAGTCCAGGAGATCAGGTGACATCCTTTTAATTTCCTGGGCTTGAGATGTTTCTCTTTCACTTACAGAGCCTCCAATGTCAACCTCTAATGCATTTGCATGTCGCCCAAGCTTACCAAGACACACTCTTGAAATCCATTCGATACCATGGTTTGTTTTTTAGGGTTATGAAGCCTTGTTTGTATAAAAAAAATATATTATGGTTCAATGGAAAATTGAGAAGCAAGTCCATTCCTCATAGACACTGGGTTCAGATGTCGAACAACTGAAATTGTCTTAGTGTCATTGTCGGCTTTTGTACCTACTACATTGGGTGCCAATTTTTCAATTGCAAGTCCTTTTCAACCTCTATATTCACATCTAATTTTGAATCACTAACAAGATATATCTACCAAACTATTTCTTTGTACAACATCCCTACATCCTTCAATATATCTGGATCCCCAGAACTAATTTCAAGCATCATTGTTGTTGTGCTTTTCGGGAAATGTGTTAAAAAGGATAAAATACCATCTAGACTTGAAAGGAATCTCATAATTATTATGTGTTGTGCTACCTCAATATCTGCCAAATTTTTTCTAGCCAACAAATCCATGAATTCATTTGCAGGTTTCATGTTTTCTCTCAAAGTAGTACAAAGAACCATTGTGAGAGGAGATGAGTGTTGCGGTGAAAAATTATTGAATGCAACAACAATATTCTAGCCACTTGGAAATTACAATGGTAATAGGGGTAGCATAGCCTCAATACCCTTTTTCTCAACAAACACCCATGTATCTATACTACCCATAATATTCTCTAAGAGACGTGTAGCACTACTTATACAATTTGGGAGAAAGGATTCCATGTTTTAAGACAAATTTTCAGTAAAGTATCAACCCCTAACTTAAATGTTGCCCTTAATGATTCATCTCCATCCACTGAAGTAATTCTTTGTTATTATAAATCAGTCTCCATGGGAAAATGCACAAAAGAGTTGGAAAATTCTTGCCACAAGGAAGACACTTTAGCGTCAAGTCTAATTTTTGCAATAATATTTAGTATTTAAATCAATACATCCACCCCATGCCCCCTCGAAGAAGCATCATGTCATATCATCTCAAGCAAGGTAGATGATAAGGACCTAGGAGTGTCACCTGCCAAAGCTCGTAAGTAGAATTTTGATGTAAAAAATTTCACAAAAGATCTTAGAGCACCAAAATCATTAATAGCTTGAAGTCTAAGGTTATTAATTCACAAAGCATCTAAGAATTTTGGTATACATGCTACTACATCTGTAGAATGAAGGACACCAACCATTATGGAATCCAAAAAAGCATTAGCCTAACCAACAACATCTAAAACATAATAGAAATTTGGATATTTGTGAATAATATCACTCGTGACTGTAGTTTCAAGTGAAAAGAGTGCACCACCAAAGTCCCTTGATCTTCTGAATATAGTGCACAAGAAAAATGGCAAAGAACTCTCTTTAGATCATATAGTCGTGTAGTATTTCCAAGAGCATATGTGCGAAGAGATAGAGCCCAAGGCAAAGCCTTCATAATAAGTATTCTATGATAAGGAACCAATGTGTCAAGTTGATAAATTTGCATTTCCTCTAACCTGGCAACATTTTTTCTGAGGATGCTTTCCCTTGGAACCTGATTGTAATTCTCCACTCTGCTTATTTTCTCCTCAAAATGACATACTTCAAACATGATATGGTGTTGTCCAAGGCTCATAAACCCCTAAAGGAGGTTGTGACTAGATTACTATAGTCCATAAAAGCCTCAAGAACATGCACAATAGTTGTTACCAAATGTATATGTTGTGGATCCAAATCTTTGAGAAGAGGGAGAAAAGTTGGCATTAAACCCACATCCCATAAAGAAATGCAACCAAAAGAAGAAGAAGCTAGAACTGTTACAAGAGAAAGTAGTGCTTCTACTAAAGCTATCGAATAATAGGATGATTCAATAGAAACTTATTTTCGTTGAGCTCTGGAGGATTATGGATTCATGGTCTGGTTATCTCAAATAGTGCATGCATTTCTTCAATGTGAGGCTCAGTTTGGTGATTTTTAGCCTCCTAGTCAGGTTTTTGGTTTCGATTTCCCTCCTCAAATAGGTAACTTGTCACCATTAAATTATACCTATCTTCCTCATAGTGTGGCAGGTATTGGGTTAGCTTCTCATCTCAATTTTGGGGAGCTTAATTCCATGTTTTTCAATGGGTATTATATATTTCGATTCAAAAAATTTCAGTTCATTAATGGTAATAGTGGGGTTTTGGGCTACTTTGTCCTGAGTCCCGGCTATTGGAAAATTCAAGTGTGATAAACTCAGAACAAGTCTGAATCTAATCAGAATTATGACTGGATATTTGTTTCTTGTTACTCTTTTCGGTGTACATAATGTTTACCTTAAACCTTTTGTTTCTTTCTTGGATTCACCAGTTGTTTATGTCCATGTAGCACTTATTGAGACAATCCTAATATAATTTTTCTCTTCTTATAGTGCAAGTGACCTACTTATTGTGATAAGGTTCAATATTTAATACTCCTACATAATTTCTTATTGGCTCTATGATTTGGCTTATTTCTCTATTCAGATGGATTACATAAAACTCCAAGAGTTTCAACAAGCTCTATGGAGACATGAGGAAGAAATAATGAGAACCAAAGCTAAGTTTTTACTAGTTCTCAAAAACTTTGTGAGAAATACAAAGTTGCAAACACGTCACCTCTCTAATTGCAACTAAACTGGGTAACCTGGTGGAGGAGAAACATTATATAAATGTGGTGGAGGTAGCATGTAATACACTCGGGAATATGGTAGGAAATTCCTCCAAGGGTAAGTAGTTTGGAGCCTTTAACAAGGTGCAAACATTTAATTCAAATTGTGGAAGACAAAGGGAACAAGATATAATCCATTTGCTTCCTAGATAATTTAGAATTAGTCAAGAAAGCTTTGGATTCAGCCAAGGAAGCATAAAATAAATCCTCTAATCAACATGTCTTTCGATAAGTTTGAAGGTATTTCAAAATTATTAGGTTTCTAGGTCCATTTTGTAGAATGTATATTACAAGGTTTTTTGGACTGTGATGTATCTAAAACTACTTATTTTGAACAACTTTATGTTGGTAGTTAGCACCATTTTGGATTTTGTTGGCATTGTTCTGAAACAAACTATGATGTACTCTTGTTGTGAGAATTATTTCATATTTTTCTTAATATAGAATCTTCCATTTAAGTTTATATATATATATATACACTAGATGAGAGTAGCTTCAAAATGTGGCTGAGAAATATGATGTTATTTGATGATTATGTAAATGTTTTGAATGCAAATTCTTAATGACACCTCTCTATATGGATGAATGTACAAATATAACTGCCAGTTTTTTTCTAATTTTTTATTCTCATAAGGAGTAATGCCTGAGTGCTCCAACGCACATACCTATGCATATTTTTCATTTCTTCTTGAAATAGTAAATATACAATTTTTTGTGGGGAAGAAACCAATCATATCACAAAATTTTTCCATTTGATTGAATATAAAAAATCTGAGATTCAAAATATATGAATGTAAGAGACTGTAGATTTTCACAATGATTTGTATAGAAAATTTTGGAAGAAATTTGTCTGAATATTAGTTTGTCCAATGTTTCAGGTGGACACTCAACTCATCATTAGGGACTAGAAAGCTTGATGATGATTAGTGAGTGTTGAGAAGCCTTAAATAGATAATGACACAAAGTAGACGTTACAGGATAATTACTGGGTCAATGGTCAACAAACAGAAATTTTAATTAAAATATAAAGGTACAACAGTACACATTAGAGGGAATCTAATAAAGTTAATGAAATGAAATTGGAATGAAACACATTAATAAATTTTTATTATATTGAAATTATAGAAAACTAATACCAATAAGACAATGGATTAGAAACCATTAATTGAAATGAGGAAATATTAGGTCAATATAGAAGTAAACTATTAAATATATATATGAAACTAAGGGGTGTGTGTGCGTATACACAAGGAATGAAATATGAAAAGAATGTAAAATGAATAGGAAGAAAGAAAAAGGGAAAGGGGGGCTATACCAATTTTGGGGAAAACAAAATAAGGAATAATGACATAATTATGGAGGAAAAAAATTAAATAAGGAGATATAAACATAAAAAAGGAGATTAAGAAATTTTTTATTAAAGGGTTAGACTTGAGGTCAGGAAAAAAAGAGGAGAAAATGACAAAACAAAGAGGAAGGGAAAAGAGCCAAGGAGAAGAAAACGACAAAATGAAGAGGAAGACCAAAGAGCCAAGGAGAAGAACAAGTTGAGGGCATAAAGGAGAAAGGAGGGAAGAGGGGGCACAAAATTAATGAGTGATTTTATGGATGAGACGTTGCCAACTTGGGAGGTATGCTTGGGAGGTACTCCAAGCCCTAGTGATCAAGAGTTGGAGGTCAACGCACCACAAATGGGCTTGTGGGATTTAGATACAAGCTTGGTCACACCCATCGATTTTTTGGCCAAAACCATTATGGAGGTATGATGTGTTATGGATGCGGATGATAATTATCGAAAATACTATTCCAACGCATCGAGAATCATCCGAATCAGGGTTGTTGTTATAAAGTAATGAATTTTCTAAGGTTGTGTGGGCTAATTGTCCTATGGAAACAAGTCGGATTCACTTGTAGAAGACACCTTTGAAGGGCTGGACATTAGCCTAAGGAACCTATATAAGGGAATTAGGAGGAGCCTCATTTCTCACCTATCCAAGTGAGCAACACATGAAGAAACCTCTGATTTAGAGTAGATTTTGGGCAGACTAGCGAGGAGGAAAGGAGGGAAACTTTGGAGTATCCTTTCACTATTTTTGGTGTGGAATTCTTGTGGAAACAAACCGTAGATGTTTAAGGTATGAAGGAAGATGAGAAGAAGGATTAAAGGAAAATGAAATGACACTATTGGATGTGGGTTCCATTTCTGAGCTAGGTCGCAAGCACAAGGGAGGTAAGGGTTGTTTTGTGCATATTTTATTATGTGTTTAGTACATGTTCTGGGCCATAGAGGGAGTTGTATTTATAGTGAGTTTTGGAGGGTTGTTTGTGTGGGCTAAGAGGGCTGGGAAGGCTTCTCTTACCTATCCATAGCCTCTCCAAGCCTTATGCAGGAATAACATGGATACTAACCTATTTAGGAGACATATTCCAAGGTTACAATGAATCTGTGAGCTAAGGAAGGCCTTGTGGAGGTGCCCAAGATCCATGAGAATGCAAGAAAGGGATTGATAAGGACAACTAAGAAAGGCAGTAGTCTAGAAGGGAAACATGGTGTTTGGATAGAGGGTTGGTGTTACTATTGTGTGCCCTAACTAGTCCTATGCATGCACAAACGCCAAGGACAAGAGCACGACAACAGTTTGTTGGAGGATGTGTTCTCTTGTTGATGAAAGTTGTTAGAAGGATAAGGTCCTAGGTGAGGAATAGATTTGGAGGACTGTAGCAGCCAAGATATTTGGCTGACATGGATTTCCATATGCCCTAATTAGTTGGCAGATGTTGCAACTGTTGCGGGTTCCCTAGACTTATTGTTATAAAGGACCTTGTATAGCAAAATGTGGGCACACATGGAAATCCATTATTGGATCATTAGTTGGATCAGATGATGGGAAACATGAAGAAACTTTAGGATTTGTTTGGAGGTTCTTAGGTGGATTGTTCGTAATCTTACCAAGAAGCCAAGGTGAAAAAAAGAACATCAGATTGGAAGGTAAGAGGGCAGCAACAAGGAGTGTTTCAGATGTTCACATGATGATCAATGGATTGATGGTGTCCTAGTTGAGGACATATTATGGTGCCTAGATTTGTGCAATAACTCCTCTATTTTAGGGCAAAGGGCAGATTGGTGAAGCCTATGGGAAGCCATGTGTAAGGGTCTCTCAGGTGTGGGGATTCCCTAACTAGGAGTAGATGCTACATCATGGACTTAGTTTCTCATGGATTGTTGGAGGGAAGCGTGAGAGAGGACCAAGTGTGGACGAGATTGGGCCCTTATGGTCTGCTGGAGGACAACGTGATAGTCTCCATGTTCGAGCCGAAGTGAAAAACCTTGATGGAAAAAGGTGACTGCTAGCCTGGAAGTTGTTAGAGATCAATGGTCTAATCAACCAAGAGCAAGTTCATGGAGCCTGATACTTTTGTTTGGGGAAGGAATTCTAAAATAGATGATGGTAACTACTCCTTACCCATTTTAATTGTGGGAGATGGAAATCTCGCAGTGCTAGGTGGCAGCCCTCTCTGCCCTATGTCGGTCTTCATCGTTGCAAAACAGGAAGAACATAGTGGGCTGAAGTCCCCAAGTAGCTAAGGAGTAGTAGTGGGAATATTGAGAGTTGTTCACAAGTGGAGTTGTGAACAAGTCGACAGGATTCTTGATGTGTTGTGCCCTTGATAGACGAAAGGATAACTAGAGATAAAATTTTACAGCTGAGATTTAGTGGCCAGATGGACTTGAAGCATTGATAGAGGCAAGAGCTGCAGACCGGGAGCTGAAGGACCAAGTAAGTACATGGTATGACCGAGAGGAGTTGCTAGATGGTACAGTCAAATGGTCAGAGTATCTTGTATTTTACTAGTGGATGTATGAGGGCCATTATCCCTAGTACGGGAGCCCTAGATTATTCTATTATATGTTGTTAATATAACGAAGTTGGCTTGAAAAATTAAAATGCTGTGTATATTTGTGCATATATGATTTACTGATTTATATTTCCACTATGAAAATTATTTTAGTGCTTGAGATTCTTGGTTTGGTAGCGTCAGTGATTTAATTCTCTAACCTAGACCCAAGTTCATGGAAATCCAACATGGTTTTAGAGCGTATATGAGCTACTTTGGAAGTAAGTGAATCAGAGTGTGCACAATGAAGAAAATTAGAGGGAGTTTTCAGTGTCTAGATCATGGAGCAAAGGGTGCAGTTGAAGAAATGGAGATGTAGTCTTCACAGGTTACATGGCGAGATGGGCTGGGAGTTCTAGTGGATTGGTGGTGAGCCTGGTGAACAAAAGTTTTTTGTAGGGAAAATTTTTGATCGTGGACTTTCATTGATGTGTTGTGGATGGTTGGGATAGCTCGAAGCGTTCTTTGGCATGAACGAAATCAGATTGATCAAGATAGATTCATGTGATGGACTGGATATTGGTAGGCTAGAGTCTTCATCGGATTGTGGTGTTGCATATTTGAGATTGTCGAGATTTTCACGAGTGTTATTCAATCTAGGAGGATGATTTCTTGCACGTCTGAGCCAGTGGGGATCGTGTAGGCTCAGAGTGAGTGTAGCCTCAAAGGGAGCAACACTATGGAGGTTCGCGATCTCCAGGTTCATACATGATGAGGTAAAGACACTACCGAGATTTTTGGATTCATCTACATGGTATGCTATAGTGATGGATGTCAAATGGGGTAGTGTCTTCGGCGAAGATGATGATTTCTTCCTAGATTTAGAATTAACTCCCTTGCTAAGAGGGAGTGTTGATTTTTTTTGTAGCTTGGGAGGTACTCCAAGCCCTAGTGATCGAGGGTTGGAGGTCAAAGCACCACAAATTGGATTGTGGGCTTGAGATCGCAGTGTTATCTCTAAATTATTACTGATGGATTGCTCACGAGACAAATTAGAGTAACTATTTCAACCAACTTTGAACTGAATATCAGCCTCTTCAGTCTGAGAGGGCTCTCTCAAGGAAACTTATAATTTTCAATGAAAACTAAATTAGATGGATAATTCTATGTCTATAAATTGATTATGATTGATTTCAGGTTGAAAATTTTAAGGACTTGCTACCATTGAGAAAATGGAGTCAACATCAGAAAAATCAATGAAAATTATCCTTCTTATGGAAACTGAGGCAAATGGAAGTTTCAATGAAAAGGTGTTACACATTACACAACAAAGGAAGAATACAATTGTTTAACATCTAAAGGAGGTTAGAGCATGTTCCCATGAGTTCTGAGTAATTAGATATAAACTAACTGCAGATATTAAACATGAAATATACAAGACATATAAGTCACTGAAAACCTCATTCGAATCTCACGTAAGAAGGAAAAAACAATAACTCTATATTAATGAAACTGAAAGCTTTTACAATGTAGCAGTCTAGTGCAATATTCTCCAACCCATTCTAACTCTAAAAATATCTCATTTATAGAGTGACGACTCATACAAATTATTTTCCACCTTTCGAGCTTTGAATTCCCACCTCAGTTACCTATATCAAACACGATTCCACCACTTGGAGACTTCCTAGGGATATTTCTGTTTCGTAGAGTTTCAATACAAAAAGGACTATTATTTCATTAATAGTTCAAAAAATCCATTTAATAACCCTTATCAACTGAAACCAATTAATTTTATGAGTGTACTAGAGTTATCATGGGTCATTATGCCACGTGGATGCTGAGCTCGACCTCCTCCAAGTCGAATTTTACAATTTTTTCACAAATCTGGCTAGTGAAAATTATGAAAAATAGGCTTCGAAGATGAGTGTATAATTTCCAAACACTGATGGATTTGTAGAAACTGAGAGAGGTTTTTGTAGATGAACCTGTGATGAAGAAAAACCTATTTTATGTTTCCAAAATAATTTTTCATTTGGTCATAAATAAAATTGGAAGTTGACTACTAAAAAATTCATGTATAGAAAATGTTGTAGTGCTCATTTCGTAGCAAACTCCAAAATCCACATTTTGCATAACCTTTGACCTTTATGACTATTGTAGGATATTAATTGAGGCTAATGAGATACATAAAAATATTTTCCCTCCTTTTATCTCCATCAAAATTATTTTTTAAGAAAAAAGCATCTTACAGAAATCCCGCAGCAAAAACTGGGCTTCAAGCCTAGGACACATTGTAGAATTTCCTAATTGCCCACAGACTTCACAAAATTTGGATTTTAGGCCCAGAAAAGGTCCATGACTATGTGAGATGATAGCATGAAGCATGATAAGGATAATTTGGTTCAAAATACCTCTTACCCTTCTCAAGAAACAACTTTTTCACATTCAGCAAGTTCATCTACCAAAAAATAAGGCTGAAATCATTTCACATTTCAGCCTTATTTTTCTGAAAAATAAGGCTGAAATCATGAGCGCCTATCTCTCGATCCCTGATATATATTGCAAAATGGGAGGATTTTTTTGTATATATGAATATTTATGAGAAAAACCTCTCTTGGGTTTTTTAAAACCATCTCCAGTTGTTGAGAAACTGCATTATAAAAACATGTCTAAAACAGGCAGAACACACACTCTAAAAATAACGTCCAAAGACCTCTTCAAATATCCAAATTTGCAGCACCTATGAGAAACATGAAAGGGGTTTTATTTCATTGTTATTTGATTGACAATAAACTCTCTTAGTTTCTTATAATTCTCCTATGTTGGCCAAGAAACTGCTTTTCAAGTTGACTGCTCAAATAATAAAAAAACAGAGAAATATGTTCGTATCTTCTTGTAAAAGCTCATGAAACCAGATTTGATGAAGTCCTATGCAACACTAGGGTATTCCATGACCAAATATAAATCTATAGATTCATACTTGATCACTGAAACTGCCTTTATTAGTCTTCTTCTGCATGTCTATCTCTTTTAACACTGTGTTGGCCTTCTTGAACTGTGACACCTGCAAGGAGAAAAACTGAATAGAAAATTGCTTGCTATGAGACTAGAATTTCTAGAGGTGATAATGGATTGATATATGCAAAGCTCTAATGAAATATTATAGAGAGGTTCTTGGGGATACATTTTAAAAATGGAATTCGAATGTGGAGAGAATGATGACAAATGAGGGAGGGAAAGTAATGATGGGTGGTATTTACACTTTTGCATGCTTTGGATGATTATGAAAATCAATTGTATGACGTTAAATTTACCCAAAACCACTAAGTAATTGAAAGGTTATCATCCCATTCATTTTTTCAGAAAAAAATGATTCTGCAGCGTTCTCAGTTATAAATTTGACAGATTTGTTGCTGAATGATTAAGTGATTCTGCAGCGAAAATCCCCTGTATTTCCTAGAATTCACTATAGAATCAGGAAAAATCATACACGTGGCTAATTTTTTTTTTTAAACCAATGCATGTGAACCTAAAGTGAAACTTGATAGATATGATTGAGATGACATGACAAATGAATTGTTTTGGACTTAGAATAAAGACTTATTTCATGAATTTTTCATCAATTTCATGAATCAACCTTATGAGACAAAATGAAACCTAGATGAGTGACCCTATTAATCAAAAATTAAAAATATATGTGTGACAATAGTGGTGCCACTGGGGATGGTGTGCCTCTGTGGTACATCAAAGAACTTGTAGTTCCTATGCCTTCCTCCATTGGGTTGCCCATATTCAAAATGAAAACTTGCAACCTTCTTTGACTTGTAACCTCGACACTAAAAAACCAATAGCTGCTTAAGAACTGACAGTACACATTCTGAATTTAAAACTAAAATTAACAAAATGTTTGATCCTCAAGCTTATTTATATACAAATGATCCTACTCTACTTGCTCAACATAAAAGCTAAATCAAGTGATCTCACACTTCCAATGAAGCCAATCAAGAAGTTTAGTATTAGATGGGAATGGGCATTCCACTTCTCTGATAAAAAAACCATTCCTGGGATATGACAACTTGTTCCACCATATGAATTTGTCTACATAACTGAAAATCATATTTAAATTCATTTCTATAGAATATTCCAGCAGAGTTGCGAAATTATATTTGAGAGTATGCACAGATAATTTTTGTTGATCAACAAGAAAATGTGAGTAAATGTGATCCTTTGATGATGTTCCTTGTTCAGATATTTCCTTATAACTCTTGTTACCATTCGCAAATAAAAAAGAAAAAATATGTTGATCATTATTTTCATTTGGGAGGAAGAAATACTTGGAGTAATCTTGGACACTTTCAAAAGGAACTGCTTTAGCATGTACCATAAGAATTTCTAAAGGTAACTCCTCATATGATTCAATAAGCATACTCATTTGGCTGTATAAAATTTTCTTTACAACATTGTTTGACCAGAAATAAGGAAGAATGACATTCTTTATACATCTCATAAAATTCAACATGGAAATCACGAAGAGAATATAATGAACCTTTTAGTAGGCTTTCGTACCAAGACCATGTTTTTTCCTCTAAAATGACCATAAACATATTCATGAGACAATCCTTAGGGAATTGAACCTTAAGTTTGTGTACATGCATATGGAATCTAACCAAATGATGATTAACATTGTATTTCTTTTCATCTTTAAATATGGGAAGATAATTTAACCAATCAAATTTTGGCATAGGATTTGGAAAACTAGGGATGTGAGACCGATTCATAGGGGAATACCTAGAATTTATTCTTGCAATGGAACTCGTCTTGGAAATTCATCAAGCTACTGATATTCAAGCAGTGGAGTCACCTTCCAATTGATTATTTGATGTGTGGAGTCACCAGAGCAGAAATACAGCCAATATGGGCCTAAGTGTCTACTACTCTCAGACCTTAGAACTGAATCTTTGTCGTTCTTCCCAGGGAAAATTTACACCTTTGGTCCTTGGAAACAATGACAAAATTTTATCTCTAAATTGGCACTGATGGGATGCTCCACCATACAACTTAGAGTAACTATTTCAACCAACTTTGAACTGAATATTAGCCTCTTCAGTTTGAGAGTTATCTCTCAAGGAAACTTATAATTTTCAATGAAAACAAAATTACATGGCTAACTCTATGAATGTAAATTGATTATGATTGATTACAGGTTGAAAATGTAAAGGAATTGCTACCATTGGGAAAATGGATTCAACATCAGACAATTAAATGAAAATGATCCTTCTTATGGAAACTGAGGCAAATGGAAGTTTCAATGAAAAGGTGTTACACATTACACAACACAAGAAGAAAACAATAGTTTAACATCTAAAGGAAGTCAGAGCATGGTCCCTTGAGTTCTGATTAATTAGATATAAAATAACTACAGATATTAAACATGAAATATACAAGACATATAACTCATTGAAAACCTCATTCGAATCTCAGGTGAAGAAGGAAATAACACTCATTGTATATTACTGAAACTAAAAGCTTTTACAAAGTAGCAGTCTAGTGCAATATTATCGAACCCATTCTAACTCTTAAACTATATAATTTATAGAGTGAGGAATCATACACATGATTTTACACCTCGATAGCTTAGAATTCCTACCTCAGAGACCTATATCAAACATGATTCCATCACTTGGAGACTTCCTAGGGATATTTTTGTTTTGCAGAGTTTGAATACAAAAAGGAATCTTATTTCATTAATAGTTCAACAAATCCATTTAATAACCCTTATCAATTGAAACCAACTAATTTTTTGAGTGTAATAGAGTGATGATGTGTCATTATGCCATGTGGATGCTGAGCTGAACCTCCTCCAAGTCGAATTTTACAATTTTTTCACAAAACTGGTTAGTGAAAATTCTAAAAAATAGGCTTCAAAGATGAGTGTATAATTTCCAAACAGTGATGGATTTGCAAAAAATAAGAGAGTTTTTGTAGATGGGCCTGTGCGGAAGAAAATATATTTCATATTTCCAAAATCCTTTTTCATTTGGTCATAAAGAAAAATTTAAGTTGATTGCTAAAACAATCATGTACAGAAAATTTTGTACCGCTCATTTCGTAGCAAACTCCAAAATCCACCTTTTGCATCACATTTGAGATTTCTGATTGTTGGGGGATCTTCATTGAGGCTAATGAGCTAAATAAAAATATTTTCCCTCCTTGTATCTCCATAAAAATGATTTTTTAAGCAAAAACCATCCTACATAAATTATGTAGCAAAAACAAGGCTTCAAGCCTAGGACACATTGCGAAATTGCCCACAAACTTCAAAGACTTTGGATTTTAGGCCTAGAAAACGTCCATGGCCATGTGAGATGATAGGATGAAGTATGATAAGGAGAATTTGGTTGAAAATAACTCTTACCCTCCTCAAGAAACAAATTTTTTCACGTTCAGTAAGTTCATCTACCAAAAAATGACTCTGTTTTTTCTAAAAAATAAGGCTGCAATCATGAGTCCTTATCTCTCGATCCCTGATAGCTATTGAAAAATGGGAGGATATTTTTTTATATAAGAATTTTTATAATAAAAACCTCTCTTTGTGTTTTTAAAATCATCTCTATTTGTTGGGAAACTGCATTATAAAAACATGTCTAAATTAGGTAGAAAACGCACTCTAAAAATAATGTCCAAAGACCTCTTCAAATATTCCAATGGGAAGCACCTGTGAGAAAAGTGAAAGAGGTTTTTTTTCCTCATTCTGTTCTTGACAATAAATCTCACATTGTCTTATAATTCTCCTTTGTTGGCCTAGAAACGACTCTTCAAATTGACTACTCAAATAGTAAAAAAGCAGAGAAATCCCTTTGTATCTTCTTGTAAAAGCTCATGCAAACAACTTTGATGAAATCCTATGAAAAAATAGGGTCTTCCATGACCAAATTTAAATCTATAGGTTCATACTTGACCACTGAAACTCCCTTTATTAGTATTCTTCTGCATGTCTGTCTCTTTTAACACTGTGCTAGCCTTCTTGAACTGTGACACCTGCAAGGAGAAAAACTGAATAGCAAGTTTCTTGTTATGAGACTAGAATTTTTAGAGGTGATAATGTATTGATGCATGAAAAGCTCTAATGAAAGATGACAAAGAGGTTCTTGGGGATAAGTTTTAAAAATGGAATTCAAATGTGGAGAGAATGATGACAAATGAGGGAGTGGAAAGAAATGATGGGTGGTATTTACGCTTTTGCATGCTTTGGATGATTATGAAAATAAATTGTATGACCTTACCATTAAACTAAACCACTAAATACTTGACAGGTCATCATTGCATTCATTTTTGAAGAAAAACATGATTATGCAGTCTTCTTGATTATAAATTTGACATATTTGCTACAGAATGATTAGGTGATTCTGCAGCAAAAATCCCCTGTTTTGCATAGAATTCGTTGCGGAATCAGGAAGAAATCAGACATGTGGCTAAAAAAAAATTTTAAACCAATTCAGGTGAAACTGAAGTGAAAATTGATAGATATGACTGAGATGACATGACTAATGAAGCGTTTTGGACTTAGGATAAAGACTTATTTCATGAATTTTTCATGAATTTCATGAATCAACCTTATGAGACAAAATGAAACCTAGATGAGTGACCCTATTAATCAAAAATAAAAAATTTATGTGTGATAACACCAAGCTTGGGGGTTTTTCGCCCATCAATGTTTGTCCCAAAACCATGATGGAGGTATGATGTGTTATGGACGAGGATGATAGTGCTTGACGATACGATTCCAACGCATCAAGAATTGTCTGAATCCAAGTTGTCATTAGAAAGTTATGAATTTTCTAAGGTTATGTGGGCTAATTCTCCTAAGGAAACAAGTTGGATCCACTTTTACAAGACCCCTTTGAATGGCTTGACGTTAGCATAAGGAACCTATATAAGGGAATGAGGAGGAGCCTCATTTCTCACATATCCAAGTGAGAAACACATCAAGAAAATTCTGATTTAGAGAAGATTTGGGACAAGCTAGCAAGGAGGCAATGCGGGAAATTTTGGAGGATCTTTTCATTGTTTTTGGTGTGGAATTCCCATGGAAACATGCCGTATATGGTTAAGGTATGAAGGAAGACAGGAAGAAATCTTAAAGGAAAAGGACAAGACAAGATTGGATGTAGGTTCCATTGTTGAGCTAAGCCGCAAGCACAAGGGAGGAAAGGGTTGTTCTGTGCATATTTTATTATGTGTTTAGTACATGTTCTGGGATGCAGAGGGAGCTATATTTACAACAAGTTGTGGAGGGTTATTTGTGTGGGCTAAGAGGGATTGGAAAGCTCCTCTTCCCTATAAGTAGCCTCTCCAAGCCTTACACAGGAATAATAGGGGTACTAACCCTTTTAGGAGATAGATTCCAAGGTTGTAATGAATATGTGAGCTGAAGAAGGCCTTGTGGAGGTGACCAAGGTCCATGACAATGCAAGAAAGGGATTGATAAGGATAGAGAATGAAGGAATTAGTCTATAATGGAAACACAATGTTTGGAAAGAGGGTTGGGGTTGTTGTTGTGTGCCCTAACTAGTCCTATGCATTCACATACCCCAAGGACAAGAGCATACCAACAATTTGTTGGAGGATTTGTTCTCTTCTTGATGAGAGTTGTTAGAAGGATAGGTTTTGTGCATAATATATCTTCTTTTGACACAACACCCACAGAATATGATTCATTTGAAGTCACATGGGAGTCTATAACCCACAAACTATGCTGCATTTTAAGTCAGATCGAGTCTCCAACCCACATCTTGAACATGTTATTCCTCTGAACCCTAGTAACCTTAATCTACCCATGTCATAGATATGTGTTTACAATATCCATAATAATTTCCACTTTTACATGGTACTACTAAATCAATGTCTTTATGCCAATCATATAGACATTGATTTTGTAGTACTTTGAATGAATGTATAAAAGCATACAATAATTCTTGACTACAATTTTATTAAATGACAAAATTTGCACATGTAGCTACATGTTGCAAATGTGGTCCTTGAAAACTTAATTATCCTAGTGTGGAAGTAACAAAAGCAAGGCATCATTTTTAATTCATGCTCAATTTAGTCTTATGTAAAGGGCGAACTCCTAATCTAATGAATAGAAGATGAATAAAACATAACACTAATATTTATCCTTTAATACAGTCAAATACCCATCAAACAACTATTTCATTCTATATCAGACATCAGAAAAATGAGCACAGATAGGTGGATCAGAGGGATACAATATCTTTTATTGCCATTTTAATCCACATCCCATGGAAACCCATCCAATAGTTCTCATTATTTTGAGGATGGTATCTAGGGTAAACCATCTAGTTACAATTTTGGCAACCCAAACTGGTACGGACATGAGTAAGACCCATAATATTCACAGAGGCAACAACCTAAAGGACCTGACCCCATAAACCTACTACAAATTCACAACACCCAACCACTCAAGCTAAACCACCAGGCTCATATGCCTTAGATAATCATTAAATATTTTTAGGAGTAAATTATCTAGATTTTAAATGCAGGAAATATGAATTATTTTCAGTCAAAACTCAACATAAAGAACAAAATTAGAGGATATTAGAGGTAGTTCATAGTATTCAGCCACTAAACATGATGGATAATAAATATTCCTTCAGTGGCTTGAATGGATAATCAGGTGGAAAATGAATTGTCGCCAAAAACACACCCCTAGATTGCGGACTGTCAGGAGGTCCCATAATTGTCGCTTGCCAATGGAACATATCATCTGCCACCAGTCATATACAAGAATGGAAGTAAATAAATAAATTTTGACCTAATTCATTGCAGTATAAAATATAACTAGAGCAATACATACGATTTTTCTCTTTAAAATCCAATCATTCTATTTAATTAGAACCAAGTAAAATCATAGGTAAACCCTTTTCCTATTAGTTAATTATCCAATTTACTAAGACCAACTTGCATGGGTAACAAACATGAAAAATTATCACTCAAATGTGAAACTAACATTCACAAAATCATAAGCACAACAGTCAGGAAATAAATGATGCCAGGAGATCATATTTTCAAGATAGTACTCAAGGGTACCATTTTATTTACCTCAATAGTTGCTATACTACATAAGTTATACAAAAAATGTTCCCCCCTCATTTTTAGGAGATCAAATTTTTAAGAAGATACACAAACAAATGTATAACCAAAACATTCTGGGATCAACAGTTATAATTCCATGTACCTCAGTCAAATAATTGATTGATGATAAGGATGGGTATTCCAAGTAAGTCCAATGGAATATTAAGCCATATATTGATGTTCCACTCTCATTGTGATCTACCCAATGCATATTTCCAGTCCTATAATGTCGGCCTTAATTCTTGTTGCAAGGTACCTACTTTTCCTTTATTACTTCTCTAGGAAGATGTGGGGTCACTTTTTTATAAGAAATCTCACACTTTCACTAAATTAGGATGTTTAAGGAAGCAATATGTTAGGAAGAAGGTACAAGTATAAAGGTCCTTCCATCAAACAATGGAGTGGAGCTCCACTATAATCATCTTGCTAATTTTTGTAAGAATGCATATAGACTCTAAAGACAGTTTTCTGTCTCCACACACCTAAGCAACATGACCTTGCAATGGAGTGGAGCTCCACTATAATCATCTTGCTAATCTTTGTAAGAATGCATCTAGACTCTAGAGACGATTTTCTGTCTCCACACACCTAAGCAACATGACCTTGCAGAGAGAAGAAACAAGACAAATGTTGAAATGGACAATAGCATGTTATAGGGAAGGGAAGTTCTAGATAAGTCTTGATATAAAAATTATGAGCTGCGATTTCAAGGAAACCATATCCATCTAAAAGAACCTAGAAATTGGAGTACCAATCTTGGAGATATTTCAATTATAAGGTCAACATGGAGGCCATTCCCCAAAGTTAAGCCTAAAACAACATGTCAACTTAAATTGCATTATCTTTTCTAGAGTGTCCAAATTGAATTTTAAAGGCATTAAAAAGATGAAATAGATTGTAAAATATGTGTAAAGGTAAGTAAAAATTGGGATAATCATTGTAAATAAATTGTATTTCAAAGTTAGACATCAAGGGGGAATCCTATGGTTAATGTTTTCTCAAGTTAGATATGTAATCAATATAGTAATGTACTAAAAGCTTCTAAAATAATTACGAGACTAAATTGAATAGTACGAAGAAAATTGAAAAGAAAAATGACAAAGTATTCAAATTGCAGAATAAAAACTAAGAGCTTTCCAGAAAAGGAATTAGTTCTTCAAATTGCAAGGCCTTAATCAAGTGATAGGGGTTATGAAATTAAAATAATTAAAGGTGAGAAAATTCAATAGGGACAAGGATAATTCAAGAGGAAGATATTCTAGGTAAAAACTAACAAATTATGAAACCATACTTGAACACTACATGAAGAAGTAAAAATATTAAAGAAAAGAATTATCATTAGCAAACCCAAAAAAATCAAAGATTGTAGATGAAGAGCCAAACAAGAGAATTGAAATGGAAATATGTAACAAACTTGAAGAATCCCTCAAAATAGATAAAGTTCAATAATGAATGCATAAAATATTGGAAGGAGCATAGAGGAAATTGATAGATATCTGTAGGTTTTAACCCTATACAGAAATTATCTTTCAACTTCAAAAGGAGAAGAAAAAGAAGGTACAAGAAGGTCATTGGAAGATAATTGAGTAAGTAAAAATATGATTAGTCCAAACTCCATTTAGGTTGTCATTGTTTCCTATGCAAGACAATATTTCCTTTTATCAAAGATTGTATTTTCCTCTTAGTGGAAGAGACATTCTCTTTGGAATGGAAGAAATCGTTAACAAGATCTGGAAATATCAATAGTTGGGATTGAATGCTTCATGGTCATACTATATTATCTCAGTGCTTTCTAGGGAGAGTGCATGCATGATATTTGAATATAGAAGTCTAGACTCCAGATTCCACTGTGTTGAGGGTTTACAATATCTCAACAAAATTGTTTGATGGTTTCAGCTCTCAATATAGATCTTCTAATTATACCTCTTGAAGGATGGATTTATGCAGTGTGAAGACTGAAGGCCAAGCATTGTTCTAACAATAACATTTAGGGCTTGATAGATAGTTATGAGGTTAGGGTTTGAAACAAACCCCTGGAGTATGTCTGGATATTCTAGCATGATTCTGGTACATGTGATATGATGTTGCATTTCATAGTAACAACTAATATGATCTCTTTGATGTAACCAGTAAATACCAATCAATACGATGAATTAGTCAATGGAAGTTGAAGGCATGAGACACATTGAATGAAGATACATATCTAGTAGATGTGCGGTCAAGGCTTGGAGATAGTAATAAGAAGCCACATCTTGTACAATAGTGGAAACTCAATGGGATGCACACGTTGTAAAGAACCCAAATGTGGTTGACCATTATCAAATTTGAAAATCAAGTAAAGCACATAAGCCTATCCAAAAAGAAAATAATTCTTATGTTATGAGATGATTCCAAGAAATGGAGGTTATAAAATACCATCAAGCATGAATAAAGCCAAGTTGATTCCAAGAAATGGAGGCTCTAAAATACCATCAAGGATGAATAGTTAATTAGGTAAATAAGTCCAGAGGAGTTGAAACATGAAATCAAGACAAGTCAAATTGAATATGGTCCGAGTTTAGTAAATGAGCCTTGAAAGAACAAATACTAAGCAACAAGAATCCATGTATCCTACAATAAAAAATTCAAAGGGATCAACAAAACAGTAATCAACCAATAGTGACCAATCACATTCAATTTGAAGTTTCACTTGAATGTGTAAGCCTATAGCCAGAAAGCCTTGAAATATTATGGGCATGCATTCTACATATCGAAAGCCTTAGCCATGGATGCAAACCATTAAAAAATCACCATGCAGTTGAATGAAGTATAAATAACTAATGAAATATGGTATGTGGCCCTTAACCACACTTCCATGTGGCAGGAAATCTGTTAGATGGAAACATCATTCAAATTTAAATTCAAAACAGATGGTACCGCTGACACTTGAAAGATACGAAGGCTTTCAGTAGCAAAAGAGTTACACCCATGATAAACAGATTAACTACAATGACAATGTTATCTCTTTGTAAGGAATACATCAGTCATTGTTGATGGAAATAGTAGCATTGAAATAATAGGTTGTGCTTGGATATAGAATATAGCCTAAGTGATTGAGAGAAGTATTATCCTCCCCATCCAAGTTCAATATATGTAAGAGACTACCCTATGAATGATATGAAGTGCCTCGCGGGTTTATCTAGGATGTACATTTCACAAAAACAATAGTGGCATAAGAACATATGTGGGTTGGAAGGAATCATCAAAAACATGTTAGGGTTCGTCCCTGACAGCAGTATTTGTCTAGGCAAAGGATAATTGTAGCATGCATGTCCACTAAAATATTCACTCAATTAAAAATATTTCCCTCTATGTTAATGATACTATTTTTCAAGATCACATGATATGAATCAAAGTGTATAAGCCAAAATTAAGTTTTTATTTTGAGACAACATATAATTTATAGATCTACTCAAGTTATTATTGAAGCATAGTACATTGCTACAAATCAAGCAAGAAAATAATTGATGTGGCTAAATCGATTGAACAAAGAGATACATTAACATATTTTAGAAGTTTATAGAAGGTGATGTAAAATTGCAATTGTGAAACTAGCAATATGACAACAGACACTCTCCCCAAGGAAATACAATCAAATAAGTTTAAAATTCAAGAAAGAGTTGTATCTGTTGCAAGAACTTAATGTTGTGACTTAAAAAAAAATGTTTCACATAGTGGGAGACTATTTAGTTTTTGCAAGTCTTAATATATTCTGCGTATCCAAGCAAGTGAAATTTTACCGACTGGTGTATGTAGGCATTCAATAATCCTATAGAAATTTGAATGATAAGAATTTTATAGCCTTTAGGAAGTTAGAGACTTCATTGTAAACTTATTTACTTTTATAGAAATATTGGGGAAAATGTGACATAATAGAAGCAGACAGAAAGCTATAAATGTGCATATTTAGTGACAAGGAAAACAACAATATCTTCGACTGAAATTTTCAAAATTTTCTAGGATAAATTCAATAAAGTCATCACTCTGGAACCAAAAAAAAGAGCTTTCAAAAATGATAAAATATTAAATATTGTTGGATAAAAGCATATCTTTACTGTCCATTTTGTACGAGAACTGAAAATATCATTAGGTGATTAGGCTATTATTAAAAAAGGGGGTAAAAAGAAAATTTTCTTGCTCACAAGGAAATCACCAATGGAAGCAAAGTCGAGTGGAATTACCTCTATAGCGAAAAGGATATTTACCTTTGCAACAGAAATATGATTTACCTCTGCAGCAGAGTAATCCCCTTATACTACAAGTAAGGACCCACTAGTTCAACAACAACAAACCAGATGTGAAAGAGACCAAAGTAGAGCAGGCAGAGTGGGTGTGTAGCCCTCCATGTGTTGATGAATGGATGGCATCATGCAAGCAATCTACAATAGGAAGGACATAAGTAAAAAATCTAGACATTTGATCCCACCTAGAAATCCAAGAGATCAGTCACAGTAGGGTGTGAACGTAGAGAAATTTGGTGACAAGGTGGGGTATTGAACCAACCAAAGTGGAAAATCCTTCACCAAGACAACTAAGCGGTTTTTACAATACAAATCGTTTCCCTCGAGTGGATTTAATTTTTTTAATAATATTAGACTTGTGGACTTGGAAGTTATGCCTCATTTTTGTGTAATTTTATACTTTGGTGTTCAGGAGTGTCAATTTTTGTATGCATTTTGACTTTGTTAAATGGTGGTTGGAATAAAGTATGTCACTTTCCTTTGTTTTTATGTAGAGTATGAAGGAACTTGCTGAAATTCCATATGTTTGTAAGATGTTAATTACTCTTATTAATTAAAGCATCAATGTCGAGTAGGGAGAAATGATATTCCCATTTGATCCCAATAGAAAGGAATAATAAAATAAAGTGACAACCTGCAAGGAAGATGCTTAAGTCATTGTCACTTTGGGCACCATTTTTTTTGTTAATTGAATTTCCTTGCTCAAGACCATGAAGCTGAACTTAGGGATACAAATTGTCATAAACCTAAACTTCAAAGAAAGTGTATTGGGTCTTAGCAATGGCCAAATAAAGGACAATGAGGTTAAATAGTTTCAATACGCAATTCAAAACATTTATTACCAATCCTTAATAAAATAATGATATCCTAAGAAAATAACAACTGATTTTATTAAGCTAGAAGCATAGCCTGTGAATAAGTTTTGAGTGAAACATTTAAATGAAAGTTCACAAGCAGGTGCAATCAAACAGTTTAACACATTGTCCATTATAACTTCTTCTCCATCTCTAGAGCGACCCATTTTGTAAATAACCTATTTAAAACACCTTGAAAAGAAGAATCATTAAATCCAACAGAACCAAATTTCCCTTGAAGAATAATTGGTTAAAAAAGTTATAAATGCTTCCAAATGAAAAATTTTATATTCTATCCAAAGAAATTGTCAACATGAATGTACTATTTTATATAGGAATTTTAGGAAAAAAACAATCCACATTGTAGCCATATGCCATTAAATCATTTCCCTCAGTAATAACAGCTACTATTTCACCTTTATCTAGCTCCAACCTAGACAAGTAAGCCAGTTGAGCATTTTCTTCATAAGGTGTAAGAAGAAACTCAACCCCCTTTTTCTTAAGGATCTGAATCAAGGAAGAGTTCAAAATTTCAATCAACACAAAGCTTCAAACTAGCAACATCTCAAACAGAAACGTAGATGGAAAAAAAACCTGTGAACCATTATGGAAATATCAAAATCACTACCCGAATTAGTTCATTTCCATAGATGGTGTAATATGTACTACCCTATGTGAAAATAGATGAAGCAAAACATCATTAACTGTAGGAAAGTATAACTTCAGCACAAAACATAGTTACCGATCAAATAGGTAACTGAACTGGTACCTACTTTTTTGAGGTAGCAAGAAAAACACTTGATTTTGAAAAGTGGTGATGGAGAATCACTTCTTTTTTTTAGCATGTTTTTGGCACTTCAAATTTTTTTTTTTTTGTTTGTTTGTTTGTGTAATGCTTTTTATGTCGATTTTGAATAATGGTGGTGTATCATCACCAATGTTTTTTTAGAGGATTGATTTTGACACTATACATTTTTTAATGTCTTCCTCTTCCCTGAGATGTTTATTTTTAAGCGCATTTATGTACTTGTGTTTTAAAAAGAAAAAAATATTTTTTTTAAAATAAAAATTTGTAATGAAATCTTCATTTTTTTCACATAGATAAAAAAATTAAAAAAAGGGTCAATATTATAAAGTTTATATTTTCTACATGTTTATGTATTGTTAATTAATATTTCAATGCACATCAAATAATTGTCTCTAAAAAAACAATATTTTGAACCATATAACAAAAAATACAAATTTTCAATATATATATAAAATGAAAAAATTACACTTTTAGAGACTTTTTGTTAAAAAAACATATTAAATAAACTAATTTTTTGGGAAAATATTAACAAAAAAAACTTAAGAAAATGGCATTTTTATTGAATTTTATATAAAAAAATAATAGTAATCACATGCTTTTTGCAAAAAATAAGGATTCTTCTCATAAACTATCAAAGTCTAAACATTACAAGTAAAACTGATTAATAGATCTCAAAACTGAGCTTTATTTGCAAGCATAACTTGAACATCATCAACAATATCAACTAATCCATGTTCAACATCTTCTAGAACATCATTGATGTCTTCTTCTGCAACATTTTCTGCTTCATTTTGGTCATTGTCATCTTTTAATGGATCTTTCATGTCTGCAAAGCTTCCAAAGTGTCCCTTTCCAATAATTCCATATAATGGTGGTTGAGGTTCCTTTGCTTCTTTTGCCACATATGATTAATTAAAATCCCCTTTCCTCAAACCAACTTCTTGCTTCGCATCTGGAATTCAAGAGCATTAATTCTTTGTTAAATAAATTTGCATTCCACTAGGTCTTTCTCAATGGAAATGCAATTTCTTCCTTTTGGTAGGCAACATGCTAGTGTTGTACCTAATATTCAAGCACAAAAGAAATAAATAAGAAAATTAGTATAAAGACATAAAAAGTAAAAAAACATATTTAAATTCAAATTTGTATGATAAAACTTACCTGAACTTGAGAATAAATCCAAAACCCAATCTCCTTCATTTGAACATAGATCTATAAGATAGTTAATCGATGCTTGCGGTTTTTGATAAATATTAACTATATCTCCTTTTGCATCTTTATCCTCATATGCTAGTTTTCTTACAACTGAATCATGAACCAATACTTGACAATGACTCTTCCCATCTACTCGATTCATAAGAATACGCTTATAGCTATCCTCTTTTGTCCAACATTCAACATGGATAACCTCACATTCATTTATAATAGGCTGATCTTTGGAAGAAGCAATATTCAACTTCTACTCGTAACATAACATAGTAAAAGTTCAATTAAATTGTATATAAATAAAAAAATTTAACAGTAATCAAACATACAATTTCAAAGCCTTACCATGTAAGTTGCATCCTTGAGTTTATTTTTCCCTTGAAGCTTGTTAATAACATTGCAAACTATGTGTCTGAATGAAATGTCACAAATTGCTAAAGTTGTGATGTTGTCACTTCTTGAAAACCCATAACCACTTTACTAAAAGCTTGATAAGTATATGGTTCACTATCATATTCAATGTCTAGGAAATTGAAACCATGGGGAATATCTATAATAACTAGGGCTTATTCCCTTTTAGGTATTAGTGATGCAATTTCTTCACAATAACCTCATATTATTTGATATTGGATATTGTCGAGCCCATTCCAAATGTAATGTTTAAGAGTAGGTTCAAGTTCAAAATTCATAAGACGCTTCATTCTCATATTTTCCAACTTAATTTTTTCAATAAATCTTTTGAAAGTATCTGGTACTCCATTTCCATGCTTCTTCGACATCTTTAATGACATAAAAATATATATGTATAAGTAATAAAATAAAAATAGTTTAAATATGAATAAAATGAATGTATAAATCAACATACCTATTGAATGACATATAAAAATCTTTAAGTGTTGTTGTAGAACTTGCTTCTGGGTAGTGGTGCACAACATCATCCCAACTGTCTTTATTCAACATTTTAACCATATGTTCTTGTATTTTCATAAAAAGCTTATGACTGAACAAATAAAGTTAAAATGTTAATATAGTGACATGTATAAAAAATTCTACCAAAAATATTATGTTTTATTTAAAATAAAATTATAATGAAAGGAAAATAAGAAATAATTCAAGAAACTTACTTTTGAAATTCTGCACACATTTCATTCATTGATAATTCACCCAACTTCAGACGGGCTAGTACTGATTTCACTAGTTTCTCATCCTTCAAACCTTGCATTTTTCTCTAAGGTGTGATAGTCATATCCTTTGGAAGTCTCTTCATTTCAAGAACTATCTTACTATTGGTACATATTATGGGTTTACTCTTTTTAACCTTCTGATTTTTTATGGAAATATTCTCCCACCACTCAAAAATCTCATCAATCAAATCCCATATCTCCCCAGTTCTAAATGCCAATTGAAAAATGTTATCCATGCTTTTGAATATATTTGAATGCATTTTTCCATATTTTGCTTTTATTTTTTCATCAATTTGATAACCTGTTTCCATTAGACATTCCTTCCAAAATGTCAGACTAAATTTTGTCTTATTCCGACCACATTTTTCTATGAATTCATTATGAATAAATCTAACCCTTTGGATGAAAGTAATTTTCATTTTGTACTCATTATCTACAATACGATCCAATGCCAATAACTTTGATTCTAGATCTGTTAAGCCAACGTAAATGATGCATTTAACTATTTGAAAAAGATATTTATTGGGATATTCCTCAATCAATTGTCTTTTAGCCTCTACTGAATGGTTCCCTCCAATTACATAATATTTATAATCAAAACATTTTGTCTTTTCAAATGCATGTTTGTTGGGAACCTGGCGTGGATCAACAAGAACCACATAATCCACCACATGCACATATGGATTGAACATGAACAATGTTTTCAGATTATGTACATGTAGGTGATGGGCCTTTCAAATTATATATTGAGATTGTCCTTCATCTGGCCTATAAAATTGGCTGATATTAAGCTCAAATGTTTGGCCACCAAGAATTAATTTATTCTTCATCAACTCATATCGAATGGCATTTTGTTTTCTTTTAATAATGCCATCCTCTAACTCAGCACCTGGTGTTATGATTTCTCTTCTTTCGTTAAATATTTCAGTTTGTTCTTCACTGATGCTCATGAATTTTACAGGTTGACCAATATTTGATTTCCTCTTCTTATTGATTAACATATCAGTTCTTTTATAATCAAGCTCTTCATCATCGGGTAAAAGAGAAATCTTTGGCTATTTTCTTTTTGGTGTCTGATTTGTTTTCTCCTTTTGCACAACAATTCTAATCTCCTCCTCACTAATTCTATCATAATTTTCAGTTTCATGTTCCACATCTTCAAAAGCAACATGTTTAGGTTTACTATATTGACACACCTTAGTGACTCTTGGTTGATCCCCTCTTTGTACTATTGCACTGTCATGAGCTATTGATCTTTGCCTCAATCTCCTTTCCTCTACTTTGTTTGTGTGGAAAGTGTTGATCACAGTCATAACATTTGGCTCCATAAAATAAATACCTTAAAACATGTTTGAAAGACTCAGAACAAAATGCTATGAAACAAAATAAAACATGTCAATGATCAATAATTTATAAAAAATTGAATGATCCTTAGAATAATGCATAACGGAAATATAAATAAACATACTTGTTATCTGCAATGTTGCTTGAGATTTCTTCAGACAACTTTGTAGATATTTCATTTGTATCATAACTTGACCTTTGATAGACGATATCTAACCTTCTCATGTTTATTAGGCATCCTTGCAAAAACATAAATAGTGTTGGTATTCGGGACCATACATATGTCTCGTACTCTTCCCATCACTTCATATGGTTCATTTAAGTCAATTATACCACAAACTAGATAGATATGTATATCAGCCTCCATTTCATGGTCATCAAGATACCATGAGAAACCAATTTTATTTATTTCCTCGTCATTCTTCCAATCATAAATAAGCTTTATTGAACCTAGTGGGCCACTTGCTTGACTTTTATTAGTGTGTGCAACAATGTCCTTATTGCGTCCAACATGATCCACAGTGCGTCCAACTGCAACTTTAGATTTCGGAGTTGTATCCATAGTGCGTCCAATTGCAACTTTAGATTTGGGAGTTACTGCCCTAGGTGCAGAAACATTCACATAAATATTTTTTGATGCCACTTTCCTGATAAAAAGAAATATATATATTAGTTAATGAGAAAACACATAACTTAATCAATTTTTTTTTTTTACATTTGCCAATATAAATTTAAATTTTACCGAAAAATAATGTCTATAAAAAAAATAAAAATAAAAAAAATTTGTAAGACTAAATAAACTGAAAATAAACCAATAACATTAACTATAGATATTTTTTATTTAAAAATAAAAAAAATTAAAAATCATATTTAGATATATGTATATATAGCTATAAAATATTGTTTGAATACATTTTATAAATAAATAAAAATTTGTTTTAAATTGCATAAAACAATTAAAAAAATAAAAATTCATTTCAAACTTAAGATTATATTTAATATTTAAAAATAAATAAATAAATAAAATATTTACTGTTCAAATTAACAATTTTTTTAACCTTCATTAATGTTAATTTTTTGTTTTAATTTTAAATGTTTTGTTTTATTAAATATACGTTTAATAAATTAAATTTTTAATTTTTAATATAATAAATATAATTAAACCATATATATTTTAAAATTTAAATTTAAATTAAAACTTATAATGTTTTATTATATTTTGAAATATTAATATATACAGTATTTATTAAATTTTAAAAATTTTAAATTTTAAAATTACTATTTATTTTATCATGATAACTTAAAAAAAATAAAAATAAAATTAATGTTTTATATTATATGAATATTAAAATTATATATTTAAAAAAAAACTCACATATAAAACATTTTCTATATTTTAAAATTAAAAAAAAAATTATATTAAATATTTGAAAACAAAATTTTATTTAGTTATATATAAAACCAATTAAAAAAATTTAATTTTTTTAAAACTTTAATTTTATATTTAAATTTAAAAAAAAAAATATTGTTTTTTCGCTAGTCTGGGGCCAGAGGCCGGTCGAGCAGTGCCATGGTGGGCTGCCCAGCCGACCTCTAGCCCCCTCCAGGGCAGCCCACCACGACACCGTTCGTCTGGCCTCCGACCCCCTGCTGGGCGGGGGTCGATTCTCAGAATCAACCTCCGCCCAGCTAGGGGTCAGAGGTCAGCGGGGCGGTGCCGTTGAGGGCTACCCAGCTGGCCTCTGGCCCCTGGTGGGCGGCCAATTTTTTTCTTTTTAAATTAAGAAAAAAACAAACAATATATAAACAATGCATTATTTTTTTTAACTTTTTTTAAAACAAAAAAATATTATAATAATAAAAAGAAATTGTTATTTAATATATAATATATATTAAACAATTTAAAATTTAAAATATAAATAAACCATAAAAAAATAATTTAAATATATTTTTATCATATATATATATATATATATTAAATTTTTATTTTTATTTTTTTTAAACTAAAATCGTTATAATAAATAAATAAATAAATAAAAATTGTTGTTTTATATAATAAACAATACTATATATATATATATATATATATATATATATATATATATATATATATATATATATATATATATATATATATATAGATAAATTAAAATTAAAATTAAAAATAAGATTTTAAATTAAAAAAAAAAAAAATTCAAATATAAAACAAAAAAACACAATTTAAATATTGAAACCACGAATATATTTATAATTAAGAAAACAAACAAGTTTAATATAAACTAAAACTATCTATTCTGGGATAAATAAAAAAATATATATCTAATAATATTTCTAAAAAAAAATCATGTTTTAAAATAAAAATAAAAATAAATTTCTCTTTTCAATTTTTCGAGTTGCGCTTTGAGAAAAAATAAAAAAGAATAAATATCACTATTTTTTTATGTGCATGGTCATTTTTTGGCTTTTTCTGTCATAGAGGAATCCATCAACCCTAAAAAAGAAAAAAAAATCTAAATTTTTGTCCTAAAACCCTAAAAATTCCAGTTTTTCCCCATTTTCTTCTCTAAACAAATATTAAAAAATTATGGTTTTCGAACCTAAAAACCATAAAAAAAAAAATTGAACACAAAAACCATAGAAAAAACATATTTTCTCAAAAATAGTTTTTAAATGGACAGAATAGAAGGAAAACTAACCTTTGAAGTGCGAAAAACACATGTTACCAATGCCAACACGATGCCTCCAATGCCAATGCAACACCTCCAGAGAGTTAGTTATGCCACTTACTCTTAATCCTAAGGATTATGAAAGAAACGGTGATGAAGGGAATGATAAAGAATTTCCAGAGTCGAAATTTTCACTTCATCCCAATCCTAAGGATTACGAGGGCACCATTGATGAAGGGGGAGATGAATAATATCCACTTCATCCTAATCCTAAGAATTATGCAAGAACCATAGATGAAGAGGGGAATGAATAATTTGCAGCGTCAAAATATCCACTTCGACCTAATACTAACGATTATGCGAGCACCACTAATGAAGAGGGGAATGAAGAATTTGCAAAGTCAAAATATCCACTTCATCCTAATCCTAAGGATTATTCCAGCACCACTGATGAAGAAGGGAATGAATAATTTGCAGCGTCAAAATATCCACTCCGTCCTAATCCTAAGGATTATGCCAGCACCACTAATGAAGAGGGGAATGAAAAAATTCTAGAGTCAAAATATCCACTTCATCCTAATCCTAAGGATTTTTCCAACACCATTGATGAAGAGGGGAATGATAAAATTCTACAGTCAAAATATCCACTTCATCCTATCCTAAGGATTATTCCAGCACTACTGATGAAGAGGGGAATGAAAAAATTGCAGCGTCAAAATATCCACTACATTCTAATCCTAAGGATTATGCAAGCACCATTGATGAAGAGGGGGATGAAAAAATTCCAGAGTCAAAATATCCACTTCGTCCTAATCCTAAGGATTATGCGAGTACCACAGATGAAGAGGGGAATGAAGAATTTGCAGAGTCAAAATATCCACTTCATCCTAATCCTAAGGTTTATGCCAGCACCATTGATGAAGAGGGGAATGAAGAATTTGCAGCGTCAAAATATCCACTTCGTCCTAATCCTAAGTATTATGCCAGCACCACCAATGAAGAGGGGGATGAATTTCCAGAGTCAAAATTTTCACTTCATCCTAATCGTAATGATTATAAGAGCACCACTGATGAAGGGGGAGATGAAGAATTTCCAATAAATATAGATTCAAGGTATCCACTTATTCCTAATCCTAAGGATTAGGAAAGAACCAATGAGGAAGGGGAGGGGCAGGATGAAGAAATTCTAGTGAATACAGATTCAAAGCTTCCACTTAGGCCTAATCTAAAGGATTATGAGAGCACCACTGAGGAAGGGGAGGATGAAGAGTTTCTTGCAAATGATAATTCTAGAGGCACAGATCTGAATAATGAATTTCCTCTAAGTGATCGTTTCAAAGACACTCATGGTGATGAAGAATTGAATCCTCCTAGGGAAGAATTTCAAAGCATGGATCAAGATGGCGAAGAATTTATTCCAAGTCAGGGTTACAAAAGCACAGATGATTCCTTTGAAATGTTTTCTTCAAGTGACGATGGTAATGAAAATTTTCTAGGCAATGATGTTGATGAATTTCTTAACTATGGTGAGAATGATGATAGTGGGGATAATATTCCTCCTAATGGTGATTAAACTGTTTCTAAAAAGGATGATGAAATGATGAAGTTGTTGCAAGAAAATATTTTAACTAGGAGTAGGAGTAGACCTTTTCATATCAATCCAAAACATTCTAGTTATACGAGGGTGAGGACAACATATCTCACAAAAAGAAGTTATGTCGTTCATTTGAATTCAAGTGAATGTTGTCAAATAGATTGCTTGAAACATATGGATTTCAACTTTGCATTCGAGAAAAGGAAAATATATCTGTCAATGAATAAAAGAATGCAAAATTCATATTTAGTGGGTTGCATGCAATCTACACTAGCAGGTTATGATTATCATATTGGGAATGTATTGCTCTGCAGAAAGGCTTTCAAAATGTTGCATTCAATTGGTAATTGTCGTTTGTCAATAATCCAAGAAAAACTAGAAAATGGTCCCACATATTATTCAGAAGTATGTTATAAATGGGAGGTTGGTCCATTAGAAAATACTTCTATGTCATGGATGAAAGACTTCTTTTCAAAGCATGGATAGTGTATGCCAAATAAAGACACAATACATATTCCAGATAATTTCTCGAAACGAAAAATATTTAGCTTATACAGAGATTATGCAGAAGCTGCTGAACGAGTTGGTAATTTTATTACATATTCTTATTTTATAAGGGTATGGAAAAAAAAAGTCAACAATGTTCGTATTCCTAAGAAGACAAGGATGGGGGTTTGCACCACATGTGCTTCTCTTAAAGCAAAAAGAGATAAATGTCAAGGGGAAGAAAGAGGTATGCATTCAAAACATTGTTTTTAAAAATTGGATAGTTATCAACTATGAAAATATATTTATTCATATGTTTCTTTTATTTTATGTACAGATTCCATTGTCAAAGAACTTCAAGAGAATCACAATCAACAGACAAGTGGAAGGCAAAAGTTGTATAAACATCGAAAGAAGTGTTCTGATAATCTAAATAAATATCTGGGTTTGATAGTTGATTGTATGGACCAAAAGAAAACACTTCTTCAATATTTTGTCCACACGCCAAAAAAATTACAGGAGGAAAATCTCATTCAGTTTCACTTGGTTGGTTGTATGGTATTTAATGAGAAGATGTTTCCAAGAGTTTTCTTCACAGTGCCAAATATTCATAACGATGCAAATCTGACCATAACTATAATCCATGATGTGGTTACTCATTGGTCTGGTATTCTTCCTAAATTTCTATATGTACAGTTAGACAACACAAGCTATGAAAACAAAAATCAAGTTCTTTTTGGGTATCTAAACATGCTTGTTGAAGTGAGAATTTTTAAAAATATAAAGGTTGGTTTCCTTCTTGTTGGGCATACTCATGATCATATTGATCAAATGTTCAGTCATTTTTTAGTAACATTGAGGAGGAAAGGTGTTGGGAGCATGCCATCATTAATTGAAGGTATTAAGAAATCGTACATTCCAGAGCCTATTTTTCATGTTTTAGAAGAAACTATTGACATGAGGAGGTTTATTTTGGGATCGCATGGTGGGGAGAAATGCATTGAACAACTTAACAACATTAGCTTCCAACATAAATTTCGTATCAAAAAAATTGATGGGATAATACTTATATGGGGTAAGAAGTATTCAACTGTTGCAGAATGGGGGCCATCATCAGGTTTAGCATTTTTAAAGTTCATTCCAGAGTGTCGAATATTTTCATCAAAGATATTGTTATTATAGTCAGTTGTTGAACTCCATAAGGCATGAAGGCATAAGAGAGACATAAAGTATTCTGAATGTCTGGAGGAAATTAAAAGATGTATTATAGATACATATGATTACTTCGATGTTGTTGATTTAGTTTGGTGAGAGTATTTTTTCAGTAATCAAAGTGATATGATTTCGAGATCAATAAATGAGGATGCGCTTTTGAAGAATCATTTTTTTTGCCACAAAATATGCCAAATGAACATAAGGAAACACACATTTTTGAACAACAACAGTCTCAAGCTATTATTAATTCTCCACAGGTAGAGGAAAGAGAAATGTATATTGGTTCTAGAAGATCACATGCACAACGTGAAACCATGAAGAACTTTACAGGGGTTCTATGCAGGATGTTAAGGAGGGTTTCATGATAACAGTGTTAGTAGATGAAGATCCACTTGGCTATCCATTCTGGATTGCCAAGGTTATAAAGGTCATTAATGAAAATGAATATATTATAGCTGTTGATGAACATTGGTATGCCACAAGTACCCACCCTTTCAATGGTGTGTACAAGCCAAAGATGGTAGTTGAAAAGAAAATTGGTAGAAAGAGAAAAAGAAAGGGCACAAATATAAATCATCGCCACACATATGTCTTAAAATTGGAGGATGTTGACATACTTGTGTATGTCTTCAATTTTACAAAGAGAGGAACTATTCGGTTGAAGACCATAAATATTTATAAGAAATTGCTATCATAACAATTACTACTGAGATGGGACTCTGCAAAATGTAGTCGTAGATATACAAGACATTTGAACTCTAAAATGGTGGGTGTGCATGTTGACTCAGATGGAGCACTAGTTGATGAAAGAGAAGAATATGGATCATCTTCATCTGCATCGAGTCATTCGTCTGAAGATGTAGGTTCTAATGGTGTGCCAGAACCTATGGTTGATTTTGAATAATTGTCTAAGGCACTTTTATGTAATTGATGTTTGCATGGTAACTTGAAATCAATATTTTGACTTCCATATTATTTTTCATGATGTTATAAGGCATTTCTATGTTTTTTGGATTATATGTTTTAATTATGAAGAATTCATCTCTTTAGAATATCCGCAACACAACAATGAAGTACAAAAACAATTTATGTTATATTCAATGTACCAATGTTGATATTTTGATTAAAAGTATAAAATAAAATAGAAATTAATGTTGAATTTTTAGATGCAGTGATATTGCCATGATATTATGTATTGTTACCATTTGGTATAAGATACTTTTAAAAAATTTAAAAATTATATGCCTCATTGAAAGGGGACACTTTGTTTTCATGCTTGATTTTTAGGTTTTGGTTGCAATTAGATTTAAATTTGTCTTAGGCTAATATTTTAAAAGAGATATACTTTTATCCTTTAAAATTAAAATTACTCTTGGAATAATAAATATTTCATTTACTTGCTCATTTTTAAAAATTGTTTAAGTCATATAATTTCTCTATAATTTCATGGTTCAAGTATGTTGAAAACTTAAGATTTAAAAACTTGAGATTTACAACTTGTCATCCAAGTTTTTATGTGCTACAATATTTTATATTTAATGTTATGGTTGGAAACAATTACAATGTTAGGGTTGTTTAGAGTTAAGATATTTTATCTTTAAAAACATGGATGAAAATTGTTCGAAATGATAAGGCCTTCAGACATGATTTTGTTTATCTTTAACATCATGTATCAAAATTTTTAGAATTTTATGATTTTTCAATGTCCTGATATGTTTTCTTTAATTCCATTGTTACAATGTGTCAAAATTTTGACACAATGTTTTTTTTTATTCCAGCATCAACTCGTTTTGTTTTAAGGGTGTTTTTTCAATCCTTTTTTCAAGAAACAATTTCATTTTTAGCGTAATTTTATAAAATGTTGAAATTTGACCTTGAGAAAAAACCAAATGCGTTCTGGAATACACACTTTTTGTTTTTGGGACGTTTTTCATGTTTTTTGAGTCTTTTTGGGCTAGAGTTCCCGTTTTGAGGTAATAGTTCCCATTAGATCAGTAACTATGTTACAAGAAAAAGTAACAATAAACTGTATCTGGTTCACATGAACTTCAAATCCAGAGTTTTTATTTCTGGAAAAAAAATGCTAGAAGAGTTCCATAGCACCTTTAACATCTCCCTCTACTAATTTGGTTCTAGCTTGTTCTAGGAAGCATCTCTCCTCCTCAGAAAGATATAACAACTAATTACAATAGATTTATATGGTAAGGCCATATCATCAATTCAATCCACCAATAGATAAATGAGATTATATTTTACTCACACCTATAGATGCACCCATACATCTATAGAGAAAATAATTTATGTGAAAAAATGAAACACTTCATATTACAACACGACATTTGGGTAAATGTGGTAGTAAATTTAGACCTGTGGCAAGTGGCTTAGTGACAAAAAGTAATTCACTAGTATGATCCCATATAAAATCTCCAAAAATTATCCAACCAAAGAATAAGGTATCCCTAAAATATTCATCTAATAGGCATGGATTTGTACTTAATACCATATTAGTTTCCTGATGAAGAAAGCAAAGCAAGCTTGGCATTGATACTTTTCATAATTGGACATTAATAAAACAAGTATTCACCGCATGAATTTTTTATGAAATAGGATTAACAGATGGAAACTGCAGCTATTGTGGGAAACCAAAAATTGTTGGCCATGTTTTATAGAGGTTTGTTATGCCACAGGCATTCTGTACTCAAGGAACATTGGTTATACTACATATCTATTTGAAGTGTCTCGGATATGATCAAGTTGGTCATTGTCCAATTCCTATAGCATTTTTAAAATTTGCGAGGAGAAAGGGTAACTAAGTAAATGAATTCTCGATGTCGGACCCTATAGCTATTCAATTTTCAAAATGTTTTACTGAAAGCTAAAAGCAAGGGCTAGATTTTATACACTTGCCTTAGTTGCATGGATGAATAGGGACAACCTGTTTTGATCTAAAATGGCTTAGCATATATTAGTTGTCAATGGCACTAATATAAAGGTTGGGTTTTCCCAATGAAAATAACAACAAAATCTCTTTTATCAAATATGATATTGATAAGAGACCCATAAGTTAACCCATTAAAAACAATGATATAGTATTTTTCCCATATCATGTATATAACACGTACATTTCTAGTTTGAGCTTCTCAATAATAACAGAAAACCCCAGATTGGTGAGAATAAACAGACCTCTAGCATTCTTCTTTTCTTGTTATTTTTGATGGGAGATGACCACCATTAAACACAACAAATGGAGTCACCTCGTACTACCAAAGAATGTTGATATTATGTATAAAATACTGCAATTAGGGGAGCTTGGAGTTTCTGGTATTCAGAGCTTGTTGGCATATCTCCATACTACATGAATAGGTTTATTGAGGAAAATTTCAGCCTCATGCCCACTAAAACTACACCCAAAAAATATAAATGTTTAACTTAAGTGCAGAAATGGGCTTACCTCCCTTGTGAATCCATGTGTAAGAATTTATTCCCACCTGAAAAAACAAACATAGGAAACATCATTTAGGAATAAGTAAAAGTAACCATTTCAGTTGATTGTAGGAATTGGGAATTGTTAAGAATGTGTTAAAATGGCTCATGCTTACTCATTTTCCTACATATTTTATAATTTGGACAACCTCAATGTAAGGCTTCATGACCTTGAGAAGCCCTTGTATACCCATGCTTTTCAATATAAAATCTACACAGAGGGAAATCAAGCTATAATGTAGTGGGAGTGTAGACAATATCCTTTGAAAATTACCGAAGTACCGAGGGTTTAGGTCATAGGAATTATAGGCATTGGAATTCAAGAGTAGTGAGACTATTGTGTGTACATGTGCACACATCCATTTTTCAAATTTTAACAGGGGAATTACAATTTCCTCTAGCTAAAACATTATAATGAAGGGCCAAATACATGATGGATCGAGTAAAAATCATTTTCATGTTCTATGAGTGGGAATGGCATAAGATAAGTTTGCATGGGACAATTTATGTGGAATTTTATGATGTCCATGAGTAGAATTTGTATGGATACCTATTAGGGCACAACATGACCTTTCACAACTGAGTTATGAAGGAAATTTAGCTTGTTTACTAGGATTTCTAAGTGTGTCTTGCATAAGGGGTTTGAGTGGCATTTGTAAATATGGGTTCTTGGTGGCTCCTAATCAAAGAAAAATACATCCCATTGTTGATATTGACATGATTTTGGTTGTTGCATAATGGTTTCATTGATATTGGCACAATTTTGGTTGTTGCATAATGGTTATGATATGAAGTGGAGGAAGCTGGCCCAAGACATACATTTTGACATAATTGTTGATGTACTAGTGTTTAAGCCTTTATGCCATTTTTGTATCTTTTTTGATGTACCAATGTTTAAGACTTTACGACATTTTTGTATATGCTATTAAAGATTACTAGGTGGCTATGCAACACCAAGAGTTTCTTTGTTAGGGCATGCAATAAAGGGTTACATGAAAAGACATTTTTGTATTTGCTATGCAACTTTTGTTACTTTTCTAATGGTTATATGCTTAAAGTATGGCAACATATAGAATTTCCACACTCATTTTACACCACTTTCTTCAAGTGAATCATTTTTACTACCACAAATGTCAAAATTTTCAATAAACTACATTTTTTTCTCCATTCTCAATAATGTAATCACTTGTTTTGTTAGTGGTGCTTCACGATTCTTTTCCGAATGATATAAATGTGAATTTTGTTGACAATATGGATTCTCCATTTTGATGTAAGCACGATGTCCACAATAAATACATTTGTGAAAACTACTTGAGTTCCTCAAAAACCATTAAAGATGAAATCTGGGCATCCATGGTACCCATTCGTTGATGGAATTCATTGATGTTCATGAGTAAAATTTTTATGGAGCCCTATTAGTGCCCAACATGAACTTTCACAATCGAGTTATGAAGGATATTTAGCTTGCTTACCAGGATTTATAAGTGTGCCTCGCACAAGGATTTTGAGTGGCATTTGTAAATATGGGTTCATGGTGGCTCCTACTCAGAGACAAATACATCCCATTTTCGATATTGGCATGATTTTGGTTGTTGCATAATGGTTCTATTGATATTGGTATGATTTTGGTTGTTGCATAATGGTTATGATATGCAATGGAGGAAGATGGTCCTTGAGATAAATTTTGACACAATTGTTGATGTACTAGTGCTTAAGACTTTATGACATTTTTTGTATATTTGGTGATGTACCAGTGTTTAAGCCTTTACAACATTTTTGTATCTGCTATTAAATCTTACTAGGTGGCTATGAAACAATAAGAGTTGCTTTGTGAGGGCATGCAATAAAAGGTTATACGCGAAGAAATTTTTGTATCTACTATGCAACTTTTTATTACTTTCCTAATGGTTATATGCTTAAATTATGGAAGCTTATAGAATATGCACACTCATTTTACACCACTATCATTAAGTGGATCATTTTTACTACCACAAATGTCACAATTTTCATTAAACAACATTTTTTTTCTCCATTCTCAATAATTTAATCACTTGTCTTGTTATCGGTGCTTCATGCTTCTCTTCCTAATCATTTAAACATGACTTTTGTTGACAATATCGATTCTCCATTTTGAAGTAAGCACGATTTCCACAATAAATACATTTGTGAAAACTACTTGACTACCTCACAAAACCCTTAAAGATGAAATTTGGGCATCCATGGTAGCCTATATTATAATAGCTATCTAAATTAAGCAATAAAATTAATTATTTCCTATTATTTTCTCTTGCTGTAGTATTTCCCTTATAATGTACACCAAGTGTTTGGTGAAATCTTTGCAGTTTAGCTGGTTGTTAAAAATTGTCAAAGAAAGTTTGTTTATGAAGGAAAAGTTTTCATAATTTAGAATTGGTACATCACAAATCAACTAACATATCATATCTTCAAATCTAATTTCACCTTGAAATCAAGGAGCCAGAAAATACCACACTTAACCTACTTTATTAGTTATGAAAAATTTAAGCTATGAATGAACAATTGTAACAAGATAATTCTAGTAGAAAATTTCTTCAATCGTCTGAATTCACATCAAGACTTGGAGAGGTTTTAACTTTTTACTGTAGTCCTAACTAATTTTATTGCAGAAATAATGCCCTTCTACAAATAATATTCCAGCAACAACATACAATGGCTATATTTTCAAAATCCAAGTCGTCCATGCAAAAAAAATAGTAAATAGATAAACCTTGCATTAAACTTGACCATTAAATTCTTTGGAAAATTAGATGGAAGTTTTTGGAGATTTGGAAAAAAGAGTAACACCTACTGCGTTAAATTATCTTATTAAAAGTTCTTGTGATATTTAGTTTTCCCTTCAAGTCCTATGTGATTTTGACAGAAAAGCACTTGGTAGTAGCCAAGGTTCAATGCCCAAATGCATGATTAAGTGTTTGGGGCATGAGTTAATCATGTAAGACTCAGGTAATTTTCATAGAAGATTACACCCTGCTGTGGCAACTTAGCCAAATGAAAGTGCATGTGTTTAAATATTCACCATTTAACAACCATCTCTCCCGTGAAAGAAATATGCTTGTACTGCCTAATGTGTTCACGCTAGTTCTAATGTTTCTTGAGTTTAATAAAACACCAAAATACTTCAGATAACCAACTTCAAGATCTAGTGCCCCGATGATGACTATAGCATTCAGCCACAAAAAGGGTTAGACAGACTTCAGAAGTTTAGATTTTGCAAAATAAAAAAAGTCAGGGTTTCAAATTTATTGAGGTCATTTCAGGTGTGAAAACATCATATGTCATTATGCCAAACACACATGTATTGACTTGATTGTCATTTCTATAGAAGAGATTTATTTGACCTCCCCCACCCCTCAAAAATTTGAAAAAATGAAAATTTGAAGGAGTAAGGTATGGAAGGGTACACACCATTCTGTTTATGATTTCCTCTCGCCTACTAGTAGTGGCCATTTTTTCCCTCTGCATGGATTTGTGCACATTTTCCCCATTTGAAAATGCAGTGACCTTCATGTTGAAAAGGATGCAGTTGGGTGTAAGGTGATTCTATAGCGAGGGCCCTGACATACCAAAATTAAGAACACTGGAAACCATTGATGTAGATATTTTCGATTTAGATACCCTCCATTTATAAGGAATTTTGTTTCAAATGGAACCAAAAAAAATGTGAATGTTTCCTGTAGCGTAGGGAAAGCTTCAAATTCGAAATCTGTGAGTCCTTGAAATCGAAAATTGCAGTCAGCTCCTGAGAAGTCGATGACCCTTCCTCTTGTGCAACCACTCTGAAAATTTATATGGCTTTTATTCGAGTTGGAGTTGGGTTATTCGGTATATGGTAACATTAATGCAAAATTTCCACATTTCGTAGCCTAGCCACGATTTTGGTTTCAATGAAGAAAATTAATTGTTGTAGAAGAATTTTGTTTAATTTTGTTTATATGGTGTTTTAATTGTGCTAGGAGGCTTAATATTTCTTTTTATATGATTTTTAAATTGGTAGTTATTTTCCATTGCATGTTAAATATTTTTTATATTTTGTAAATTCAAAAATAGTGATATAATTTATATAATTTTTAAATATGGTAAATGGAATATAAATCAATTTTTTTTTTTTTTTAAATTCACACATATTTAGTCTTAAAGAAAATTTCATTAATATAAGAATGGATAAAATTTCAGGTTTGAAATATGTCCTAAACTTTTTTTTTATTTGGCTTAGAGCTCGTTTTCTTTAGACGTGAGGAAAAAAACTAATGACCAAAGACCTAGACGCATCTGGCAGGAGTGAAAGCATGCCCCCTTACAGACCACCAGTGGGTAGCATGTGGCATATTGATTCAAGAAAAGGTCAGCCTCATGCCCACTAAAAATACACCCAAAAAATACAAATTCTTAACTTATGTGTGGAAATGGGCTTACCTCCTTTGTGAAGCCATGAGTAAGCACCGATGCCCACCTAAAAAAAACACAAGAAACATTATTTAGGAATAAGTAAAAGTAACCATTTCAGTTGACTGCAGGAATTGGGGATTGCATAAAATATATTAAACTAGCATCATGCTTACTCAATTTCCTGCATATTTTCTAATGTGGATAACCTCAATGTAAGGCTTCATGACATTGAGAAGCCCTATATACCCATGCTTTCAATAGACAATCCGGATAGAGGGAAATCAAACTATAATGTTGTGGGAGTGGAGAAAATATATCCTTTGAAAATAACCCAAGCACCTACGGTATAGGTCATAGAAATGATAGGAATTGGAATTCAAGAGCAGTTGCACTATCGTGTGTTCATGTGGAGGCATCCATTTTTCAAATTTTAGTGGGGAATTATGAGTACCTCCTGCTAAAAATTTATAATGAAGAGCCAAAAATCATTGTCATGTTCTATGAGTTGGAATTCGTTGATGCTCATTATAATATACTATCTAGTTTAGTTAATTCTCATTAAAATATAATTTTAATGTATTTTATTAACTAACCACCTAGAGTAAGACTATGTTATCTCCATCTATACCAAATTCTTGTTATTCTCTAAAGGTCATGTACGTAGTGACAACAAGCTTCCACTTACCTTCAATAAACTCATCAACTACGTTTCATTTCCATGGCTAAGATACTATCAAACACATTTCTAGATTGTGTGATCCTTTGGTGAATTTCTGTTGCAACACTTCATTGATCATCCATATTTGTTAGGCTAGACATCCTTCATCCTCCTAGTCTGCACCGAACTAGTACATCATCCTAAATGTCTTAGGGATTATTGTGAGTCGATCATGAGGGCTATGAAACATATAAACTAGTCATGCAACCTTTATCATGTTTTCTTAGCATGTTATATAGGATAAAATTAATGGAACCTCAAGGAAGCTCCTTACATTCTTCCCAAATTGAATTGTTAACATCCTCATCAATACAACCCCATCAACTTCTCCAATGAAATGGGTGTGGATAGTGAATAAAAATTCCACAATTTTTCATTCAAACATGGATTTAATACCATTTGTCATGGGGCTAGAATTTTTATTCCACTTGAGTGTTTAATATCACTCAAGAAACATGAACACCAAACATCTTCAATGTGACCTTACTAGTTAAGCATGACCACCAACCACTTGTATCACATGTGTTGCACTTAACTTCCATGTCCTAACCAAAACTAGGCTAGGTACCTCAAACATGAAGTAATCGGCCTCAAACAATCACATAGATAATTTTTAAGGGATATTTAAATTTCAACTTGGATATGGTAGCCATGGCATGTTATTCTACATAAAGAGCCACAAAAATTTCTAGTATCTATGGTTTTCTAATATTAATGTGTGCACATTCTAAGAATGTGAACGTACTATTAGAATTCGTGCATATTTTTGTAATGCATGTATTTGTAAAATTATTTATAGAATAATATGGCTTTAGATTAATCAAGATTTATATTAATTTACCATTATAATAGTTTCAACTAGTCCAGGGCTTGAGCCCATTTATGAGGGGCTGCAAAACTCTTCTTAGGGTTGTCGAGCTTTGAGTTTGGTTTCCCTTTCATCCTAGAGAACATAGAAAGACATGCAATGTATTATGACTTTCTTATGGTTTATCTGGTCTATTTTATTTCTTTTCCTTCATCTCAAGTTTCATTGGCCTTTCCCTACTTAGATGAACTGGTGAAGGAGAGCCTTGCCCCGACGACGAAGGAAGGTCAAAATGATGTTGAGAATATCTAAATCCATCTACAATTTTAAAATTTAGAGACAAAATCATATTTAGAATTTTAACACTGTAAATGGATTCAAATACCCCTTTGTCTCTAAATTTTAACACTGCATATGGATTTAGAGACCCCTGTAGTGAAACGAAACACTTCAGTAGAAAAATTGCAATTTTACATTTCCTTATTGACACAATTAACATAACTGAATAATTCATATACTTGTTGTACTTATTATTTGGTCATATTTTTATTCTTGGACTATAATAGTCATTTATGTTAATCATTATTAATTTTTTCCCTTATTATCTAGTAATATATTTTAGTCCTTGACTAAATTAGTCATTTAAGTTAGTCGTTTTTAGTTTGGTCACTTATTATCTAGTGATATATTTTATCCATAAACTAAATTAATCATTTAATTTAGTCATTTTTAGTTCGGTCACTTAAAATTGCTCAAATTTAGTAGTAATTCACTTGAAATAATTGTAGTGACTAACATTTTTAGTCACGTAGTCACTAATTTCATCATTTTTTACTAGTGTGTACCCGAATTGTTTCAACCCTCCCATTTTTCACTTGGTAAGTTGGCTCTTCATGTCAACCAACTGTCCCTCACACCAATTAAACATGGCAAGAGAAATTCAAGCTATTACGTACTGGAACTGAGACTTTGTTGCCTCATGCAACACATGGATTCTCACTACATTGGCCATAGAGTGTAAAATTGACCTCAAAGGTAGATTGGTGATCGTTTTGATATCCAAATTTCCACTTGAATACTTTCTGGCATTAGGTAAATGTCTCTAAATGAGCATACTTGTGCTCTTGCTTCAAGTATGAGCTCCAAAGAGTTGGATCCTCTCCCCTCTCATGGAAAATTTAGCTATGAAGTGGATGTCCAAAATCTCTATTTTGATCTCTTGATCCCCAATAATGAAAATTTCGCAATCGACATCCCTTAGCCTGATGAGATAGTCTAATATCTCAAGTTGAGCTCTGAGTCCGTAGGTTTGAAAGAAATTGAGAAAACAATATTTTCTCAAGGCATTGATGCAAGTTGGATCTTGCAAAGCTTCATGGTATTCTACCTCAGGCCTCTCTCATTCCATTCGATAGCCATATTCACTGAATACACTTGTAAAAAATTCATAAATTATAAATTAAGAGTTTTCATCAGAGAAAAAATCGAAAAAAATAATTTAAAATGGATAAATTCATGTTTTTTACTCTTCTATGTGGTTAGCGCACCTGTCAAAATTGAAAAATAGCTGATGGTGCACCAACCTAACGGGCTAAGGGTGATCGGCATGGGTCCGATAGGTCAAAACCATGTTGATCGCCCGTGACATAGAACTTTAAAATCCTCTCCAAAATCATGAAATTTCCAACTGAAATGACTTGAAAATAAAAAAGAAAATGTTGAGAAAGGCAGAGCTCTTATGTGCAACTGACAAATCATCAAATGGTCTCATGGATCAGCCACACAGCTTGTCTGAAGATCAGAGGAAAATTAGGTAAAATGTGCTTCTGCAATTTACCCAAAGTAGAATGGTAATTTTTTTCCACTTTTTGGCTATTTATAAAAATTTCAATATATTTTTACCAATATTTTAATATTTTTCTTGATATCAGTGATGTGTGGTTCTCTTTGTGCAACAACAAGTTCTTTCTATGGTGATAATAACTATTTTTGACTGATACAACGAGTTTTATTTAAACTCTTTTTCATGCTCGTTAAAAATAAATGGAAAAGGAACCCCTTGGAGTCCTCTTTAAGCTATTTTCTCACTCTCAAAAAATGAAAAGATCATCCAGTACTTGTCATTTCTAACTTGTTAAATTAAATGAATTGAAGTGGTCTCAATATACATTTACCCCTTTTTCGAGCTGAGATTAACTATTTATGAAAAAGGAATACATCGATCAAACATGGTCAAGAGGTTCTCTTGGATATTGTTTTCTACCTTTTTGGATTCAATAGAAGATTTACGAAAAGGGACCTGATGGAGTTTTTTTTCCATTTATTTTTCAAACTCCCTAAATGTGAAAAAGACACTAAGCTACTCTTCCATCGGAATTGCAAAAATAAATAAATGGTGAAAGACTTGTCACCATGACGAGATCGAGTTATTCCTTCTTAGGACTCGTTAAACTTACTAGGATGGATTCATTCGAACAATTACCTTACACACTTAGCATATGTTATCCTATACATGTTTTCTATCAAAAATAAAGAGGTACTTTTTGGTGATAATAGGGAAAATTGAAAGTGGAATTTCCTATGTGTTTTTAGGGAACATGTCACTCTTGAACATGACACTCATCTACATCTCGTGTCGGGTTGGGGATATCCTTCATTCGTCATTTTCCTTCCTAGGCTTTGGAAATCCATTTTCCTCTCATTTGATCATTATCTGCCGTCATCATGACCTCTGATCCCATTTTGAGTCAAATGCTGCCACACTACGGAATCGTGTTGCCAATATGTTTAAGAGAAGTCCTTTGTACAAGTAAAACATCCTCTGCTTATTTGACCTTCTCCGTAACTGTCCTGAATCACTCCTATCATTTTGATATATCCTTTGTTTCGTATCGATGATGTGGGAAGCATTATGGCCCTCCTTCGATGAATCACTTCATGTCAACCTCACCTCATTATACAGGAAGATGATTTAGAAACTTCTTTTCAGTACCTTATAGCTTGCATGTTTTAATGGAAATTTCTTCACATTTGACGATATGTTCACCTCATTAGCCTTCGATCAAATGGTTTTGCAAGTGTTCGACTTCAACAAATTCTTTCAGACTTGTGGATTTTATTTTCATACCTTGAGGGCCATCATCAATATTGGTGGTTTCTCTCGTGCCTGTTAAGATTTTACCTCATTGGCCGATAATCAAGTGGTTTCTACCATGTTCGACATCAGCACATCATTTCACATGGTTAGATTCGTACATTGCGTAGATCTAACTAGAGACAAAGACCCTCGGTCACAATTTTTATTATCTAGTTTGCGTGGAGTTATTGATTATTCATTATTGTACACATGATCCTTTCCATAAGGATGGTTGCGCCCATATTGTGGATCCATTTCTATGTCCTCTTTCATACGGATGGCTGCGACCATGTCGTGCGTTCATGTGTTATTTTCTACCTATTCAGAGATATGATTTTAGGCATGTTTATATCATAGATGTCACATATTCTATTGTGTTTGATTTGTAAGGTCTCTTGGCATTGTTCCTAGACTTGCCTTGGTTCGTAAATCATTTCACCCATCACATCCTGTTCTTCCTTAATGCTTTAGGGGGCGTTTGTTACATAGTAATTTGTCACCTTGTTGGCTTCTCGTCCTTGATCCTGAAGTGCCCTGTAATGCATATTGTGCAATATTTCCACCTTAGAAGAATATATCAAGATATCCTTTGAAGACTAAAAGAAAACTACCTTGAAGAATTTCTCAAGAAGCTTAGCTCAAACCCTAAATTTTTGGGTCAACACGCTTAGCCAGGTGTTTGCCCGTGCTGATGGAAAGTTGCATGTTCTGGCCTAGCGCTGTCAGCGCTCTTATTATTGGAAAAGCCATGTCGAACCCTCTCAGGCAGTGTTTCCTCAAATGAAGGAGGAGCTTTATGCACTAGAAGTTTCCAGAACGTCGAGTTGGATATTGTTCAGTGGAGATATGGTCGAGCTCTCTCATTTTGATCTCTTGATCTTATCAATAGGGGGTTTTCCCTTGATAAGTGGGCCTTACTCCTTATTTTATGGGCTCCTAACTCCATCTCCCTTCCTATGAATTCAATCCCATCCTTCCACTACTTGTTGGTCATTGTTGGTTTAGCCTGATCATAATCCTTTGTATCCCTAAGCTTAGATAATGCCCAAATTTCCACTCGGGAGAATTATTTCTTGAAGAGCCTTGGTTCAGACTTGGAAATCACCAAAGGTAGGTCTCCAACATCAAGGCCACGATTTTATTCTTCCTCTTTTATACATTAATAATATATCTGATGTTTCACTTTCCATATTTGTTTAGATATCTATACAAGTAGCCTAAAAATCTATGATATGTTAGGTAATTTGTATTTGATGTATGTTATGTATCCTATCATGTTGTTTTTTGTCGTCTCTTTATCTCCTACAAGTATTTGATTGTTACAACTAGCGAAGATCAAGCCTGAAGTATCGTTGATTCAAGGCCTTCACTAAAGGACTAGACAATAGCATCAGGAAAAGGTAAGTTTACTTTCTTCCTCTTTCGTTTTGAGTACAAGCTAGGAAAGGGTTCGTTAGTTTGTCTCATGCTTTGCTAGATCCCCTCCAGGGCTAGAGATATTGCCTCCTTCTGCAAAGGGGATTTTCTTCACAGGAGGGTATTTATGTGGACTAATGGAATGGCACGGGAAGAGCAATGTGGTGGATGAGATGAAGGTTTGATGCGCAACGTGAAAGTGGTCATGGTGAACACTCTATCCTCTGCCAAGTGATTTTTTCATGGCAAGGAGGTTGGTTTGGTGCACCACCTCCTGAGGCATGCGACCAATGGCAGCCCACCACACATCCCTGGGCGGTATCAGTCGCAATGCCACCCAATGTGTGTGACTGATGGTAGGTTGTCACACATCCCTGGGCGGTATCAGTCGCAATGCCACCCAATGTGTGTGACTGATGGTAGGTTGTCACACATCCCTGGGCGGTATCAGTCGCACTGCTTGTAGGTGCACGTCGACGATGTGGTACAATCTGTGTCGTCAATTTTTGTAGGTTGTGGTTTGTTGGATATGGGGTCACACAATTCTCATGCTTGTGTTTGTATGATGCAGGACAATGTTTGGGTGACATCACCTAACCCAAAATGGCACGTTGATGTCACATTTGTAGCTTCTTGGGTGAGTACTAGTGCCAATAGGTGGCATGGGTCAATGCAATGAAGAATTGTATAGGCTCATTTGAGATGCTTGAACTTTTTCCTTTGAAAAAGAATCAAACATGTTTTTAAGATATATTTTGTCATAATAACACCTCAAAAAATATGAAATTTGCTACATACTCACTACACATGGTTCATATATAAATAATAAACAAAGCTTGCAAAATCAAAGAATATAGAATGTTGACATCTAGTGACATGCACATAGAAAGGAATATTATTGTGCACTTGTATTTTCATCTCCATTAACTGTTATGTACATAAAATACTAGGTTTGGTGGGAAACACATGTTTTATAGCGCTCCATCTAGGAGGTTAGAGCCCAATGCATCATTATTGCATATTAGTCACAATGTAAACATAATAGTCTCCTAGTGGGATAACCGAGTGGTTGGCATAATGAGATGTTATCCCCTCCATATAGTTTCAAACGCAATTGGGGTACCTTTGGCCCATTGTGATAAATAAATTTGGTATATCTAACTTAAGGGTTGTTGGATTTTGTGCTATAGTGGTAAAGACTAGGTTTGATCTTGGGCCTCATCAAGACTATTCCAACAAGTTACTGATTCACCATAGTAAAAATAGAAAAAAATATAAAAAAAACATAATAAAATAATATACAAACAAAAGCTTACAGTAAAAATTCTAAATTAGATAAAATAACAGAAAAAACTAAAAATAAACATTTTATATAATATTTATAAAAATGTAAATTACTTACCAAATATTCATGAATATGGAAAAACAATTTTTATAAAATATTTAATATGTTATACTTTATGTATAACATATATAGTATTAAAATTATAATATTCTAGAATAAATACCTACTTCATTAAATAAATAATACAATGAATCATTTGAAACGGATTTAATGGATTTTTAAAACTAACCTTGAAAAACTATTGTGAGAAAATACCCTTCCTCCTCGATTGGTTACGCTAATGTTAGTAATAAAAATAAAACCACAATTAAAAATAGCACTAAACAACTACAATAACAATCTTTTAGAATTACGTAACTGAAGTCATCTACATGATTAAAGAAATTAAAGTTGTGCTTAGTTCATATCACTAGCTTATCCAATTTAACTCAACTTCTTAATTTAGCCACAAACTCTTGTAAATCCAAATACTAATTCAAATATTTATTAGTCCTGGATGTTATTAGGCCTTGCTTCGTAAGGGACTATAACATTTGTCTTATGGTTAAAGTGAGTTGACTTTACATCTTTTTGTTAATTCTTTTCGCAATTTTATCTAAAATTTCTGAAAAAATTAAATATTTTTATTTTCAATAAATTTAAAAATAATTTACTAATTTTCTGAAAATATTATTTGTAATTTTCAATTGACTTAACAAGCTTTAATGGTACATAATTCCCCTAATAAAAATATATATTTTTTTATAAGCCTTGACTGTTTACTTAAAAAAATGAAATTATAAATAATTATTTCGTAAATGAATGCTTAACACTCACACTACTATTATACCTCACACTACTAACCTGGTTATTCCCTACACCTCTACTGTGCCTAATGTTAAGTCCCTTACATGAGTGAGGGAAAAAAAGGGTTAAACCATTATACCAGAAAAAACTTAGTATTCATCACCACTATTCTACCTTTCGCATTGAGAAATTTATATGTTTCACCATTGTCTTCTCTTCTTCTGCGGTTTGAAAGGCTATGAATATTTTTAATTGCAGACATAACCATCAGCATGGTCGGACCCCATCCATTGGTTGGTCATGTTCACAAGAGGAACACGATTTTCCTCCCTCTTCTTTATAATAATTTATCTCATAATTTAACAATGTCAATTTTAAACCATAATGCAAAATTCCCTTACTTATTAAAATATATTCCATTTTAATATACTACTTTTATAAAATTAAATAAAAATACAAAACATACTAATTTTATAAATTCACAATTTTGATTTTAGTGCATTTGTAAAATGGTTTATAACTTTTCGATTAGCAAACTTATTGTCACACACGTACTCTGGTAAATAAATATTATGTTATTGTATTTTTAACTGTTTTAAATCAAGATTTGGTTAAAAATCGAATTCTTGAATAGGTTGGGATCTCCAGCATTTTGGGAATAGAGGGTTTTGATGAGTGTAACAGTAATTCGGTGACCTGCAGTCCAATTTTGCTATGAGCTTGTTAGGAATAATGCTCCCACCGCTATGGCTAGGGAGAATAAAATAAATCTCATTACTGTGCCAAAGAGCAGGAAGATTAATTCCCAGTAGCACTAAGGTTCTAAGGGAAGCATAATTGTTTTTTTTTTTCATTATGATCGACGGATGCAAGGAATGCGAAGACTGAAAACAAGCTTTTGCAGTGCTGGAATTATTTTTTTTATTCTCATTAAGCGGTGAAATAGATTACGAAAGCAATGAGGGCAAGGAGTCGGCCTTTGGAAAGATGTTCCGCCTCCACCATCTGCAAAAGACATTTGTTGAATTGCAAACAATGTAGAAAGAGGTCGCTTCCTTATGTAGAATGGAGCAATCAAATTTTTTCAAGCAAGGACTGAAGTTTGCTACGGTGGTTATTTTTCAATAAAAAAGATAAGTAATCATGCCATGTATTTTTTTTTAAATATTTTGCATAATTAGTGCAAGTGAAATATAAATTCATAAGATAAATGTCGACTTCCAAGATAAGTAACTTTGGCTAAATTTCCTTATTATATAATATTTTTCTTTGTGAGATGAAATATATAAATAAAGATTATATATATCATATAGTTTTTCTGAAAAAAGATTATTAAAAAATAGAAATAATACTAATGATCTTTCTCATATTTCTTGAGATAAGAAAATGATATTTGCTATTTTCGAAAGAATATATTTATCTTGAGAGTAGAAGATAAGTCCATTGTGTTAATTCCTTTGCAAGGGTTAGCAAATGTTACATGTTAACTTTGTTATTATTTTAAAAGGTCTATCTAGCTCTTATGCCCAAATAAGGGTTAGTTATGGTACTTTATTTTTAAAAGAGATTTTATTGATTAGATTAAAGAGGGTAACTCTTTAATAAAAATATTTACATAATATTGTATAAGCAAGAAAATAGAAGATGAATGCTCTTATTTTAAAAGGAATTTTGTACTCATTTAGTTATGAAGTGATAACAAGTCCAAAGTATTTTTTTGAATAGATTAAAGAAGGTAACTCTTGAAAATATCTTCATGTGCGATGAAAAAGAAAAGAGAAGTTTTCTCAGATTAATATTCATTAACCATGTTGTAAATAGTAATGAATTAATAAATCCATTGATAGTTTCATAAATCCATGGGTAGTTTTCCTTGGTGTTGATAGAAATTAATTATTTCATAAAACCACAGGTAGATTACCATGGTGTTTGCAAATATTAATTATTTAATAAATCCATGGACAGATTACCATGGTGTTGGTAAAGTTAAGTTATTTAATAAATTCATGGTTAGAGGAAATAATCATTTATATTCCTTTAGATGAACAAACTAAGTGTTTATTTTTATATTATCATGATTATGATGTTAATTCCTTTTGGAAGAAGATCATGCATAAGCATGCAATATATGTATTAACTTTTATTGAAAAATAATATACATATTTATATGTAGAAAGATAGCTTGTAGTATTAAACTACATTGAATATGCTTGGTAGTATAATCTTGGAAAAGAAGACATGTATTTGTATACTTTATTGCATAGTTTTATAGAAAAGAAAACATATGTTCACATGCTCACTTGTTTCGAGATTTTCCTTGGGAAGACTCATGAAGGAGGTTATGTGCTTCGTTGTTGAAGCACACCTTTAGAGAGACTCTTTTGGAATCGTTATGCATTTTGCATGCATGGGAGCAACATTTGTTATGTTAGCTTGCATTCCACGCACTAAAAGTAATAGCTCAAGGGTTAGCTATTTTGATTAAATTATGTAAATTGCATGCACGAGTATCATAACTAAGTATCAATTTATTTTAAATGTATGATGGGGAGATGTAGCTATTGTCTTGCAGTGCTTATGTGAGGAAAACATTAGTTAATGTGATGACTTATAACCAGCACATATGAGGTATGTGTTGATGTCATGAATATACATGAGTAGATGGAGAAACTACTGTAGTATAGAAATGTGAAATTATTTATTATACTTTATGAATCTTGACATCAATGTATGTTGAAGGTAACATTAGCACGGTATGATGGGGATATGTATAAAGGAAATATTATCTTAATCTGGTGGCAGGTAAATGATTATGGTTCATGCAGATGAGTACGAACTACCGGATGATCCAGTGTACAATGGACCATTGTAGGTACATCCATGCCATCGAGATATGAATATATGAAGACCAGAGGGTAAATGGTATCATATTTATTGTAATGGATTTAAGCTAGATATTTATATATTTCCTTGTAAGATTTATAAACGATGGTTAAGGGATGGTCTCCCTTATAAGCCATTGAGTGACCGTTGATCACCCTCACGAGCGTTTAATAATAAAATTAAACGTTTGTTGGTTTTCACCCTACCAGGTTTCCAGGGTATATCGGTGTTCAATGATGTGATTGATTATTGTTTCAAGTTGATGATGTTGATTCCTTTCTTGTTATGATATTCATAATGGAAAGTATGTGATAACTATAAAAGTGATGAAATGAATGGAAGTGTTCATCATACATTATTATGTTAATGTACTATAATGGAGGTTGTTAATGGTTAAGGAGCTTACTATTCTTATTCTAAAAGTTACACTAGGAACTGGTAAACATTCTATGTAATGATGAGTAAGGAATATTTAATGGTGAATGGTTAGTTATCCATGAGTAACTCGTATAAAATTTTTTATCTCCCTACATTTCCATGTGAAGTTAACAATGTATGTTACACTTATATATATATATATATATATGATAATTTTTTAAATACGTAAAAGTTCCAAGAAACAGGGTAAACATGTGGAGCTTTGCTTATGCAGAGCTTTCCACACATAGAAAGCTCTGTAATATGTAATATATCTGTAGTTTCTTATTTCAGTCCCCAAGAAAAGATTGACTTATATCCGAGAATGACTGCTACTCCAGCTTTAATAAAAACAAGCCACCAGTGCTTGTCACCCCCACCACAAGTATTTACAACCACGATAGGTACCCGGTTCCCCACTATGAGGCCAGCCCCAGCTAAAAAAATATGCCAACACTCTAAGCGGTAACCATCTCTTTGATCATTACCATGAGGTTCGTTATACTTGTCTTCTTGTCTGAAGGTCCCACCGGCATAGTAGCCCCGTAACCTACTGAATTGCTTTTGTTTTCAAAGACATCATGGTGTCTAAGTTTGACAATTTATGGATCGTCATTCACGCACCTCCAAAATAGTTCGTAGTTCATGGCACTTTTTGTAGTGAGCACAGGCTCAGATTAACAGTATCCATAACAACCTCTAGTTGCTATAGAGAAGGCTCAAGCACATCGCGTATTTTTAGGTCTTGATGTGGTATGTAGACCCGAGTGTGCAGATCAAATCAACACTCCCCTGCAGTAGAATTAAGAAACTTTGGGATCAAATTCAGATGGATCCCCCCTGCAGTAGAATTAAGAAACATTGGGATCAAATTCAGGCAGTGGGATGGACGCATTAAGAAGATTAAATTTGACCCAAAAAGTGCCACAGTTTTTCTTCCTATGATCCATGTCACATACCACACAGAGGTGTTATTTCATAACCTCATGACTCTTGAGGTGTGCAAGGCATCTGAAGTGAATTACGTGACATATTACATGAGTTTGATGGACGAGTTGATCGAGTCAAAAGAAGACGTGCTTGTGCTACGAAGAATTGTCATCATGACAAATTCCCTGGGGAGTGACACACAGGTTTCCAAGCTCTTTAATGGTCTATGCAAGGGAGTCACCGTGAACAAGAAAGATGACTTCATGAAATGGAAACAAGAGGTGAATAAACACTGCAAAAGCGATATCAAGGTCTGGTCTACTGAGTTTGTGAAGGAACATTTCACATCACCGTGGAGATTTCAAGCTGTGGTGGGGGCTATTTTTGCACTCTTTCTTACTGTTGTGCAAACCGTCTTCTGAATAATCTCAGTATATAAGTAGTCTCTCTTCTACATTTTTCCCTTTTCCCAATTATATCATTATAACAAGTAAAAGGTAAGGAGTTGTCTAGTTAGTTCTAGTGATTTGTATTGTGTTGGTCATAACAAGTAGTAATGTTTCAAGTGATTTGTATCCCGTTGGCTATATAATTTCTAAGATTTTAAGGATTTATGTATGACACTCTTGAAAATTATTCAAGTTGTTTTATTGTGTTTCGTTTTGGAATACGCCATATTTGGAAAGTAAGCGATACTTGAGTTAATTTTTTTTTTTTTTTTTCAATTTCAAATAAAGCAAATCAAATAATATAGCAATTGAGAGAATGAAACTATGAACCTCTAAAGACCATATTGATAAGTATCACCCAGCATTATCTAGGAAACAAACAAAATGAAGAGATCCACTAATCAAACTTATATCGTTATGCACCGGCATGGAAGGTTTTGCGTTGTGATTAGCAAGATCGAGGCTGATTTCCATCCCACTGTTGCCACATCCAACCATAAGCACATTTTTTCCTTCGTAGCGGGCACCATCACTGTAAGAACATGCATGAATGATCTCCCCATTAAATTTTCCCTTTCCAGTAATATCACGAAATACATGAACTGCATTCTCTCCGGTGGCAGCTATCAACCAACAAAAAATATATTCGGCTTCATGCACACCCAACCATTTCAAGTAACTGGTCTTAATAGTACTAACTTCTAACTCTCCACAACCCAGAGAGATTCCCAAGTTGTACGAGCGATCATGCCTCCTCTAAGTGCGGAGGTGTGTGATTTTGGAGGACTAAGCAATTTTCATGGCCATGCCTTCTATGATTGTTAATTGCCATGGCTTCTATGAAAATGTGGTTTCGCTATTCTTTGGTGTCTGAATATTCTCAACTTTTATGAAAATGTGGTTTCACTATTCTTTGTTGTCTTAATATTCTCAACTTTTATGAAGAGTTTCTAGATCACAAGGATCTTTTAACTAATGTAATATTTAGGCAACATTTAAATTGAGAATCAACATTGAAAACAATGGTCATTGGCAGATATCTTATTAAAGCTTTCACTATGAAAAATGATTATTATTAAAAAAGGCTATTAAAATATTAACAAATTATATTTACACACGTTAATGTGCAGAGTTATATTATTATATAAAACATCTTTTCACATATATTTAAAAGCGTATCCTAAATAATGTTAAATTTAATGATGGTCATATGAAACATACTTTTTATTAAAATGATAAATATATAATTGTTTTCCTTACTAACTATTTCAGAACATATTTGGTAAGGAATGCTTCCTTTTCATGACATTTCAGATTCACAACAATTTCAAATATCATTGACTAAGACTTTATTGAGTGCCATAACAATTTCAAATATTATTGACTAACCGAAAGACTTTACTGAGTGTAGAGATAGTTGTGCAAAGGAGGCTGCTGCGGAGGAAGTTGGGTAGAGATAGTTGTTGTTGTGATTAGAAAGTTGTGTAGAGATGCTTGTGTAAAGAAAATGTGTGCTTTAATTAATTAGCTATAATTGTAGAGGCATAGGCTATGCTACAATTCAATTATTAATCTTGTTTTTATTGTTATAAATATTTGGTTTAAATATTTCACTAACTATCAACGTTTTCATATTATGTATAATTAATGTTAATATTAATATAACTATTTTTATGAGTTAATATTAATGATAATCAAATTTCATGTAATGATAGAAATAGTATACTCTAACTAATAAACTAAAAGGTAATTTTCAAGCATTTTTTATAGTTAATTTTAATCAAAATTTAGTAGAAACTTTTAAAAATTCCAATATGTATAAAATTCAATGCATTAAAAAATATATTTGAAATAACAAAAAATTATAATCTTATTTGAAATTGTATTATCAAATTCTAATAAAAAATCATTTAATTTATAAGTTAAATTGCACAATAAATAAATTTAAAAATAAAAAATAAAAAAAAATAAAAATTAAATAAATAAATATTGAACATTGTATATAAGTTTAAGGTAATAACAACAATTTTAAAAGTTTTAAATAAGACTTGAAAAATAAAAAACTCCAATTAAAAGTAATTAATTCCTTCTCTTTTTCATGATAACGGGCAAGATGTTTTGATTTACAATGAGAAGTTTGTATGCACTAAAATTTTGTTAATTATACAACGTGGTGGTTAACAAATCATCTGCCTCAACATTTGGAAATTTATATTCATACCACCACCTCAAACATTTTGGAAATTTGTACACACAACACCACTCAATCCAATGTAACCACTAGTTATTGACACGCTATCAAAATCTCCGTCAGATTGATAGCATAATAGCACCCATTTATTTTTCTATCTAGATTACATTTATTTTATCGAACTATTAACTCATTAAACTTTTTCAACTTATTAATAGGCATTAATGTATATTAAATGTTGTAATAGGATATACTATATATTACAATATATTAAATATTGTAATAGTAGAGCAATTGCAATTTTTTATTATGAAAAGTGAATTTTCAAATTTAGTATTATATATTGTAGAAATTTTTGGATTATCCACAGTGTAGTGTTAAAAAACAATAGTTGACATTTAAAATTCAAAACTTTGATCACTGTTTCTAAAATCAATGTGTTATATTTTTCTTGTATTTATTTAATAATTTTGGATTTTACTAAAAAAAATCCACTTAAATATATGTCAAATCTTCTTCAACCTAAAAAAATTCAAAATAATAAAATGTATTTAATGCAATTTAAATCATACTTATAGATAAAGAACATTCATATTTGAAACAAATATCGATGTATTTAATGAAATTTAAATCATAATTATAAATAAAGATTTTTCATATTTGAAACAAGCAACCTAGCCAAGTCTAACGACCTAGCAAATGAAAAAATCTTTAATTCTTATTAACTTCACAAAAGTAATAGGGAAATCCTCAATTTGCAAGATCTCCATACCCCATTAAAATTCACACCATATTTGTAAGAGCAGCCATTGCATAAAGAAAACACAGAAATAATATATCTATTACTAACTTGCACTCAATTACAACAAATTTATATAGTTGGTCTTAGGTCCAACTTATTCCTAACATAGATATAGAGGTTGAGAGAATATCTCAACAACCTCCTACAAAATCTCAAACCAACTCTAAACTTACACATTACATTAATGGAAGCATTATTTCTAATACATCCCTTTAATGTTTACATTTCAAATATATTATAAAAAACAATATATAGAATACACATACATTTGATCTGGTCTTCATCAACAACTCTACCCACTCTGCAGTCTTCTAGACTCCGCTCTTTCTTTCTCCACATCTTTGAGCCTACCTTCCAACTCATTTAAAGTACACTTGCTTCTGACCATCAATCATGCACTTTGTAGAATAGACGCTTCTTTCCCTCCTGAAGGATAATCTCAATACTAAATTACCCTATGCATACACTTCCATCTGTGAAATTCCCTCGAAGAGAAAATTTCAATAGTTATATAGGAAAATGATCTGGATACTGAGCGTATTCAGCAGTCAATCGTACAACTGCCCTTTTTCCACATACATATGTTGTTCTTTGTTCTTGAAGCCTCAAGGAACAACAAGCCCATCAGATTAACAAACGAAAAACATAATAAAAGTAATGATGCGTTCTCTTGGTGCCGATGAACTTTGAGAACCACTAACTTACAATCACAAAATAATAAATATAGCATACATAACCATACATGATCATTTCTAAAAGAGTTTTCCCTGCTTGGGAATATTGCATTCCTGCACAAATACAGGTAGGCCTTCAGTGGTAGAAGAAAGCAAGAAAGTGAGACTAAATGAAAATAGCCCCATGTGTTCCCTAGGGTCGGATCCCCTGTAAAATATTGACCCCAAACAGAGCCCTGTAGAAACCAAACTCGATTCTAGCATTTCAACAAACTCATGATGCACAGTCGAACCATTGGACATCAAAAGAATCGAATCGAAGAGCTCTAGGATTCGAAACTCGGGCTGATGAATGCTCAAAATCACAGTCCTCCCCTTCCATTCCATCATGGATTTCATAATTTGCATGATATTTAAAGCTGCAAAGCTATTGAGACGAGATGTGGGTTCTTCAAGAAATAAAACCGTCGGATCGTGAATTACGTCCACTCCAATGGAGACTCGCCTCCTCTCTCCCCCTGAAATTTCTCTTATTTTCTCATTCCCAATTCTCGAATCTGCAACCAGTTGCAGTCCCAACTCCACCATTAGATCACCAACCTGCTGCCTTTTCTTTGCCTCGCTATGCCTGCAGGAGCAGAGCGTTAGCTTGGTGCTAAACATGAGAGTTTCTTGGACTGTAAGAAGCGGGAAAAGTGCATCGTCTTGTGTGAAAAATCTTGATATTTTCCTGAAATTCTCGCTGTTCATGGGCTAATGATTAACCAAAAAACTTTCTACTGCAAAGGCTGGAAAAGCTCTAGAAGAGTATATTTTCCTGCTCCACTGGGTCCTACACTATGTTGCGTCTCTTAGTCTTTGTCCAAATCGCGGCTTAACAACAAAAACAGTAAATTCTCGCCTTCTTCCTTCAATAGTAGAAAATCAACCTGCATAGAAACTTACGACAATCTCTAGCAAAAATAATCTTCTACATTCACACGCACTAATCCTATCTATTTACGTAAGATTACGATTTATGGCTCTGATACCAAATTAAAGTTTGTAAGAGCAACCATTGCACACAGAAAACACACAAACAATATATCTATTACTAATTTGCACTCAATTACAACACATTTATATAGTTGGTCTCAGATCCAACTTATTCCTAACATAGATATAAAGGTTGAAAGAATATCTCAACAACCTCCTACAAAATCTCAAACCAACTCTAAACTTACACATTACATTAATAGAAGCATTATTTTTAATATTAATTAACATATATTCTCATTTCCATGAAGAATCCAACAAAAGAAACACATCATAGTTTTAATAGAACTATAATCAATTAAATAACAACTAAAGTTGAACAACTAATCATCGTACTTAAATTACAACTTCCTTGTCAAATTATAACTTCGAATGGGAGAAGGAATCTTGGAGTGAAAGGAAAAATGAGAAGTGATTAGAAGTGGCCTCTCGTGATTAGTGGTGGGCTCCTTCATGAATCCCTCTATCACTTTTTCCAGCATAGAAATCCAATACCACGAAACATAGAAATCCAGTACCATGAAAAAGGAAAGAAATGTGACATATTTGAAGCAATTTACAAAATTAATTGTATTGTTTTTCTTTTATATAAAGTTCGTAAAAATTTACTCATTAATGCAGGAATCAAAGGCATGCCTACAAGAAAGAAAATATCATTAGTGAAACCCTTTCCTTAATATTGTATAAGGTAGAGCTGAAAATATTATTAGTGAAACCCTCTCCTTAATATTATATAAGGTAGAGCTGATTTCTTATAGAAAAACATTTTAACGTTTGTACCTTTTATTTTACAATAATGGCTTATAAAATTAATTGTATTGTTTTTCTTATATTATATAAGTAGTTTGTGAAAACTTACTCGTTAATGTAGGAATCAAAAGCATGCATATAAAAAAAATATCCCCAGTGAAACTCTTTCAATAATATTGTATATTTCTCACTTCAACGTTTGTACATTTTATCTTACAATAATGGACCAAATATTATATCTATATCTATCTATCTATCTATATATATATATATATATATATATATATTTAATTTATTAGTAATTTTGATAAGTATTTATTGGATTTTATTGATATTTTGTAATTATGGAAAAAACTACTTATTTACTAAATTTTAATGATTTTTCAAAATATTCTATTTTAGAGAAGTGAGGCTTCAATTATATGATGCACATATATATTTTTGTGTAAATTTATTGGCATTTGGGAAATCTATTCATAATACTTTTGTTCGGTGAAATCCACCCTACCCATCAGCCCAACACAAATGGATTTTGACAGCCACAGACTATTTCACCAAGCCGATAGAAGTGATTCCTTCTAGGAAAGCCACTGATACTCTCATAATCTAATTTTTAGAAAAGAATATATTATCAAAATTTGGATGCCCCCAAAATCTCATTACTGATAATGCAGTTTCTTTCCCCAAAATCTCATTACTGATAATGCAGTTTCTTTCAAGTCTAAAAAGATGATTGACTTTTGTAATAAATACCACATTACCCTTGACCATTCCACTACTTATTACCCTCAAGGTTATGGTTTTTCTAAATCATCCAATAAAATCCTTGTGAATATCATCAAGAAACTACTAGAAGACAATAAGAAAAATACATGCAACAAAAGGTTAGTTAATGCCTTATGGGAAGACAGACTAACCACACAGAAGTCCATTGGTACATCCCCTTATCAACTTGTTTATGGGATGGATGATATTTTTCCATCCTCTTTAGGCGTACCATTAATGAAGATGATCCAATAACTGAAGGTAGAAACCAATGATATCCAGAGAAGCATAAATCAAACCATAAACTTGCAGCAAACTAGGGAAGATGTCTATCTCAAGTCTCAAGTTGTTCAAGATAAGATTAAAAATATATTTGACAAGAAGACTAAGGAAGATGATTTTTAAATAGGTGACAAAGTTCTTAAGTGGGATTCCAAGAGAGAAGTGAAAGGTAAACATGGTAAATTTGATTTCCTATGGAAAGGTCCCTATGCCATTTATAGTTATAGAGGAAACAATGCATTCTTTTTAAAGGAGGTGGATGAATTACTGAACATTTCTATAGTTGTACTATTCTAGAACCTGAGGGTGATTGTACCAATTTCAAGTCAACAGACTCGATTAAAGAAATAAACCATCATATTACAGGATTCATGTGTTGGGCCACTTTAGTGAAGTATTTTCACTTGTTCTTTGTCAATTTCTTATGTTTTTCACCAATACTTTTATGTCTTTCTAAATCTAAATGATATAACTGGAATTTTATTATAGAATATGTTTAATTACACTCTGTTTGGAACTATTTATCATTTATATGTTTTTATTCTAATATCTAGATAAAGGAATTTTTAGTTGCTCCCTTATTTCGATCGACCTCTATCTTTTCACTCATTATCTGGATTTGAGAACCCTTAATTTCTCTCTTATCCCGATTGAAACCATTTTCATCATCAACCTTGAAGATCTGAAGTAGCTCAACTATCTTGTCATGTAAACATTTCCCTTTAGACCTTGATCCTGATTTGACTGCTTAACACATTGACTCCATTAGCCCAATGGAATACAGACCTACATCTATCCATCTCAGTAAGTGATTTCACCACCAAACCAAATAAAAATCAAAATACCAAATAACCCTACATAACTAGCCTAAAATCAACTAAAATAAGAAAAGATAAATCATATAGAGAGAGCCCTCTTTGAGCATTAGGAAGGCTAGATCCTAAGGCTTAAAAGTAGGTTTGTGGTTACCTCTAATCTTCTTTAAAACACAAAAAATAATAACAACCCTTGAGAATTATTGGAGTGATAACAGAGTCTTGAGCTTCTTAGTAAATCAAACAATACACAAAATTCCCTACCATGGGTTGGGTAACACTGAGGATAACCTCTTGCACGATGTCCTAGGCTAACCCCTTCTAAAGCAGGTTTTTGATGCACTCTAGATTTGACCATGAGATGTTGAAGGCATGGAAAAGTTTAGGGCTAATATTCGTAGGTGGGCTAATTTTCCATGAATTTTCCAAAAAAATATTCGCCAACTTCCATTTTTTTATAAAAATGATTTGCGCAAATTTTACAATATAAAATCACTTTACCTTAAAAATCGCCAATATTATATAGAGAGTATATAACAAATCATTATAATTTTGAATAATTTTACAAATAAATCGATAAATTTTTTATAGTTTGCATATTAGGGACTAGTGAGGTTCGCCAATGTTTTTAAATTTCAAAATAATTTACCATCATTAAAATTTGATTATTAGGTACAACACTAGCATGTTCCCTATAAGAAGGAAGAAATTTCATAACCATTGAAAAAGGCTCACTACAATGTAATTTTATTCAACAAAGAATTAATGATATTCAATTTCTTCCAAATGAAATGTAAGAAGTTAGTTTGGGGAAAGAGAATTTTAATGAATCACATATGGAAAAAAAATCGAAGGAACTTCAGCCACCGTTAGATGGAATGATTGGAAAGGGATACTTTGGGAGATTTTCAACATCAAAGATTCATTAGAAGAGAAAATGTCGAAATTGAAGCACAAATTACTATGGAAGAATACAATAATGAAGGTCTAGAAGATGATGAACATGGATTATATGATATGGTTGATTAAATTTAAGTTATGTTTGCAAATCAAGCTCAATTTTGAGAACTATTCATTAGTTATACTTGTAATGTTTTGACTTTGAGATTTTATGATAAGAATCAGTATTCAATTATCTGATTTTCACTTTAATTTTTATGTGAACCATTATTTTTGAAAAGAAAACTTCGAACATTATTATTTCTTGACATAAAATTCTTAAAAGTAAGCTATTTAAAAAAAAAATTGTTAAAATTTTCAAGTATTTATTGTTGTATTTTAATATTTGTATTATCTGATTTTCACTTTAATTTTATGTGAATCATTATTTTTGAAAAAAAATTCTAATATTATTATTTTTTGACATAAAATTAATAAAAAAAAAATATTAAAAAAAAAAATTTGAAAATATCCCATAAAAATCATTTATTTGACATGTCATTTTTAGCAAAAAAATCTCAAAATCTGTATTTTTTATTTTATTTATATTCAAATGTGTATTTTTTTGTCAAACATTTAAAATTGTTGTTTTTTAGTGACAATTATTTGATGTACATTGAAATATTAATTACCGATACATAAATATATAGAAATTCCTAACTTTAAAATATTGAACTTTTTTTTAACTATAAAAAAAGAGGATTTCATTACAAAAAAAAATTGAAAAGAAAAACAAAAAAACACAGAGTTGAAAATACTTAAAAAATAAACATCTCGAGGAAGAAGAAGAAGACGACTACTTAAAAAATTGTTAAATTTATAAAATAAGTATCCATACTTAATGAAATAGAAAATTTAAAGTGTCAAAAATATGCTCCAAAAAAAAGTGTATTTTGAATGAACACTTCTCAAAATTGGATAATTTTTTGCTACCTCTAAAAAAGTGAGAACTCAGTCAAGTTCCTATTGTATTTGTAATTATGTTATGTATATATATATGTCATAGGAAGACTATACATGTTTCATTCTTCAAGAGACTACTTAGACAATAAAGCTTGAAATCATTAAAATAAATACTCATTATGATCTTAATACATCACACATTTCTCTGAATCACTGAAGCTAAACCCAATTGATATATGCGTGTAGATAGAGAAAAAAGGGTCCACATTCAAAATTTCATAGAAACTTTAAAGTGTTACTCCAAGCTAGATTTTTAAAGTTAAAGACAATAAAATTTTGTATCATAGATAATGCACTGTTTTGGAAAGATCATAGTGGTATTTTATTGAATTATTTGCTTAAACATGAAGCTGATAAAGTTATGGAAGAGTTTCATGCAGGTGACTGTGGAGGACACCTTTACTGGAAGTCAACTGCAAATAAAATCTTTAGAGTTTGTTTTTATTGGCCTACACTGTTTGCATATGTGAAAAAGTATGTGACCTCTTGTCGCAAAAGCCTAATATTTGAAGGGAATAATAAGCTACTACCTTTACCCCTTAAACCCATCTCCACAGAAATTCCTTTTCAACAATGGGTTCTAGACTTCATCTAAAGTTCTTGACAATTCAGGAGGAGCTTGTAAATTTAGTAATAAAAATATGATATCCGCATAACATGGTGAATCTAAAATGGCTTCACTGATCTATGGAGTCACCATCTCTTCCTGATCATCTAATTGGGCAATAAAATTTATATCTTAAACATGAAAATTTGATTCAACCATGAGTTTGGCTAAACCTTAACCTTTAATGAGTTTTGTGGGCTTAATTTCTATGTCATATTGAAAAATGGTGGAAATCCATTTGCCTCTTTTCCCATCAGGCCCATTCTGAGTTAGAATGTCCTTCACAACTGAATTTGGAACATAAGAAATTATATGTGAATACAAGATGTACACTCTAAAGTATTTGATTACGTTCACTAATGCTAGTGCCTGATTTTCCATTAAGTTATACTTTAAAGTGGTACCTCTATGTGATTTTCTGAAAAAAGAAACTGGTTGTTCATAGCCCTGATCATTCTTCTGTAGTAAGACTACAAAAATAGTATGTTCTGAAGCAAAATAAAAAATAATGAAATCTTTTTGAAATTAGGACTTATTAGGACTGGTGTTTTTGTAAGGGCCTGTTTGATTGATTCAAATGATTGTTTGGCCTCCACAGTCCATTTAAGTACTAAGTCTTTTTTCAACAAGTTACTGAGTTCTCTAATTATTTTTGCTAAGTTTGAAATGAATCTTCTGAGAAAATTGATTTTACCTAAGAAAGCCTGCAATTATTTAATATTCTTAGGATAGCTTATGTTCAGAATGGCCTCTATTCTCGCTGGGTCTATCCTAATTCCCTCTTTTGGTATAATATTCCCTAATAGTTTGCCTTCTTCAAGTCCAAAAAGAGTCTTTTTAGGATTTAAAGAAATGAAAAATTTCTTGCATTTGATAAAAACTTGTCTTAGGTGATCTAGATGTTCATTATTAGTTTTGGAAAATACAGTTATATCATCTAGATAGATCACAAGAAAATCATGAATTTCTTTAGAAAAATCTATATCCATAGCTCTTTAAAAGGTGTCTCCTACATTCATTAATCCAAAAGGAATTTTCACATATATAAAACTACCCCAAGGAGCAGTAAATGCAGTCTTTGGTTGGTCTTCTGGCTGAACTAAAATTTGGTTATACCCAGAGAAACCATCAAGTAATGAAATCTTGGATGAACCAACCACCCTCTGTAAAATATGATCCATCTTAGGGAGAGGGTAGTTATCTTTTAGGGACACCATATTTAAATTCCAGAAATCAACACAAAGTTTGATTTCCCCTGTCTTCTTCCTAGTGGGAACTAGGTTTGAAACCCAATCAGAAAATCTGATAGGTACAATTATTTTGGCTTCATACATTCCCTTAACCTATTTTTCCATTAAAGGCATTAAAACTGGATTGATTCATCTAAGCTTCAGTTTGAAAGGTTTTTTATCTTCTTTTATGGGTATTTTTTGTTGTATTATGCTAGTGTCATAAGTTTTTAAGTCTTCATAACTCCATGCAAATACATCCCGCAATTCCTTAAATGGAGCTATGTATTTCAGTTTTTCTTCTTGAGGTAAGGCTTTTGAAATTTTGATGAGTTTAGGCCTCTGTTCTCTTCCTATATTGCATTCTTCTATATCAGATCTTAATGGTTCCATCTTTAGTTTTCGTACAACATCATTTTAATCAAAAATATATTCTAATGGGGCTAATCCCTTAGGTGAAAAGTTATTATTAAGGTTTAAAATGTCGGAATCATCATCTGTTAATTCTTCAATCTCTACCTTTTCGAAATTATTTATTTCTACTTGAGTAAATTTAGTGGGTTTAGTGAAATCTAAGTTATATACATCTATCTCATTGTCTATTTTATCATCTACTGTATAATATGTGTCTATGTTACAATTGTCAAATTGTCCCTCATCATTCATGAAATGATAGATTTTTTCATCGTGTGAAAATTTCTGCCAATATTTTAGATTATGTGGTATTGTAGTCCTGCGTTTAACTTCTGTTGTATATTGATGATTTGGTCGAAAAGGAAGATTGCAAGTACTAGAAAAAGTTGCAATACTTTGTGCCTGTATGTTTCATTTTCTAGGAATTACAACAAAGTCACACTCAAGCAATTCTTTGATCAGATCTAAAATGGTTTCTCTATGTTGGCTTAATCTAGGATTATACACAGAATATTCTCCTCTAATATTTTTTACAATTAAATCAGAGTCTCCCATGATAGAAACTCTTTTACCTCCTAAATTTGTAATAATCTGCAATCCTAAAATTAGATCTTCATACTCATCCATGTTGTTTGTAAATTTGAAGTTTAATCTAAAGACAATACTTCTGCATGATTATTTTCCATGTTATGAATCCAAACTCCTACTCCTGCTTCTAATTTGTTCACTGATCCATCAAAATCTAGATGCCACATTGATTCATGAAATATGTTTTCATTTCCTGGGTATTTATATTTCTGTTTTAATTCAGTGTTGTTTTCTATACCAGTTTCAGAATTACATAAAATGAAGGAGTCCATATCAGTAGGTGTAGAATAAATAATATAGTTTCTAGGTATCTCTACACTACTAACCATGTACTTCATTAATGTCTCTATGTAAGTTTCTTGGGTTGGCAAAAAACTGGTATTGTTGCATAATACATGTCTAGTTGTAGATATCCCTGCAGTTTTCCTCCGCATGAGCGAGATAAAAAAATTCCATACTTAGGAGGGATATCAGCTACTACAATATCCATGTCTATGCTTTTTCCGGGGTATTGAACTAAAGTAACACATAAATATTTGATTAAGCCTAGACATTTCACTTTGTTGGAATCAAATGAGAAGAGATCTTTATAAGGTATAGTGATGTCTAAGTTCAAGGTTTCCATAAGGGCTTTTGGCATTAAATTATGTGAGGCTCCTGAATCTAGCATTGCATTATGTAAAATCTAATCATGAATAGTCAAGCTAATGTAGAAAGGAGGAACTCCTCCTTCTTGGTGTTTTCCATTTACTTCAAGACGACCAAAAATTAGTTCTGGTTGGTCATCACTCAAATTTACAGAATATTCTCCATCATTCATGTTTAAAGTCTCAGTGATATGTGATTTGTATAGATCATTCTTAACCAATTGTGTTAAAGTAATTGGTGTCTTCAGTTTGGAAAATTTAGTCTGGATGTTGAATGGTTCTTGTGATTTTCCTAACTTAATTATTTCTTTTTTTGTAACTGTTGTTTGTGTGTGTTTATCTTCTTTCTCTACAGTTGTTTTTTCATTTTATGTTTGTGTTTCCACTTTTTTACTGCTTTTAATTTTATTTTCAAGGGAAGTTTGAGATGCAGTGGAAGTTTTGGCAGGTTTTGAGGTTTCAGCAACTGTTTTGGCAACAGCTGTTTTAGGATCAACTAATTGGTGATTAGTAGTAGATGTTCTTGGATCTAAAATTGTTGTTTTAGCAAAAGTTGTTGTCTTAGTAGCAACATATTTTTTAGGATCAACTGAAGTTTGAACATCAATATCTCTAATGTCAACAATCTTAGGACTAGGTGTTATTTTAGGACTGGAAATTTTCTTATTAGGATTTGAATTTTTCTGAATTGAACTATAGTTTTGCTAGGTTTCCCTAGGAAGATTTTGTAGTGCTTTGTTTGTAGGAGCTTTTAATTTTTTCTTTGTTTGAATTTGGATAGATTTCTTAGTAGGGGCCTATACATTTTTCTTGCTCCTAAGGTTATATTTCTTATGAAATTCATTTATTGCAAAATCATAACCTTTCTTGTAATCAAAAGACTCTCCAGATTCTAATTATAACTATTGTAATTCATATAACTCTCATTCTTCTTGTGTAAGAAAAATGGTGTTATCATCATTAATGTCATTAGATTGATCTGAGTGTCTTCATCATCTTCGTTCTGGTGAGAAATTTCAGCATAGTTCTCTTGGAAAGGTGGTCGTATTGTTTGATCAAGTGTTGATTCTCTAGATTTACCAGTGTTGGTGTTTTTCCTGAAATTGAGATTTCTTATTTGAGGGTCTTATTATTGGTTATCCCACTATGGCTTTCTTTCCATATTATCTAACATATCCATCATTATTTCTAAAAATTTTTCTCAATTATCTATTTTCAGATCTGAGGTTGATGTTTCCTCTTTTATTGTGACTCTTCTTTCATTTCTTAATCTAGCTTTCTTGGCTAACAAGTTTGCCTCTACACCTACAAAATTACTTTGCATCTGCTCTATGGTTTCTTAGTTTCTCTCTCTCACTTGGTAAGCCATATTTGTATTAAATCTATCAGGGAATTTGATCACGGGAGAGTCTGGAGGAGGTTTAAGATTAGCAGGGATTGCATTATAAATACAGTTATATCTTATACAATAGTCCTGAACTGTTTTATTGGGTGATCTTTTTATGTTTTAAAATTCAGAAAAAATTTGTAATGGATTATTATTTTTCTTCCATATATTAAGAAACATCCTATGGAAAGCAACTAAATCTGCAATACTACCAGCAAGAAAACCTTTAAACTATTTTTTAACATCACCAGCTAAGGTTTGAGCAAAATGTTTCATGTAGTTCGAAATAGTCTGCCATTTTATTAATATGTTGTTTTGCAGTGTAGTGAGTGGTTCTATTAAATTGAGGGATTTTTCTTTGATGATATTGGGGCATAGAATTTAGAGGGGCTTTTAGGACCAATGGGGCATATCTAGCAGCCATGGCTTAGATTCTAGCTTGGCTAGGAGGTAAGTTTGAAGTACTTGGTGATGAGCTTGAAGTACTTGCAGATGTAGTAGTAACACTTGAAGAGGTGCTGGGAAATGTGGTTGTAGTGCTTGAAAATGCAGCAACAATGCTAGAGGATGAACTTGCAGTATTTTTTGGTGCAAATAAAATTCTAGGTTGAAGTGGAAGCTTAGGAAAGAAGGATTTTGTGGACTGAAGTGTGGTGGAAATAATAGATGTGGTGGTAGTAAACAAGGATGAACCTACATATTCTAAATGACTGGTAGAAGGCTTAGGGTTATAGGCAGATAAAGCAGTCAATTCAACTGAATGTTGAAAATAAGCTTTATCAATTTCCTTAATCAAAGTTGCAGTTATAGCATTAGGTTTATCATAAGCTTCTAGGGCTTTTTCATCAGAATATAGTGAAACCGTTTCCTTCTTAATGAATGAAATGAAATTAGGATCTATTACACTATTATGTATGTCACTTTCTGATTTTTTTTAAACAAAGACTGCTCAAAAGCTAAATCAAATTCAATGTCTTGTAAACTTGATAATTTATTGGGAAGGGAAGTGGCTTTGATCAATGAATTTTTATTTCCTAAAATTTCTACTTTTTTGTTTTTCTTTACAATTTTGTCAGGATTATCTACTATGAGAGCAGGTTCTAGATCTGGATTAGACCTGGTATAGTAGACTCTTCTGGAAGTCAAAATTACAGTTTTTTTATGGAAAATTTACTAAGGTCATCTGCATTTTCCTAGTACTATAATCAAAAGCAGAAAGTAATTTGCTTTGGTCACTAGGTGACTGCTTCCAATACTAGTTGTATGGATCATTCTTTAAAGCTTCATTTCTCATCTTTATCTCTCTGTATTTTTGCATGATGCCCATCTCCTTCTCTGCTGGTTTTTTGCAAGTTGGCATTTCAACACTGTGTTGCTTTTGAATAAGCTGAGTTTTAGAAGTTGAAGGCTGAAGTTCTTCTTCAATCACTGTAGGAGGTGCATTATCCTTTGCTCCTGTATCTGTATCAATAACTTCTATTATTTCTACTCCTTCATTAATAGGATTTAACTTAGGTTTCTTCCTGTACATCAATTTAAATTTAGTTTCAGTAGTTGTCTCTGCAGTGTATGATCCTTCCTCTCTGTTTCTCTTTGAGATTTTATCTTCTTGGGTTGGAGTCTGCAAGGTTTGACTAATATCACCTTGCTCCTCTGCCTCAATCAAGGTGTTCTCCAACCATTCAGACTGGTTAGAGTATTTCTCAATATCTGTTTTCTTCTCCTGTTGATGCAGGGTTAGCCTGCATTCCCCAGAATCTTCCTTTCACCTTTCGCTTTATGAGTTAGAATGCATCTCGATTTTTGTTCAAATCAAAATCTTAATTATTGACAAATTCACACTTTGTGAAAGCTCTTCAACATATGTTTTCAAAGACCATACTCTCATAGGCGGAAGCTAATAACATGTCTTTACAATTTCTGATTAGCTTTGAAAACCATACAAGGTTCTTTTATGAAACTCAAATTTTATGTCTTAAAAAAAACTTTATGCAAAAGTGCAACTCCAATCCTTGTTTACTCGCTTTCATACCCATCATTCAATTACAAAGCCAAATCATGCACCTTTTAAGATCAGATTTCAACTCACAATCAAAGGTCAAATGTACCCATGTTTTAATTCACTTGACATTGTTTATTACACAATCATTTCCACACGCAAGCTCTCCAGCAAACCATACTTTCATAACCCAAAGACTTGGATTGCATGCACATTTAAAAAAAAACTTCATTTGAAAGTTCGCCCCAATCAATATTATGAAACAATCTATTTTTTTTCCTCATTTGTGTGAATCACCCCAATTCCCATCTTTCATTTTTATAACGCTGGAGTTCAAAATCAAAACTCAATAAAAATATGCGCCCCTGCTTTCACTATCCGCCGGTCTCTGTTTTGAAATGGAGTGATGTATTCTAATATGAATCGACTTTTACAGCAGCCTATTTAATAACACCGAACCACATAAATTTACACGGTTTCAAGCTTACCTCCACAAACGTCCTCCAATTTCTGTTGCGCCTTCACAATGCTTCAATCCACGAAAAGATAGTGATGTATAACTGATTCCAATTGTTTCAAACTTATGAAATGTCCGGATGCCTAGTAACTACAGTGCTTTAGCTTTATGCTTAATGATCCATTGATTTTTTATTCAATACAGTCCATTACTTGATTGCAGTTGCCGTAACTTTCGGTCCTGCTTTCGCTTTTGGCTCAATACAGAATCTGAAGTCGATTTTTCTGGATCTAACGCTACATCCAGACTCAACGCTACCTCAACACTGTGATTTAAACTTCTGTTCAGCGCACCTGCACACTTTCCAATCACTTAGATAACATCATTATTTAACTGTCATTCAGTGTTGCATTAACAACCAACCTGTGCGTTCTGTGACAACATAAATTAACTGGATTTTAACTCAACTACAGCTTAGATAGTGATCAATCTTCATAGCGTTCCATTAGCCATGAATCACCAGTGTTCCATCAGTTGTATGGTGAATTTAAAAACATCGATTATACAGTTAGATCTTCAATTGACTTAAATCGATTTTTACTAGAATCGATTTCTTTCCCTTATCTCTAACACAATTACTGTTGGAGTCTGTTCATAAAATCATGACCGAACATAATCACACATTCTGTACATTGTCATTAAAACTGAATAGATCCTCTACTTCATGATGAAGCAGCTGGGCGCTCGATTTTTTTCATTGCTGGCAATTAACCCCACATATAGATATAAAATAGTCTCTCATTCATTTAACACAGATTTACTATTATACTTAGCAGTCATCATATCAACGTTAAATAGCATCGAATCATTTCGACTATGCAAAGCCTTATGTCAGAGATTAATTCCCAGTTTCAAACACATTCACACACTCAAATTCAACATGCTCATGTGACTCAAAAGTTACAATCCTCATATATATAAAAAAATAAACACTTACAAGACCTTTCGATTCATGGCCAGATATTCAACATTTAGGCCCTTACAATTGCTGAAGGCTTACAGCCTTGCTGTTCAAGCCTGCTTTCAACCACCCTCTCACTCTCTCCAACTATCTCAATGTTTTTTTTCTCTCAAAACCCCCTCCTATTTATACAATTTTAAAAGTAATCTAATTTAATGCTTTATCCCTTCAATTCCTCAACAAACCCCTAAATCTCTCAACATCCCTAAAAGATAGATTCGTATCCCTAAGACTTAGAAACTAATTCCAACTTAGACTCCATCATTAATTCTAAATAATCTAGAAACTAATTTCTCTCACATTTACAATTTCTCACAAATAATTAATTAATCACTTAAAATAATATTAATATTTACATGAATTTTAATATTTCTTCAAAACATGAAACCCCCTAGCTTAGATAAAATACAATGTGCTTTTCGGAGCTAATGCTCCTGCATCACCTGTACATAAGGAGTTAGTTTGCATTTAACTCTGAGTTTACTTATAACTACTAGAGGATCATAATAACATAGAAAAATCTTACTGAATTTAAACTCCTGTAAACACTTTTCAGCCCTTGGACCTCCATCTCTGCTGTTACAAATGAAAGGGCCAACCTGATTCTTTATTTTGAACTGTGTCTTTTTCTTAGTAGTAAGGAAATTAATTGAATCAGAATTACGAATTTGTCTTATGTACTCAAGGGAAAATAACCTCATTGAGAGGTATTTGGGCAGTTTATATGGAATGAGATTTGATCTGTATACTCTTACCTTAGTATGGTTTTGGTACAAGTACCAATCTCCTGTCCTATTATGTTCTTACAACTGTAGGACCTTCTTAGTTTCCTCACTAATTCTGGGCTGCCTGCTGCTGTTTAGAAAATTGAAAATAGCATGAATGAAGGAATCAATAAATTCTGTATAGGTGGACTAAGTGGAATCTTTTATTATTAAAGCAATCCAAAATATGACTGACTATGAGTTTCCTTCAACATCAAGCTTCTGAAGGTCTATGGAAAACTTCTCAAAGTGAAAGTATAAAAACATGTGGAATAAGAATAAGGAATACTTGAAAACAAATTCAGAAGTAATTTTGACCAACTGTTCATGATTTTTTTTCTAACAAAAACGATTATGTTTTGGTAATAAAATTCTCAGCATAAATGCCCATTTACATGCTTCCAAGATTGTCGGGACATCTCCCAATTTCCCCCCATAACCATAATCAACCCATCTCTAATTCTGACATATTGAAGCTTCTTAGATTAAGAAATCCACATTAACGATGAGATTTCCCCTAACTTAAAGACACATACAAACTATTGAAGCAATAAACAATAAAACATAACAACACTACTTCGGAATTGGATCCCAATTTTCCTCCCTATCCCATAATAGAGTGCCCATAGGAATAAGAATAGCTCTATTAGCTTCTGCATCAACCTCTTTGTTGTTGTTCCGCAAAACATGGAAGAAGCTTAACTTTTGAAAGGAGCTAGCAAGCCTTTTAATTCTCACCATCATTCTAGTTAATCAAAGATCCTTCGAACTTGAATTTTGCACTAGAATTTTTATGAGAGTCTGAGAATTGCCAATGACCTTTACATCCTTGATGCCCACCTTTTGCAATACCTTGAGACCTTGTGGTAGTGCCATTGCCTCTGCTTGGGTATTGGTGTCTTGGCCTAGACCCCAAGCGTACATGTGCTCAATTTGGCCCTCCATATTCTTGATGACTCCACCAGCACCTGCGTTCCTCAGATTACCTTTTTCCACCCCATAAAAGAATAAAGAGTAGCAAGCCATTTTGTTATTCCAATTGAAGAAGGTCTCTTCAGTAAATCTAATCTTCCAGTATTTTTTCTTTTCCTCCTGGAAATCTTCATTGGGAGTTTTAATCCCAACAATCCACCCCACTCCACCTCATGAGGGGAGAAGTTTTTATTGGTGAGATTCCTCACATGCTCACTTAGGAATTATTTGAGAGTGTTTTTTATCTTAGTCATAATCACCTTTGCTTTATGCATTTTTCCTTGGGAAATATTTCTATTTCGCTCCAACCATATTTGCCAGCAAACCAGCTTTGGTAAAACCAGCCAACCAGCCTTAAAGCAACTGTTATTTAGGAGCTGTCCAGGGTAACAGCGTAGCCAATTTTCATGCAGATCGAAAATGGAGGGAGGGAGCATTATTTCCGCAGACTAATGGCTCAACGCCTCATCCCATACTGCTAATGCGAAGCTGCAATCCAACATTATATGTTGGGTGTTTTATTCATTTTCCAAAGACAATGAGCTTCTAGAAGGACCATGGAATCCTTTCCTCTTAATATTTTCTGCTGTAAGCACTCGATTATGGCATAACAACCAGTTTAACATGTCCATTTTAGGAATACATTTTTTTCTCCAAAGACCTTTCTATAGTGCTGGGCGAGGTGGAGCATAAGGAATTACTCGCAACATTTTATAACCTTGCGCCATAGAATAAACACCAGTATTTGAACCCTAGCCTCTTTGATTGTGATTCTATTCATTTGTGGAGCTTGACCTTTAAGCCTATACCGAAGCTCCAGCCATGCATTTTCAATATCGCTTGGCATATCTGGCTTCATCCACTCCAACCATACCTTGTCTTTCCAAGATGAGATGTTCCACAGAGAGACCAAACCTGCGCTCTTCATCTAGCAATGCAATTCTTGTAGCTCATGTATGTCTGCAAGGGGAGAATCGTTCATTATGTGATCCTCCCAAAGGTCTATTGTTTTTCCATTCCCCGAGACCCAATACAAATTTTCATGTATGAGCGCTTGGGCCTGCATGTACAACTTCTGGATTTTCAATCCATTAGTGAATTGTACAGGTATGTCCAAGCAACGTTTTCTTTGCCCAGTGAAATAATTATTCTATAGAACACACTAAGCCCAACCAGCATTAGGGGAAACATGCCTCTAGAGAATTTTGCCCCCCAACACCATATTTTGCAGTCTTAGGTCTTTGAAGTTTAGACCTCCCTCTAAAATTGGCTTGGTGACTTTGTCCCAATTGAAAAGTAGAAATATACTTCTGTTTTGTTTTCCATCTTTCCAAAAAAACCTTCTTATTAAGCCTTCCACTTTTCTGAGAATTCCAAGAGGAGCTAGCATTAACAAAGCTTGGAAGGTTGGGATATTGTTCAAAACTGACTTAATGAGCATAGTATTCCCTGCTAGATTCAACCAAGAAAACCCCCAAGCCTGCAATTTTTTTTGAAACTTGTCAAGGAGAGGAATCCAATCCTTACCTAATGGATTTTTCTGAAAGATAGGCAACCCTAAATACTTGAAATACATCCATTTATTGGAGCCGGCAAATCCCCAGCATCTGGCAATATCATTCAGCTCACTTTGAGACACATTCCAGCCATAAAAGTGACACTTCCCAGCATTCAATCTACTGCCCAAGGCAATGCAAAACTCATCCACCACCAGTTTAACCTTTTTGGCAGAGTGAACAAAAGCTTCCCCAAGTAGTAGGGAATCATCTGCAGACAATGCATGATTGATTTCTTTTACTCCTTTCACAATTTGAAGGCCCAAAATATATTGATCTGATCTTATTTTTTCCATAATAAAGCTTAAGGAAGAGGCTTGGAGGACAATGAGAAAGGGGGAGAGCGAGCATCCTTGCCTTAGCCCTCGCAAGGCTTTAAAAATTCTATTGCTCTCCCATTCATCAACGGAGAAATCCATGGCTCATAAATGTAGACTCTGATCCAACTAATGAAACTAGACCCAAAACCAAACTTATGCAAAAATTCGAACATAAATGTATGCCTTACCCTATCATACGAATTTGCAAAATCAAGATTAACTATCATACCTTTTTCTTTTTTCTTCAGACTTGAGTGTATCAGCTCTTGGACTAAGATTATATTATCCATGATTTTCCTTCCTTGAACAAATCCCCCTTGATTCTTCGGAACGAGGCCTGAAAGAAACCTTTTCAATCTACTGGAAATCACCTTTGTAATGATATTGTATCCAATGTTACAGAGGGAAATGGGTTGGAACCTATTGAAAGAATTTTCACCCTTTTCTTTTGGAATGAGGGCAAGAAAAGCAGAGTTCGTGATGCCCCCAATTTTCTTACAGTCTTGGGATTTTAGAGTCATTTTATGTGAATATGTTTTCACAATATTCCAAAAAACATATATTAATTTTTTCATGAACCCATCTAGGCCTGGGGCTTTATCTGGACTCATGGCAAATAAGGCAACCTTTATTTCTTTCCTAGTAACCTTAGCCTCCAACTTTTGATTAATTCTAGCTGTGATTTTAGAAGGTATCTCATCTAGAAACTTGTCACTGCATCCCTGCACCTCTTCTTCACTGAAAATAATTTTAAAATGGTTGAAGACAACCTTTTTAATTCTTGAAAAATCAGCATAAGTTTTGGATTCATCCTTAATTTCTGAAATGGAATTGAAACCTCTCCTAGCTTGGGCTTACTTGTGGAAAAAGGAGGTGTTTTTGTCTACAAATTTCAACCAAAGGCTTCTATATTTTTGCCTCCAATACTCCTCCTGTATACATGTGTTCTAAAATTTTTGTTGTAGCTCTTCCTCCCTTTTTAAAGAATCACTCGATATTTTTTCATCTTCCATGTAGGCTTGATGATTCTCAAGAGATGATTGAAATTTCTTTCTTTCTTTCGTAGGGATAGGGATGTTTTTAGCCTAGCTTTTCAAAGCTATTTTCACTCTTCTCAACTTCTCCTCCCAAAAGAACAATGGGGAACCCATGACACGAATCTTCCATATTTCTTTTACCCTCTCCAAGAAGTACTTTTGAATTATCTAGAGAGGACTAAATCGAAAGGGGATAGGGCCTAAATTCCTTTGGGTTGAGAGAACCAGCTTTATGGGTTTATGATCCGAAGTGCTACTAGAAAGAATACTCATCTTTGCAACAAGGCCAAGAAGGAGGAAGGAAATTTGTATGAGAAATATATCTAATCTAGCAGCAATATGCCCAGGGCCTACCCATTTATTTGACCAGGTATACTTGCCTCGGCAAGGCTTAATGTCGAGAAGATCCCAATCCTGAATGAGATCCTCCACCCACTCTCTAGCTGGATCTCTCATAAGACATCCCCCTCTCTTTTCGCCCTGACTTAGGGAAATTTTAAGATCCCCTACAATTAGAATTTTTTCCAGCTCCTCCCCATCTACCATGTCTCTCAGAGGGTCCCAAAAATTTGTCTTTTCCACTGCATTTACAGGAACATATACATTGAAGAGACTAAAAACCTCCTTCGATTCTTGATGTTGAAACTTTATGAACAACCAATGAAGATTTAGCTTTTCAGCTACCATATTGAGTTTGGAAGCATTCCAGAGAGTGCCTATACCTCCCAAGGCCCCTCTGGTAGAGACAGCCTTTGACCGGCCTTTATTCCAAAAAGAAAAATTGCTTTGAAGGAAATAATTTTGCTCCAATTTTGTCTCTTGGACTAGCATAATGTCTATGTTTTCTGTCATGATTAGAATCCTCATGGATTATTCTTTCATATTGCTCCCCAAACCTCTGCAGTTCCAGGAGATCACCTTCATTATTTATTTTTATGAGAGTAAGGGCCTCCCTTGTAGTCCTATCCTTGGTTTCTAGCCATATTTGGGGTTTTAGCCACAACTTTTCCAAAGTAGGCTGGATTCCCTATACTTTGTCTTTGTATGTTTCCTTCTGTCTCTTCTCCTTAGTTGACATCCTTCCCCTTGCTGACCTTCTGACCTTGGATAAAGAGTCTCCTATCTCTCCTTCCTCCTCGGATTCTTCCGAGCCTTGGCTGTCCACATCACTCACTATGTGCTTATCTTTGGATCTTTATATTTCTCTTTCCCACTGCCTTGAATCCTTTTTCGCTACAACCTCATTAGAATCCTTCTGATCAGTCCTTGCAATATTCGTCGTCTCCCTCTGAGTCGGATCCACTTCAGGTATTTCTTGTGAAATTAAGCCAATGGGCCCAAACATGTTTCCTAAATATTTTGGAGGGAGGTTTTTCTGGGACGCGATGTTACCTTTGGAATAGTTTCCTTTTCCCTTTTCTTGCCCTGTCGGATTAGAGGCATTTGGGTTAGCATTGGACCTCTTGGCCTACTTCCATTCTTCCTCTTTCTCCTTATCCTCCTCACTCTTTTTTGGGTAATTTCTGGAAAAATGGTTGTATTCCTGACACCCTCGACACTTAAATGGAAGTTATTCATAATCCAGTTTCTGAATATGAGATCGACTTCCGACATTGATTTTTACAGCTTCCAGTAGCCCTACAAGATCCACCTCCACACAAATATAAGCACAGTCGTATTGGTATTTATTTTTTGCCCCGTTAATGAATTTTCCTAGTGCATCCCTTATGTGTTTCAAAGAGACCCAGTTCCAACAATGTATTGGGAGATTAGGAAATCTGACCCACACTAGAACCACTGATGGAACGTCCTCTGCTAGGTCAAAGTCTGGAGTCCACTTATTCAAATACAACCCCTGTGGCACCATAAAATATGGGCCATTCCTAAATATCAACTCCTTATCCTCTTTGGAGGTGATTTTGAATAAGAAATAACCTCTTCCCAGGAAGGAAGAGGTAACATTCTAGTTAATAAATGGCTTCCAGTTTTTTATCACCCAAGCCTCCATGGCTTTGGGAGATGGCCACAGGCCAGTGAACTGCCCCAGAAGTGATCGCTCGGACATTACCAAGGAAACCTGAATAGGACCATCCAGTGGGAGAGACACCACCAAAATTTCTTCCAACCTTTTGAAAAACTTCGAGGCTTTTTCCTTCTTCTTCTTAGGTATAGAAGCAATCAACGAGCTGAAGGCAACTGCGTTTGGTGATGGTGAAGGAGGGGGGGGGGGGGAGGAGAGGAGGCCAGAGGCAAGCCCTTCTCCTCCATGGCGGCGAAAACCATAACAACATCAAGCTACAACGTGCGGGTTGCAGGTAGAGCGTTTTAAAAGTTTTTTCGTATTATTAATTGTTCATGAATATTATCAGAAAGGTATTGGGAAAAATTAAAAATGGTAGTAGGAGGCTGACCAGGTGTGAAATTAAACAAATAACCTAGCACTGCAACATCAACATGCTCATTTTTCAAATAACCAAGAATAAAAGACAACATGGAGATGATATGTCTTTTCCTTTCAGAAAATTTTGCAGAAGGGTAAGGAGGATTTATCTTGGGAATTTCTATAGAACAAGGCATGAAAGTTTGCAATATCTGGAAGCTCTTGGGAAGTCTAGATTCAGGTATAACTGTGTGAGAGCTTCAATGGAGAAAGGAACTTCATTTGGTCTGGATTGGAACTGGAGCATTTGATTGATTGACTCAGCAGTAATGTTAAACATGATTTTTTTTTCAAATTTTATTATGGCTCTCTGATCAGGGAAATAGCAGGATTGACACAGTCTAATCACTTCTGGGCATAGGAAGGTCTTTGGGACAACATATTTTGGCAAATTAGGCCCCCAAAATAAAAACTACATCTGCCTAATCTATGGATTTTTCATGGCTCCAACAATGGAGCTCAAGAAGGTTAAATTATGTGGCTATGTCATTAATATTGAAGTCTCTATCAGCTAAAGGAGTATGTTCTAGATCTACAATAGGGGGTTGTAGAGGATTGACACTTACTACTGCTTTGGAAGCCATTGTTATGTTAAATTTCTTCAATTGATTAATATTTTAACTTAGAAAAAATTATTTAGGCCTGTAGGAGCACCTGCCAGGTGGACGTATCAATGGTAGAATGTCGAAGAATTACTAGTCCCTAGAATAATAATAGTTCATTTTATTTACTTTTCTCATTGTAAATAACATTGTAGAGTTTAGATTGGATTGGATGTTTTTCTAGCAAAGTTGAATCCCAGAGAGAAGGCCCTAAGCTTTGAAATACAAAATATCATAATTATGAATAATGCAGAGCTCATAAAATATTTTCAAGGCCATCACAGTCAAATTTTGAGGCTACTAGTCTCAAAGTTCTTGAAATTTCACCTGGAAATGCCATCCCCATGTGGAGACACTATTAGGGTCCTATAATAATATGATTCGTAATTTTTAATTGACTTTGATTAATCTTGTAATATGTACATAATTTTCTTTTTGCAAATTGTTTTCCCATATTAGAAAATTAAAAAATGTAAAAAGCGTAAAAGTACTAAAAGAAAAATCAAAGGACTTGAAAGAAAAAAGATAAAAAAAAATATAGAAAATTGACCCCAAACAAAAAAGTGATAAAATAGTACATGAAAGTGATGCAAATTCAAATGCCACTATTTTTTACATCACTTTGAAAAATAATATTGTGTGCAACTTGATAAAAATGCCACAATACATGAAAGTCAAATTGCTTAATCTTGACCTTCCATGCTTTAAATATCATGTTGATAGATAGAGAATAAATATCTAGCCAAATAATTTAATCTTGGCAGATCAGTAGTTAGGTAGAGAATAATAAGGAGCTCAATAGTTTAATCTGAGCCCTTGGAAGAAATAAGGATATAATTAGTTAGTTTATTGTTTAAAATAAAAATGAATAAGGGCCAGCAAGCTCAAATGCACCTATGTAAATGAAGAAAAAATGTTAGGGTAGTTGATGGGTAGGAAGATGCAGTTTTCACAAGGCAAGGATAGCAAAAAAGTGGTCATTTACTAACTTCCTTTCAAAATGATCCCCTTGTAAAAATACCCCACCCCCTTCATTTTTACGATTTCCCCTTATTTCACTCTTTTCCCCCTTATAAAACCCCTTTTCCTAAGTTAAAATGCACATTTATCCTTGGACAAGTAAAAATCCCTTTATTATTTTTCTTTTATTCATAAAACCCATAAAAAACCCTTATCCTAAGTTTAAATGATTAAATATTTTTATCGGGACCCACTGTGTAAATATTCACTCTCGACATAATTTTTTTGTTAAAACTTAGTGTATTTAACCCCCCATTCATTTTATTAACATTAACTTAGTATATTAAATCCCACATTAAGCCTTTCTCCCGTATTAAAATAAATCCTGCATATGTATTTCCCAACCCACATTTTATTCTTAATCTATGGTTTATATTTCCCGGCCTATACATAATTCACACTTTTCCTAACCCCATTAGTTATATTACAAACCCTAATCATATACAATATAACCCCGCCACGAAACTTAAAATATCAGGCCCCACGCCTATCTATTCTCGATACTCCATCGCATCATCCCAACCGACGGATCTTAACTGATCAGATATGACGGCCATTATCGCCTATTTCACATTTCATTGCCCGATCATTAGCATAACCCCAACTATGCGATATCCACGATTTTAACAGCCAAACACCTGGCTATGTGGCCAATTCCCATTCGATTGCATTGCCACAAATAATACCACCAACCACCTTTTCCTAGTGTGAAAATGGCTCAGCAGTTTCTCCTAACCGTTGTTAAAGCACCTGCCCATATGAATTGACCGCACATTAATATTAAAACATTGTTTGATGAAAATGCATATAGCCGCCCATTTGATGATTTTTATCATTTTTGTTACATTTTTCCATAGAAGAAGCATTTCCAACCTCCTTTTGTGCCAAAGATGAATCTTCTGACCTATAATCCAACATTTTCAATCAAAATTCAACCACTTTGTTTCCAAATACATTGCAGAAGTCATCCAAAGCACTAAAAATACCTATGAAGCTTCAAAAAAGCTTTCTGCAACCTGAGAACCCTTATGCAAATCAAATCTCCATCATTTTTCAGGTATTCCACAAAGTACTAAGACTTGTGCTTACAGAAAAAGAGAAATAAGTAATTGAATTAGCATAGAATCCTTAGCATACCAAAAGGAACCTATGTAGTTTCCCAAATCCATTTTTCCATAGACCCGATGCATTTTCTCACAAATTTTGAGGCCTGAGACTATTTTAATCAGATAGATTGAATAATTAAAGAAGTTTAGACCTCTGCAGACCTGAAGAAAACCTTCTTTCTTCCCAAATCCTTTTCTTTTGCAAACCCTAGACCTAATTTCACAAGATTCCCAAGGTTTGAGACTTTTTTTTATTACAAAAAATAATAATTGACCAATTAGCTTCTTAAAACCTTCTCGAAACTGTTACAATCTTTCATACGCGCTCCTACAGGCCTAAATCATTTTTTATAAGTTAAAATATTAATCAATTGAAGAAAGTTAACAGAACAATGACTTCCAAAGTAGTAGTACATTTCAATCCTCTACAACCCTCTGTTGTAGATGTAGAACATACTCCTTTAGCTGATACAAACTTCAAGATTAATGTCACAGCCACAAAATTTAACCTTCTTGAGCTCCATTGTTGGAGCCATGAAAAATCCATAGATCAAGCTGATGAATTTTTTATTTGGGAGTCTAATTTGCCAAAATATGTTGTCCCATAGACCTTCTAGTGCCAAAAAGTGATTAGACTATGTCAATCTTGCTACTTCCCTGATTAGAGCGCCATAATGAACTATGAAAAGGAAATCATGTTTAAAATTATTGCTAAGTCAGTAAATCAAATGCTCCAGATTCAATCCAGACCAAATGAAGTTCCTTTGTCCATTGAAGCCCTCACACAGTTATACCTAAATCTGGACTTCCCCAAGAGGTTCTAGATATTTCAAACTTTCATGCCTTCTTTTGTAGAAATTCTCAAGATAAATCCTCCTTACCCTTCTGCAAAATTTTCTGAAACGATAAGACATATCATCTCCATGTTGTCTTTTATTCTTGGTTATTTCATAGATGAGCATTCTGATGTTGCAGTGCTAGGTTTTTTGTCTAGTTTCACACCTAGTTAGCCTCCTTCTACCATTTTTAATTTTTCCCAATACCTTGCTGATAATATTCAAGAACAATTGGTCCAAATTCCTTCTGAATGTGTTTTCAAGTATTCCTCAGTCTCATTCCACATGTGTTTATACTTTCATTATGATAATTTTTCCATAAAAATTCAGAAGATTTATGTTGAAGGAAACCCATACTTAGTCATATTTTGGATTCCTTTAATAAGAAAAGATTCCACACAGTCCATTTATACATAATTTATTTATTCCTTCATTCATCCTATGGTCAATTTGCTAAACAGCAGCAGGAAGCCCATTACTAGTGAGGAAATTAAGAAGGTCCTATAGTTGTTATAACATAATAGGATAGGAGATTAGTACTTGTACCAAAACCATACTAAGATAAGAGTATATGGATCAAATATAATTCCATATAAACTGCCCAAATACCTCCCAATGAGTTTATTTTCCCTTGAGTACATAAGACAAATTCTTAATTATGATTCAATTAATTTCCTTGCTGCTCAGAAAAAGACACAGTTCAAAATAAAGAATCAGGTTGGACCTTTCATTTGTAACAACATAGATGCAAGTCCAGAGGCTGAAAAGTGTTTACAGGAGTTTAAATTTAGTAATATTCTTCTATGGTAATATGATCCTCTAGGAGTGATAAGTAAACTGAGAGTTAAATTCAAACTAACTCCTTATGTACATGAGAAGAAACCAAATATTGAGAAATACTCTAACCAGTTTGAATGGTTGGAGAACACTTTGATTGAGGCAGAGAAGCAAGGTGATACTAGTCAAACCTTGCATACTCCAGCCCAATAACATAAAAGCTAAAAGAGAAACAGAGAGGAAGGATCATACACTGCAGAGACAAATAATGAAACTAAGTTTAAATTAATGTACAGGAAGAAGCCTATATTAACTCTTATTAATGAAGGAGTAGAAACAATAGAAGTAATTGATACAAAAAAAATTAGTAAAGACAATGCACCTCCTACAGTGATTGAAGAAGAATATCAACCATCAGCTTCTAAAACTCCGCGTATTCAAAAGAAACAAAGTGTTGAAATGTCATCTTCCAGCAAACCAACAAAGAAGGAGATGGACATCATGAAAAAATACAGAGAGATAAATATAAGAAATTAAGCTTTGAAGACTGATACATACAACCAGTATTGGAAGCAGTCACCTAGTGACCAAAGCAGATTGCTTTCTGCTTTTGATTATAAGACTAGGAAAATGCAGACTACCTTCCTGTAGCCTAAATTAAAGCATCCTAAAACACCAGCAGATTACAAAAAATAATTATATGAAGTTCAAGAAGATGATCTTCATCCCATTAATAAGATAGAATTTCATAAACAGGCTAGTGAAATTCTTTATTTAATAATGAAAAGTAAGGCAATGAGTTCTCAGAAGCTTCAAAACACTCTTGCAAACATCAAAGATCAGCTCAAGTTGGAAAAAGCATCCTCACAGACAAAATAAAATAGAATAAAATAACTGGAAGATTTGGTTATTGAAGTAGTATTTGATCCTAGTAATGCCAAAGTTGCAGATGAATTGATTAAGAAGAAAAATGCAGACATTGTTACACTAAATAAGCAACTTAAGCTAGCTCCTGCCAAACATCCTCAAGCAAAGGTGGTGTTACAAGATGCAAATCAGAAAGATGAGATGATGAATCTCATACTACAGTTGACTGCCCAGATTAAGGAAATGGAGAATGAAATGAACATGTTGGTCTAGGAGAAAAAGGATAGAGCAGAAGAAGTTCCAGTCATAGTCATTCCTATAGTCACCAAAGTTGTGCCTTCTACACTAGCAGAATCATTAGATCCTACAGTCCCAATAGCTACAACACTTCTAGTCACCTCATCAACATCTTTAGCAACAAATTCTTCAACAATAGTAGCACAACATATAGATGAAGAAAGCAAGTTAGTTAAAGCAATGCAGGACATGTCTATTTAGACAAATGAAATTAACAAACTTAAAGAACAACTTAAAAGTCTTGAAGATGAAAAAGAAATTGCTTAGATAATGCACAAGAATGAAGAACAAAAATTTAACAAGTTGAATGAGAAATTTAAGAAGTTAGAGAAATATCTAACATTGAAAGAACTCATGGCACAATCCAAACAACATCTTTGAGCCAATATAATTGTAGTCAATGATATTTGGCCATCCATATAGGTTATCTATGAATAGAAATACTTATTCAAATCAGCAAGAGAATCTATCCAAAAGATAAAAGAATAACTTGGCAAGAAACCTGAAGAAGCTCCTGAAATCATCAAATTTCTTAATTCTAAGAACAGTCAAGAGCTAGAAGAAATTGGAATTAATGATAGAACATAAACCATCCTAGAAGTTAGGAAGGTAATTTCTAAAAAGAATCTGATGATATAGTTAGAAGAAAAATGCCAGAATATGGAGATTTCCATCACAAGGTTCATGATTATGTTTGATGTTCTAAGGCAAAAAGACCTTCCAAATCCATTATTTATTCATGATAAACTAATGAAGAAGGATGACTATGACAAGAAAATGAGATAAGTTGCCAAGGAACATGCTAATATTCCTTCCTGACAAGGTATTCCAACATGGAAGGTACTTTACAAGAATTTTGAGAATTTGTTTCACCTACAGCATGAGGTGAAACACCTATTTTTCAACAAGCCTACATTCTCAAAATATAATGAAGCAGATGAAATATTCAGGAGGATGATGAAAATCAAATTGCTAGAGACAAAATTCTGGGAAAATATGAACGATTTATTGTGAAGAAAATAGCGGTAAAAACATAGTTCAGTAAAGATAAAATAGGGCAGTCACAGTTTACAGTGAAAATATCACAGTCAAAGAGTATCACAGTGAAAGAGTATCAATTGCAAGGTTAGAATGAGCATCAAAACATATATAAAGCTGCCATCATAGAGGACACTCTATTTCCTAACAAACATCACTCGTTAAGCAACAATCAAGAGACAAATCAACAACAAAAAATAAACAATTGAACAACAAATCAATAAAAATAGGGACATCTAGCATTAGTTAGAAAGCTGTCACTCTCTTCTTGCATGAATATATTTATTTTTCCATGAATAATTCCTAAGTTTGTTTTAGGATATTTTGTAAAGAGTTTTTGTATAAATAATTCTCATTTGGAAGTATTGAGGGCGGATGAATTGCTGAACATTTCTATAGTTGTACTATTCTAGAACCTGAGGGTGATTGTACCAATTTCAAGTCAGCAAACTAGATTAAAGCAATAAAGCATCATATTATAGGATTCATGCGTTGGGCCACTTTAGTGAAATATTTTCACTTGTTATTTGTTAATTTCTTATGTATTTCACATGCTCATATGTTTTCTTAAATCTAAATGATAAATCAGAAATGTTATTTCAGAATATGTTAAAAGCACTCTGTTTTGAACTTTTTATCATTTACATGTTTTCTAATGATATCCAGATAAAGGAATTCTTAATTGTTCCCTTATTTCTATTGACCTCTTTCTTTTCACTCATTATCCAGATTTGAGAACCCTAAATTTCTTTCTTATCCTGATTTAAACCATTTTCATCATCAACCTTGAAGATTTGAAGTAACTCAGCTATCTTGCCCTCTAAACATTTCCCTTTAGACCTTGATCCTAATATGACTGCTTGACACATTGACTCCATTATTCAAATGGAATAAATACCTACATCTATCCATCTGATTAAGTGATTTCACCACCAAACCAAATCAAAATAAAAATCCCAAATAACCCTACATAACTAGCCTAAAATCAACTAAAATCAAGAAAGATAAATCATATAGAGAGAGCCCTCTCTGAGCCTTAGGAAGGATAGATACTAAGGCTTAAAAGTAGGTTTTTGGTTATCTCTAATATTATTTAAAACAAAAAAAATAATAACAACACTTGAGAATTACTGGAGTGATAACAGACTCAACTATCCCCATGGGACAAAGGTAACATTAGTCACCAATCTTAGGAAAAATCTTTACACTAGATGTGGGAAGCAGGTTCTATACCCTACCTTTATACATGAAATCCATCTAAAACATTTTGTTTATATTACCTTTAAGGCTAGAGGTAATTTTTATTTTGATAGGACATGCTTGCCTGAATTAGAGTAGCTCATAGAATAGTTAGTTTACACTTGGCACCACTACACTAGGTGTTTGTTGGATGTTTGTTACTCTTCTTTTTCTATCATCCTTTAGTCTTTAGTGTCATATGTGTGTTGACATCATCGCTCCCCCAAGGAATTTTTCACGGAGAATCTGAGCTCTCCATCCTTAGTTTCTGTTACGATATATTTCTCAAGCTCATTAGTTCGAGTTAATCCTCCTTGTCCTCTATCGAGTTCCTCTTACGACTCTAACTCTTCTATTTCATTGAGTTCTTCCTCTAATTCTGCATTCTATCAACCTCATATCAACACCATGTTTGGCACTAATGTAGGTACAGAACCCCAAGGTGGTAACCTAGGTCCCAGCCCCAAAAATGCCACTAGTGAAACCACTACAACTGCGGTCTCTACCACCCCATGCTTCCCTTTATGGTTGGTCTAAGTCTCCCAGATTTCAACCAGATAATCAACGATCCCATTCTCCATGATGCTAGTTGGCTAGATATGCCAACCAAACTTCCTTTTCACATTCCTAAGTTTGAGGGAAATAGTTGAGAATACCCCACTAATCACATTCGTTCCATTGACATGTGGTGCTAATCAAACTCCATCATCGATGACTCCATACATCTTCGGTTATTCTAACGTTTGCTCACTGGAGATGCTGCAAAGTGGTATATTGACCATCCTGTTGAATCTCATTCCAATTTTGCAACTCTTCCTAAATCATTTCTATCATATTTATAGTTACCCCTTCATTATGATACCAGTACCGAATTGTTGACTGATTCCATCAAATTTCTGCCACCTGCATTTTTGATCATGTACAAGAATGGCGTAGAAGGAGCATGTGTAGAGCTCCTAAATTTGATGGCCATGCTTATGGATTTGTTTCTTAGAACTCTATCAGTCTCCATAGGTAAATATGTCACATCACACTTTCCTTAGATCGAGGAAGAAGCTCTCCAGATAGCTTTAAAATATGACTTGATTAATTCCCAGTCAGGTTATGTTTATACCAATCTACCAGACCTTCCTAGACCTGCTGGTGCCCCAACACTCGGGAAATCTCATGTCACCGATGGTATCATTGGATCCCTTTCATACCCATCACCATATTCCCATCCTTAAATGATTTATGGTCACCATTAGGGGGGACCAGTTCCTCGAACACTTATCCCCCTCCTCCAGGAAACTTGTATCCTGGTTAAAGTAAGTCTTATGCATTCGCCCAATTGCATCAACCAATGGTAGTGCTAGTTGTTGCTCAACCTTTTTAACAGAATTTTTCCCCAGATCCTTATTATCCTTATGCACCAGCCAATGCTTCAACCCCTCAGGTATCAATGCCTCAGCCTCCCACGCCTTCTCAACCTCTTCCACAACAACCACCTCCTCTTCAAGGTCAAGTTTATTCCCAACAGAGTGCAAATAATTGCCCCAATTAGAATAAAAATAATAAGGGGAAAGGAAACCAAAACCAACAACCGTAGGCTAACCTGGGTTGCCAAGGTACTCAGCCGAATGCACCCCAAGGGAACTAGAAAAATACCACAACCACGCACCAGGGAAATCAACTTAAGAAGAATAAGGTTATTCATATCAATAAGCCTTACACATGTTGTGGTGTATATGGCCATTATACACATGATTGTCCCATTTTATCCCAAATGCATCAAATCTTGGATGCCCAAGAAGCTTCTTGAGGAAAACAGCCCATCGAGTCGCTTCCTCATAACAATGCTCCTGCTCAATTGGTTGTGCAAACTAATTCTTTCCCTAAGAAAAGATATCTCGCTGCCCAACCTACAGAAGGTCAGGCTGCAACCCCACCTCAGTAGTCTAGTTACTCTTATTACAATATATTCATGATGAAATATGATGAGTTTAATACTGCTAATGTCAATATTTAGACCCGCTCGTGCCAGTATGACAAGCAACCTTCTATGTCTGCAACAGGGTCCAAAACCAAAGTGTCCATAGAGTCTATTCCAACACCAAATGGGCCTTTAAATATCCCTTAGCCTAAGGCATAGGTCATACCCAATATCCCCAAAGGGCCATTTCATCATATTGTTGCTTCTACAAAATCCACCCACACATACAATACAGTAGATGACTTGGCATAGTTTCCTGCCACCATGTCAACGCTAGAAGTTCTCCAGACGTGCCCATCCCAAAAAAAGCTCTACTATCTACTCTAGGCATTGTGGACCCTTTATATGATCGCTTGATCGTCTTTCATGTTGAAAAGTCAAAACAACCCCCTCTACCCTCATTCATTTCTTGTCAAATACTAGTAGACTTTTGAAATGTTGTTTTCCATGTTGAAGTCCAATAAGAAATTGCAACACACACACTAGCGTGTGACCAACAAGTCCTAGCGATTCACTAGTGTGAAGGCTAAATTAATTAATTAATTTGGTGCAGTGTCTAATTTAATTTTCCCTTAATTAAATTGGACAATAAAATGTAATATTATCTCATGATCAGTTGTAATAGTTAACTAAGTGTGATAAACCCAGTTAGCTCATATATTTCAAGTTTATGGTGGTTGGTGAGGCATGCAGAGTAATTATATTAGTTATGGAGTTAGAATTGTAGTTGGTGCATTAGTTTAATGGATGAGTAATCAGTCAACTCAGTTAGGTGAGTTAGAGTCAGTTGAACTAGTTGTAACCATTTGTTACACTAGTGAGAGATCAAGTGAATTAAATATTATTTAATTTACAACTAGTGATATGCCATGCAACTGATGATTTACTATTAATATATGCATGCATGTCAGTTCTAGTGGAGACCCAGTTGATACAAAGGTTAAAGGGATGTTAACTATCAGTTGTGTAATTAGTAGGTTTCTCACATGCAACCAAACACCCATTGGATTTCCCACGATCCTTGCATAGTTTTGGAAGGAAAAATTTCCTACAGAATAGGGATTTCATTCATCAGTAATTACGCAATAAAGGAAGGTTATTTATGGGCTAAGAATTTGCTAAGTGTTGGTCAGTTTTGTCCAGGATAGTGTGAGACAATTGTGGGAGTGCGAGAGACTCTTGTGAGAAGAGTGCATTGTAATTGTTTCATGATTCCATGGTTAATATAAAATAGAATATAGAGGGGTTTTGAGCAGCAAGATTTCCCCAGAAAATTATCTGTGTTGTGGTTTGATTTGATTCTTTCTTTGCTTCATGTGATTGGCAATTGTGTTTAATTTGCAAAATTGATTTGTAGAAGGATCTAGTATCTAGCTTTAGTAAATTGTTAGATCGGATTGAATCCATTGATACATATGTTTGTATAATTTCTATAGTCCAGAGGTGTATCATAGATGAAGTTGCATCCACATGTGTGATGTCTACCAATGTTTGGAAATAGCTTGGGTCACTCGATTTGTCCCCATCCACCATCACTTTACGCACTTGGGAAAGTCATCCTTCACATCCCCTTGGTATGTATTGAAACTGTCTTATCACAATTGTGGGCAAGAATGTTTGTATTGACATAGAACACATTGATGCCCCCTTGGATTACAATATTATTTTTGGGTCGTAGCTACACCTATGTGATGTCAATTTTCGCATATTCAGTTAAATGCAATATTTTCTTTTCCCATAATGGAAATATCGTCATCGTCAATCAGTTGACATATTACAATTCAAAGTCTTAGACAAAACCCAAGTCTACCATATTGTCAATGACCAAAACTCAATCTGTCTTGCCTCTCACCAATGTCTCTCTAGGAGTCTATAAATATTCCAAATTTCTTGGTGCATACTATAGTCCAACACTTACCTCGTTTTATCCCAACATGCATAGTTTTTGCATGTTGCAAGCATCACGGTCTAGTCAGAAGCGGTCTGGTACACCTATCCAATAGTCAACACCTTCACAACCTGCTATTGTTCGCTCGACCCAACCAAAAGGATCTAATCCTTAAGGATATTCTCCTTCTGTTGGTGTCTCTCCTCATCCTTTTCAACTAGGAACAATTCCCCCAGGTCTTAACCATCCAGGAGTCGTTTTGCCAGGCCATTATCCTGTAGGTCAGATACTGTTTTTAGCTCCCCCACCTGGATTATTTTGTCTTCCTATCATGGGTATGTTGAGTTTCCAAAATATTACCCTAGGTATCCTTATTTGGTACATCAATCTACCCTGAAAACACTCCCCTATATCAACTCCAACCATATACTGCTTTGACACCAGTCCAAATGGTCGCGACGACCCCTTCCTTTGCTTCAGTTCCATAATAGCATCAATAGGAACCCACTCTTGTTGCGAAAGCATCTGGTGAGAGGAGAAAAGACAAAAATAGGGAACCTAAGGAAATGTCTCCCCAAACAACTCCAAATCCACTTGAGCCTTCAAATTTGACACCTCCATGCACTTTGTGTGATGTTGTTGGGCATGCCACCAATAATTATCTTGAACTCCCTCATCTCAAAGAGGTGGTCAATGATACGTTTCCTGACTCTCACATATGAAAGGTCCATGTTACCTTAACTGAGTTAGCCAAGAAAAAAAAATAGTTACACACGAATCACCCTTATTCTTTGTGTGAAAAAATTGGCCACTACTCTCATCACTATTCTCGTCTCGAATATTTTCACAATACCCCTCAAGCACTTCATGAAATAGATGTCGCTCATAATGAAACCACTACTTCTTTACCCTAATATTCTGGCACCATTGTTGAACTAGAACAAGAACCACACATTGTGATTCCTCTTCCTGATACTAAGATGATGGATTCCATTGCTACCATTCTATACCTGTAGTCATCCATGGGATCCTCGTTTGGAGACTATTTTGAAATTATCCATTTTCATTCGGTCGAACCTTCTTCGTCAGATACCTGGGTCTCAACATCGGTATATATTCCATTTACTAGTCACTCTTTCCCTCCTATTGTCAATGCACATGTGAACCTTATCTCTCATAAGTATGCCTTAGGTATCCCCTCTACATCAAGTGTCCCTTCTTCCTAAAATATACCCATCTTCCATTCAAATGAAGACATCATGGAATCCATGACCACCCTTGATTATCCTTGGGATGATATGCACCATCATGTGTATTTCCTTCCGCAATAGACCCATTACCAATATGTTGTGGAGTTAAAAGACTTCATCCATAGTAAGGTTGATTCATTCAATAACCCCTTCCTGTAAACCCATGCATTCGAACCACATACACCTTGTGGCCATTAAATTGACACCCAATGTTTGGGTAAGGGGGAAACCATATTTGAGAGTCCAGGAGAAGCAATTATCCCCAATACTCCTAGTGCACCTAGTAGTGTCTACTATAGTACCATTATTCTTCATCACTTAGAAGTTGAACCTTTAGAGTTTCATATCACTTCAAATCACTCTAGGGATGATCCATTCCATCATTCCTTCATCTCATATCAATAATCCAGTCCCTTATACATTGTTGTTGACCATCCACAGTGTTTTCTAGGTGAGCACCAGTTCAATATCTCTAAAGCCTCTCTTTGGTATAGTGACACCATGTATGTGAACCCAAAAATTCAATCCATTTGATTCATATATGCAGTGCCAAATAAGATTGGAAATCCACTATTTCCTTTCTCTAACTTGATCTATCCATTCTTCCCACAGGAAGATAACCATAACATAAACAAATGGTGAACCACATTATTAAAATGTGTTTAGAATCAACTATTGTAAATAAATTTGGCATGGCCATAGCATGTTACATGGGGGGAACCTATGCCCCTACATCTCCTCATCATTCTCTGGAGTATATTATGCCATTTGGGCTAAATGCTTGAATCCCTTATTTGAGTACTTGTACCATCATGGCACTCCATAAACACCTCTAGTTAGGGGCATCATTCGCACCTTTAGCATACCAAAATCACTCCCCTCCAACACATACTCTTGGGGGTAGTATCCCATGCTCAGGGGACTGATGGCACCATTGGCCACCTTCTCACATGATTAACATAAGTCTCCACCTAGACCCTAAATATCTAGGTATCATCAATTATCCTTATATTCATTAGATAGTTTGTCCTACCAGCCTCTCGAGCGAGCCATATACATACATCACATATCATAGATGCTTGATACCATATTTTCAAACATTCTACTCTATGTGATACCACACTTACAACTTGTTCCCAATGTTTGAATTGACAATTGGGGATGATTCTATACCTTCTCTAGTAGTCCACTCATGTATTTCTCTCTTACCTTGATTCCTCACCAGGAACCATCCTTCCAAGAAGAATTAAGGCCATCATTAGAGAAGTAAGGCCACCTTCCTAAAAGTCACAGATCCTAATTCTGGTGATCGGTTTGTCCACTATATTATATACAAGATTTAGGGCCTTCTCCTCCTCTACAAAGTCTCCACGGCTCACTTAGAAAATGAATTGGATTTGGAGGAAAAAATCCCTTTGATAGGAAAACCCCTAGTTTTTCCATCACCTAGTGAAACCAAACCATAGCTCAGTTTGATGAACCGTGAGCACCTTCGGAAAGATCTCACTAAGTACTACAATGTGTCTTTCTATTTTTATGGTAATTTGACACTTCAACTGGAAGCCACTTTTTCCATGAAGTTTCACTTTGCCGCCAATTCAAATCGAATTGCTTCATATGAGTCGCTTGTACTTTGGTACCACTTTACCTTGGCACTTGTTGCTTCATGTGTCAATTTTTGTCATGGTTAACCATTATTTAAACATGTTTTTATGGTCCCCTAACCTGATCCTCTGTGGCAGCATCATTGAGTCACCCTTGTTCAAAGCATCTAAGATGATTCATTCTTTGATTTACAGATTCTGTTCTGAGTTCCATTATGTCTTGTTATAGTATTCCATCCATATTTTCATCTTATTCATCCCATGCCACCCACTTTTAACCTCTAGCTATATTATTCGTTATGATCCCCTCCAAAATCGAGTCAGTCATTGCCAGGTCAACCACACATTTTATTCTCTGACAAGGAAATTCATCACTCTGCCTCTTAGTTTTCCTCCTTCCATCATTATTCCTGGTGTCATTCCAATAATCACTTTACTATGATCCTTTGCACCTTATTTGAGGATTCTTTATTGCCTCAGTTATGGCAGGCCATATTCTGTCGACTTTGGCACATTCATTCTAGAAGAATGGTCTAGAGGGAGATGTACCTTGGTTCCATATTTCATCATTGTTCGGTACCTCAGATCAAGAAAAGGGAATCATTATTTCCCTTTGACTTGGTTGTTTCTCAGGTGCTCGACCCCAACTCATTATCACATGATTTCTATTTGTACAATTAATGGTTTAGTGATCCAGCAGATTGTACCAGTGATTCTTGGGTGTGTGTGAGATGTTTAAGACCTCATGAGGGGAGGGCCCTTGAGGTAGCCCCCCATATGCCCTGATGACCTCATATTATGCTCCAGCCTTAGATGAAGTTTTGTAGATTTGATGGGTTCGGTTCTAGTTGCTGGCAGTTCCCACAATATGCATATCTCATTCACGTGATCCATTCATATTTTCAGAGCCCCTTCCTATTCAACAGGGCTTCTTTGGTTGTGCTTCCTCTCCCCATGTTACATGGAGGGGAATTATGTGTCATGTACTTAGATGTTATTGTATTTAGTCTCGACCTCTCTTTTTCTAAGTGAATTATGTATATGGGATCCATTGTATTATTTTCTGGCCCATTGATGCTATCATGTTATGTATCATGTATCATGTACCTTGTATCTCAGCCCCACATTGCTGGTCTCATCATTATTCTTTGTAGATAGTTATCTCGACGGTATGGGTATGCCTGCTCGATCTCATTGAGGTCATGTACTCCAAAAAAAAGGAGACATATGTCAGTTATTAGGTCTCTCCCCCTCTATCCTTCCTCACTTTGATTCAATTATGTCTCTCTCTCTCTCTCTAAATCCCCTTTGGTATCTAGTGATTGTGTTCTTACAACGTATTTAGGTCATACAATTTGCTCCAATGCTTGTACATTGGGGGAATTCTGTTATCACAAAAAAATGATCACTTAGCCATTCCTAACTAAGTGGACTGAAATACACCATGTAAGACCAATTTTACCATAGTAAAATTTCTTTCCCTACAGTAAATAATTTGATGAACCATATTTTATTAAATTATTTCTAATTAAAACAAGAAAATCCTAGAGGAACAACAAATTAATAATCATTTATTTAATGATTCCTCACATGGTTTCTTGTTTTAATTAGAAATAATTTAATAAAATATAGTTTATCAAATTATTTCCTGTAGTGAAAGCAATTTTACTATGGTAAAATTGGTCTTACATGGTGTATTTCAATCCATTTAGTGAGAAATGGCTAAGTGATCATTTTTTGGTGATAACACATGAGCCTAAGCCCAAGCCTAAGATGTTTCAACCATTTTTCTCTCCACCAGTCCTCCATAAATTTAAGAGGAATTTTTTGATCTTGAAGCCTTGGCCACCAATGAAAAGTAGACCTACTCTGACATAGAAATCCAAGCTAAGGTAGCCAATTCATTTCCTGAACTCGGACACACAATGGGATGATGGAACCAATAGTTGAACCCCAACACCCTTCAGTAACAGATGCAGGCACTCTTGGGTAGGGTCCTAGACGAGAAACAAGATGACTACAATGATATGATCTCCTCTCTCAATGAAATTAAGTGGGTGCAACGTTACCAATGCACTTGTCTTGTTAGTTGGTATGCTCGGTTTTTTCACCTTGAAAGTCATTTGCAATGTGAATTTAAACCCATTTCACCAACTAAAACAAATGCTTAAGACCCAATCCTATTTACTTCATTTGACACTTGATGTTATGTTTCACCACTTAGCAATTGTCTTTTATTTTCTGTATTTTAGTCTATGTTAATTGTCATAAATTTCTCAATGTTAGTTATTATCATTTTGTGTTATATGAACTCGTTTCCATGGTCAACAGATTTGGTTTCCCTTAAGGTATATTGTGGCCAGACACAGGATGAACAATGATATCATTTTTTGTTGTAGAATACATTTTGAGGCAGCAAAATTTAATTTCAAAAAAATAATAAGTAAAAAAAATAAAATCTAAAGGTGGTAACTAGGTACCAATTCCCCTATTACATATGTTTGTGATGTGATGATAAAGTAGTATTTCATAGAGATACATTATATATTAGCCATGACCTTCCACTTTCATTAACCGTATTAATAATAATTTGGCCCGTGGTATTTGGCCTATAGGCTTCACCTAAATAAAACCTCTTTTGTGAGTGTTCCTAAATATAAAGAGGAGTATGGAGTAAATATAAAAAAAGGTTTTATTTTTTACCATACCTATGGTTTATTTATATTTATATTTATTACCGTACCTTTTTAATTTACCACAGTATTTGTCCCATAGGCTTGGTATATACTTAGATGTTGATTTCTAATCATATTTTATATGTTTTTTCCCAAGGAAGATGAGTTCTTCTATCCTCAAAACCATGAATTCAGAATTTTTCTTTCTTAATATCAACTTCTAAGCTTTGAGTTTTTTATTATCCTTCTCTGTTTCCTTCCACATTCTCCTTAACTTTTTTCATTCCTCTTCAAACCAAGCATTAACCAAAAATAAATTTGTTTCAAAATTCTTAATTTTGTCTCTTTTGCACTCCGCAAGTGCGCTTTGAATTAAGTGTGTTAATTAGTGACTATGAAGGCTATGAAATAAGATTTCCTCCTTCTAGAAGAGCCTCTCCAGAGTTACTTTGAAGGTCTTACAATTTTTTAGAGTCAAAACAATTCTGCCATTTGGGGGATTTTGTTGAACATACTAATTTTTTTACCCTAAGCTTCTTCCAGGTCTAAGAGAAACTTAAATGAATTGGCTTGTGATCTTATTATAAGTCCCAAATTTGATCTCCAATCGACACTTCCTCCATTTTCTCACACAAACTATGCCAACAAATTACCTAATCTACTACACATGCTCCATTGTAAGTATTGCAAGTGAAATTATAGGAATTTTCCCATCCAGTCAAACCATTACAAATGAATAAACCTTTTTATATATCTTTCATATTTATTTATTTACCTCTTTTATAAATATGGTATTTGGCCCATAGTATTTAGACCACGGTATTAATAATATTTTGTCCCATGATATTTGGCCCATAGGCTTAACCTAAATAAAACCTCCTTTTTGAGTCTTCATAAATATAAAGAGGTTTATGGAGTAAATATAAAAAGAGGTTTTATAAATAAATTGGCTTGTCATATGATTTTAAGTCCCAAATTTGATCTCCAATCAACACTTCCTCCATTTTCTCACACAAATTATGCTATCAAATTACATAATCTACTACACTTGCCCCATTATAAGTATTGAAAGTGAAATTACAAGAATTTTCCCATCTAGTCAAACCATTACAAATGAATAAACCTATTTATACCTCTTTTATATTTATTTATTTATCATACGTCTTTTATAAATACAGTATTTGGCCCATAGTATGATTTAGTCCATGGTATTAATAGTAATCTGTCCCATAGGCTTAACCCAAATAAAAGCTCCTTTTTGACTCTTTGTAAATATAAAGAGGTTTATGGAGTAAATATAAAAGAGGTTTTATTTATTTACCATACCTATAGTCTATTTATATTTTTATTTATTTACCATACCTACAGTTTATTTATGTTTTTGTTTATTTACCATACCTCAGGAGTAAGTATAAAAATAGGTTATATTTATTTACTATACCTTCATTTTACTTATATTTTAATTTATTTACCATACCTCTTTTCGGAGTGTTCGTAAATAAAATCCAATGAATTAGCAACTCAACGAACATAAATCTAGGGATTGTGAATAATAATAATCGATATATGTTGGGTTAATAGATTTGTAAAATAATCCACCTGTGTTGGGTTAATAGATTTGTAATTGTTTATTTACATAATTATTAAAAAAAATTATGAGTCGACATTAAATTTTTATTTATACAATTGTTTCAAAAAAATTATGAGCTGACATTAAATATTATCTATTTTTTGATTAGTGACCAATAGTAGCTAATTTACAGTAACTTATAACGCGACCAACTTTTTTTCGTTTTTAGCTTAGTCATTGGATGTCTCAATTTTGTTGTATAATATTATATTTGGTCATTAATTTGGTCATTAATTTAGTCGTTGATTTGGTCATTGATTTAATCATTGATTTGGTCATTGATTTAATCATTGATTTGGTCATTAGTTTTCATAATTAATGACCAAATATACAACAAAATATATTACTAAATGATCACCTGAGAAAACCAATAAATGACCAAATAAATCTGACCAAAATTTTGGTCGTGTTGTAAGATACTGTAAATTAGCTACTAATAGTGATATATATGCAAATTTTAGTCATTGTTTGAAACCGATTAATGACCAAAGAAATATGACTAAATTTAAGTCGTGTTATAATGATATGAAATTAATTGTCAGTTATTGCTGTGCTAATATTAGTTTCAGATTTAAATAAACATTTCTTTGGTTTTCTTATCCATTAAGAGTTTTTCCATGAGCATGTGATTATCTAATCATTAAACTTGGTGAAATTTAGTGCGTTTTCATGAAATCAAAAGGATAGAAACTAATTGTTGAAAAACAACAATAAGAACATAACAAGCACAAATAACATACCTTAATACATAAGTTTTTGATAAAGGAGTTCACCCATCCTAGGTTACATCTCATTGGTCTAGCTTCATAGTGTGGGCCTTTATATTAGATTCAAACGTGCAAAATTATTGTTTACAGTCTCCTATTTCCTCTGCAACCTACCCCAATGGCTCCAAAACATCAAAATCTACTAGAAATGACTTTTCTTGAGCTCATTTTGGTTGAAATTTGTCCGAGTTATGGAAAAAACAACATTTCCTACGATTTCTCCTAGTCAAAAACTAGGATTCCGCTAGTTAACATTCCAAATTTAGCAAGGCCACCTAGAAAGGAGCCTCTTCCAATTAGACCACCAGATTAAGCTGCACTTAATTAGAGATAAGTGTGCTTAAACAATAAGATAAGAACTGTTTAAAAGTTAATCGCTTTAATTGCGGATTAATATGGATTAATTGCGACTTAACAAAATAAATCATGGGCCAAAAAATGTTTAAAAATCCACCAGATTTGTTTTCAGAGCCCCCGGTTTTGGTGCATCAGACATATCAGAGGGGGCTGGCCTACAGAGCTAGCCTCCTTCGGACCCCCTAGTTTTGGCACATTCAAATTCAAATGTCATCTGAGAACCATTGGGTTAAGATCCATGGTGATAAGAGAGTTGGTAAGACGGTAGGCTCGAGGGCGGTAGGTTTGGGGTTTGACCCCGACCCCCACCATATAATTTTGTTCCAAACTACAAACATTTCCGCCAAACCATTAGTCGGTCCGATAAATGTAGAACTCTTGCTAGATAACTGTACAACCTTCTCCAGATTTAGATGCCTCCACCAAGTTATAAGGTTTCGAACATAGGTTTAATATATATATATATATATATATATAATCTCCAATCCACCATAATGTTTCAACCTTATAATAAAGCTTGCTAACATTCCATTCCACTTGCAATGCCATGGCGGTGTGGGGGGTACGTGGCATGCCACACGACCCTTCCCCATTGGCCCATAATTGTACAATATAAAGTAACAACATTGCACCAATAATAATACTAATTCACCCTTAGACATAGGATAAAAAAATTTACCTTCTGTTATCGTTCTATAATTTTAAGATTGGCAAGAATAATACTAAAATGACAACATCAAAACCACTTTGGAGCTTAGGATCTACCTCTCCTAGAATGAGAGAGGGATCTCTCTTTAAGACTTATATTTAATTTTATGATTTCTGATATTAGGCTAGATATATTGATTGTGAGGGTTGCTTTTGATTGATAGTTTGGTTGGATTAGGAGATATTATTAAACTATTTCCATTGGGCTATGGAGTCATAACAATTTGGGTTGTTGCATCAAATTTTCCAGAGAATTTGCAAGGAAATCTAACTATACTTACTGGATCTTTAAAACATAATGAATTATGGAATGAAAGAAAGAGTGAATTCAATAGTGGTCAAAAATAAATTAAGTAGTTTTTAACTAGACTTCAGAAGAGAAACACTTATATTGTAAACACAGGCATAATTAAGGTGCTTTAGCAGCAAATCTCATTCTTTAGATTTTTGTTCACAATTAGAATTAAAGAATGAACTTAAAGAAATAACAATGGAAAACATTAAACAAAGAGAATAAAAGACATCACCAGATAATTGTAGCTCAAGAATATTGAAAAATGGTCTTTTATTATTGATGCTCCAACTCCAAAATTACAATGCTCCAATAGAAATGTTTACAATCTAGGGTCCAACCCCCGATACTTAGAAAAATGCAGTAAGTTAACTAACTCTACAGTGATTGTCATATCTACATGGGCAATATGTTTACTAATTACAATAATAATTGAAAATTGACTAATGTGACCACAAAGTGGACACGATAGAGTAATTGTGACATGTGGCCCTAATCTCTAGAAGGTCATTACTATGTGCTTTAATCTATTGTTGTGCTGGAAGATTTATATAATCTGATGTTGATATACTGAGATGATACATTGATTTCGAGAATAAATTGATTTACTGAGTTGATTGTTCCACTGATGCGCTGAGCTATCACCCTTCTTGGTAATCACACAATTTCTCCCACTACTGTTCATTTGGGATTTTTATCCTGATCATTTTTCTGTAAATCTCATCAGTCTCTGTGAATTTCATGAAATTTGGTCTTAACACAAAAATGTGCTTGATTTCATGCTGTATGAATAAATCATTATCCATAGCTTCGATAAACGCTCTACTTGTCATTGAACCTTTAATCCCTACAATTTTTTTTGTCTTTGGAAATTTATTTCAACTTCTTGACATAATCCTTCCTGGACATGAGCTTATCATTTATCAAAAAAAGTGACGGACATCCTCTTTTGGTGAGTGGTTTGATTCCATGGAAGAATATGCTGACAAAAATTTCTAATTTATGAAACTTTTCTTGTAACTGTGTGACCAAACTCTTTTTGTTGAGCACCATCTTGACTTATAGAATGGTTGTTGTTTTGTCCTCTACTCCTAGTGCTTCCAATTCAAACCTGTTATTGGAATTCAAGAATCTAATTATGTTCTTTTTTGTCTCATGCATCCCTGCAAGATCCTTATTTTCTTTTTCTATGGCATCACTTACCAGTCCAATCAAATCCTTCTATTCAAAAATGATTTGAATAGAAGGCCATATTTCATTCATGGAATCAACAATGCTTGTCCAAATAATCTCTTTTTCTTGGCCAATGGTCTATCCAATGGAATCCTTGTTCTCTTCTTTTATTAATTTAAGGTATCTCAATTTCCTGTGCTTTATCTGACCTTTTCTTCAAATTATTTAAGGTAATGATTTCTGCTTCCAGCTTTTTAATATCCTCTAATTGGATAGTCATGTTTTCCATGGATTTTTCCAGTTGTTCTACACCACCTGATGTGCATGTGGTTGTTGGTGTAGCTGTAGGGATGACTGAAATAGGAACAACATCCAATGGGATGATTTCTAATTCTGCTGCTTTTTCCTTTTCTTTAACCAATTTTTCCATCTCTATCTCCATTTTCTTCGACTGTGCTGACTACCCCATTATTAGTTTCATCATTTCTGCTTTCTATGCTTCATTCTCCTAAATGTGTTTTGTAAGAGGGTCTTCAGTAGATGGAAATTTGAGTTTTTTTCTCAGAGCTTTTATATCAACATTATTCTTCTTCACGATCTCTTCGAATAATTCTACATTTCTTGGGTCATACCAAATCTTTACTACTAACTCTTCCAGGGATTTCATTCTTGTATCTTTGGCTAGGGAAGAAATATTCTCCATTTTGGCCAATGATATTTGTAGTTAGATAGGCTCATGGCAGGGCTTGTCAATTTGGAGGAAATCATCTCTCCAGTCTGCTTATGCATCTACATTTGGTCTATTGGATGGATATCCTTGACATCGAATTCAAAAGCAGTGTGTTTGAAATATGTAGTTATTTTTGGCTGATAGATATGGGCTTCTAGGAAATCCATTCTCATATTTCCTTTATCTGAATCAAAGTATGATATAAACCTACTTTGTGAATTTCTAGTCTGCTTCCAAAACTAGTTGTAGGTGCTGGTTTTCAAGATCTCATTCTTCCTTTTAATTTCCTTGAAAGTGTAATAGATGTTTTCCTCCTTTTCCCCTGTAGTAGAAGTAGATGTAGGGGTTTGTAGATTTTGCTGTTGAAATGGAATTGTGGTTGAAGATGTGGAGAATATGGTTTGGCAACCTGCTGGAGATGAATTTGGAGAATACCTGATGGTTATAACTGTTTTCTGCTCTGTTTATTTATTCTAGTTTATATCCATATGGATTCTTTCTCTTTTTCTGTACTTCATTTTGAATTCTCTTCTAGATGTCTTAGTTTCCATAACAAAATTATCATCTCTAGGCCTCTTTCTTGTTGTCTCTTTCTCTTGTTCTTTTCCTCTATCTTCCTTGTTTTATGTAGTAAGCTTTTCTTGTGGTGTAGGGGTCTGTATGTTTGAGCAGGAAATCACTTGTTCTTCAACCTCCTGCAATGTATTGGCCACCCACTCTTCTTGGTTCATAAATTTCTCGATCTCAGGCCCGTGGGTGTGAATATAAGGGGTTGATTTGTTCTTCAACCTTTTCTTTGAGATGATGCCCAATTGATCATAAGACCAGGTGAAGCTGTGATTAAATTTCATCTCCCTCAGCATTCTATCAGCCTCCTCTCTTGTTGCTCTGCTATTGCAAATAAAAGGACCAATTTCGGACTTGATCCTAAATTGAGACTTCGTTTTTGCAGAAACAAAGTGTACTTCATTTGCATTGATCATCTGCCTGATGTACTCCAGGGCAAATATCCTCATGGGGAGGAACTTTGGCAGCTTGTAAGGGGCCAACTGACACCCATAAATTTTTATCTCTGTGTAGTTCTAGTACAAGTACCAGTCTCCAGTTCTCACTTTATCTAATATGTTGGCTCGAGGGGTCCTGACCTAGGTTCGGAGGTTAAAGTTTGCGAAAAAACCCCTATACTACTGGTCCTTTCCACAGTGACCTGCTTGCGTAGGTCAAATTCTCACCCGAAGAAATATGGAAGGGTATTGGAACCATATTTCCACACCCTAGGAGAGAGCAAGTAAGTCAAGTAGGTCTGTGTTCCTAGCCTATCGAGTTCGTAATTAATAGATATATTCACAATCTTATATCAAAGAGCTATGATTAGACACAGATCTAGTAATTTCCTTTGTATCCACATCCATAATACCAATCTATCCGCACAATAACTATAATCGCAGCAATTATAGACTACAGATTCATATAACAGAAGTACAATTAATTTCGCAGCTATCGAAAAGATACTTTCATAGCCTAATCGTTCATATTAGTCATAACATCACATATCCAGATAAAATTAGATGTCCAACAGTACTTCGCATATATATTAATACCAAAATCCTCTTACATGCCCAAATTACTACCTACGCACACAACAGGACTGATGATCTTCGCACACACAGCCAGAAATAGTCCTTACCCAAATAACCCAACTATAAATCTAACAATTCGCACTTAGCATAAATCTCTCTATTTCTCTACCTAAGACTAAAAAAGGTTCATCTATTTATACCGATTTAGCCTACGCATCCAATGGTCCTAAAACCATGGATTATGAACTCTTGGTCTACCCTTGATCCGTTTACAATGCGTTAGGGGCTTTGACCCACCACAAAAACCTTGTGTTAGACTAAACAATACAAAAATATACAAAAATGGACAAAATTCATAGCTTTTTAGGAGACCCTACTCCAACAGTCCCCCAACACAATCTTGTGACTCATCCCGAGTCACTGTGCTGGTGGGGTCTCGACCTGCGCCTGCAACAATTTGATTGCCTCGGCCAATGGGGGTAGCACGCCTTCACTCTGAGCAGCATCATTTTGTGCAATGTAGACCAACTTCTGCGAAATCAGGCCTTCTATCGCGGCGGTGACATTCTCTATAGTCTGGTTTAGCTGCTTAAAAACAACATCAGCGTCTTGCGAAATCTTGAGGGCTTCGGTAGCCCAAGGCTTCAGGCCATCCCCAAGGACCTTCTTCTTATGTCGGATTTCCTCAATATCAGCATGGAGGGCATGGCTGGTGCACAACCATGTCAAGCGCTGAGCAAGAACCAAAGTGGGTAGGGTGGCCTCTATCTTATCGAACTCTTCCTCTTTCTGCCGCAGGTCTTGGTTGATTCCTCACAGCATTGCGTCGCATTGGACCTTAGTCCATAGTTGCATGGATGTTTCCAGTAATTGGTCACCTTGCGTGATCTGCCCTGTGATGAAATTTGTAGCCGCGAAAACGAGCGTAGTTCGCTGGGTCGATACCTCCGGAGGTATTTCTAGTTGCAACTTAGCATGCAGATCTACAATCTGCTGCTCCATGTATGTTTTTACCACCTGAAATTCTATCCTGGAGGCCTTTAGTGCTACGGAGAACTGCTCAACCTTAGCCTCAGGGGTGGCTGTGGCCGGGATTTCCTCTTAAACATCTGTGTAGAGCTGGTGAATCACGTTTTCTAGCTGCGTTTACTGCATGGTGGTGATGGACACTTCAACATTCTTTTCTGTGATCGTCTGTTCAGCTAGATCGAGTTTTTGGAAAACTTTCACATCCCGATACTGAATGTCCTAAAATAATGAGGTATGGAGGCCCTGTAATGCCTCCTACGGTAGTCTAGCTAAATTTATATGTACGTCTACACTGTTATGGACTTGCATTCCCTCGTTAAGTGGGTTGATCACAAGGGTTGCGTTAGGTAACGAGAAAAGGCAACTTTCTTCTATAACTAGTGTCATACTAGTGGTGATCGAGGGTGGTTCTACCTGAGTCACACTGGGCCACATCGTATCAGTATTTAGCTGCAGAGAACATAGCTCAGCCTGAATGGTGTCAATCGTAGCTTTCTGCTATTCCTCTAAAGCTAACCATCTATCCTCTGTGGCCAAAGTGACCGCATCAATAATTTGTTCGAGGTCTCCTTTGGTGAGTGTGACTGTCTCATCTCATTCTGTTCGCTGAGAGCACTGCTTCTTTCGGGGCCCTTTGACAGGCTCACTTGTTCGCTTCGCACCACGGGGGGAGGAAGTTCCTCCTACATCCAATCCTAGGAGTGCCGGACAGGGGTCTGCATCTTCTACAATCTGAATGACTTCAAAGTCAGCCCGTACCTTAACTCCAACAATATCTAACACAATCTTTGATAATCTTCCCAATAGTATAATCTTTTGTTGATTAGCCATGCGCAACTGGATAGTGGAACATTCGAACTTAGGTTCTCCCATTCATATCTGATTCTAGGTCTAGAATAACTTGGTCCATTTCATAATCACCAATCTGTGCGGTTAACAGCATCTCTCGACCAGTGCGTCTCTTCTGCTTATATATTTTGTGCACATCCTTAACTTCCATGACCGGGGTGTTTTTTCTACGCAAGGGCTTGGAGATTTTCTACGGCCCATTGATTATGCAGTAGCTTCATGCATGCTTGCAAGAATGGTTTGACCTCGTCTTCAGCTCTACTATCGGTGAGATTCTAAAGAGCAGATTTCTCTTTCCAAGCTGCGACAAAGGTTGCCTTCTCCCTTTGTAAGTCCACACCTTCCTATTTAGTGGCTACTTTATGCATAAGAGGCTCCACATTAGATTTTTTTGTAGACCCTTCTCTAGCCATGCCGCTACGCGTTATCACATTAATGCTTGGCCCCTCCTCTCGAGGTTCTGCCTTAACCCTTTGTATATTCTGTGTAGGTGTCTGTTGCTTTTCCTGCACCTTGGCTATCAGAATCGAGCAGTCATCAATCACATGGTCCAGCTGTCTGCAGTATCTGCAGGATTGCCGTGTGGGGTTCGTTCAGTCCCTCGCAAAGTGACCTACCTCCCCGCAGTTATAGTAGATCAGTTGTCCTCTACCCCTAGCTGCGCTTCCACCTCGGCCCCCTCCCTAGCCCCCTCCCCTACCCCTAGCTGGGGAGCCTCCTATACCTATGGGGGACTGTGGTGACGACAGATCTAATTGTAACCTGTATAGGTTTCCCCGGTCTATCATCAGATCATAAGTTTGGCAGTTATGCTCATCATGTCCTACCGACCTGCAAAACCTGCACCATTTTTGCTTTACTTCGAGGATATATGTGGCAAGGTGGGGGCAGTGGTTGGTATCATGTAGCCTAGAAAAGCAGCAATCATCGCACCATAGCGTCAGCCCACTTGGCCCCGCAGCTTCCCTATGACACAGCGGGTTGGGTCCCTGGTTTACATGTAGTTTACTAGCAACAGATATTTATCCTTGGTGTGGCCATTCATCCTACATCATATACACCATATCTCAGGGCTAACCTCTATTCCTCATTCCTTCCGCAGGTTCTGGATCTCCATGTGCATTGCTTCTAGCTGACCTTGGATTTTTTTTACTCCTAACTCGGTATCATCTCTGGGCACAACCTCCAACTTCATGGAAACCTCCAAAGCCTTCTCCTATGATTCAATGGCTTGATTTCCCATCGGTATGCGTAGGTGGGGTAGTAACATAGAAATGAACCACTTCGTGTGCTACATGTCATCATACTAGAATCCTCCTTCTCAGATTACTTTCTTTAATCGTTGGTCAACTTCCCATATGGACTCCGATGGCCCTTGCTTGAAATATTTCAGACCGTTCACTATCTGAGAGTAGGACTTAAGCTTCTTGAACTGTTGATTCAAAGCATTCTTAATTTCTTCAATAGTCGCGTTCGCATGATGGTTGATATATCCCATATACTAGTCCAAGGCTCTTCCTTCAAAGGAAAGGGATAGTTGTGCCCTTTTCACTGCATCGCTAGCCACGTTCTGCGCAATCCATACTGATCCTACAAAAAACCAGAACTAATCCATGTCTTCATCCCCCATGCCCTTGAAGGTAAGTAGCTTCATGTGCGAGGAAATATCATCTTCTAGTGGTGGTGGAGGTGAGTTCTTACCCCTATGAGGGTTTGAAGGTGGTGTAGATGGAGGGCTATGTGCCACAAAATTTCTTACTGGACTGTAGAAAGATCAATCCCCTTCTTGATTAGTCTTGTAATACTTACCACTGCGCATTGTACCCTCACTTTGATTAGAGCTCATTTATGGCTACCCAAAATTATTTTTCCGCACAAAAATATCTTAATTAGTAATTGAAAATTTTTTAGAAACTTACCTCAGAAACCCTTGAAGAACCTATGCTCTGCTTCTAAGTAGGACACAAATTGGTCGATTGTGAATTCTATCACAAGTCCTCCTATCACACTATCCACCCAATGATCTACCGTACGAGTGATGGTGCTATCAGCCTTCTCTAACTACTGGATCAGCTCTGGGTTCCACTGCATGACCCACACGTCTTTCCAACCCTTTTGAAAATCGACAAGCCTTGCAAGGCACTCTTGTAGCTCGATCGCAATTGTCACGAATAAAATCTCGTAGATCTCCGTGAAAATGTACTTATTCTTTCACTCCTCTACGGTCAACTTCTCTCTACGAATTCTTGAACTTGATTTTCAAACCACTCATCAATTTATTTCTTCTCAGGTTTCCAATACGGTCTTGGCATTACTCGATCTCTCTTAAAATGCTCCTGGTCCTAGCAACAGAACCATTTGTTGGCTCGAGGGTTCCTGACCTAGGTTCGGAGGTTACGATTTTCCAACAAATGCCTTTACTACTGGCCCTTTTGGCAGTGACCTTCTTTCACAGGCCAAAGTCTCACCTGAAGCAATATGGGAGGGTGCTGGAACTAGGTTTCCACACCTTGAGAGAGAGAAGGTAAGTCAAGCAGGTCTGCGTTCCCATCCTATCGAATTCATAATTAACAAATCTATTTGCAATCTTATATCACGAAGCTATGATTAGACATAGATCTAGTATTTTCCTTTGCATCCACATGCGTAATACCAATATATCATCACAATAACTATAATCACAATAATTACATAATACAGATTCATATAATAGAAGTACAGATAATTTTGCAGCTATGAAACATATACTTTCATAACCCAATCATTCATATTAATCATAACATCATAGATCGAGATAACATCATATTTCCAATAGTACTTTGCATATATATTAATACCAAAATCCTCTTACACACCCAAATTATTACCTGCACCGCACACAGCCAGTAGGGTCCGCACACAGAAGAACTGAGGATCTCTGCACACACAGCCAATAGGAGTCCTTACCCAAACAGCCCAACTACAGATCTAACATAATAACTGTATGATCTTCTTAATGTCCTCATTAATCCTTGTTTCTACCATACTGCTGAGTATGTTCATTGTTGGATGCACAAAGGCATCAACAAATCTCTTTTAGGTGTAGTCCTTATGTTCCTTCATTAGCATGGTTGTCCAAAATATTACTAATTTGGGTTGAGAGTCATCATTAATTTTAGTCATTGTGAACTTGAATTTGATGGCCTGAAGATTGACAAACATGTAAACCAAAACTGAAGTGTATTTAAACACTTCCTCTGAGTGGAACTTTACAAATTTATCATGGATGGCATCAGCTAAGAATTTTCTAAAGTTAAACATAATTGAGGGATTAGAACTGGATGAAAGAATGGATAGTAAACCTATCATGGTCTCATCTATCTGCTGGTCTGAATGATACCATATAAAATATTAAAGGATAGTGACAATGTGTTGGGTTATATCAGGGAAAGTGGATGAGAGACATGTAGGATTATTTTTGGGCAGTGGGGTGTAAATATCCATGAATAAATCTAATGTTTTGGCTCTGCTAGAAAAATACAATTTTTGGCACAATTCTCTGAGGGCTTCATAGGAAAATGATATTGCTTCTTCAACAGTAGGAGCCTGCATCATTTGCAGGATTGACTGGGCATTGGCAACAAAGAGGAATTCTCCTGTGGGGGCTACTACAACTCTCTGGTTAATATCATAACAAGCATGACATTTACTCACAAATTCAGGGAAATTGTGGGTCTTTGTGAATATGAAATAGGGTAATTTAGTCTCCCACAACCCTATATCATCAACTTCATCGATCAATTTGTCTTATAGCCAGTAGTAGACACCAAATAAGTTGAATTATGACTCCTTCTCATGTATTTTGAAGTCTTTGTTAGCAATAGACACATGATCCATGCCCACCTAAGGGTAAACCATTGGATTAAATGGTTGTTTTTCCTTCTTTGGAGGCATTTCTTCACTTGAAAAGTGAACTGACTGTGTTTTATTGCAGATGCACAGAAGAATGAGATTAGAAGAAGACAGGAAATGAAGAAAGGGAGCTTGTGCTGATCTAAAAGGGAAATGGGGAGAATAAATTCTAGAAGGGGAAGTCTACTGATTTTGCAGACAGTTGGAATCTTCTCTGTGCCTTTTTTAATCTGAAAAACCTTTAAAAATTGATTCAGCTGTGACAAATACAATGAAAATGCAATGGTAAAACTTGCAATAGGTGAGGAATTTTGGTCTTGTAGAGTGATCAAGTTACCATTGACATGGTGCTAACCTATTGGGTATGTCCTAAGCCATTAAATTTCTAACAGGCTTAAGGCGGGAGCATAGGTAATTGGATGGAGGTGATAGGAGGAAGTTTTCATGGTGCAATAGTAATGGCGCAATGGAAATTTGGGGATGCAATGGTTAGAAGTGCAGTGGTTTGGTAGCGGTAGAAAATATATTTTCACAAGGGGGCATGACTGGTAAGTGGTAAGGAGTTGGGGGGGGGTGCGAAATAACTAGCGCCCGAAACACAACAAGAGGGGTGGTTTGGAAAACCATCCATTTTGGACCCACTCACCCCCCGACATTAATGTTCGGAGGATGAGGGGGGCAAGAAAAAAATCGTGATTTGTCGGATGAGATGGAAGAAGCGGAGATGGGAAGGGAGATGGGGGGATTTTAGCACAGATGTGACGGATGAGTGGATGGTGGGGTCGAGTGAATATAAATGAAGAGCAGGGGCGGAAATGTAGTTTCAGGACTTAGGATATATGAAATACATAAAATGTCCTTGATAACACTTTAATCTCGAAACCTAAGATATACACTATTGTTTTTTACTTTCTCTTTTTAAATCCAAGAAATACATGACGCCCTTAAGATGAATTTTGGAATAAACTTCATGTTTCCTCTATATTTTCTTCTTTTCATCCCTACCTACCCATTTCACTAATCTAACATTTTTTGTTCTTTTGCAGGGTGCACTTAGACAAGAAGACCCCTACTCACTTTCTTTTTAAACTCTAACCTACATCTATCCTTATTTCTTCCATTGACTCAGATTAAGTTGTTGAGTCAATTTTATTTCTATGTAACTATTGATATGCCAAGGTTAAACAATTTTACAAATCCTTATTTTCTAACCTATCAACAGAAATTTAAAATTGTAGAATCAAGCTTAAAATGTATGATTGAAAAAACTAATCTAATCAATAGTGACATTTTGATTTGCCGCACTTTCAGTATTATTCTTTTTGGGGTTTTTCTTTCTTTTTATTTTTATCTTTTCCTTTTTTCTATATACCCTCTTTTCTTTTGTTTTCTCATAGTTTTTTTGAAATCACTTGAATATTGAAAATCATACTGAATATGCAATTGAAACTCTTGAAATACTCAATCAACTTGAGATCCTATGATTTATAGGATACTAAAAGTGGCTACAGTTGGGGATGGAACTTCTCCAAATGAAGTGTCAAGAACCTAAGACCAGTAGCCTTGAATGCTCCATTTTATGAAAAATATTCATCCAATTTCTTTTTTATATTTTATGACAGCTCATCAAACGAGGCTTAGGGCCTTCTGTATGGGCTTGAACCTTGGTCAATGAATTATTCAAATCATAAAATATAAAACTGTGGTATTTACAATGATGAAAGACCAACCTGAATTTTCAAGAGAAATAATGCTTCAACATCCTGCCATTGACAGGACCTCTAGGTATCTCGTTTCCATCCAAAACTTTAAGGAAATATTAATTATTTCCTCTAAAAGCATCAATGATGTATGGCCCTTGCCAAATATTGAAAAATTTTCCATGTTTACCTTTGTCTTAGCTTCTGGAATCCCATTTCAAAACTTTATCTCCTAGATTAAAACCATCAACATTTTTTCTTTTATCAAAAAATTTCTTGACATTTTCTTGAATCACTTGAATTATGTTATAAACTTCCTTTCTGGACTACTGCAGCTGAATGGTTTGATTGATCCTTCTCTGTATATCATTTTGTTCAACTTGAATTTCCTAAATTATATTCATGATTGGAACTCCTAAAGAGGAAGGAAAAACTACATCCATTCCATAGACCAATTGGTATGGAGACATGTCAATTGATTTTTTGGTAGTAAGTCTATCAGCCCAATGTGCATTGACCAGATTGTTATGCCATGATTCCTTGTTATCTTCCAAGATATTTTTTATGATATTCACCAAACTTTTGTTTGAAGATTCAGCCAATCCATTACCCTGAGGGTAATAGGATTTTGAATGCCCCAAATTTATATGATACCTATGTCAGAAATGAACCATTTTATTAGACTTGAAGGTTGCAGCATTATCACTGATGATTTTTCTAGGACAACCAAATCTGGAAAGGATATTGGTTTCAAGGAATTTAATAATGAAAAAAATAGTGGCATTTCTAGAAGGAGTGGCTTCTATCCATTTGGTAAAGTAGTATGTGGCAGTAAGAATCCATTTATGCTAGGCAGTGGATAGGGGATGAATTTCTCCAATGAAATATAATCCCCATTGTTGGAAAGGTCTCTCAACAAAAATAGGCTTCAAGGGAAAGGGCAATAATATTCTCTTTCCTTCAAAAATTTGGAATTTGTGACAGGCAGTTACCATCTTGTGGATGTTAGGAAAAAGAGTAGGCCAGTAGAAACCAACCCTCATGATCTTATTAGCAATGGTTTTCCAATAAAGATGGCCACCATAGTCACCTCCATGGAATTCCTGCATAAATTTATCTACATCATCTTTTAGCAAACATTTGAGTAAAATACCTCCAATATCTTTCCAATCCAAAACATTTTCTAAAATGCAGAATTTGCAACTTTCAACTTTATAAATCTTTCTTTAGTAGAAAAACCAGGAGTAGCATTCAAATTAAACAAAACATACAAGATATCTGCATACCAGGGAGAATATAGGAATTCTTCATCAATTTTTGGAGTCGCTAGTTCCTCTTGATCATCCAATGAATGGACCATGTTAATGTCTAGTGCATGAAAAAAAAATTTAGCCAACAATTTGGCTAATCCTTGCCCTTTAATCAATTTGGTAGGTTTGATTTCCACAACATATTCCAAAATAACAAAAAATCATTTGACTCTCTTTCCATCAGGACCATTCTATGTTAAAATGTCTTTGACTACAACATTGGGCACATAAGAAATAATATGTGAATGTATAATGTAAAATCTGAAATCCCTTAATGGTTTAACCAAAGAAAAAGCCTATTTTTCCATGATATTTTATCTCAATGATGCATATCTCAAAGCCTTACTAAAAAATTCTATTGTATGTTCATGTCCTTCACTGTTTTTATGCAATAAAACATTGTTCAGATGAAAAATAAAAAACTATGAAGTCTGTGGTAAAATATGGGTTGATTAGGACTAGAGATTTTGTTAATGCTTTCTTGACTATATCAAAGGATTTTTTAGCTTCAATGTTCCATTTAATTTCTGAATCTTTTTTAAGCATCTTGGTTATATTTCTCAAAAGTTTTGCAAGATTGGGTATAAATCTCCTCAAAAAATTGATTTTATTGATGAAAGATTGAAGTTCTTTGAGATTCTTGGGGTGACTGATTTTGCGTATACCTTCAAACCTGCTTGGGTCAATTCTGATTCCATCTTGAGAAATAATATGACCCAACAAATTTCCTTCTTCAAGACCAAACAATGTTTTCTTGGGATTTAGGGAAATTTCAAACCTTCTACATTTTTCAAAAACCCTTCTCAAATGTGCCAAGCGCTCTTCATCAGTTTTTGGATATACAACAATATCGTCAATATATATCAAAATAAAATAGCCAATATCATCTACAAAAGCTATGTCCATGGCCCTTTGAAAACTAGTTCCATCATTCATTAATCCAAAAGGCATTTTCACATACATGAAAGTCCCCCAAGGAGTAGTAAAGGTCGTTTTGTCTTGATCATCAGGATGTACTAAAACTTGATTATAACCTAAAAAAGCTATCTAACAAAGAGCTCCTACTGGATCCTACTACCTTCTTCAATATGTGGTCCATTTTTGGTAAAGGGTAGTTTTCCTTGAGAAGTACTTTGTTCAGATTCCTAAAATCAATGCAAAGTCTAATCTCACCTTTTTTCTTTCTTGTAGGCACAATATTGGATACCCATTTAGAATATCTGAGTGGAACTATGATTTTGGAATCATAAATTTTCTTGATTTCTTTTCCAACCAAAGGCATTAAGATAGTATTTATCCTACGCAGTTTTTTTTTTAAATGTTTTTTATCCTCCTTGATTGGAATGTTTTGTTGTATGATGCTAGTATCATAATATTTTAAGTCCTCATAGCTCCAAGCAAATACATCTATGAATTCCTTAAAGAGAGCTATATACCTTTGTTTTGTAACTATCGACAATGATTTTGACAATTTTATGATTTTGGGGGTTTGTTCAGTGCCTATGTTACATTCTTCAATATTTTCCCCTGTTGGTTCCATTTTGGGTTTCATAGCCACCTCATTAAAGTCAAACAGTTCTTCTAAAGGGACCAGCACTCTAGGTAGGATATTATCTTTGAGTTGCAGTACTTCGAATTCCTCTTTTTCTGGGTCTTTATATATTTCTATTTTATGTACAATTTTATTTGGTGAAATATTTACATCAGAAACAATAGATTATTTTTCTATGGTAATATGTACATTAGAGTGAATGTCTTCTTCGCATTCTAGGTCTATATTGCTATCTTCAAATTCATCCTTAGATTGTAAGAAAATTTCAATTTTTTTGTCACTACCAAATACTTGCCAATATCTCATGTTATCTGACACATATGGATGATGTTTAACCTCTATTGTGTATTGTATGTTTGAGTGAGGAAATTGACATGTGCTTGTTGAAAAGGCTAAATCGTTTACTAGGACATTTTGATTTCTGGGGATAACTGCTAAATCATATTCATAAAATGTTCTTAAGAAATCAAGTACAACATTTATGTATGCTCTCAACCTTGGATGTTTTGCAACATATTGTCCTTTTATTTGTTTTATGACTAATTCAGAATCACCATGAACTGAAATCCTCTTAGCTCCTAATATTTTTAACAATTGTAATCCTAAGAGTAGGGCTTCATATTCTGCTATGTTGTTTTTGCACTGAAAATTTAGCTTGTATGAGTGACCTTGTGCATGATTCTTCCTTTTATTATACACCCAAATACCTGCTCTTGAGCCTTCTTTGCCACACAAGTCATTAAAAATCATATTCCAAAGAGGTTCATCTTCAGGATCTTGTTGTATAGTTTGTATTTGACTGTCATGTTTTTATTTAAGATCATTCTCTGCATGGGTAAACTGTGAATCAATGTCTCCATAATTATAAAGAATGAAGGAGTCAAGGTCGGTATGAATTGAGTACAAAAGATTATTGTGCAGTTCTTCTTGAATACTCACCATGTACTTCATTAAGGTTTCCCTATAAAGTCTTCTTGGTTGACCAAACACCGGTATTGTTGCATAAGTCATGTCCATTTGAAGGGTCCCTTGTAATTTTTCTCCCCATGTGCATGATAAATAATTTCATACTTAGGAGGGATTTCATCTACAACTATATCCATTACTAGAATTTTTGCTGGTATCTGAGCTAGAGTGACACAAAGACCTTTGGTAAGACCTAGACATCTAACTTTGCTAGAATCAAATGAGTACAAATCTTTGTACGGTCTAGTGATTTCAAGGCTAAGCTTCTCCATAATAGCCTTTGGCATAAGATTATGTGATGTGCCTAAATCCAACATGGCATTATGGAGAATTGTTTCATGAACATTAAGACTAGCATAAAATGGAGGGACACCTCCTTCTTGGGGTTTACCATCAACTTCTGGCCCAAACAAGAGTTCAGGATGATCATCATTTAAATTAATAGTATTATTAATCTCCCCTATGTTTAGTACCTTTAGGACTTGAGACCTATACACATTATTGTTTATTAATTCAGTAAGAGGAATAGATATTTTCAGTTTAGCAAGTTCATTCTCAATGCTGAATGGTGTTTGAACTTTGAGAAAATTTGAAAAATCAGTTTTTTAAACCACTACTTTTTGGGTAAATTCAGTTTGTTTACTTGTACTAGGAATATCTATTAAAGCAAATTTGGCAGGGATATCAACTATTCTCTTAGTAATTTTTTCTATGTTCTTCTTTTCTGAATTATTCACTGTTTTCTTTGAATTTTCTACTATTTTGTTGAGATCAGTTTTAGAGACTTTTTGGTAGTATTTTCTAATTTCCTTTTATTGGAATTGTCAAAGTTTTTCTTGCTTCTAAGGTTATATTGCCTATGAACCTCCATGATAGCATTCTCAAATCCTTCTTTATAATCATCAGATTCCTCAGATTCTAACTCTCTTTGAGTCAATGAAAATAATTCTTGTTCTTCTTGGGTGAGAAAAACAAAGTCATCTTCATTAATTTCCATCAAATTTATCTTATTTTATTCTACTACTCAATCATCCTCATCAACATAATTCTCTTGGAATGGAGGCCTAATTTGGTGATCAGGACCTATTTTCTCTCTTGTTTTATCAGAGGAGGATTTCTCCTAGGATTTTGGTTTCTATTTTGAGGAGGTAGTTGATTTTCCCCAGGAATATTTCTCTCATTTAAGTTGATTCTCTCCATAGTTCTAACCAATGAGTCAATTTTAGCATCATATGTGGAAGTTGAAGGTTCTTCTCTTACAGTAACTCTTATTTCAGTCCTCATTCTATCTCTTTTTACTAACAATTTGGCTTGTACACTGACTGCATCGCTCTGAATTTCCTCTAATGTGGTCGATTTTCTTTCCCTTAACTGATAATATTTCTGGTTCAAAACCATCTGGGAATTTAACCAAGGCTAAACCTTGTGGTGGTTTTATATGAGAAGGTATTGCATTATATAAAATATTGAATCTGGTGCAATAGTTAAGAACACTTTCAGTTAGAACCCTTCTAATATTTTCATATTCATATAAGATTCGAAGAAGGTTTTTTTTTACTTCCCACCTATGTAGGAATGTTTGATGAAATGAAGGGATGCTATTGATATTGTTTGTAGGAAAATATTTGAACCATTTCCTAAATTCTCCACTAAGACTCTGAGTAAACATCCTTAATTTAACACTTTATTCATCTATCTCTTGATGGTCAAAACAATAATTCATTTTGTGAACATGTTTTTGGCTAGTTATAGGACCAGTTCCATCACATAATGTAATTTTAGACTGGTAATATTGTGGCACAGTTGGAAAAGGTGTTGGAAACACCAATGGGGCATATATGGCTGCCATGATTGGTGGAAGTAGGTGAACAATGGATGACGTAGGATGGATGATAGGATAAGATGTATGTATGGAGGTTTGAGTGATCTTATGAGGAAGGATAAAATAAGTGGTGGGGATTATGGAGGCAGTAGGACTAGCTGATTTTAAGATGGGCACTCTGAGACGTTATAGAAGAAGTTGCTATAGTCAATGCAGTTAATTCTATAGATTTTTGAAGGTAACCATCATCAACAGTTGAAGTGAACTATGTTACACAATCTTGGAGACTATCAAAATCCTGGAGGAGCTGAACATTAGATTGAATTTGTGAGTAAGCTTCTCTCGCTAGAATTTGTTGAAAAATAGATGGATCAAATGTTGTCTAGTCAGTCCAATTCTCAGATTTGGTCTTGAATAAACCTTTTTCAAAGTGTAAATAAAATTTAATTTCTTGTAAAGTGACAAAGTTTTCAGGGCGAGAATTTGATCTGTGGAGAGCTCTGCTAGTTGTTTGACTTTCACTTCTAGGAGTTTTTCTTAAAATATTCTCAGGATTGTCCACTGTAGGAGGAGGATTTGGATCAAGATGGAATCTAGTAGATATTATTTTAGAAGCCGGAATTCATATCATAAGCACATATAAATTGATTATTTTAAAAAACTGAAAGAAACCAATCTTAGAAAATACTTCTATCATACAATGCTTTTAACCGAGGTTTCTGAATTCGAATGAAAAGACAAATTTTTCAATTTATGTCCCCAGTATGGTTTCCACTATGTTATCTTTATATAATTTTAAGATTTCCAAATAATAATTATAAAATGACAATATCAAAACCACTTTGGAGGCTAGGATCTAGCCCTCCTAGACTTAGACAGGGATCTCTCTTTAAGACTTAGCTTTATTTTCATGATTTCTAATATTAGGCTAGTTATATTGATTGTGAGGGTTTCTTTTGATTGATAGCCTGGTTGGATTAGGAGATATGATTAAAATATTTCCATTGGGCTATGGGGTCATAACAGGCTAGGTTGTTGCATCAACTTTTCCAGAGCATTTGCAAGGAAAGCTAACTATACTTACTAGATCTTTAAAACATAATGAATTATGGAATGAAAGAAAGAGTGAATTCAATAGTGGTAAAAAAAAAATTAAGTAGTTTTTAACCAGACTTCAGAAGAGAAACGCTTATATTGTAAACACAACAAGAATTAAGGTGCTCTAGTAGAAAATCTCATTCTTCAGATTTCTGTTTTACAATTAGAATTAAAGGGTGTACTTAAAGAAATAAAAATGGAAAACATTAAACACAGTAAAGAAAAGACATCAAAAAATAACTATAGCTCAATAATATTGCAAAATGGTCTTTTATTATTGATACTCCAACTCCTAAATTACAATGCTCCAATAGAAAAGTTTACAATCTAGGGTCCAACCCCTCATACCGAGAAAAATGCAGTATTTAACTAAATCTAAAGTGATAGTTGTATCTACATGGGAAATTTGTTTACTAAGTACAATAATAGTTGAAATTTGACTAATGTGACCACAAAGTGGACACGATAGAATAACTGTGACATGTGGCCCTTATCTCTAGAAGGTCGTTACTGTGTGCTTTAATATGTTGTTGTGATGGCAGATTTAGATAATATGATTCTGATATGATGAGTTGATACACTAATTTGCGGAATTAATTAATTTTCTGGGTTGGCTATTCTGCTGATGTGCTAAGTTGTCACCATTCTTGGTGATCACACAATTTCTCCCACTGTTGTTCAATTGGGATTTTGATCATGATGATTTTTCTGTAAATCTCATAGATCTCTCTCAATTTCATGAAAGTTGGCCTTAACATAAAAATGTGCTTGTTTTCATGCTGTATGAATAATTAATTATCCATAGCTTCGAGAAACACTCTACCTGTCATTGAACCTTTAATCCCTGCAAATTTTATTTTGTCTTTGGAAATCTCTTTCAACTTCTTGACATAATACTGCCCAGGCATGAGCTTATAATTTATCACAAAAAGTGATGGAAATCCTATTTTCTTCAGTGATTCGATTCTGTTGAATAATCTGCTGACACAAATTTCTAAGTTATGAAAATTTTCTTCTAACTATGTGAACAAAATCTTTTTGTTGTGAACCTTCTTGAATTCTAGAATGGTTATTGTTTTGTCCTCTACTCGTAGTGCTTCAGATTCAAACTTGTTCTTGGAATTCAAGAATCTGATTATGTTGTTTGCTGTCTGAGGAATCCCTACCAGCTTCTTGGTTGATTTTTCTATGGCATCACTTACCATTCTAATCAGATCCTTCTGTTAAAAAATGATTTAAATAGAAGGCCATATTTCATTCATGGAATCAACAATTCTTGTCTAAATAATCTATTTTTCTTGGCCAATGGTCTGACCAATGGAAGCCTCCCTCTCCGCTTTTATTAATTTTTCAATCTGCTTTTGAGCTCTCTATATCACAATTTAATGTGCATTATCTGACCTTTTCTTCAAATCCTTTAAGGTACTAATTTCTGCTTCTGACTTTTTAATCTCCTATGATTGGATAGTCATGTTTTCCATGGATTTTTCCAGTTTTTCTGCACTACCTAATGTGCCTGTGGTTGTTGGTGTAGCTGTAGGAATGACTGAAATAGGAACAACATCCAATGGTATGATGACTAATTTTGTTGTTTTTTCCTTTTCTTTAACCAATTTTTCCATCCCCATCTCCATTTTCTTCAGCTGTGTTGAATGCTCCATTATTAGTTTCATCATTTATGATTTATGTGCTTCATTCTCCTCAATGTATTTTGTAAGCGGGTCTTCAGTAGCTGACATTTTGAATTTTTTTCTGGGAGCTTCAATATCATCATTCTTCTTCTTTAGGATCTCTTCCACTACTTCTACATTTTTTGGGTCATACCTAATATTTACTACTAAGTCTTCCAGGGATTTGATTCTTGTATCTTTGTCCAAGGAGGAAATTTTCTCCATTTTAACCTGAGATTGAAAATTCGCCAATGATGCTTGCAGTTTAGATAGGCTCATGGCAGTGCTTGTTAATGTGGAGGAAATATCCTCTCCAGTCTGCTTATCGATCTCCATATGGTCCATTGGATGGATGTCCTTGACATCAAATTCAAAAGCAACGTGCTTGAAATCTGCAGGTGTTTTAGGCTAAGAGATTTAGGCTTCTAGGAAAGCCATTCTCATCTTTCCTTTCTTTGAATCAAAGGCTGATAAAAGCCTTCTTTGTGAACTGTTGGTCTTCTTCCAAAACTAGTTGTAGGTGTTGGTTTTCAAGATCTCATTCTTCCTTTTAATTTCCCTGAAAGTGTCATAGATTTTTCCTCCTTTTCCCTATAGTATCAGTAGATGTAGGGGTTTGTATATTTTTCTGTTGAAATGGAATTATGGTTGAAGATGTAGAGAATATGGTTTGGGCACCTGCTGGAGATGAGCTTGGAGAATCCCTAATGGTTATAACTATTTTCTACTTTGTTTCTTTATTCTGGTCTATATCCATATGGATTATTGCTCTTTTTCTGTACTTTATTTAGAATTCTCTGCTAGATGTATCAATTTCCATAGGAAACTGATCATCTCTATTTCTCTTTCCCTGGTTATTTTCCTTTGTCTTCCTTGTCTTTTGTAGTATGAATTTATTATGGTGTAGGGGTCTGTATGCTTGAGGAGGAAATCACATGTTCTTCAGCCTCCCGCAATTTATTAGCCACCCACTCTTCTTGGTTCATAAATTGCTGAATCTCAGGCCTGTGGGTGTGAATATAAGGGGTTGATTTTATCTCCACCCTTTTCTTTGAGATGATGTCAAATGGGTCATAAGACTAGTTGAATTTGTGATTAAATTTCATCTTCCTCAGCATTTTATCAGCCTCCTCTCCTGCTACTTTGTTATTGCAAATAAAAGGACCAATTTGGGACTTGATCCTAAATTGAGACTTTTTTTGGCAAAAAAAAAGTTTACTTCGTCTGCATTGATCATCTGCCTGATGTACTCCAGGGCAAAGATTCTCATGGGGAGGAACTTTGGAAGCTTTTAAGGGGTCAAATCACACCAATAAATTCTGATCTTCATGTAGTTCTGGTATAAGTACCAGTCTCTGATTCTCACTTGATCTGATAACTTCATGATCTTATTAATCTCCTCATTAATCCTTGGTTCTACCTTACTGCTGAGTATGTTCAGTGTTGGATGCACAAAGGCATCAACAAATCCCTTGTAGGTGTAGTCCTTTTGTTCCTTCATTAGCATGGTTTTCGAAAATATTATTGATTAGGGTTGGGAGTCATCATTAATTTTCTTCATTGTGAACTTGAATTTGATGGCCTAAAAATAGACAAACATGTAAACAAAAAATGAAGTGTATTTAAACACTTACTTTTTGTGAAACTTTAAAAATTTATCATTGATGGCATTAGCTATGAATTGGCTAAATTTAAACATAATTGAGGGCTTAGACTCGAATGAAAGAATAGAAAATAAACCTATCATGAACTCATCTATCCATTGGTCTAAATGATACCATAGAAAATATGAAAGGATAGTGACAATGTGTTGGATTCTATCAGGGAAAGTGGATGAGGGATATGGAGGATTCTTTTTGGGCAGTGGGGTGTCAATAGCCATGAATAACTCTAATGTTTTGGATTTCCTAGAAAAATCCCGTTTTTGGTATAGTTCTATGAGAGATTCATAGGAAAATGGTATTTCTTCTTCAATAGTAGGAGCCTGCATCATTGCGAGATTTACTGGGAATTGACAGTAAACAGTAATTATCCTATGGGGGCTACTACAACTCTCTCGTTAATATCATTACAAGCATGACATTTCCTCACAAATTTAGGGTAGTTGTCGGTCTTTGGGAATATGAAATAGGGTAATATAGTCTCCCACATCCCTATATCATCAAGTTCATCGCAGTTTGTCTTCTAGCTAGCAATAAACATCGAATAAGTCGAATTCTGACTCTGTCTCGTGTATTTTGAAATCCATGTCAGAAAGAGCCACATGATCTGTTGTGTAACCAACTCCAAAAATAGAAGAAATGAGATATCAACGCCTTAGAAATAAGCCACTTCGAGGGGGCAACCTCCAATACATTACATGAATGAACAATTCTTGGATGATACAATTTACAAAACCTCCTTTCTCTATATAGGAGTCCATGGGGCCAGAATGTAATCCTAGTGGGGCCACAATGTAATCCTAGCCGACCTAACAATAATAATTTAAGGGCACAATAATAACAATATGGGGGTTACAAGGGAAAAATAATAACAATAAGGGGGTTACACTAACAAAAATAATGGACTATATTAATAATATAAGGACCTAACATGCCCCTCCTTCAAAAAAGTGTTGTCCTCAACGCTTGAGTAGCTTTGGGTGCTTCTGTATAAGATTCTCATACTCCCATGTAGAATCTTCAGTGGGTAAGTTCTTCCACTTGATGAGATACTCTGAAATTGATCGATTCCGTAGTTGTCGAGTTCTTGTTTCCGTGACCGCTTCCGGTTCCAATATGATTTTTCCTTCCTCATCAAGTTCTGGCAATATTGTTTGAATTGGAATATTTTCACCTATAACCCTCTTTAAGCACGAAACATGGAAAACTGGATGTACTCGCGAAGAAGCAGGAAGCTCCAATTTGTATGCATTAGTACCAATCTTTTGCAACACCTTGTAAGGACCATAGTACTTTGGCGATAATTTATTATCCTTCTTAGCTTGCTTGAGGGACATTTGTTTATATGGTTGTAGCCGTAAAAATACCCAATCTCCTACATCAAAACTTCTCTCGCCGCGATGTTGATCTGCCTGTTGTTTCATTCGATTTTGTGCCAAATTCAGGTTATCCTTTAAGAGTTGGAGAACTTCTTGCTGATGCTCGATGTGATCTTCCACTGCTTGAACCTTCGAATTTTCCTTAAAGATGATGTGATCGATGGTGGATGATATTCATAAAGTGCCATAAATGGGGTCATTTTTGCTGCAGTATGGAAGGAAGTGTTATACCACCATTCAGCGAGAGGTAACCACTTGACCCATTGTGTTTGTTTATCAGATACAAAACAACGAAGATATCCTTCCAGAAATTTATTTACTATCTCTGTTTGACCATCAGATTGAGGATGATAAGATGAGCTATGAGCTAATTGAGTACCCAAACAAGAAAATAACTCTGTCCAAAAATTTCCCGTAAAAATGGGATCTCTGTCGCTCACAATAACCCTTGGGCTTCCATGTAGCTTTTGAATTCCGTCCACAAATGTAGTAGCAACTGTACTTGCTTTAAATGGATGAGATAATGCACAAAAGTGTGCATACTTGGTAAGTCTATCAACTACCACCATGATGACATTCTTGCCTTTGGACTTCGGTAAACCTGTGATAAAATCCATTGAAATCTCCTCCCAACGTTGACTTGGAATAGATAAAGGTTGTAGAAGTCCCGGGGTCTTAATTGTCTCCACTTTATTCTGCTGGCAAACCAAACATTCCGCCACAAACTTTTGAATATCAGATTTAAGGCCATCCCAAAAAAAATCTTTCTTCACCCTTTGGTAAGTTTTTAAAAATCCTGAGTGTCCTCCTAAAGGAGAAGTGTGCAATTCCAGAAGAATCTTTTGTTTTAGTTGGGAATTCTTACAAAGATATAAGCGATATTTGTACCATAAGGAATAATTTTTCCAACTAAATGTATCAGATGTACTAGGATCTTACTGCAAATTTTGAATGAGTGTCCATACATCTTTGTCCTTATTCCATTCATCTCTTGCTTTGGTTATCCAATCTGGTTGGATAATAGAAATGGCACAAAGCAATGCTTCCACCTCTTCATTCTTTCTTGAGAGTGCATCTGCAACAACATTAAGCTTTCCTTTTTGTAGATTATTTCAAAGTCATAACCCAACATCTTTGTGACCCATTTTTGTTGCTCTTCTGAAGATAGTCTTTGTTCCAAAAAGTGTTTAAGACTATCATGATCAGTTTTTACCTTGAAGTGTCTTCCCATTAGGTAAGTTCTCCATTTCTTTAGTGCATGCGGTATTGCTAACATTTCCTTCTCATAAATAGGTTTCTGTAAATACTTTCCTTTGATTGGATGACTTTCAAAAGCAATGGGTCTTCCTTCCTGCATTAAAACTTCACCAATTCCATTTCTTGAGGCATCACATTCCACAATAAAGGTTTTTGTGAAGTCTGGCATAGCTAAGACCGGTGCTAGGCACATTGCCTCTTTAAGACGTTCAAATGCCTTAGTTGCTTCGGGAGTCCATGAAAATGCATCTTTCTTCAATAATGTTGGTAGAGGTGCTGCTATTATCCCATAATTTCTAACAAACTTGCGATAATACCCTGTTAACCCGAGAAATCCTCGCAACTTCTTTATGGTTGAGGGGACTTTCCATTCCTTAATGGCTTTAATTTTGTTAGGGTCTACTTTAACACCCTCGTGAGATACAATATGACCCAGATATTCCACCTCTTGTACTCAAAAGAAACATTTGGATGTTTTTGCATATAATTGTTTCTCCTGCAATAGTTTGAGCACCCTGTCAACATGTTCAACATGATCCTTCCAAGACCTACTGTAGATTAGTATATCATCAAAAATACTAGCACAAATTTTCTAAGGAAGGGTTTGAAAATGGAATTCATCAACCCTTGAAATGTAGAAGGTGCATTGGTAAGGCCAAAAGCATGACCAAAAATTCATAATGACCCTCATGAGTTCGAAATGTTGTTTTTGGAATATCTTCAGTCTTCATTCGAATTTGATGATATCCTGAACGAAGATCCAACTTGGTAAAATAAATTGCTCATGTAATTCATCCAATAATTCATCACTCACGGGAATGGGAAATTTGTCTTTAATGGTGAGCTTATTGAGCTCCCTATAATCCGGACACATTCGCCATGATCCATCCTTCTTGTGTACCAATACTACAGGAGCAGAGAAAGAACTTTCACTAGGTTGAATTATACCCGCCTCTAACATTTCTGCAATCATACGTTCAATTTCGCTCTTTTGGAAGTAAGGATATCTATAAGGCCTGATGTTTGGAGGACCACTTCCTGGAATCAAATGAATAGCATGATCATGATCACGAATAGGTGGGAGTCCTTTGGGAGTTTCAAACACCTTGGAATGATTGTCCAAGACTTGTTGGAGATCTGCAGAAATAGATGATTTTGATGTTGGAACTTCTAGTGAGCATAATTGTGCAATTGCGCCTCGTTGTTCTTTCTTTAGAAGCTTTGTCATGACATTAGAGCTTATTATCCTTCCTGGCTTCCCTTCAATACCCCGTAATTCGACTTCCTTTCCTTCTGAAAAAAATTTCAAGAAAAGTTCTTGAAAATTAAAAGCTACAATCCCCAAAGATTGTAACCATTGTACTCCTAGTACAACATCAGCACCTCCCATAGGAATGGAAAGCATTGGACTAGTCAATACATATTCCCCCATGGTTAGCTTGATATTATGGCTTTTTCCAGAGCAATTTATAGTTCCTCCATTTGCAACCATCACTTGACATTCTGGTGCTGGGTATAGGAAACAATTTAATTCCTTGGCTACCTTACAATGAATAAAATTATGGGTGCTACCTGAATCAATCAACACTATTACCATTTTCTTCTTGATCTGTCCTGCTATCTTGAGAGTTTGAGGAGTGGTAATTCCTGCCAGTGCATTACATGATATGGTCGGATTCATTTCTTCCTCTTCTATGGCTGGTTCCTGGTGTATATCCTCTTCTTTTTCATTTTCTTCTTCTTCTTCACAATCTATATAAAATAATTTCTTTTCAGCACACTTATGACCTTTAGTGTATTTGCTATCACAACTGTAGCAAAGCCCTTTTGCTCTTTTTTCTTCCAATTGTTGTGGTGTCAACCTTGTAGGTTGTGGAAATCTAGGCGTAGCAACACTTCCTTCTTTATAAAATTGAGTGGTAGGCTTCCTTGTCGCCATAATTTTACATTCAACTTTTCTTGCCAACCTGAATGCCTTCTCCAATGAATCAGGTTCCAAAACACGAACTTCATGTTGGATGTTATCCTTTAGAGTACCTAAGAAGAGATGAATCCTGTGCTCCTCTGGAATATTAGCTACCCTTATATTCAATTTTTGGAAGTCCTCAATGTGCTGCCCCACTAAAACCTTTTGTTTGAGATTTATCAATTGGCTAAAGAAGGTGTTGCTCTTTGTATCCTCATAATGTGCTATCATTTCCTCCGTAAAAATTGACCAAGTGACATTTTTTTTACGGGAGCAAAGCCATTGATACCATACAAATGTATTTTGTTCTAAATGTAAAGTTGCAATGCGTACCTTTTGTGTGTTTTGTATGTTATGGAGATCAAAATATTGCTCCATCTGTAGTATCCATGTTACAGGATCCTTTCCATCAAACTTCCTCATATCCATCTTTGGAATATGGTGGTTCTTCCCGCCAACATTAGAGTTTATGAAATCACAATTAATATTTATTTTGTTCTCATCATGAGGTTCTTCTACTATCTTTTCACCATTAGGAAACCTTTCTTGTATAAACTTTGTCAAACCTTCCATGTCTGCTTTTAGAAAATTCTTTATGTTTTCCATTTTCTCATCGATCTTAGCTTCCATGTCATCAATCTTAGCTTCCATGCCCACTTCCATGCCATCCATCTTAGCTTCCAAACCAATCATCTTAGCTTCCAAGCCTTTCTTCAAACCATCCATCTTAGTTTCCATGCCTTTCTTCAAAACATCCATTTCATTTTTTGTTGTTCTTTGCAAGAGCGAAATTTTCTCTTGTAATTTTGATATGTCATGTTGCCATTCTTCATCTTCATGAGTCATAGTAGAGCCTTCTGAAGGCTTAATGGGTGTTGAATTCTTTTTAGGGGCCATTTTAGAATCCAATACTGATATATATTCTACAATATGCCCTTGGGATTAATTTAACTTGATTATTCAAACAAGACTTGTGCAATTTGAAAAAAATACACACCTTTTTCTTGCTTTGAGGAGATCGATATTGAAATTGTATTATCTCTGTGATTGCAGATCTTCAATATCTGAAATTCAGCACTATAGTAGCCCTCTGAATTTTCTTTTGAATTCCATAGGTATGACCTGATTTGGATTCTCCAAGACAAAGTTGTGTCCAATCTCCCACAATGACCTAATTATGGACTGGTTCAGTAGAGCAAACTTGTATGACTTGCCACGTGTCACTGTTTCATTTTTTGTCTCTGAAATTGATAGCCAATAAACTACAGTCTGTGTGCTTGCGAAAATTTTTTACGGCACTCCAATCCGATGCCCAGAGAGAGAGTTATTGAACTTTTTCCACGATCACCTCTTTGAGATGCAATTCAGGAGCCTGAAAAAGCACTACCTTCCACAGATCATATCTCGAAAAATATTGCGAACCAAGCTCTGAATTTTTTTGAAGAATTTCCTCTGGATTTCAGCTTCGCACCATATGAATTTCAGATTCTGAACCTTCGTATAAAAACAATTATAGCGAAAATTCCACGATGACCTGTTTAGGAGCTTGAAAAAAGACCTAACTTCCACAGATGATATCTCCGAAAATATTGTGAATCAAGCTCTGAAATTTTTAGAAAATCTTCCTCAGGATTTCGGATTCGCACCCTAAAAATTTCAGCGTCTTAAACTTTGTAGAAAAAAATTTATAGCGAAAATTCCACGATGATCTGTTTGGAGCAGCAAAACCCTAGAATCCAAAGCTCTGATACCAAATGTTGTGTAACCAACTCCAAAAATAGAAGAAATGAGATACCAACGCCTTAGAAATAAGCCACTTCGAGGGGGAAACCTCCAATACATTACATGAATGAACAATTCTTGGATGATACAATTTACAAAACCTCCTTTCTATATATAGGAGTCCATGGGGCCATAATGTAATCCTAGTGGGCCACAATGTAATCCTAGCCGACCTAAAAATAATAATTTAAGGGCACAATAATAACAAAATGGGGGTTACAAGGGTACAATAATAACAATAAGGGGGTTACACTGACAACAACAAGGGACTATACTAGTAATATAGGGACCTAACATGATCCAGGTCCACCTAAGGGTAAACCATTGGATTAAATGGCTATTTTTCCTTCTTTTGATGAATTGGTGCACTTGAAAAGTGAACTGATTATGTTTTTATTGCAGACGCATTGAAGAATGGAATTAGAAGAAGATGGGAAATGAAGAAAGGGAGCTTGTGCTGATCTGAAACGAAAATGGGGAGAATAAATTACAGAAGGGGAAGTGTGGGTATTCTCTAGACAGTTAGAATCTTCTCTGTGCCTTCTTTAATCTAAAAAAACCTTTAAAAATCGATTCACCTGTGAGAAATAGAACGCAAATGAAATGGTAAACATTGCAACAGGTGAGGAATTTTGATTTTGTAGTGTGATTGAGTTATTGTTGACATGGCGCGGGCCCATTGTATAACGGCCTAAGCCATTAAATGTCTAACAGGCTTAAGGTGGGAGCATAGGCGATTGGATCGATTTGACAGGTGGAAGTCATCGCGACGCAATGGTAATGGCACAACGGTAATGACGGGGCTGCAAGGGTCAAAGACATGAAGGTTTTTTAGCGGTAGAAAACATATTTTCACAAGGGGGCATGATCAGTAATTGGTAAGGAGTGGGGGGGTGCGAAATAATTGGCGCCTAGCACGTAGCAGGAGGGGTGGTTTGGAAAAATAGTCCATTTCGGACACCCCCCCCCCCCCACCCCCCACCCCCCACTTGATGTTAACGTTCGGAGGATGAGGGGGTGGGGGGTCGCAAAAAATCGTGAGTCGTCGGATGAGATGGAAGAAGTGGAGATGGGATGGGAGATGGGGGGAGTTTAGCGGTGATGTGACGGATGAGTGAATGGTGGGGTCGAGTGAGTGTAAATGAAGAGCGAGGCAGAAATGTAGTTTCGGGACTTAGGATATATGAAATACTTAAAATGTCCTTGATAAATCATTAATCCCGAAACCAAGGATATCCACTATTGTTTTCTATTTTCTCTTTTTAAATCCAAAAATACATGAAGCCCTTAGGAGGAATTTTGGAATAAACTTCATGTCTCCTCTATATTTTCTTCTTTTCATCCCCACCCACCCATTTCACTAATCTAACATTTTTTGTTCTTTTGTAGCGTGCACTTGGACTTGCAGACCCCTAATAACTTTTTCTTTAAAACTCTAACCTACATCTATCCTTATTTCTTCCATTGACTCAGATTAGTTGTTGAGTCAATTTTTTTTCTACCTAACTACTGATATGACAAGGTTAAAAAGTTTGGAAAATCCTTATTTTCTAACCTATCAATAGAAATTTAAAATTGTACAATCATGCTTAAACCATATGATTGAACAAACTAATCTAATCAGTAGTGGCATTTTTTTTTTTGTGAATCAGAGGAATCAGCAACATCAGACAACTTTCACACACAAGGCGCGGGGTCAAACCCCTCGGCTACCAATATAAACTCTCAGGGACTGCCCAACCTGCAAGAACGGTACCCGGTTTAGACGAGGCTCGAACTCGTGACCTGCTTAACAGCACGAACGCCTTAACAGTGCATCTGCTGGCCACTAGACCATGCCCCCGCGAGCTCAGTAGTGGCATTTTGATTTGCATCACTTTCAGTATTATTATTTTTGGTGTTTTTATTTCTTTTTCTCTTTCTCTTTTTCTTTTTTTTTCTATATACCATATTTTCTTTTCTTTTTTCATATTTTTTGGAAATTAATTGAATATTGAAAATTTAATCACCTTGACATCCTATGATTTATAGGATACTAACACCTTCTTAGTCAAAATTGACGAATCTGGTTGTGCCATTTGGCACAATATCATTGGTTTATTGTGGATAATATTCCATGTGAAGCTGACTGGACTTACCACATCATCCCTGTACTTCCTCTGCTCATTTTTTGGATGTTTGGGAAAACGAATAGCATGCCATAATTCCCTCATACGAACTCGAAATTTGTTGAAATGAGTTGCGTTGGAATCCTGGAGACGAGGTCTATCGAGGCGTTTAGGTTTGAAACATTTCTAAGCACTTTCAATTTTGAGCTAAATACTTATGCTTGGATCATTCCTCCCCACTAGAAGCCTTTTGGACCCCAAAAGATACTATCAGTTTTTTAGCAATGGAGGGTGTAAGTCCCTCACTCTTCCAATGTCCAACAATTTGGCCTTTGAAGGATTTTGACCCCATTCAACATTCCCTCTTCTTGAAGTTATGATTCTTCTGTCAAGTATGAGATCTTGCTAAAGTTCATCAAGATATTTTGGCAAGAAATCATCTATTGATGGAAGCTGAACATGTTCTCATTGGTCATAAATCAAGGGAGGCTCAATCAATCTCAAATTCTCAACATTAATGACAGGATAAATTTGCATATAAGGAGGAAAATCTAGCTTGAATGCATTTGTACCAATATTTTCTAGAATTTTAAATGGAACATAACGGATTGGTTTGAGATTTTTACCTCCCCCTTTCAATATTTATTTTCTTATGTACAACCAAAATTCATCAAAAAATTGGAATTTGTGATCAAACCAGTGTTTTTCATGCCTTGCCTTGTAGCTTCTTTGGCTCTTTTCAAGTTTCTCTTGCATGGTGTGATGTATGAACTGAATTTGCTCAATGAATTTCCTTTCCTTATCTATGTCACTATGACCATATATAGTGACATATTGCTCAAAGATGAAGTCCAATGGAAATCTTGGCAAATAACCATAACATGCCTCAAATGATGATGTGTTTGTGGAAGAATTTGTTTCCCTATTGTATGCATGCTGAATGTAATGCAACAGTGCATCCCACAACTTGGGATACTTGTTGCAATAAACTATAAGAAGATGAATAATGGTCCTGTTCACCATCTCAGTTTGACCATCTGTTTGTGGATGAAATTTTGTATTCTTCTTCAACTTTGTGTCCATCATTTCCCATAATTTTGAACAAAAATTCCCAAAAAATCGAGAATCTCAATCACTTATAATAGAAGTAGGAAGACCAAAATTATATAACTTGCCCAAGTGATACAAAAATATGTTATGCACAAGATAATATAAATCTTCATTTTCGTTTCCTTGACTCAAGCTCTCATACACATATCGAAAATCACTATCATTTGCATATTGTTCAATGTAACTTTCATGCATAATGGAATTGTGCTTGAGTATAATAGCTGAATTTAAAATAGGCCTAGAGAGCATGTCAACTGCCTTATTGTAGATTCCCCTTTTGTACCTGATAACCAAATTAAATTGTTGTAGAAAATCCATCCATATGAAATGTCTTAATTGCTGCAACTTTGATTGTGATTGTAAGTACTGTAATGGCTTATGGCCGGTATGGATAATGGTCTCTTTCCCCATCAAGTAATGCTTCCATTTCTTTACACTTTGTACTAATTCATATAACACTTTATCATAGGTGGGATATCTATTCACAACTCCATTAAAATTTTTGGAATGAAACGAGATAGACTTACCATGCTACACGAGCACTGCTCCCATAGCATAATCACTTGCATTTGCTTGGAACTCAAACGGTTGTCTAAGATCTGAAAGTGCTAAAATCAGTGCTAAACTTATATTTTACTTCAAAGAAACAAATTATTTTTGTTGTACATCTTAAACTCACCTCCTCTAGCAATGTTTCCCAAATACACCAATGAATTTTTACCAAACTCCCACTTTAATATCTTTAAAATAATTTATCATTTTTCAAGACATCAAGTACCTTGTTCACATGCATGACATATTATTCCTTTGACTTGCTGAATATGAGTATGTCATCTAAGTAAAAAATGACAAATTCATATAGAAATGGTCTAATTACATCATTCATGACTCTCACGAAAGTAGTTGGTGCATTTTTTAAGCCAAATGGCATAACTAACCACTCATTCAATCCTTGTCTAGTTTTGAAAGTAGTTTTCCAAATGTCCTCTTCAGCTATTCTAACTTGATGATAACCACTTCATAAGTTTGACTTACTGAAATACTTTGCATGCTTTAACTGATCTAGAAAATTATCAATGCATGGGAGTGGGTAGCAATTCTTTATCGTGATTTTATTCAGTGCACGAAAATCGATACACATGTGCCAAGTCATGTCCTTCTTTGGAACCAAAACTATTGGTGAAACACATGGTGAAGTAGATCGACATATGATACCTTTGTTCAACAATTCTTGGATTTGCTTCTTTATTTCCAAACTATCCATAATTTACATGCGATACTTACCAATGTTTGGAAGTGGAACATTCTGCTGCAGCTGAATCTCATGCTGAATTTACCTCTTGGGTGGTAACACCTTTGGTTCTTGAAACATCATGCCATGCTGACTTACCACATCAAACAAATCAGATTTCAATTTGTCATCACATCCATCAAAATATGCATAGTCAACATCATCCTTTTTTTATCATGAGAAGCACAAAATTTTCACTTGAATTTATTATCCTCTTCATTTTCCCTGCATTAACTAAAGAAATATTCAGTTCATTGCGATGAGCTCTCACAATACACTCCACCCCATCCTTAAGAAAATGATATTTTTTCTCATGGCGATAAAACATCGCTTTCCTATCATACAAATACAGACTTCCCAAGATGATCTTGGAAATGTAAAGTGTAACCACATCTAACTCGACTTCATCAAAAAATTTTGCGGTAATAGCAAGTATAAATATGCATTTCCTTGTAACCTGTAAATTTGCATTCTTAACTATCCATCCCAAAGGGTATGGTTTATGATGTGGTACACATTAGGGGAATTTTGAGGTCTAAAATGGGCCTCCTAAGAAAATGTACAACCAAAATAAACTTTATAAGAACCAATAGGATTCAAGATGATGATGTCAACCATGGGGGATGATTTACCATTTTTTAAGTAAAAGAGTAAAAATATTAAAAAATAATAAAATAATAAAACTACTTTTTCAACTCGTATTTTCAAATTATCTCCAAAAAATTTTACTCAAATTTCGAACGAGAGTACTCTTTGCATGTAAAATTTAATTCCTCATCCAAGGAGTACCCATGTTGCATACATTTGATGGACCCTAATACATGAAAAATCATGATTGCAATCACATTTTTCATGTATTTCTCATTTCTCGTGTAGAAGGATCCATCAAAAGTATGCAACATAGGTAATCCTTGGATGAGGAATTAAAATTTTCATCCAATGAGTTCTTCCACTCGAAATTTGAGTAAAAAATTTGGGAGATAAGTTTGAAATATGAGTTGAAAAAGTACTTTCTTCATTTTTCCCTCTAAAATTTGATGATGTAATCAAATTTTATTTTATTATTTCCACTATTATTTTATAGTTTCCTTAGGAGGCCCATTTTAGACCTCAAAATTCCCCTAAAGGAGTTAAGGTTAACCTTTTTTACTAAGTCTTCTAAAACCAAGTTTTCTTGTGACCCCGTATCAAATAATGCATCAATATTTGTATAATTAGAAATCACTCTAACATGAAACAATTCTATCCTTGTGTCTTCATTTGGAGTGTTGTTGTGACTGTTTGAGTAACTAGAACTTGCTATGGATTTCTTTCCTTTGTTAACCATGGCGATTATTTGGTCTCATCTCCTGAATCAAATCCAAGATCTTATTGTGTATGGCAATCATCTTTTGTTTCCCTTTGTTATTTGGTTTCTTTGGCCTTAGTTCGGGATGTAGTTTCCAACAGTGGGCTTCATCATGCCCCTCTTTGGAACAATATTTTCATGTAGTTTTCTCCCCTTATTTCTTGATACTTGCATCCTTCTTTCTCTTCCATTTTCCTCCCTTCTCTTTTGCGTTACCTTTGAATGGCTTCTTCTTACTACCCTCTTTAGGAATGTTTTTTCCCCTTGCTTCAAGATGCATGGCTTGCACACATACTTCATCTAATTTGTTTGGGTTAAACATAATGATAGTATGTTTTAAGTAGGAATGTAAACCTCCTATATATTTCAAGTGTGTATCTTGTGAATTCAAGTTTACTCCTAGCAACAAAGCCCTCTTTCTAAACTCCTAAGTGTACTCTTGAACAGTTTGGCCTTCAAGCTGCCTAAAGTTCTGCCAACTCATAATTTATTTTTGCATATAGGCTAATGGTAAAAATTTCTTTGAATGGAAGAAATGAATTTAACCCAAGAAATGGAAATCTTACCATGGATTCGCATTTCCAGTTGTGTCTTTACCTCCCACAAAACTAGTGCTACTCCTTCTAGCCTTAATGAAGCCAACTGGATTTGTATGTCATCTTCTCGTAGATTTTGAATTCTGTAGCATACTTCCAGTTGATGAATCCTATTCTCTAACTTCTCTACATTAGCCTCTCCATTGTATATGGGAAGTTCAAACTTAATGTCGAACTTGAGTGATGGAGTCTTTCCTTTTGGGATCTTGGAATGAGTGTGTGTATGATTTTTTGTGGTGGATGTGGAAGATGAAGATGTTGATGAAGATGATGAAGATGAGGATGGTGGAGATGGAGGTGGATTTCCTCCAATACATTTTGAGCTCTTCTCTTCATCCTTCTTACTGTTTGAATATCCTCCTCAATGTGGAGGCTTTGAACCTTCTCCATATTTTTCTGCAATGAATGCTTCATACATAACTTCAACCATTCTTTGCATTTCTTTGAAGTCTCTCATAACATCCTCTTCTTCAGACTATTCATGAGTCTCTTCATAGCCTAACATTTTGGCTTTGGATTCAAGCTCAACCTTTATAGCTTGTACCTCTTCAATCACTTTAGCCTCTTGTGCAACTTGTACCTCTTCAATCTCAAATGATGGAGATGTAATTTTAGGTCCTTCAGGTGCTTCTTGACGTGGTCCTTTGGGTGAGTATGATGCTTTCTAAGCTCTCTTCCTTCTTTTCCTAATCTCAGGACTAGCTACCAATAGCTTCCCTTCTCCTCTCTACAACCTCAACCATGTAAGCATCACAAAAATTGCAACTATTAAAACCCTTCAGAAAAACAAGAAAACAACCTTGTGCTTTGATACCAACTTAATCTCAAATTGATTGTTAGTTATTTTTGTGCTAATATCAATTTCAAATTTTAGAAAAAAATTCCTTGGTTTGCTTTTCCATTAAGATTTTATTGATGAGAATGTGATTGTCTAATCATTAAACTTGGTGAAATTTAGTGTTTTTTCATGAACTAAAAATCATAGAAACTAATTTCTGAACAGCAGCAAATAAGAACACAACAAGCAGAAATAACAGATCTCAAAAGACAAGTTTTTGATGAAGGAGTTCACCCCTCCTGGGCTACATCTCCTTGGTCCATCTTCATAGTGTGGGCCTTTGTATTAGCTTCAAATGTGCAAAATTATTATTTACAGTCTCTTGTTGACTCTGCAACCTCCTCCAATGGCTCCAAAACATTAGAATAGACCAGAAATGACTCTTCCTCAACTCATTTTGGTCGAAAATTTCATGAGTTATGGAAAAAAACAAGATTTCCTACAATTTCTCCTCTAAAATTTGGATTTCGCCAGTTAACATTCCAAATTTAGCAAGGCCGCCTAAAAGGACACCTCCACTGGTTGGACCACTAGATTAAACTGCACTTAATTAGAGCTAAGCACACTTAAATGATAAGATAAGTGATGTTTAAAAGCTAAGCACTTTTAGCACTAATTGCATATTAATATGGATTATTTGTGGCTTAACATAATAAATCATGGGCTAAAATATGTTTGAAACTCTACCGTATTTGCTGTCGAAGACATCGGTTCTGGCGCATCGAACATATGGGAGGGGAAAACCTTAGAATAAATCTTTCCAACATGCCATTCCACTTGTCATGCCATGGGGCGGGGGGGTTACGTGGCATGGCACATGGCCCTTCCCCATTGGCCCATAATTGTACAATATAAAATAACAACATTGCACCAATAATAATGCTAATTCACCCTTAGACTTAGGATAAAAAAATTACCCTTCCTAGTCAACATTGGCGAATCTGGTTGTGCCACTTGGCACAATATCATTGGCTAATTTTGGAGAATATTCCATGTGAAGCTGACTGGAATTGCCACATCATCCCTATAATTGTTCTTCTCATTTTTATTTTTTTTGGGAAAACTAACATCAGGCCATAATTCCCTCATATGAACTTAGAATGTGATGAAACAAGTTGCGTTGGAATCCTGGTTCCAATAGATGATGCCGAGTCATAAATAAAGAGACCATTCTGGGAAGCATGTGCGGCCATAGCTATTATCATCTGTTTACCTCCATATCTGCTGGAATCTGCTCTTCAAATTATATCATTAATACACAAACATATTTTATAGTTATGAACAATAATATGGGGCAAGCCATTGAAGATATTGTAAGGATGAACTAACTAACCAAGTCAAGGATGAGGTTTGGATCGGCTAAGAAGGATGAAAGTCGTCCTTTCCCGTACCCTACTATCAGAGTGTCCATAGTTCTGCAATTATACATTCCAAAAACTGCATATTATCAGTATTAATAACGATATGATATTAATTGGATACAAAAGCTATGTGACCTTCAACCGGTATTCCTATGCTGGAATTTTGAAACGGTGATAATTCAACTTAGCTCTGTATAGCTGGGTCCATTTTTAAGCAGCAATCATTATACATCTTTGTAGTTATTTATTCTTTAAAATGATGGAATCATGTATCCTCATATTAAAATTGTGAAAGGATTATGGTTTCAACCTATCTGCGTATAGTTCTAAGCATTTCCAGGCAGCTATTGTTACTAATCTGAATAGTGAATAATAGATGCTCTCCAACTAATTTGGAAAGATGGCAATGCTTTGCTTAAAGATGGGTGAGATTGTGGAAGTGTAATGATTCCAAACATTTATACATATACATGTTTTAATATATTTTTTTACATATTTTAGTCAGTGCTTATGCCTAATTTACATAAGAGGCTTCACTTAATGAATATCTAACATAGTAGTGAGTTAGGAACATAAAACAATATTTTTAATTTGATTACATATTAAAAAATATCTTTCAAAATAATAACCCCAATATCAATATTATTAACGCACTTAGTATAATATGATATTGGCTGTGAATACAATTTTTCCATGAATAGATCTCCCTGTATGTCAGTTAAATTTTTGGATATTTAATAAATCCACTTCTATACTTATATTGACAACAATATCAAACGGAAATTGATTTTTCTGAATCACAAAATATGGTTGATTACGAATACCTGGTGCCTTCCATCCAGCCAGGAAAGGGCTCTGCCAATGTGCTTTCAATAATGCTCGGTCGGAGGACCACCACTGGAAGATTTCCTCTATGGCTCTCCACTACCATCTCTCCCATAGCTTTTGTAAATGAGTACGTATTTGGCCACCCAAATCTTCTTGCCCTGTTCGGACGTCCATGAATGAATCTAATTTCGATCTACAAGTCCATGAATGAATCTAATTTCGATCTACATAATTATGACATTTATGAAAATTGCGAGTATATGGTTTTCCAGAGTGACAAACCTCTCTAAGCCCAATTCTTTGAGACGTTCGGCCTCACTATCATCCTGTGCGAGTAGTTGAGGAGTCCATATGTATCTTGTCTAGTGTTTTCTCCAGGAAATCAAATTCCGCTTTAATATCTAAGAGAGTTGAACCGCCTTCGTCCACAGGTCCATTTCCAGTCGTTATAGTTTCTCCCATCTTCACAGGTCTCTCCAGGATTCTTCCACTTCCGCGTCCAACAACGTAAGCTTTTGCCACATTACAGAAAGGTCAGTCTATAAATGTTTAATCATATATTGGTATTTCCATTTAATCTTCATTCACAAATCATGGAAATTGAGTTTATTCATTTTAACTTAATTCACTTCAAAATAGTTTCATGTTTCAGAAGTGTCAGAATTTTGTGGACATCCCTGTGGTGATACATCGAGAAAAGCAAATAGTAACCTTGGCCAAACAAAATGTCATTCAAGACTTGCATGAATTGATCAGAGCAATAAGTATAGGTTAGGGCTAGAATATAAAATTTTCCAAGGTTGTACTGTTCAGAACCCTGAGAAATTCGGCTGAAATAATGATATCCTCATCTCTTACTCTTGTTCAACGAAGTCTGTGTTTGATGTTTAAGTTTCTCTCTAAGAAATTTCCAATTACCAAAACGCTTACGGGAGAATTGAAATTATAAATAATAACTAACCAGGGCAACCTATCCATGAAATTGAAATTATAATAGTAACTAACGAGGGCAACTTATCCATTTTTAAATTCCAGAAAAGAGTGATTAATATTAGTGGAAGACTCCATTAACTGGAAAAGTAGATGAATGTCTTTTGGATTAATCATATTATTGAAATTTGATGGACTTTTCGAACCAATTATTGTGGTTCATTGTTTATTTCTTAATCGAGCAATGATGCATCCCTATTTATTCATTAATATCTATTAGTTTCTCTTGCTTATATTGAGAATGAACGACCAAATATTAATGATGTGATTAATCCTAAATACATTTATCTACATTATGGATCACAAAAACCTTAAATCTAATTTTAAAAAAATGATTTATAACCATACTTCATATTAATTATTAATTATGTAAAAATTGTTTATATGTATTTTAGTGAAACAATGAACACAAAACCTTTCATTACCAAAAGATTGATTGTATCATTCCAAAGGATTTACAAACTTATTAGTCTTTTCAAAATGTGATTTTCAATTTTATAAAATAAAATTTATAAATAAATTAAATAACTAGTAAAATCTCCCATAAATATCAAAATATTCATTTTATAAAATATTTTTGTATTATTAAAATCCAAAAGATATAAAAAACTAACTAAATTATAATTATTACTAATTACAATTTTATCTAATAGTTTAAAATAATTAAAAAATAAAATTTAATTTATTAATCCAACTATTTTTAAAATAACATGATAATGTATAAGGTATCATAAGGTACCATATTTAACCTAAGTCACCTAACACCGGACAAGGGACATGATGGACAAGAAAATTTGAGTCTAATTCAAGAGAGGGTGACCATAGGAAGGAACACGACATGTCCCAACACGCTATATATATATATATATATTAAAAATTAGATATTCCTTACACATACAAATTCATTGATTTAAACATAGATTTTCATTTGGATGTAAGTTTTACAAAGATTTAAGATACATGATACATTGATGCACATGGGTGAAGACTTTTCTTCTACTTAATGACATGCAATTGGTATTCTAATAACTCCAACCTTTGTCTATGTTTAAAAGACTAATAATACTCTATTAAGAGGGTCTATTTTTCTCATTGAAAGTAGAAACAAATGAATGTACTTTTGGAGATGCAGAATCTCAAAGTGACACACCCCATATGTGACATGGGGTGACTAAAGTGTTGTATAGGTTGTGTCTTTGTTTTTAGTTCACACATTTCATTAATACAAGTTTGAAATTTTTTTGTTGTAGATTTGTTAATGTATCTCGAGCATTTTTGTTCCCTGTTTATGACCGAGTAGAGCTACTTCAAGCATGTAAAAAATGAGAAATGAGAAGCCAAATACAAAAACATACATGCACATGCACAAAGTGAGAAAAGAAGGACTAAACAACCTTTTTAAAAATTGTGGAGGGTTTTTCTCTTTCGATCTTGTCCTCCCGATCGTGTTGACACGATCGAAACACAACTTGTCGTGTCCGTATACGATCGAACACTATCCACTGGACATGAATCTGGTAGAATCGTGTGTGATTCGCTGGATTCAAGACACGATGACCCAGAAATTTTATATCATTCATATTTATATTTATAAATTTTTATGTTTATAAATTTCATGACAATATGTTAAATATGATACATTATGATATTGATGGGGTTGATTTTGAACCTGGTATTAAATATCATAATTTTGGGAAAAAATATAATTTTAACTATTTTAGGGTATGGGATGAGATTGTAAACCATAGTTGAGATTGTAATCGGAAACACAGCTTTTAAAGTTAAAAAACATCTTTCCCTCGCATCGAGATTTTTCAAAAAATAAACACATTATCAGTATCTCCCTTACCAGTAGAGACGTGCAGAAGGATTTGAAGTTTCCGGCATCGTTGGGCGAATTCCACAATATTTTTAGCTCCCTTTGTGTTGATGTTGAGAGAGATATCATATCTACATTTTGCAGCAGCGTTTGCTTGAATAAGTTAGGTTTTGCAGCCCAGATACATTTTCCTAGGTATAACTATGAGTAAAACACCCACGATGAGCTAAGCAAACCTATCGTCAAACGCTGTGCTTGCTGCATTATTAACAATGGCGTCCAGATTTTCCCAGAGGTGCTCTCTTGTTGCCTCTTCAGCAATTCCAAGATTATGATCAGCTGCAACGTCTCCAACCACGGGAACGACTTTGTGAAATATGAAGCTTTCAAAGTTGTCTCCGTGTTCCTCCCTCAGAATCTTGAACAACTCCAGCCTAATAACCTGTCATTCAAAAGAATTCGTAAGCCTAGAATTAATCTATGAGCACAGAGGAGACTAATAGAGACACAACAATAGGTTGGTCCAATATTATTCAAAAATTTCAGATTGATAAGGGGCACTACAATACTAGCATAAACCTATATTTTCTGACGCATTCTAATTAAATTTATACAAAATAAATGACTTTGAATACTCCTATTAAATCTCCTACTTTTTTCAATCGGTGTTTGGCAGACTCTGCATCTTCAGCCCTTAAAAAAACATATATGCAGCCAATACCGGGCTGTGCACGCAAGATTTTCTCCAAGAAAACTGCACCAAATAAACAGCAATTAACTTCATTATAACGAAACTTAAACGTACGTAAATATCAATTTAACATTCATAACCCCTGAAATACTTTTGCCAAGGAAGCCGGTCGGTCCAGTCACTAATATGTTCTTGTCGTTGAGAAATCCTAAAACGTTGGAGGCCATCTCTCCCTTAGCACACAGACAAATCCGGAAGCTCCCAGAGAAAGTATCAATAGCAGATAGGTGCATCTGATCGATATTGTTCGCGAGTCTTGTGGAGTTTTTATACATGTTTAATTTGAAATAAAGCAGAGATTCACTCCTTCGCGTTCAAGTCTTATTATCTCCAAAATAAGAAGTGTTCACGAAATATTGTTCCAGCAATCGAGCCAGCTACGATACATGCAACCTGCACTCAATCGCTTATCAGTGAGAAGATCTAGTGAAATTTTCTTTGTTTATGTATATAGTTGTTGATCGTCTGTAATGACATAATGATATATAGTGACTATAAAGTAGAATCTTGGGACTAAATACGTGGGCAATTTGTGTAGTGACTGAGACTCAAAGCCCAAAGTAATATACGTTCCATTTTCAGGGCATTTCTTTGTAGACTTTGTTGGAAAATCCCTAATACCACACCTTCCAGAACTTTGGATCCCGCTCCAGCCTCAATTGGATAGATTTCACAGCAATGGAGGAAAGCAGATAATAAAATTCACCTACCGTCCACAAATGATACACGAATGGAATCTTATTCAATATAGCAGAAAAGGACAACGCATTTTGAAAATTATAAGTTACCTGCTGTTCACAAATGGAATCTTAGTGAATATGGCAGAATGCGTAGTGTCCGCACTCCAAGAAGAAAAGGGAATTGTTTAGAGAAAATTGGACGCTGAGCAAGAATTTTTAACAAATATGATGAAATGAAATGTCCGGCAAAGAGGAAGCGAAATTGCAATGTAACGACACGAACCACGAGGACGATTAAAAAACAACATAAATCGAATGCGACGCAAAGAACAAGCGAAGTGACAAAGAAGACTTTGACATCACCGACAACGAGGATCGACTGACAACGAATTAGGAGTGGCTTGGGCCATTAAGTCTTTTGACAGGACCTGGAAGTTTCAAGACAGAAGTTAGTCCATTTCAAAAAAAGGAAGTGTGTTAGAAGCGTGTAACATCACTTGGAAGCTCCGACTGAGAAGTTATATCATTAAAAAAAGTGAAGAAGTTTGAAGATTACGATGAAATGAATATTGGCTTTATTACGCCATTGCGGTGTTCTATTCTGGAATGGAATTGGGCGTGAGAAATTTCAATTTTTCATAAATTGTTTGCAGGGTACATAATCCAAGCCGAATTCTTATAGGTGTTTTGTTCTTTTATTGGAATTGAATTTTTTATTTTTTTAATTGAAAGATCTCAGCATATTTTTTGGTAGTAGCTTTATCAATAAATGAAATTGAAAATCATAATCTTATTACATATTTAAATTAAAATAAAGTGTTTAAATTTTACTTAAATTATTTTTTAGTAAATTATTATTAAAAATTTAATGTGTCTTTTATTTAATTCCACATATAAGAATTAGAGAAACTGAAATTAAAAATCTCCACATATGAGAATTAGAAAAATTGAAATAAAAAAATTAATACAAAGTATGTCTTCCAAAAGGATGTGTATTTGCATTGTGAAACGTATGAATGTTAAATTTGGAGGAATAACTACATGTTTCGGTGCCTTATCTTTATCATAAATGTTACTAGGTTATGCTACTCCATGTTAATATTTTCCTTGTGCCACTTTCTCATAAATGTGGCATGGCTATGTGTAACAACTCCCTGTTCATATTCTCCTTGTGCTGCATGTTTTTTTTCACTTTATAGTTTCAATTTCTTATATTTCAATTCCTCACAAATCTGCTTATCATGTTATGGATCTTCTCCAATTATTTTTTTCAGAGGAGAAAAAACGATGTTTTATGTTATATTAGTAATAGAGTACATATATGTAGAAACATGTGCTACATTGAATCCCATAACCTAAGAGGCACAAGATAAACAATGTATAATAATGCAAACATTGTCCCACTGGACAGAAAGGCGATCACTCACATCCATACAAAATCAAATTCTGTGTTCGGAAGGAAGACAATAGGCGAAAAACTAGCCAAAATGAAAATCTAGAGGATCATCAACATGATATATGCTTAAAGAACAAAGAGAGATCGAACAACAAAAACACATGCCCACCGAGAGGCAAAAATAAGGATTTGAGAAGCAAAAATGTTGTTAGGGCATGGGCAGAGAGAAAGGGTCCAACTAGATAGTGTCTCAAAAATGTTGAATGCGAATGAGCTCGAAAGGTACTTCCAGACCCTGCTTCGGGAGCTTGTTTGCACACATATTAGCTTCCTTGAAAATGTGCTGGAGAGGTGGGAAGTTCATACGCCAATGAAGATAGTTAACCCTGTTGATCCAACTGAGTAGTCCCGGAGGCTGAAAGTCAGAGTGGCCATTGATCCCATCAATGACAGACTTGGCATTACCATATATGAACAAAGACTGAAGCTAGCAGTTGTAAGCAACCCAGAGTAAACTCCAAAGTGCGAGTAGTTCCGCCTTTGTGTTTGTTCCAAGACCACCGTTCCAGTAAATGTAGAAATGTTCTCCCTTATCCAATTTAATCCATGTGCCGCACCCACAAGTCCCCTATTGTTCAGCTCCATCAAAGTAACTGGTTGGGAGGCTCACTGGGTGTGGACGAAGTTGGTAGGAGAGGTCTGTGGAAGGAGAGGGATTTTCATCATGTGTGTTCAACCATGCCATGATTGAGAGATAGATCCTATGGGGGGCCATTTGAAATCCTTTGAAAATTAGCTTATTTCTGGCCAACCAGACCTCCCAAAAGAGGAAGAAGGGAAGGTAGTTGTACTTTTGGTCCTTTAGTGACCAACTGTGAATTCATTCTAAAATTACCAAGGGTATCCAACTGTGATCATGCAAAAAATTAGAAAACAAGGACCATATATCTAGAATGAAAGAACATTGTAAAAAGATATAGGAATTAGATTAAGCTTCCTTCTTACAAAAATGGCAGATCCCCTGACCCTTGAACCTCCTCGTAGCGAAATTATCCCAAGTGAGTATCTAGTTCTTCCAAGAAATCCAAGTGAATAGGATGATCTTCAAGGGGATGTTTCACTTTGAGAAGGTAATGAAGAAAGGCTGGGTGTCACATAGTGGGGAGGAGGAGATAAGACTATTATAAAGTTTTGACACATCAATGACACTCTTTTTAACTGACCCACCCAACTAATTTGATCCCCAGAGGGGTTGAGACATAGGCCTGCTTGTTTCAACCCATTTTTCACCTGATTCCACATCTCTTGTGCAAGTCCCAATAATTCGAGTTGTAGAGCATCCTTCCATACTAGGCACCCCTATTGCCAATGTGAGATGATTCGTGAGAGGAAAAAAATCCCTTTTTGCACAAGGGAATGTCTGAGTTGATGAGGCATGAGGAAATCAGGGGAGAGTCCCATGATACCATCTGATCCCAACAATATATTTTGGTCGTTTCCGAATTCCCATAAAAGTATATCCCAAAGGAGAGAAGAAATATGCCTGAAACTTAGCCATATAAGTGAGCCACCTTATGTGTTTGGGAGACCCTGTCTAAAGAAAACCTGCAAATTGCATTGTAAATGGTATTTAACCCTGAACAAGGAGGGCCATAATCCATCACCTGTGAGTGTCCACCATAAATGTTTTGCAATAAGATAATGTGAGAAGGTCCAAATCCCCAACAATCCCCAACCCCCCAGATGCTTAGGAAGAGTGATCAATTCGAGGCGGCAGAGGTGAAATTTAGTTGCCCCACTAGCCCTAGACCAAATGAAAATTGTGATGATAATTCGAATGCGGGATATGACGTAGGAAGAGATATGGAAAAAATGTGCTCAGTAAACAACGAACTGCTGGAGCACCGCCTACGTGAGGATGAACCGTTCCCCAAGGGAGAGCCACCTGTTGGACCAAAGATCTGTTTTCGCTGAAATTTATCCAGCAACCATTTCCAATCATCGTTGCGATAATTATAAGGTTTAAGGCAGAAGCCTAAATATGTGAACCCATCATAAATTGGAACTTGAGGCATTTGGAAGAGCCCCGAAATAATTTGAGTGTTCGCCGAATTCTCCGAACCTGTGATTATGAGGGACTTAGACCCACTGGTCATCAATCCCGAAGCCGCCCCAAATCTCAGAAGAGTATAGTAATGGGAAGACCAACGTGCACAATAAATAACACCGAACAATAATATGTCTTCGACAAAAAAAGAGAGCGAAATGGAAATGTCCCTGGAGATGTGAATGCCTGTGAATGTTCCCTTGCGTTGCATGTATTTGATATGAAAACTAAATCCATCCATAATGAGAATGAAAATGAGAGGTGAAAGGTAACAACCCTATCGAAGGCCCCTCCCAGCCCTGAAAAAATCCGATGGCAAGCCATTCACAATGACAGAAAAACAAATCAATGAGATGTAGGCAAGGATCGAGCTAACAGTCTGACGAGCCAAACCAACTTTGTGTAGAACTAGTTGGATAAAAGATTAGTCGACGCTCTCATAGGCCTTATGTAGGTCTATTTTCATGATAATTGCTTCTAGTTTTCTAGTATGAAAAGAATGTAAGCATAATTGCTTTCCAGTCTTCTAGTGCTAACGCGATTGCGTCGTGGATAAGCCTGTATGGAAGGAAACCACACTGCTCACGGGAAATGTTGGAAGATAGAGGTCCAATAATTTGCTTTGAAATCACTTTGGATATGACCTTGTAAACAACATTGCACAGAGATATGGGCCAGAATTGCAAAAAGGATTTTGGGCTGAACACTTTTGCTATCAAGATTATTAAAGTGGAGTTTATATCTCCCATAATTATGCCGGAGAGACGATAATCTTCAACAACATGTAAAATGTCATCTGCCATAAGTTCATAAAAATGTATAAATAATTCCACTGGCCAGCCATCTAGTTCGGGGCTTTTGTCACATGCAAAAGATTTAAGGACCTCTAAAATTTTAGTCTTAGTCACTGGAGCATTCAACGCCTCATTTGCAGCATCATCGAATATTTTAGGATATTTGTCAAGTGCCCAATATTGATCCAGTGGGCAAACCCCTTCTCTGCACCTATATTGATTATAGAAGAAACTAAAAGCCGTCCTTTTGATATCTTGCAGACAGTGGAGAGTAGTACCATCCTCGGCCTCAATCTTCCGTATGGAATTTCAAATTTTTTGGCTGTTTGAAAAATGATGAATTTTTTTTGTGTTGTAGTCAACCTCGCGGATCCAGAAAATGTAACTCTTAAGTTTCCATGTGAATTCCTAAGCTTTAATAATGGCCAATTTTCTATCTTCCAGGATCTGAAGAGATACAATGACTTGTTCATCTGGTTGCCACGTCGCCTTTGTTTCATGTATAACCCCAATCTCCTCACCAATAATGCGAAGATACGATATCATTTGAGCCTTTTTCTGTCATTCCCAGACCTTGGTCTACGCCTTTAATGAAAAATGTATTTGTGTGAGAGTGAAATAACCTTGTTTTTCCTGGAAAGACCCATGGGTAGTCTAGATCTCCCTGACCAGATTCAAGAATTCAGGGCCTTCCAACCATAAACGCTTAAATTTGAAAGGGAGGCTTTTGTATACCGGTGCTGATATCCAATACATGCAAATAGGTTGGTGATTCGATATTTGAGAAATTATAATCGCAAATCTCACATCCCCAAATAATTCAAGTACAACCTCATGTACAAGGCCCTTGTCCAGCCTTTTTCCAATGTAGTCCGAACCCACCCCGCGGTTTGTCCAAATTGGAAGTGGAGGCGAGGGAAAAATGCCCACTGAGTGATGGCCTTGAACCAAAGGCAGTAAATCCGAGTGTTGTGATGAGGAATTAGTGCAGTGACCTTGTGCCACATCCCGTGGCCACCACAAAGATGGTCGTCCTAGAGGCCATCGTTTCATCAAATGGCTGATTTGGTGGTTCTAGAGACACTGAAACATAAGGCCCCAGTAGTCTACATGCTATCAGTGACTAGCATCCTCCCATTCCAAATCAATGCTACCTGGGAGACCCCGGGTGAAATTCAATTCAACCAATAACCAGGAAATGTGCTTATCCCATGCCCCCATGCAGCCAGGTTCGAAGTATTTGAGCATGCCAATCAACATGCTGATGGCGGAGAGTGCCAAATTTGTCCAAAATTCCAAGGGAACACCCGAAATCTTGACCCAATTGAGATTATTGGGGGGAGTCTCCAGAATTGCATTGAAGCCACGGTACCAAGCATGGAGTTGTAGGTAACCCCTCCCTCGAACCCAGGTTCTCTTTTGAATCAGTGAAATGTCTTCAACGTGCAGGAATTTTTATGCAGTACCAGGAATTCATCATCTGACTCAGCAATGAAAACTTTGTATATTTCATTGCTTATGGGTAAATTATAATGGTAGATATCATTTCTCATGAGTAAATTATAATGGTGATGTCGACGAGATCATGCAGAAACATAATGGTATACACTACTCCCCTTTTCATGGAAGCATTCCAGAGATTCTATGGTTCATTCATTTTCTTTGCAAAGAAGCCATTTTATCATTGGCTAGAAGTATAAGTGGCAGAATTGTCATTGAAAAGCACGTGAGTAATAGTTTTCTTTAACTGTGTGTAGGATAGTAACATTGTTAGGGCTAAACTAATAATTTTGAAACTAAACTATAAGCCTTGCTTTGGTTTTACAAAAATAAATCACGTTGTTATAATCAATTTGTTTAATTGTGCATATTTTTTGCACATGAATTGAATATGAATTTTTTAGAAATTGATCTTTATCTTTTTTTAGTATATAAATTATGGATATTTCACAAGGTTTAACCTCATATCCTACTCTATTTCTCAAAATCTAACTAGAGCCCCGCAAAATCTTATGGTTTTCACCAATAAATTGTTGAATGTTGATTATTTGGTTGCGGTTAAAGGTTTAGGCTATTTATGGTATATACGCCTCCCCTTCTCATGGAAGCTTTCCACATATTATATCGTCCATTCTTTTTATTTGAAAAGAAGCCATTTTATTAGAGGCTCGAAGTACAAATGGCGGAATTATCATTGAAAAGCATGTGAGTAATATCCTTCTTTAATTGTGTGTAGGATAGTAGCATTGGTAGGGCTAAACTAATAATTCTAAAACTAAACTATATGCTTTGCTTTGGTTTTATAGAAATAAATAGGGTTGTCATAATCAATTTGTTTAATTGTGTATATTTTTTACAAATGAATTGAATATAAAATTTTCAGAAATTGATCTTGATTTTTTTTCGTATATAAATTACAGACCAAAATTTAACCTCGGATCCTGCTCTATTTCTCAAAATCTAACTAGATCCCCACAAAATCTTATGGTTTTCATCAATAAATTGTTGAATGTTGATTGTTTGGTTGCACTTAAAGGTTTAGGTGATTTATGAAATATCAACTCTTCAATTTGGATCAAACCAATCACAAATGAAGCTCCAATTGTAAATGGGAAAATCATAAATATATGTAGAGGCCAAATAAACATTAAAAAAACATCTTCTTCTTCATTTGCATGTTCATTTGGTAGAAAATAGGGTTGGAATTCTTGGTGGGGATTTTCATTTTCTAGACCAGAATTTAACTTTGGGATTTTGGAATATATTAATAACTTGAAGGATGCTCAACTATCTGAAACATGGGAAACACATCTTTAATTTTTTTATTTTTTTTTTCAAATGATATTGTGATTTTCCTATTTTAAATAAGCAATACATTGTCACTTTAATTATTTTAATCTAGGTAGATTATGAGTTTAACAACCAGAAACATCAAAAGAATTTTCAATTCTATCATTCAATGCAATCATTTGTATAAGAATAGGAGGAATAATATAGTCTAGTTTAAAAAGGAGTAGGGAAGAAGTGGATGAAGCTTTTATTTAGGTTTTTTGATAGTAAATGTGGTTGAAAATGTTTTGCCCTAATATTCCATTGTTGAATTAGCATAGGGATTTATTTATGTTTTTTTTTGAAAATGTGATGCTCTCTTAATCAATTATTGCATAATTTATTTATTTTAAGTTATTTGTTTATTTTATGTTGGATTAGCATAAAATTTGTTGTTTAATTTGATTTTTTGATATATTTGATTTTAAATTAGTGAACATAATTTAAGGTTTTAGGCTTTTGTAGGAGAAATTTTGTATTATTTTAAAACTATTTTTATAATTAATATTAAGAATTATTTAATAAATTACTAATTTTTTAATAAATTATTAGATTTTTTTTGTTGTTAATTATGTTTTAAGTCTTGAGAAAAATATGAACTATTTTAGATAAACGTTTTTTCGAATTAATCACATAATTAGGATTTGGTCGAAGTTTCGAACCAATTAATCTGGTTCATCCTCAGGACAAGGTGAAAAGACAATGGATCTAATTGAATAAATAGTGTGGATGCATCATTGTGAAGTATTACTGGAAGACAACTAGCCATTAAAAACTAGCCGTTTAAGATTAACCATTGAAAAACTAACCGTTAATGAATTCGTTAATTAGTTAATTAAAATTATTAAAATATTGACCCAATAAATATAAATATAATTTTTTTGACCCAATAAATATTATAATAATAATACATTTTTTTATTATGTAATATTTAATTAAATTTTTTAATAAAATTTTTATTTTAATAGTATTATAATAAAATGTGTTATGTAATCTTTAATTAAAATTATTTAATTAATTAATAAATACTAAGATAATAGATAAAAAATTTAAAATTAAAACTAATTTTGAAGAATATATTACTAGGAGATAATATAAACCTAAAGAATAATTAAGATAAATTCAAGGAAAAAAGAAAATTAAGAAAAAGCAAAAAATATTATGTAATAATTAATTAAAATATTAATTGATAAAATTAAATATATATTTTTTAAACTATTTTATTTAAAAAACATTTATTCAATGTTTTATTCTTTTAAATTTATATTTTATTAGAAACCATAATTATCTATCACCTAAATTATAATTATTAATATTTTATTCACTGTTTTATTATTCTAAATTTAAATTTTATTGGAAATAATAATTATCTATCACCTAAATTATAATTATTAATACTTTAAATTATAATTATTAATAATTTATAGCATGATGAAAAATTGTAAAATTTTAGGAAATTAGATTCCATTAAAAGCATTAAATAAAATGTATTATAAATGTTATTAAAAAAAATAATAAATGCGTTATTTATTTCTCACTTATATATTTGACAAATCTAATCCACATTGTTGACTCTTCAAAAATATATGGAGAAGCATAAATATTTTGCATGTAGTCATAACACCACTAATAACACAAATAAAAAATAATTTCATGTAACAAGCGCCAATATATCATCATGGCCATGGATTTTAATATAGTGATATATTTATTTAGAGAAAGTTTATGTTATTAAATTTGAGAAAGTTTATGTTATTAAAGTTGTCACTGTATCAAGAGGCATAGTTCGAGTCTTTTGAGTTTTCGTAATATTAAAATTTTCATTAAATTTGATGGTGACCTTCCTCACAATTCCATTATGAGGAATGAGAAGGGCATGTGATGCTACACATCTTAAAATAGGGTATAAATTTGGTATAAGATCCCAGCAAGAAATGGATTAAATCTGTACTCTTTGATTGGATTTGAAGACCCACTACTTCATAAATGTATAAATAGTTTCACTAACATGGCTGCATATTCAGAGGTTAATGTACAATAATGTCATGCTTAAAAGAATTTTCATAAATGAAAGATTATAGCTGCATATTCAAAGGTTAATGTACAATAATGTCATGCTTAAAAGAATTTGCATAAATGAAAGATTAAGACTGCTTAAGTCTCAAGAGTGAAGTAATTAAATAATTAAAAATTCTAAATAAATTAAGAAAGCCTTACCCATATGGTCCTTTAAAAATTTGGATCGAGTAGCTTCTAATTTAAGTTTTCATCTTTTTCTCGAATGAAAAATGGAAGGTT